>CAWUFW010002387.1:0-1200000 GCA_963921515.1 Calotriton arnoldi | reverse complement strand
AATGTGTTGGGGGCTGCAGAAGGGGGGGAAGAGACTCGACCGGCCGTTCCTCTGGGCAGCGGTTTTCCGTTACAGCAAACAACTGGGGTCGTCACCGGCGCTTATGATTGTTACCACATGGGTGCGCTGTTTGTGCGATTTGGGTGTGATTTGAAGATGTAGGACGACGGTTGTTAATTCAGTGTACATTGAAAATAACTAGTGCCTACCCCAGAGCTATTCTTAGAGCTGTGGGGGCCCGAGCGGTCTGAATTGTCGCATTTATAGGAGTGTCACGGTTGATAGTTGTGCGGGCACTGTTTTGAATTACGCCATTGACGCATGTTTTACAAGTCCAGGAAGGGGGCGCCCTGCTTTAGCTGAGGGGTACTAGCACTGGGAACTCCGGCTTCGGCGTATGCATGTACTGCATCCTCGGGGTGCTTCGGGTACAGGACGGCTGTTCCTCTTGACACTGTTGCCAGCGCTGCAAGGGGACTTTGGCGCCCGCAGTTTCAGTAAGGGCATTCACCCATTGGTGCGGGTATTGTGAAGGTGAGGTGGACATGGGTTCCCCGGTGGCCCCCCCCCCCCCATAAATGTGAGAAAACAGCAGAAGTTGGTGGCGCACAGGAGTGCCTGTGGGACCGACTCAGAGCGGGCAATGATGTGGCCTGCCGGTGGGTCCAGGGTATGGTCACCTTTGAGAGAAGTGGTGTTGCGCACACCAGTGCATGACAGTGGGCTACATCGCTTGCGGGTTTAGCGCAGGCACTCGTTTCCAGCGCGAATAGTACTGCCATTTCGGGCACACCTGTGTTGGGATGTTTGTGGACTTGGGTTCTCGCAGCGACTACAACGAGATAGGTACGGTAACGGGGGTGAGGTAGCCTGTAGTGTTTGCATGTCCAGGCGTTGGCTGGAGGTGTCGTGCGATTCATTTGTGGGCTTAGCTGGGCAGGCTACCCTGCGCCTGGGTTTTAACAGACTAGGACACGCTGTAGCTCAGAGGCAGAGACTTTTGCATTGGGTGTCCACGATCCTCCACAGCGAGGCTCTAGTGCTGGCGGCGCCAGTCAGTTCATCTTTTGGTAAACGTTGCATGAGGGCAGATTATGCGATGCCATGTAAGGAAGAGCCTTGTTGATGTTCTTTCACAAAGAAGAGTCTTTTGGGGTGCCATATGCACTAGGCTCCCTGGTGCACTGTGTCAAACGTTACTGTAAAATGGAGGAGAAATATGGGAATGGGGTGTCAACCTTTGTCTATGCAGTCTCAGCGAGAGGGGACAAGGTGCGATTAGTTGATACAGCTTGTTTTAAGTCTCTTGGATTGGTATTTGTTACTGACTCATCTTTCGGTTTGAAGGGATGAGTTGCCAATATGGGATACACCCTTAGTACCCCCTTTAAGTTTGTTACTCGGTCATGCCCAGCTTGTTGCAGTTAGGCGGGACAAGTTTCTGAATGGCCGGTAAGTGAGTGTGTTTGTTAGGGCAGAGTTGTTAGTATCTTCCCCTGCAGACTATTACTCGCTGAGAGGGGTAGTCGCCTCATGCTGTCAGCTTTGCTGGCGTTTGTTTGCGAAGGACTTGGCATCAAGCACTCGGAATATTGTCACACATTTCAATATATCCGTTCAGTTCTGGGAGTCTGAGTGGCAGGGGTGAGGGGCGCTGTTTATCTAAAGCCCCCTTCGTTTACGCCCGAGGTCGTATGACCGGATCCCCGCGCAGGATCACAGGTGTTGGGTGCTCTGTTGTTGTATACTCTGCGCCGTGCTGAGTCGCACTTTTGCTGCCTGCAGGCAGCATCAGTAATTTCATCCTGTTGAGATCAGGGCCAGTTGGGTGAGTCACTTCACTTCTTTCACAGTCCCACCTTTTCAGATCGTAGCATTTTCACTACGCTACTCCACCAAAGCCATGTTGGGCCTTAGTTAGCTTAATCATCCAACTAGCATTGGGAAAGCAAATAGGACTGGCTTGTAAGTGTAGTGTCAATTGTGTAGTACTTACCTGGCCAATACTCTTACAACAAGGCCATAGTTGATGCTTATTTACCATAGGCGACCAAAAACCTTTCTCCAAATCAATAGTCCTTGCTTGCTGCAACACCAGAAGTTTGGGGTAAATTGGCAAGCGAGGTGTGCCACGTGTGGTTGGTAGGCTGCCGCGCGGCTTGCACAGGGGCACGGCCTGCCCTGTCGCCTGGGGTCTGTGGTTCGTGGCGTGCGCCCCCAGCAGTCTTGTGTGACTACGGGGGGGCCATAATGGCAATTTCGGAGATGTTGTGGTGTGGGCACCTTGTTTGGGGTTAGTGGTTTGTTGGTCTAAGGACTGGCCAGTGCGACTTTCCGCGCTCAGGTCTGTGAGAGCAATAACTTTGGTGAATTGTCTTGGGGGAGGGGGTCGGGGCACAGAGACTCTGGCCGTCCCATCCCCTTTTCTTGATCAGTGACATCCTGCACCCTCCTTCAGCGGGGATTATTTCAGGAACACCACATAGGGTTCTAACTTGTGGTTTGCCTTGCCTTTGTCCTGTCGCTGCCATATTGGTGCGCCCCCCCCCCCTGTTTTGGGCAGTTCCAGATGTTGTGTGCTGGCAATTGGGTTGGAGCCAGAGTAAGATTTTGCGCATGAATGGAAAGCAACGCAATGGCTTAGCCGGGCGCTCTACACAGCCTCGTGGTGGTAGACTGGGCGGGCCATAGAGTGGTGCCGCTGCACGGGGCGCAGACTTCAGGCAGGGCTTTCCTGTGACCACCTGATTGTGGGTTTCGGAGCTTTGGCTGCATCAAAGGACCAGCGGTTTTGCTAGGGGTAACTTTGACTCAAGGAGGATATCACAGTGGATCGACATGCCAAATAAGTGTACAATGCAGGTCTGTGAGTCACTCTGCTGGCTGGGTGGTCCTTTATGGCATAGCATATCGGCCATAATTAGTAGTGGGACCAGGAACAGCTTTACAAAACGATGCTGTAGATTTCCCGGGCAATTCCTCATTGGCAAGCTTCAGGGATAAGGCCCTAACCTTTCTCCCCGCGAGGGACCATCACTAATTGCGGACAAGTAGGCGAGGCGCACACTACCCCCCAGCGAGTAGCACAAGAGGAACGGGTACACGTGAAGGTGTGACCTCAGGATGCCCTGCTGAGCAGTCCAGGTCACACCACAGAGGGCAAAGGCAAGGCCTCGGCCCCTGATGGACTAAGTTTCAGTTTAGTCGTGTGGGAGTGGGGCTCGCAATCTCGTCGCGTCTTGCTATGTCTGGTCCATGCAGCTAAAATGTGCCCTATGCAAACAAGGGCAGGGCACAGGTCACCTCAGTCAAGACCTATTCACCCTCGCTTCTGCCAGGGCAGCAGGCGGGTTATGGTAGTTGTCATCCAACAAGTGGACTGCGATGCAAAAGTTTGGTAAACACAGCGTTAGAGGACTAATGACGACGAGGTATTATAGACCATTTGGCATTCCCAACATCCAGACAAGGGCAGGTACTTGCTCATAATGTTCACCTCCGGTTCCCACAGACTTGTCTGCCGCCTGGGTTATCCTTCCATGGGCTAGAACCAGAGACTGGAAGGGGCATCTTCTGCGACCTGTGTCCCAAATACGTTGATTGTCATCGCTGGGGTAGATGTACCATGTAGGGCATGGTTACTCTTAAATTGTCCCAAAATCTGGGGGGTCAAACTGGGTTGGAGCAGTAAGCCTACAGGCCTTAGGAAGCATCCAGCATCCCGGCAATCCAAGTAGGGCAGTTAGCGATACATAGCATCAACAACTGGGTAACATCCACCGGTTATTCAGCGACTTCATGCCCCGGGGGCACGCGCGCTTCACAATAACACAGATCTTCAACCAGAAGAAGTGTGAAGTGTGGCTCAATGGTTAGAGTGGCAGACCCTGATGCAGAGATCTGGCCCGGGACCAGGGTTCAATTCCCGCCTCGGCGGGTCTTGGGCTCAATTTCCTCGGACCTGATAATTCTCGCCTCGGTGCCTATTCTAATCATGGGTCCCACTCTGCAACTCTGGGCAATAGCTTGCTTAATCTCCACAACGGCCCCAACAGCGCTGGGATGCCTGGCTTCACCCTGGGGGTGCCCAGGAGTGGACATTTCACAGGGAAAAGCCAGGAAGGGTTCCACAGCGGTATGCGTACAGCGCCTGGACACCCCTTTGGGGGTATGGGTGCGCTTTACAAGTACAAATTTCATTCATTTCATTTCAGAAGGGTGCCAAGTAGCAAAAACCAGAAATAGGTTTAATATATGTGTGTCTCTGGCCTTACGGCTGTGTGGGGCCAGTCTCATTTAGAGGTACGCCCAGGTGAAATTGGGCACTTAAGGTTCGCATGACCAATGCGGTTTGTGGCATCTCTCAGCGGACCCACTGAAGGTGTACTGCAGCCAAAATGAAACTGGGAATCTGGGATTCCGACACTTTTGCGGGTTTAAGCATCCAGGGTCGGAGATGGTTAGCAGGTACTGGCATTTGGGATCCGACGGCAGTTAAGCAGGCGGGGTGCGCTGCGTAGGCGTCAGTACACGAAAGGGTGAGGCGTCGCCAATAGTGGGCACATACATATATTGTTTCAAACCAGACCTGACGCCAATAAGTGTTCACCAGGGTTTAGCAATCAAAGGGGCTTGTGCAAATTGTCTTGTCAACGGGGCCTAGTAAGTGCACCCCGTACCTAGGAAGGTGACATGTTGCTGCAGTTAAGCTCGAATGCTGCGCCCGGTTAGCTATACTAGCAACGCTGGGTGGGGACGCTGTCAGCTAACATAGGTGCTCCTGTCCCGATAACAGGGTGTCAAGCACAAAAGGCGACTAGGTTAAAGAACTTTTGGCATGTCCAGGATTCAAAAAATTACATTTAATGGGGCAGGACATTTTTCCGCTGCACAGGGTGGGCAGCGTGAACCCCCTCCTACCGGGGAACAATGGGGGAAGGTAGGACTTAGTCAATACGGAAAGTTAGGCACCAGATGGCAGACAGGGCACAACTGTATTGAAGCTGACAGGTTAACTAGCCGGTATGCCTAGGGGTTTTCACCTCAGAGGGAGCTGAGCAGGCGAAATTCCCATAAGGAATAAGGGATGCAGGGCAAGGGCAGGGGTACACCCTTGCTCA
Source organism: Calotriton arnoldi (assembly GCA_963921515.1). NCBI lineage: Eukaryota > Metazoa > Chordata > Amphibia > Caudata > Salamandridae > Calotriton > Calotriton arnoldi. The sequence goes on along the minus strand of CAWUFW010002387.1, from coordinate 1,194,880 downwards.
GAGACTGGCCCAAGGGGGGTCACCCCCATCCAAAAATTTCAGTGATACACCTAGGGGGCAACGACCTCATTGCCATGGGGAGGAGGTCGCTCGTACAAGCCATGAAAGCTGACTTAGGGGAGATCAGCAAATACATGGGTCAATGTGAGCTCTGGTGGTCTGAGATTAAATCGGAGCTGGTCGTTGAACATCCCTGAAAGAGTGAACAGTTCATGGCGTAAGTTCGCAGACCAGAGGGGTCTGGGTTACATCAGACACAAGCTGATTTAGGCGAAAGTCAAGGGCTATTGTGATAGAGATGAGGGTCATCTATCACCAGTAGGGAGTGATTTCTTCCCTTAGATTCGCAGGAGGCCTGGTTATGAGCAGTCGCATGTTGAAATGCGCTGTTTGGTGAGTTCAGCAACTACATGGCTCAATATGAAGCTCTGTTGGGCGGAGATGATCCCCGCAGAGGTGGCACAGAGCTAAGTCTGACGAGGCCGTTGAACATCCCTGTAGAGGCATCTGTTTATGGCGCAAGCTCGCAGACCAGAGGGGTCTGGGCTCCATCAGACACGAGCTGATGCAGGCTAATGTTAAAGGCTACTTTGCTAAAGATGGGGTCCATTGTCACCATTGCCATCCAGGCGTACGCCTAGGTTAGGTTGACTAACTTGGGGCGCAATTGTAACAGGTGGGCATGGATACTTTCCACTGGACATTCACGAAGCCTTAGAAAGCAGGTTGCAGGTCGGAAATTAGCTGTCTTGGTGGGGGGCTCTCGCGGCGACGGGAGCCGCCTCCAGAGCTGTGGCGGAGTTACAGGGCGTCTGGAAGCAGACTGGTACAGTAAGGGTACCTCTGCGGCAGACCGGTACAGTAAGGGTACCTCTGCGCGGCACAGTAGGGGTGCCAGAGCCAAAGACCGGGAGCCTCAGGGCAGGTTCCTGGAAAACCGCGACGAGCGCCCCGTTAGTCCTTCGGGCGGTTGGGGGCCTGACCAACCGGGGGTTTGCCCTGCTACGCTCCGCCCTGAAAAGGGCGTGAGTAGAACAGACCAACGTGTCACGTGATCCGGAAGAGGATCGACAAAGGTAGCACTGACGGGGTGCCCCACAGTGCTGGCTCACCAGGCGGGCGGGGGCAGCATAGGTTGGCACAGCTGCCCCGCCCTTGGATCGCCCGTAATATAACCCACATATTGCATACTCCTGTATGGAATAAACCTGCAGCAATATTTTCCCACTACAAAGTTGTCTTGTGTATTTATTCATTGCATGCTCAGACAGGGGGTGGGAGAGGTTGCCAATAATGGCACTATGCAGCTGTCCGCGGCCCCCGCAGGGGGCCACCTCAGCAGGGCGGCCCTTTAGTGCCATCTTGGCACCACCCACCCGCTCTAGTCTCTGGAGGGGTCTGTGAGCCCTCTAGCTAGGTCGCCTCCGTGACGTCCTTCCTGTGCGCCGGGGGGGCGGGAGGGCATATATGCCTCCCCTGCCCCTCCTGGCGGTCTCTGTCTGCCAGCCACGCCGTCTCCCGCCCCACCTCTTATCCGGCGTCCTGGCTGGGGGACAGGGTATCCTGAATGTTTTAATGTTTTCCTTTTGTGTTGCAGGCGGAGTTACAGGGCGATCTGGAAGCAGACTGGTACAGTAAGGGTACCTCTGCGGCAGACCGGTACAGTAAGGGTACCTCTGCGCGGCACAGTAGGGGTGCCAGAGCCAAAGACCGGGAGCCTCAGGGCAGGTTCCTGGAAAACCGCGACGGCGCCCCGTTAGTCCTTCGGGCGGTTGGGGGCCTGACCAACCGGGGGTTTGCCCTGCTACGCTCCGCCCTGAAAAGGGCGTGAGTAGAACAGACCAACGTGTCACGTGATCCGGAAGAGGATCGACAAAGGTAGCACTGACGGGGTGCCCCACAGTGCTGGCTCACCAGGCGGGCGGGGGCAGCATAGGTTGGCACAGCTGCCCCGCCCTTGGATCGCCCGTAAGATAACCCACATATTGCATACTCCTGTATGGAATAAACCTGCAGCAATATTTTCCCACTACAAAGTTGTCTTGTGTATTTATTCATTGCATGCTCAGACAGGGGGTGGGAGAGGTTGCCAATAATGGCACTAAGAAGCAACCTACAAAACAGCTGAAGAAACCGGTGTCAGGCAACAACTCAGGAGCAGGCAGCGAAAACAAAACAGGAACCTCTCCAAGGGGAGCAGGTAAAGTCAGCAACCTGACTGAAAACAGGAGAAAGTCAGCAGAGGTAAGGCCCTCGAGGAATCAAGGTAAGTATGCACCCAAAAAGAAAATACAATTACAGGCCCGACGGGTTCCCGACTGCGGCTTTTATGCCGCTGCACTGGAAAACCCGACCGCGACTAGCACAGCTTCCGGGAGGCGGCCGACGCAGGAGAAGGCGGAAGACTAGGCCGCGTCCCCTGCCTCAGCTCTTCTCATCACTTCCTGGGTGTCCATTGCGAAGCGGACACCCGGCTGCAACCATGACAGTCTCTGGACTTGCCTTATGTTTCTTCGTTCCATAATGTCATGGGGTGAAGGTTCCAATAAAGGCAGTTGGAAGTTGGAGCTGCCCTGTGCGGTTGGGGTTTTGCTGTCTTCCATTCAACCTGTAAAGGCACTTTCTGTCTATGTGTCTACAGTGGAAGTTTCTTTAGAACAAATGGTATTCCCTATTTAACTCTTATAGGAATCCTTGCGTTCCACTAGAGGAAATAAACGCTGAATGGAATTACTCCAAACTTGGCATGACACAAACTTTACCCAGGAACGTGCCTTTACTTGGGTTGGTGTAAATACATTCATTAGCCTTACTACTTACAAAAAGGTATGGAGTAGGCTTGAAAGGGTTAAAAAGTTAGAGAAACATTGACAATTAAAAATAAGGTTTGTTTTAATATTCACATAAATTTAGCTTAGTTTGACAAATTTGCACCCAATTTGGCTGATGCTTAGTATGTTTAATGCTGAGCTTGCCCTTGGTATTTTAAAATGTATGTAAGTTCCTCAAGGGAGCACAGATAACAAGCATTGGCAAAGCTAATAAGTTTCACCTCTGCAAGATACATTGTCTAAGTCAATGGGTTTTTTTACATGCTGCACAGCAGCGTGACCTGCTGTGCAACATGGCTTAAAATTAAAAAAAGAAGATGTTCTATGATGCGGCCAGTGTTCACCACGTTTTAACTTTTTTTTTCTTCCTTTAAGCAATGTTGCATAGAAGCCAGCGCACAGCGGGAGGAGGGTAGGGGGTGGATAAAGATACAAAGGACAGCGGGAGGAGGGTGGGGGAGGATAAAGAAATGGCAGACAGCCGAGGAGCGCAATGGAGAGGACTAAAGAAATGACAGACAGTAGAGGAGGAGGGCCAGGGAAAGCAACACGAGAGAGCAGTAACAGTGGGAGGAAGGAGGGAGACAGACTGCAGAGACATGCACTCTACAAGAGTGCATGTTAGAAAGCGAAAAAAGTATACCCGCAGGAGACTGTGGCCAGTGAAGGGCCACGGCCGCAGACAGGAAATGTACATGGTCCATGCTCCACAGCAGACACACACAGAGAAGCCCCAGGATGAAGCCAAAGGTGAGAAGGAGGCGGTGTCCAATAAGCAGCAAGGAAACGAGAATGACGTGGAAGCCAACCAACAGTAAGTAATGGTAGGTAATGGGCTGGCTCTATGCTCCTTTTAAGCTTTTCTTTTATTTACAAGAGGTTTCGCAATAGCTGTGCAAGTGAAACCTAAAAAGGAAGGTAAAAAGCTGTGGCATCATTTGGCGAATCCACTGAAATTTGGCAGACATTTAGCATAGTCAGTCTTGTGTGGGATTGGCAAGTTTCATGCAGATCCATCAGGTTTAGCAAATGTAACAGGGTGGGATAAAAACCCTTCATCGATATAGTGTAATACCCAGTGGTGGTCGCAACTGGGTAGTTATAGTTAGGACCACATTTCTATAGGAAACTGATTTTTTGTTTTCTTATAACTTTGGTGCCATTTTGACGAATCTTAACAAAACATTCCCCCAAAAAAGTCTTATCCACCTCAGCTCCTTCCTGGAAAGTTTCGGGGTGATCCGTCAAGCAGGAGCTGAGAAAAAAAAGGGGGTTCCCAAAACATGTTTTCCTATGCAATTTTCCATAGGAAAATTGAACAGTGACACAGCAAAAAAGGCTGAATGGAATTACACTAAATTTGTCATCCCTCTATTTCTCTTTTGATCCAGAGAAGCAAACTATTACTAACACTTATCGAGCAATGTGTCATGCCACTGCCAGTTCTCCACCATGCTGCACTCCATAGAAAGGTGCAATAAACTGATTCACTTCTTATTTGACAAAGTTGTCAAACTCATAAACTATATCAGCATCCCCAGACAGACATCCATTATCTCATCCATAGTATGCTGCAACATACCCAAAGATGGCATCCTTCCTTCCACCATCATAAAATCCCTTTGAGAAACTCACTCAAGCCCGACATTTACCAAGTCAACACATCGTTCCCACAAGACATCTTTCACAATGCACTCAAGAAAGAGAGATTCTGCTACTTCTGAAAAATCCAACTTGGAATTCAATTACCAGATAATTACCGACCCCTTGAACGCTTTACTGTTCAAATCACCAGCAACCACCTCCTTCATGACTATTAGTCCAGCTTGAGGCCTATGTGCAGCAGCCAAACAGGTACCATCAAAAAGGTGGAGAATAGCCTAGAGGACGCTGACCATGACAACCACTGCCGCAAAGGATTTCTAGAACTTTCAGTGGCCTTTGGCACCATGGACTATCATGTGTCCACACCAGGATCCTCTACTTGCATTACAGTTGATAGCAAGAGATCTGATTAATCCCCTTGCGCCCTTCAGACCGCTACCAGTTTGCACAAATGGCTACACACTGATCATGGAGCCTTCCATTGACTAGTGGTGTCACTGAAAAAATAGCTATTGAGGTAATGTGGTGTACAATTCTTTATTGTCCTATTGCCAATATATGGTTTGACCTTGGTGTGCACATTATAAGTAAATAAAACTATAACATGTCCTGCGTTCAAACATTTCCCCTGTCTTGTTCAACTTCTAAATGGAGCTCATCGTGGGCCCAGTTGGCAGTCACAAGGTCAAAGTACATCAAGACAATAACAGTATTTAGCTCCAGTCCACAGCACAGACCATCGAAAGGAATGTCTCATTTGCTTTTATCCAAACACTAATGCCAGTTGCCAGGCCTAATTTTCACTCCCAAAAAAAGAACTTGCGTTCATCACAAACATCAGTAGACCAGCACTAGCAAATCAATCAATCGGATTTGTAGAGCGCAACTGCATCACCCGTAAGGGTCTCAAGCCGCTGGGGGAGCAATCTGCCAGTTCTCCTATTTGTTGAACATCCAGGTCTTGAGGTCCTTCCTGATGCTCTGAGGTGCAGGGGAGGTTGTTCCATGGCTTAGCCGCCAGGTGGGAGAAGGAGCTCCCTCTGCTGTTGGTCTGGCGGATGCGACGTGTGGCTGTTAAGAAGACAGATTCGAAGCACAGTTTCCTGGTAGGTTGGTGGAAGTTCATTTGAGTGTTGAGATAGGCGGTCCTTCAGCTTGAACTAGCATCTCTTCGCACCTGGTAGCCAGTGCAGTTTCCTGAGGTGAGGGGTGATGTGAGTCCACCTGGGGAGGTCAAGGATGAGTGTGGTCGCAGTGTTCTGGATAGTCTGGAGTTTCGTTATAAGTTGGGTGGTAGTTCCAACATAGAGGGAGTTGCCGAAGCAGGATCTGCTGGTGACAAGACCCTGCATGACAATTTGCCTGGTGTTGGTCTTGAGCCATCTGAAGACCTCCCTGAGCATTCGCAGGGTGAGGAAACTCGGGGGAGGAGACAGCACTGATCTGCTTCTTCATGGCGAGCTCGCTGTCTTGGATGATGCCTAGGTTGCGGGCATGTTCAGTGGGTGTGGGTGTTGGGCCTAGCTCAGGTGGCCACCATTCGTTGTTCAAGAGGATGTCCTTGCCTTTCCCGAAGATGAGTACTTCTGTCTTGTCAGTGTTGAGTTTGAGACAGTTGTTCATCCAGGCGGCCACATCTTTCATGCATTTTTGGAACTTGTCCTTGGTGGTCGTTGGGTTGTTAGTCAGGGAGAGGATGTGTTGGGTGTTGTCCGAGTAGCAGATGATGTTGAGTCCATGACTCTTGACGACGTGGACCCCTAACATAGGACAGAGCTAAAGGAGGTATTGGGACTTCCGGATATAGGCAACCTGGCACGATTTGCATACATTAAGGAAGGAATCCATACCATAGGTAGAGAGAGTCTATGGAGCAACCCGGAGGTAGCCTGCACCGTAATATCGTGCAACGAACTAGTTAGGAGTTACAGGGGGGGGAAACTTGCTCAACTCTATGAAAGCTCAGCCACTGGTTCTCTTACAGTCAATTAAAAAAAATAAAGGATAACTATAATCTAGAGCCCTGTTTAGATGAAATACAACCGGCACTAGCCAGGAAACTTTATGTGCAATTTAGGGCCGGGTCTCTTCCTCTGCGTGCATTTTCCAACAAATGGGCTGGTAGTTCCGCCCTACGGTGCCCAGCATGCAGCAGTGAAGAGGAGACCGAACTTCATATATTCTTTTTTTGTCTCGGATACAAAAAAGCTAGGCAAAGATGGTTGATACAATTGTGCCGGAACCTAGGCTCAAGGCGTTGTGAACAAGCATTTAGACTTCAGAAATATAACACCCAAATGCCAATTGTATATGCTGTGACGCATTGTTTAACTTCTATGTGGTGGGTGCGCAAGGCTTTTTTTGGAATTAATTAATGGATCAAATGCTGATTGATCTTTTACTCGTGATCTGTTTTGTATCAATTTTATTAAGTTTTAACTGGGTTTTAGCTTTTTTATCTGCTTTTATGTATTGGATGGATGGAAAATATAGCGCCAACCCGGCTGAGAAGCAAAAGAGCACTTTACAATAGAAGAGGGAATCGATATGGGCATTGTACACCAGAGAAGGGCAATTAGGATGGTATAGGTTGCCAGAGAGGTGGCTCTCTAATGGAGACCACCATGCTGGAAGAGCTGTGTCTTTAATGATGGTAGATGATGTGGCCCTTGAAAGGGTGAGCTTTCAGTTTCTTCGAAGTGCAGGTTTGATTGAGCTGCCTGATGTGAGGGTGGGGTGGCATTCCAAATCCTTGGTCCATTGTCTGAGAATGGCTGCTTTCTTGTTTTCTCTTTACAGCTCTTATAGACTTTAAGATGCTGATATCTCAGCTTTTTGTGGTTTAGAGGTATTTTTGAGATGGGAAGGCAATGCGTTGGGCCTTCTGTAGGGTGCATCAGTCCTGCAGTGGTCAACCCTTTGGGGCAGAGCATTCAGTGAGCCTCTCAGTGAGCCCAGCATTGTACAGGGGATGCCAGTGGGGAAGTTCGTTGTCACGGTGCGGACAGAGGCTTGGATTGACTCTGCGGCTACTAAGCTTGCCCCTGGAAAGAATACACGAAACCGCAGAATGCAACCATCAGCTCCGTGGTACACACCTGAGCTGAAGGATCTTAAGAAAAAGTGTAGGGCCCAGGAACGAATATGGAGGAAAGATTACTCTGCAATGGAAAAAAAACATTATACGAAAGCCATTGAAAAGTATAAAGAGGCAATAATCTCAGCAAAGTCACACTTTTTTATGGAGAAAATTAGTCCTGCAAAAAATTCAGCCAGAGAGCTTTTTAAAACAGTCACGGCTTTATCGAAATTTGGTGAAAGCAAACAATTCACCCAAACACAGATTTCTGTGATAAACTAGCAGATTTCTTTTTACAATAAAGTAAGAGGTGTATACGACGAGTTCTCCAGTCATCCAGCTGGGGATAGCCCAGACGAGCTGGGTCGTCTAGATCAGGGCGAGGCTACTATGCAGGCTCGCCTAAAAAAGTTCAATAATTTGACGCCCGAACGAGTGGAGAGGCTTATACTGTCAACTAAATCCGGAACCCCCCTGTACCCCTGTCCAGCTATGATCCTTCATATGGTCCCCAATACCATTGCAGGCCACCTTGCACCCCTCCTAAAAAATATTTTGGATGCAGGATCCTTTCCAAATATCTTGAAAAAATCTCTAGTACGGCCCATCTTGAAAAAACCCTCGCACGACCCTACGGAGGTTAAAAATTATCGGCCAATCTCCTGTCTGCCGTTTCCATCCAAAATTCTCGAAAAAGCCCTCAACAAAGACCTGCTACTTTTCCTAGAGTCAAACAACAAAATGGACCCTGCACAACATGGTTTTCGGCCCTTACATAGTATAGAGTCTGCACTTGTTGCAGCCACCGAGGAAATCCGCATCCAGCTAGATGGAGGAGGGAAGGCAATACTCATTTTACTAGACCTCTCAGCCACGTTTGATACAGTAAACCACCAAGTACTCATGCCCTGCCATGCGGGGTGCCCCAGGGATCCTCGCTATCTCCAACTTTGGGCAATGTCTACGTAACCCCATTGGCTAAACTCATGCGCTCTCGTGGCTTTACTGCTATCTGTTACGCAGATGACACGCAAATAGTAGTGTCTCTATCATCAAAGCCGGATGACGTGGCAATAAAATTTAACAACTGTATGGTCCACATCATCAGATGGATGCGGGACAACTGTCTAAAGTTGAATACCGACAAAACTGAGGTGGTACTATTCTATAAAAATACTTCCTTCTGGAACACATCTTGGTGGCCAGAAGTAGCCGGGCCCTGTCCATCCCCAGTACAGAAGGTAAAAAGTCTAGGTGTCACTCTAGATGACCAGCTGTCCTTATCAGGCCAGGTCAATTTTATCACATCATCCTGCTTCTACACGCTGAAGATCCTAAGAAAAATTGTACTTTTCATACCCATGGACCTAAGAAAAACAGTGATCGTTGCCTTGGTGTTATCAAAGATCGATTACTGTAACGCCCTGTATCTGGGTGCAAACAAGATGACTCTGCGCAAGCTTCAATCACTTCAAAATGCGGCAGCACGATTACTGCTTAAAATCCCCAAATTTAGTCCGGTGTCTCAAAGTATTCGAGATCTGCACTGCTGACGGTCCAGGGGAGGGTCCAATTCATGTCCTTGTGCATTGTTCACAAGGCCCTCCACGGGGTCAGACCTGCCTACTTCAGCAATCTCATTAGAATGCACATCCCACAACGCAATCTTAGGTCGTCGTCTGCCTCTCTGCTGGTCATTCCTAGGGTGAAGACCGTAAAATGGGGTGGCAAAAGCTTTTTTCATTTGGCCTCTAAACTTTGGAATACTCTGCCTTTTACACTGAGAAGCCAAACCAATAGACAGTGGTTTAGAAAATCGCTAAACACATGGCTGTTTGCATCCAAATCCTAGCCTCTGCCTGCTCCCTCTGCTCAAGATTCAACGACAGCTCTGGCGCTAAGACGCCTTGGCATACATGCGCTTTACAAAACCTTCATTTCATTTCATTTAATTACAACCAATTTCCTCTACAATCGGTCTCACCCCAAGGTCCACTCGCAGTGGAGTGAGTGGGGAGCTCGCTGTAAGGCCGAGTAACTGTCTAATCAATCAATCAATCAATCAATCAATCAATCAGAAGTTTGTTAAGCGCGACTACTCACCCGTAAGGGTCTCAAGGCGCTAGGGGTAGGGGGGGTGCAGGATCCATTCCATCAAAGAGGGGGTTTGTCGAAGAGCCAGGTTTTGAGGTTTCTTGCGAAGATGGGGAGTGATGTTGTCTGTCTGAGGTGGAGCGGGAGGGCGTTCCAGGCTTTGGCCGCAAGGAAGGAGAAAGAGCGGCCTCCCAATCTGGTCTTTCTGGTGCGGGGGACCAGGGCGTAGGAGAGCTGGGCTGATCGTAGGGTCCTTTTGGGTGCGTGGAATTTGAGTCGGCTGTTCAGGTATGCTGGTCCGGTGCCGTGGAGGGCCTTGTGTGCGTGGGTGAGTATCTTGAAGGTGATTCTCGCCTCGACGGGGAGCCAGTGGAGTGTGCGCAGGTGCTGGGAGATGTGGCAGTGTTTTGGCAGGTTGAGGACCAGTCTTGCGGTGGCGTTCTGGATGTTCTGTAGCTTCCGGTGAGGTTTTTGTTTATTCCGGCGTTGCCGTAGTCGAGTCTGCTGGTGACCAGGGTGTGAGTGACGGTCTTTCTGTGTTCGAGTGGGATCCATTTGAAGGTCTTACAAAGGAGGCAGAGGGTGTGGAAGCAGGAAGACAAGACGGAGTTGATCTGGTGGTCTATTTTGAGCTCGGAGTCCAGGATGATTCCCAGGTTGCGTGCGTGGTCCGTGGGAGTAGACGGATTTCCGAGGGTGGGGGGCCACCAGGTGTCGCTCCAGGCGTTGGGGTTTGGGCCCACGATGAGTACTTCTGTTTTGTTGGTGTTTAGTTGTAGGCAGCTGTTTTTCATCCATTTGGCGACGGCTTCCATGCCTTCTCGAAAGTTGTGTCTGGCGGTGTTGGGTTCCTTGGATAGGGAGAGGATGAGTTGGGTGTCGTCTGCGTACGACACAATGTTGAGTCCGTAGGTTCTGACGATGGGGGCGAGTGGAGCCATGTAGACGTTGAAGAGCATCGGGCTGAGGGAGGTGCTCTGGGGGACTCTGCAGGTGGTAGGTGTAGGGTCCGAGAGGAAAGGGGGGAGTCTGACCCGCTGCGTTCTGCCAGAAAGGAAGGAGCGGATCCAGTCGAGGGCCTTGTCCTGGATTCCTGCATCGTGGAGTCTGCGTATTAGGGTGCAGTGAGAGACTGTGTCGAACGCCGCTGAGAGGTCAAGGAGGATGAGGGCTACTGTTTCTCCTTTGTCCAGTAGGGTGCGGCGAGGAGGGCGGTTTCCGTACTGTGGTTTTTTCTGAAGCCGGATTGGGAGGAGTCGAGGATGTTGTGCTCTTCGATGAATGTGGCGAGTTGGCTGTTGATGGCTTTCTCAAGGACTTTCGCTGGGAACGGGAGCAGGGAGATGGGTCTGTAGTTTTTGAGGTCGGTGGGGTCCGCCGAGGGTTTCTTCAGGAGGGGGTTGACCTCGGCGTGTTTCCAGTCGTCGGGGAACGAGGCGGTCGCCAGGGAGCGGTTGATGGTGTGGCGGAGCATGGGTGCGATGGTGTCGGCGGCTCTGTTGAAGATGTGGTGGGGGCAGGGGTCTGTGGGGGCCCCTGAGTGGATTGACTTCATTGTCTTCAGTGTGTCTTCGGTGGTGAGGGCTGTCCTGTTGTCAATCGCTGGTTTCCGGGTGTCGGGGGTGGTTGGTGAGGGTTCAGTGTGTTGGTTGTCTTCGTCGAAGTTGTCGTAGATGCTCTTGATTTTGTGGTGAAAAAAGGTGCTGAGTTTGTCGCAGAGGTCTTGTGAGGGTCTAAAGAAGTTATTCTCAGACTTTTTTTTTTTTTTTAACAAACTTTATTAAGCCGTGATATTCGTATCATCATCTTAGTAAATTGACATGTTAGGCATTTTACTTTTGTTGATTCTGATTATAACAGTCCATATTATTAACACATACATTTACTTTGTCGTATATACGCCAGGCACATGTAGTATATCCTAGCCCTGTAGGGTAATCTATCACAGTAGTGTTCTGCGTTGTACAGTTAAAATCAATAATTTCTCACAAATCCAGGAGATGGCTAACTCTATATACAATCTAGTCCCCAACTCCCTCCTCCCCACCCACCCTCTCCCCCTGGTCTACTACATACAGGTCCCAATGATGCCTTGTAGGGTCAATGGTAACGCGTTGTGAGTTCTGCTCCGTCTGTAGGTTGTGTTATGCGAGCTGGGGGTCGTACCTAATCTTAATCCCATCAGTGTAGTGCCTACTCTATTGTGTGGGAGTAAGACGCAATGGACTGAGGTCGAGTTCTGTAAAGGCTGCTAACATAGTGTCCCATTCCATTGCGATGGGCAACTGTCTAAGGCCTTTAGTTTCTTCTGCACGTATTGCTACGCTTTCTGCCCCGCCCCAACGTATTATGTCCTCCTGCCAGCTGTGTAGTGTCGGACACCTAGAGGATTTCCACCTCATAGTAAGGCCTCGTATAGCCAGGATTAGGGCTAAGTCCGTGAAGCGACGCTGTACTTTTTGTGTTTTGCTGTATTTCCTCGCCCCTAGGAGGCACTCCAGTACATTATCCTGAATGTGCATACCTGTGACCTCACCCAGATTGTGACGTATCGAGTTCCAGTAGTCCCGTATATGCGGACAGTTCCATAGCATGTGTAGGAGGTCTGCCTCGTCGCCTTTGCAGCGTGGACAGCAGTGTTGTGCCGTAGGGAACATACGGTGTATTCTCTGTGGTGTTAAATAGGATCTATGCAGGACCATATTTTGTATAAATTTCAGTTTAACGTTACGGGGGATCTTTTTCGGGTATTCCAGCATATGTTCCCAAGTTTTGTCGTTAATTTCTAAGCCTGTGTCTTCAGTCCAGCGCTCTCTGAGTGGAATGAGTGAGATACCCGCGTGTGCCCTGATCCCAGTGTAGAGCCATTTAATTAGATGTCCCCCCGTCCCCATGGAGTACAATAGGTGTACCAGTTTATGTTGTGTGGGTTCCATACGTTGGGGTGCCCAGGTGTTCCTGATATACCGTGTAACTATGGCGTGTAGCAAGTAGTGGCGGTCCGTAGCCCCAGTATTATGTACGAACGTGCCATGGTCCATTAGAGTCCCGTCGCTAAAAAAATCTCCGATCGTCGTCACCCCAGACTCTACCCAAGGTTTGATTCTATCCATAGTAAGACTACCTCCAGGGGTTGGGATCCCTAATAAAGGGATATTAGCCGAATACGGTACTATATCTCGGGTGTATTTGAGTGCCTTCTTCCAGCAGTGCAATGCTGTCTTCAGCAGGGGGGGGGCCCCCGTGGGGATTTTAGTTTGAGGCAGGATCAGGGAATGTAGTCTCTCTTTGTGAATATCTCTGGGTGTGTACCCTATTTCATGTAGGTTCCTCCCTGCGGCCCAGTAAGATAACCACTGAATTTGGCAAGCGTAGTAATATGCCCTGAGATCTGGGACCCCTAGACCCCCGAGTCGGTTATCTAATTGTAATTTCTGTAAGCTCACTCTTCGACGTCCTGTGCTCCATATGAGTTCCACCAGTAGGGTATTGAGCGTATTAAAGACAGCCTGGGGGACTACTATGGGCAGATTCGTAAAATAATACAATAGGCGTGGGAGTACTACCATCTTTGAAATAGCTATCCGACCCATCACCGATAGGGGTAGGGACGACCAGAAGGCCACGCTGGAGCGTAGCAATGCCACAGCTTTTCCCAGGTTGCCGCTCAGTAAGACCGGCGATGTTCTGTACACTTGTATTCCCAAGTATCTAAATGTATCGCATGCCACCGGTAATAAGTATGTACCGAAGTGTATTTCAGTCGGGCGAGGTCCCTCTTGGAAGAAAAAGGCGTTCGATTTCCCGGAGTTAATGTGTAGTCCCGCCAACCGTCCAAATCTGTGGAAGACAGCAGGGAGGGGAGTGTCCTCTATCATTAAATCCCGGAGATAAAGAAGGATATCATCTGCGTATACAGAAGTGAGGTGGATATTGCCATCTATGGGAATCCCTAGTTGGTCCGCTGACTGCCGTAGGGTGATCAGTAAGGGTTCGAGCGCCAGGACAAATAAGAGGGGGATAACGGGCATCCCTGCCGGGTGCCTCTGTGTATCGTATATTCTCTGGAGATATACTGACCTGTGCGCGTCCGTGCCGTAGGTGAAGTATATAGTAGGCGGACCCATCGAAGGTATTCAGCCGGTAGACCGAAGCGCTGTAGGGCAGCAAACATATATTCCCACGTGAGGGAATCGAAGGCCTGGCGCAGATCTAGTGCCAGGCATCCTGCGTTTGTGTAGGCCGCCGGGGTGGTGGTCATGACATAGTGTAGTCGTCTATTGTTTAGGGACGTGCTGCGGTTCGGCAGAAACCCACATTGGTCCTTGTGTATGAGAGTGTTAAGGTGGGGTTGGATGCGGTTAGCAAGTGTTTTGCTTAATATTTTAAATTCCGTAGCTAATAGGGAAAGGGGTCTGTAATTTGTAATGTCTGTGCCATCTCGGCCCGGCTTGAGGAGCGATATAACCAGGGCTTGCATAGTGGAAGGTGGTAGATAGCCAACCCTCAACGCCTCGTTATAGACTTCCTCTAGTTTAGGGACGAGTAGGTCGAGTAGGTGTGGTAGAATTCAATGGGCAGACCATCGGCTCCTGGTGCCTTGTTCCGGTTGAGTCCCTTGATTGCGGCACGTATCTCGTGCTGTGTGATGGGACCTTTTAGTTCAGACTGTATATCACCAGCTAAGGAGGGCACAGGCAGGTCTCTTAGAAAATTGTCTATGTCCTCCTCCGTATCTTGCATAGGGTTGGAATATAGTGCACTGAGATATGTACAGAAGGTGTCATTAATCTCTTGTTGTGTGCGTGCCGTACCGCCAGTGGGTATATTCACCTGAGTGATAACCGTAGGTTCGGGTCTGTCGCATACTATACGGGCCAAGAGTGTCCCTGCTCTGTCTGCTTCTGAATGCGTTCGTTGTATGTAGGCTCTATGGTCAATGACCCTCAGTGTCTCAAGTGTGTCAGCGTGATCAATATGGGCCTTTTGCAAGGCCTTCTTTTTATTAGGGTCAGTCACTGCCTCTTGTTCTAGGGTAGTCAACTGGTTTTCGACCCTTAACAATTTCCGGTGTAGTTCCTGACGAGCCCCTACTACCTTGCCAATTGCGGCTCCCCTCACTACCACCTTGAGTGCGTCCCATTCAACCAGGCGGGAGGAAGCTGTGTTCCAGTTTTCATCCAGGTACTTAGTGATGGTGTCAGAAATAGTGGAACGAAATGGAGCGTCGTCCAGCAGTTGCGGTCTCAGGCTCCAGGTGGGTACTGGGGATGGTACTCTGCCCCAGGTAAGTGAGATCTCAAGGGGGTTGTGGTCAGATAGGGTTTTCGCCAAGTAAGTGGAGTGTTGGATCTGGGACACCAAGGCGTTGGAACAGAGGAATCGGTCTATCCTAGTATGGAGTTGGTGTACTGGAGAATAGAAGGAGTATTCCCTATGTGTGGGATATAAACGGCGCCAGACATCTAATAGTCCCCAGCCTGTCAACCATGTGTTAAAAATCTCCGCTAATTTAGAGGTGAGAGCTCCATGTAGTGGGGGGTGTGATCTATCTAGGGCAACATCAAGGACCGTGTTACAGTCCCCTCCCAATACCCACGGGAGAGTGTCCCATCCAGCCAAGGCTATACCTAGCTTCTGGAAAAAAAATTCTTGATCGAAATTCGGTGCATAGATACTCCCCAACACCAGTGGTACCCCATCCAGGGTGCCTTTTATAAGGATGTACCGTCCTTGATCGTCTGTGCGACGGTCCAGTTCCACAAAGGGGACTCCATGCCTTACCCAAATGGTGGCCCCCCTAGCAAAGGCCGAGTAGTTAGTAGAGTAAATCTGTCCCCGCCACTTCTTACGGGTCTTCTGGGCTTCGGTGTCAGTCAGGTGTGATTCCTGTAACAGGACAATGTGCGCTTTGCGTCTGAGGAGGTATGCATGGACCCGGTGTCGTTTTTGTACAAATCCCATCCCTCGCACATTCCAGGTTATTAGATTGTAGGAGCCTACAGTGGTATATTCTTTAGGCATGAGTACAACGTAGGGTTAGATCTCTGTGGTATATAGTGTATGTGCATCAGTGTAGACCAGGGGTACCCCATTAACTGTGTTCTAACGATACATGGCGCAGCTTGAAAACTGTGCTGGGCCCAACTATCAAAACTAACATTCAATTCTAACATAGTGGTGCATACGCTCTGTGGGGGGTGTGCTGACGCCTTCTGCATCGAGTCGGCGGGTGCACGGAGCTCCAGGGGCTCGACGGGACCCCGGGGGGGGGAGAAAGAGAAAAACCCCAATTAGGACCATATCTGGTAATCAGCCCAGGTCTAGTAATTTGTTGTCCGCTTAAGGCCGGACCCAAAGGAGACAAGGTGCATCCCGAGAGGTTCCTCCCATTCCCACCTCCTGACCCCGGGCGGCCATACCCCAGGGTGAGTATCAGGTAATCCCTATTCTGTACATTTCGACAACCACCCCGGGCAGTAAATTCGTGTCCTCGGGTATTTTCTTACATATCAGCACAATGATTTGGTATGAAAGATAGAGTTCCAAGGTATATCTGTACTGTTTCCTGGGTGCAAACTGTAGGTTTCTTATGTTCTGACTCAGTTATCCACAAGGTCGTCGACAGTTTGCGGTGTGACCGATGGGAACAAGGTAATACTATGTTCGGAGTCCGATTGTAGTGTGCTGCCTTCAGAGTCTGTGAGGATCTTGTTGCCGTCGTCTCGGAGTGCCCCCACCAGTGACACCGCCTCTGCCATGTCCCTCTGTCGTCTCTCCCGGGACGGGCCAGGGCCGTTCTTCCGTTGCTCAGTCAACCGGGGTCGGCTTCGTTCCTGTTTCTGCGATCTTGTGCGGCCCTGGGAGAGTGTTCCGGAGCGTTCGTCGTGACTCTGCCCTAGGTCCATTACCTCCATCCATTCCTCGGCATCACTCGGACTATCGAAAAAGTAGGACTTTTTATCGTAGATGACCTTTAGTCTTGCCGGGAATAATAAGGCGTATTTCAGTTGGGCCTTCTGGAGTTTTTTCTTTACAGCATAATACGTTGAGCGTTGTCGCTGTACCAGGAGTGTGTAGTCTGGGTACAGAGAAATACGGTGGTTTTCGTATAATATCTGTGTTCTATCCCTTGCTTTTTGAAGAAGGACGTCGCGATCCCTATAGTTGAGTACCTTAACAATGAGTGGGCGTGGGGGCGCACCCGTCTTTGGAGCACCTGTCGGTATCCGGTGGGCTCGTTCTATGCAAAAGTAAGGTGAGAGTCCATCTTGAGCCACATGTTCTTTAAACCAGGCCTCCATGAAGTCCGCTGCTTTAGGACCTTCGCATCGTTCCGGTAGACCAATGACGCGGAGATTGTTGCGCCTATTCCTGCCTTCTGCGTCTTCCACCCTGTCTTGGAGGCCAGAAACTTGTTGTTGTAGGCGTTGTAAGTGTGTTTCCGCGGTAGCGACACGGGGTTCCAGGTCACCCAGGGCCCTTCCTTGCTCTTGGACCGTGTCCGCTAGCTTGCCATGGTCAGCCTTGAGCAGCATAAGGTTGGAGGCCAGGGACCCTATTTGTTGTTCTAGGGCCGATCGAGAATCCCGGATCTCCCGTAGGATTAAGTCAAGTTTGTCTGGGGCCTGCTCTGCGTCCTCCGCCGTGCCCGTCTCCGGAGATGGGGGCCTGCCGCAGGCCCCAGGCACGGTAGTGTGTCCGCCCGTGTGGGGCTGTCCATCTAGTTGTTTCCCCTTGAACCGGCCCATGCCGTCCGCTGGGGGGCAAGTTGAGTGGGGTCTGACCTTTGCCACCTCTGAGGGGGGAAATTAGAGGGGGGGACAGGGGGGGAGACCAGGGAAATCCCCAGTCCGGCCCAGTACCCTCCGTCGATTGTGCGTCTATTTCGCTGGGTAGGCCAATCCAGAGGCGTATATAGAGTGTGTGGCCTGGGATACTGTTCTGGTCAGCGGGCAGGTCGCGTCTCCTCTACGATCGTTTCTGCCCTCCCATAGCCGATCTGTGTCCCTCTCGGGCAGCCCAGAGCAGACCCTCCTATGGTTTGGGCCTTTCCAGAGGCCGGGCCGTGTGTTGGGCCTTTGCGGCCTTTCCGGCCCTTCCTCCTTTTATGCCCTGTCCGTGTCGTTCGGGGGCAGCACCCTCGGGGTCTCAGTTGTGCGGCCCGTGCCAGTGGCCGGTCTATATCTAGGCCACGTCAGGTCCCGCAGGGTCGCGCTGCTCGGGGTAAGAGGCGCCAACTCCGGTCCCAGGCGCCCCCGCTCCGCAGTCCGTAGCGGCGCACTGTTCCTCGTAGCTCCCCTCCCTGGCTCCGTGTGCAGCGCCCAACGCGGCGCTGTTCAAGCGGTTCGGGGGGGGGGGCCCGCCTCGCAGTGCCCGCCGGCCCCCGTCTATGTTGCCCCACTCACCGCCAAAGTCCACCGCAGGGTGATGTGGAGCGGTCAGGGATGGTCGTCTGTGGCGGTACCGGGAGATTTGGACGGCGCCTCGATTCCCCGGCTCGTCTAGGATCTTCAGGCGCAGTGCGCTCCGCTCGGCGTGCGGACCACTCGAGTCCCGCTCGGAGCCCCGCCTCCCCTGCAGGCCGTGCGCGGCTCCGTTCTTCGTCCGCTCCGCTCCGGATTGCAGTGTCTGTTCGGGCCCCCTCCGGTCTGGGATCACAGTGCGATTTGGCAGGAGCACCTTCCGGGGGTCTGAATCGGTGAAGACCTGCAGGATTAGCGTTATGTAGGGCCTCCACCCCCCGAGGGTCCGGAGCCTCACCAGGACACGTCCGCCATGTTAGGCGGTCAGCCACGCCCCCCCCTTATTCTCAGACTTAATGATGGTTTTTGGAAGACAGTGCCCCCAGAGTTCAGCCCCATACATAGCAGCACCCCTTAGTTGGATTTTATAGATCTCTATAACCGGTCCTACGGGCTTGTGAAATGTGTTTCTGTATAACTTGGACAGCCCTCCTGTTGTCTGGGCTAGCTTGAGACTTGATTTATCTATTTGTGTACCCCAGTCCATTTTTTCCGTTAAAGTGAGACCTAAATAGTCAAAAACGGGTACCCTCTCAAGTTGGATACCGTTCATGTGTGGATTGGGACGGGTCAAGCTAGTGGGGTTGAAGACCATGTATTTCATCTTCTGATATTGATCTCCAGCCCCCTGCTTCTCCAAAACGCACCAAAACCATCAAGGATTCTCTGAATGCCCATCGGTATCTTGGAGAGCAAGAGTGTGTCATCAGCAAACATAATTGCCGGCACTTTTTTATACTCTAACTTTGGAGTGTCTATATCTTTCATCCCGCTCAGTACACCAACCAATGCATTATTGTATATACAAAACAGAGTGGGGGCGAGCACACAGCCCTACCTGACTCCTCTGTTGACTGGGATGGGTGTGGTAAGTTCGCCGTGCTTCCCAACCCTGATTTGGGCATAATTGCCTTCATGTAACCTTCTTAGCATGTTCAAAAGATTATGGGGAACTCCAAGGTCGCTTAATACTACCCAGAGGGCATCCCTTTGGCACCAAATCAAAAGCACTTTTTAAATCCACAGAAACCAAGTAGAGACTACCACCCTCCAAATGCATCGTTTTCTAGTGACGGAGTTGGAGCCTAAATATTTGGTCAATAGTGGATGTTTTTTTCCTGAAGCCAGCTTGGAGTGGGCTCATGAGTTTATGTTCTTCAAACCAGGTCTGGAGGCGATTCAGAAAAATCTGGGCAAACAGACTGAATGGTCTGTAGTTAATGGGTAAAAATGGGGACCCTTTTTTATACACTGGAAAAATCTCGGCTCCAGCCCAGGTTGCGGGGAATGTCATCCCTTTCAATATAGCATTGAAAAACACCCACAGGTATGGCCCCCAAACTTTAGGCTCAGCGCGAAAAAGGTCCCCAGGTAACTTGTCCAATCCTGGAGCTTTACAGGGGGCTATTTTGCTTATGGCACTGGTTACTTTGGTCAAGGTCAGCTCGGGGGCCTTTGTATGGGAGTTTTGTGGTGGCTGAGTTACTAATGTCAGGATGCTACCCTTGGCCTCCAGCGGGGAGTATAGGGCCTGTGAGTGCTCTTTCCAACTGTCAGCCGCTATATTGGGCCCTAAAGCCTGCTTTCCATTGCTGCTGCCTTAACTAACTATATTTCAAAAGGCTTTCATATCCTTGACTGCTAGAGCCTGTTTCAGGGATGCCCATTGGTCCATTTCCCATGGTTTTTTTGCGAGTGTGATGCTGTCTCTATAGGATGCCTTCGCTTTTTTAATTTGAATTCTATTCTTGGATTTTATAGCCTCTATCAAGACCGTCTTTGTCTCCCGACAACTGCCATCGAACCAAGACCACTTTATCTTTGCCCCCCACCCCCCATGATTGCCCACTGGCCAAAATATATCCACCAGATTGGCTGTCAGTGCCTCATGCATCGTGGCAACTTCTGTTAGAGAAGTAACAATACCATCTGTAGTTAAAAGCTTTTCTAATTCCAGTAGGGTCAGTATGATGGTTTTGTATAGGGAAGCCAGTCTTTCAGGTGATTGCTCAATCGCCGCCCTTCTTACTTTCCCACTGTCATTGGTAAGTAATAATCTACCATCTGCCAGCGTATTGGGATCGATATTTTTCCCTGGAACTGGGAGCTCCACAGTCAGATCATTATGATCGCTGTCGTGTCGTGGCAAGACAGCAAAATCAACAACCCTACCCCACATCCTGGTTTCTACCTGGATGTAGTCTAGGATGGAGGAATGGCCGACCCTATTAAAGGTTTGCTTCCCTGAAGAATCCGATTTTGTTTGGCCATTGCAAGCTCTTAGAGAATGATTTAGGGTGAATGACAATCTGAAGAGCCAGCGGTGTCCATGCCCTGATTGGAAGGATGTTTGGCTCAGGGATGGAAATGCACAAGGGAGGACACTGTTCCTAAGGAGGTATGCAAAGTATTGCTATCTCTTGAGAGGGAAAAGAAGGCAGAAGGACGGAAATGAGTAAGGTTATGAGATAAACTAGGCCTTGGACTCCCAAAGTGTTAGGGAAGAACAAGTCTGTTCCTTGTTGCCCTCACACACCCCGGAGGATGTCATGGCTCAGGGATGGCCCAAAGCAAATCTTCTTCAGTGGGTGATGTTCCGTTAAAATCTTTCAAGGGCTCACATTGACAGTTAAGATCACCCCCTATGACCACCAAGACATTTTTGGTATGTGTAGGAATAAAGCAGGCTAGTTGATCTAGGGCCACAGATTCTTGGCTGGGCCTCACGGGCCTAGAGTAGACATTAACCAGTGCTATTTTGATATTCTATGTGAAGGAAAGTAAAATGCACAGAATATCATCAGAAGAGGACTCCAGCTGTATAGCCGTACAACCCAAATGGGAGCCTACCCCGATACATAGCCCCCCAGATGGCCTGTCCTTTCCCCTTGAGGTGGCAGCTATTCTATATGCCGCGAACCCTGTACGCGACACCTCCTCCATTGCCCATGTTTCCTGAAACATACATATGTCAAATAGGTCTACAAAGACCCCCCAGTCGGGGCAGCTCAATTTGCTTTTAAGGCCCGCGACATTCCAGGATCATATCCTCAGCTGATGTCTAGCTGGGATACCGAGCTGGATGCCAGTCTTTAGCAGCAGTTCTTCCCTGGTCTGATCACTGGGACACTTTCCAATGGGGCTGATTGGAGCTCCCGCCTGTGGCACCGTGATGGCTTCGGAACTTGGGGTTTCTGGTGCTCCTAGTGTGTTGGTCTGAGCATGGGGGTCAGTGAAACTAGGATGTACACTCATGGGGTTATCACTGAGGTTCAGACTCGTAGACCTGGGCCCTTCCGTTATGACACCCTTACCCCTGTCTCTTAAGATCTTTCCCATTTGCACCTTCATTTTTTCCATCCCTGCCCCATGCATAGTATCCATGTTGGACTTCGTACTGGGAAGTTTATCCCTCTCCAATGGATCCCTTTGATGAATGGTCGCCTGGTCAGGGTTATGTTTTAATGTGAGTCAATCTACCTCTTCCAGGACCCCAAAATCTATTTGCCACGGGTAGATTAAATAATAGGGGTCTCGGTTGTTGATACCACTGTCCCGGTTGTAGTTGATTTTGATACCACTCATCCTGCATTGGACGTTTGTCTGCCCCGGTTTGGATCATTATGCTTGGGATACAAAAATGGGTGAGCGGGAGTGGCCTGATCGACATGCCTGCATCCTGGACAAAATGATTCATTCGCAAGAGGTGCTGTACAATCTTTGGGTTTTTAAAATTGATTACTACACAATCTCTGCATTGATCTTTATGGTCTGTTACCCACCCAGCTACGGGTCATGAGGATTTCACCTGCATTCTTGTAGGCGAAGTGGCGGTACCTGGCCAGCCAAAACAAGCATTTGTTCTTAAGCTTTGAGTTTCCCTTTGTCCCGCTTTGACTTCAGGTACACCTGCCAGTACGATGACATACAGGGATGAAGCTGGAGGGAGGTTTATTGTCGGCAGATCGCCCCCAAGGTCCATACCTTGACAAAGTTCTTAGGCCCTTACCTGCAGAAGTCCAAAGTGTGGATTGAGCCTGTCTGTCTCCTAGGAGATTCTGAATAGAGGAGCAGCGCCCCACCCCCAGGCCAGCAAACCAAGGCCTGCTGATTGGCTCCCCAGCTCCCAGGCAACCCTGAGCCCTCCTCTCACACCTGCCCAGGCCCCTTGAGGGTTTGCTGGGTGAACCCCCAAAACATTCACCTCCATTTTGTGAGTTGCAGTTTACCTGTGCCCTAGATTGCAGTGAAGCAAAGTCCAGGAGGTGGTAAGAAGGCAGACTAGTGCTGTCTCTTTCCTAAAATTTAAAAAAAGCGATTTTTCCCTGCCCGTGATTGCATCATTTTCTGTATTTTTTTAATTTATCTGTCTTTGCCTGTGGTTGTTACAGTTTAAAAATTGTAGTTTTAACCCGCCCGTGATTGCATAATTTATCACCTGTTTTGTGTTTAAACTTGTGGTTTTTACTTGCCCGTGACTGCTTCCATTTACCCTGTTGAATTGTGGGATTTGCAGTCCATACTCTTTAGTTTTTCCCTCTCATTCCCCGTGACTATCAGTTATTCCCTCCAAATTTCTTCCTTGCTTGCTTCACGATACCTCTATCAATATCTTTAATCTACATATACCTACCTCCTTTATGCATCTATATACTTTCCATGTACTTATGGATCTCTATATTTATCGCTTTCTTCCAATTCAGCATATCCAATGCACTATCCTATTTCTCACCCTATACCTTTCTCAATATATCTTCTACCCCAACTTTCTGACTCATCTCAAACTTCTTTCTACTACTCTTTCCAATGCACTACCCTATTTCTCACCCTATACCTCTATCAATATATCCTCTACACCCTCTCTCACATATCCCAAACCCCATACCACTACTATGATTCCCAAAATAACCCTTTCTAGACTCTCCCATACTCTACCCCTCCTTGCATCATCTGACACCTCTTTTTACTATACCGATCCCCCAAAATAAGCCTTTCTAAACTCTTCCCTCTGACTCTTCCCCTCCACATCACCTTTTTACTCATCCCAAAGCCTCTTCCTACTGCCATGACCGCCAAAAAAAATAAAGTCTAAATCCTTCACTCTTCTATCCCTCCACTATCCTTTTCAATCAAAATAACAGACTTACATGTTCACTTCTCAAATTTCATATTTCTCTATACTAATTCACCACTAATCCTTTATGGGTTCCAGAGTAGCGTGCTACTCGCCAAAAAAGCGCTTCAACACCTCATCAGAGGTAGCAAGCACTATATAAATGCAAACCTTTTTCCCTCTTCTATCCCTCCGCTACCCTTCTCTATCCAAATAACTGAAAAACATATCCACCACTCAAATTACTTTCATATTTCACTATACTAATGTTCAACACTAATCCTTTGTGGGTTCCGGAGTAGCGTGCTACTCGCCAATAAAGCACTTCAACACCCCATCAGGGGTAACAAGCGCTTTATAAATGCAAACCTGTTTTCCCTTTTCTATTCCTCCCCAACCCTTCTCAATCCAAATAACTGACTAACATATCCACCACTCAAATTACTTTCATATTTCACTATACTAATTCAACACTAATCCTTATGTTCCGGAGTAGTGTGCTTCTCGCCAAAAAAGCGCCTCAAAACCCCATCAGGGGTAGCAAGAGCTATATAAATGCAAACCTTTTTTCTCTTTTCTATCCCTCCGCTATCTTTCTCACTCCAAATAACTGACTAATATCCACCACACAAATTACTTTCATATTTCACTATACTAATTCACCACTAATCCTTTATGGGTTTCCAGAGTAGCGTGCTACTTGCCCAAAAAAAAAAAAAAGCGCTTCAACACCCCACCAAGGGTAACAAGCACTATATAAATACAAACCTTTTTTCCCTCTTCTATCCTTCCGCTATCCTTCTTAATCCAAATAATTGACTAACCTATCCACCACTTAAATCACCTTCATATTTCACTACACTAATTCAACACTAAACCTTTATGGGTTCGGGAGTAGAGTGCTACTCGCCGAAAAAGCACTTTGACGACTCGTCAGGGGTAGTAAGCGTATTACAATACAATACCTATAGCCTTCTGAAGCATCCGATCGATTGAGGTTTGCGGCAAGGGTGGGGCTATTAGCTGGGGCTGCGCTTGCTGTTTATCGTTGTTGGATCGCTTCCCCATTCTTGATCATCGGTTACAAAAGGTTCAATAGGGCCCCACTCCAGTGATGTCCACCACAGTCAAAACAAATCTATTGAATAATGCTTAAGAATAAACCCCGAGGGATGGGAAAATGGCAATACAGAGGAGATTAAAACCATCAAAGGCACTTACAGTCCACCGTAGTCGTCTATCCACACAGGTGCTGCCGGAAAAAGGCCTTGCTTCAGTCCTGGATATGTTGGCTTGTGACTATGCGATGGGCTGGATCCATGAGGTTAACTTTATAAAAAAATAAAAATAAATAAAAGGAAGCACACCGAAATAACAAAGCCAAGAGAGGGGGGTCCAGCCCAGTCTCTTCCGGTCTCTGATGGGCTAAGACGGGCCAGTCTTGGCTTGGGCCAAGCCCGGGCCAAGCCCGGACACACCCCAAGCGTGTCCCGCACTGCGGGACGCCTCGCAAGTTTTTATGGCGCTCCGGCGCCTCTCTGTTGCGTCACAGCCCGCTCCACCTGGGCCAACACGAAATAAAATAGCTGGTGCGGCAAGATGAATTTTGGTCACAGTCACACCAGTGCATATTTTCCAAGCACCTTTCAAGGACGGCTGTCCGTCCCAGCAGACATCTGTCCCTTCTGGAAAGAAGGTTTTCCATAACACATTGAGTGAACCGCTCTTCAGATAAACTATATTAGGCGTGGCTAATTTTTCAATCTTCTAAATACCATGGTCAGGGAGATCCTCAGTTATCTCCCTAAAGTAATCATGTAAAGCTAGATTGTAAAAATTGAGGATTGTTAGAAAATAAATATGACGGGACTGTGTAAACCAGGTCATTCCCCGATCTAGGTATGATTTTGACCCACACACAGCTCATACATGTTGATATTACATAAAGTCATGCGTCGACATACAGTTTGACTTCTCATGTTCTCTACTTCATCTTTCACACATTCTGCGCCATTTTTTAAGTCTGGTGATACGCGAGACCTTTTGATTTTATTAAAATCTTATCTATAACATATACTTATCTATAGGGACTTTCAGCCAGCCCTCTTCTTCCATTGGTCTGTTGTTATGTCTGTCATGTTTTTCTTCCGCCCACTAAAGCAACAGGTGGCACTGGGCCAGCCCACTTCAACCATTGGCTAACATCATGGTGAGTGATAGAATTCTGCCTTTTCACATGGAGCGCGTCCACACACAAAGTAGTACCCTTGGAATGTGTAATTTTAACGACCAAAAATATTTTTCTTTTAGACATTTTTTTTGTTAGACTGACAAGGGCCTAGCAGTTTTCCCAGTAATAACGTAAAATGTGCTCTCACAGTCGGATTATTTCCCCCCAAATGACTCTTAATGACGGCGTTATCGGTAATTCTGTGTCAAAGAGTAACGTGGAATTACTGAAATTATTCCAATTGCTCCAGGGTAATGGAAATTTCGCCCAGGCCTACTAGTTATTCCACTCTCTAAATAAGTTACCTCATGGTATTATTTATCGGGTACAATAAGTAGCACTTTCTTTCCAACAAACTTTGAATCAGGGCCTTAGCGCTCAACACTTTTACCAGGGTGGGGAGCGGCAGAAACTGACTCATTCCACGCAGGACGCAGCATCAAAGAAAAACTCGACACTGTCTTTGCTTCTCTTCACCTTTCCAAACTTAGAAGTGCACTTAAGTAAAACTTAAATGCCTGGATACCCTCGCGGGTGAGTAGGCGCGCTGTACAAATCGACTGATAAAAGTCAGCCTTGTCTGTGCCTTGCATCGCATCCATATGTAGACTGAATCACTGAATAGTTTAATAGTCACAAGATCAATTGTTTCTCAGCGCTTTGCTAGTAAGCGCTAGAGTTATCAGATCTGTTTTAATTACTTGATGGCATTGCAGGAGAAAAAAGAAGGGAAGGAACTGGTTCCCCTGGGATTTGACACTGTGGCTTGTAGGTGGCATTCATAGCTCTGCAGTGCCAGTGCCTTGCCCACTGAGGTGTCTTTCTAGATAGCTGCAACAAACAACTTCTCGATCCCAAATTCTCTCGCTGTCTTGGACCCAACATGTCCCTGTTTATCAAAGTCCAGTGTCTGTAAAGTGTCTCCAACTCCCCACCCCTCAATAGACATCTGTGGGATGTTCATCAGGATGGGAAGGCGATGGGCTTCTCCCATACACTCTCTAATTAATTCTAAGCATTGTGCCCTTACCCTTCCTAGCTACCTTCTATTTGCCCCTCCCATCCTCGTTTCCCGCCATTATTTACCTGCAGAAAGGAGACCCCCACCTCCCTCCAGTCAGTGTTCTCAATTCACACGAAGGGACACATTCCGCAGGGTGCGCCCCCGTGTCTAAAAGGGAGTCCCTGGGCTGTCAATGTGTCTCGTTGTCCTCCCGACATCATCTGTCGAAGGCTCACGTCATCACTCTCGGCTCGAGATAGGACCAGGCATCCCGGAGTGTTGAGGCGCTACATGAATGCCCCCATTGAGCCCAAGATGGCGGAAAGGCCGCCTTCCGGCTGCGTCCAGCCTCCATTGTCCGGGGGCCTGCGCTGGCCGCATGGGCCGGGCCAGGGGCGCTGAGAGAGCTGGTCTGTCGCCGCTGGCTCCTCTTACAGCTTGTTTTTGTGTTGTTTACACCTGTTCACATAAATGTCAGCCTGCTCTGACTTGGCAAAGCAGGGGTGTCTCGAATTTCCAACCCTCTTCGGCTTTTCCATCCAATGTCCTTAGCACGAGGCATATTACACTTTTCTTCTGAATTAGTTTATAGTTAATCTCAAAGTCTTTGTGCTACAATCTCATGGCTGATATGACACAAGTCCGCACTTCCCCCGTGAGAGTCCCTCACGCACTCTGTCCCCACACCTCTGCAGCCTTTCCCCTGCTGCACTGTCTGTAGTGTGACACAATCGGCCCTACAGTATCCCTATCAAAAACCTCGGCCTCTCAGTCGAGGAGCCAGGGGTTGAATGGGCATAGCAACTTATCTCCCCTCTTACCCAAGCTGAGCAAGTTTAATGCACATCATTAGTCAAAAACGATCAAACACACAAAATGTGGTGAGACTAATGCTTGCAAATGGTCGAAACCAGCGGTTCTTAACCTTTTGACCTGTGTGGACCCAATGAATCATTATTGGAATCCGGGGACCCACAATGTGTCATTTTTGGAACCCAGGGACCACCCAGCATAAGCAATTTCTGGGAATTGAACATCAAAACAATACACAAAAATACAAAAACAAGTATACACAAAACAAATGCTCAAATATTGAAATATTTTGTTTAATTCACAATAACATATAGAAAAGTTTTTCAAATTTATTTTTTCTTATTCATTTTAATATTTCATTAATTTTACTTAATTTTGTAAAACAGTCGTGGACCCCATGAGTACGCCTTGCGGACCCTCAGGGGTCCTCGGACCAATGGTTAAGCATCACTGGTCTAAACCCTCGCCAATCGCCTGAGGTATCATTCCAAGCCATTGTTTTTTGCCCACTGTTAGTGCAAGAGGTTTGCACCAGTGGGCACTGTGAGAAGAATATCCCAGTGAGTGGTCTGAGAACCAGGCGTGGTTGAGCGGTGTGAAAAGTTTCCATAGATCTGTGGAGTAGGAAGCTTGTCCCGATGGGTTGTTTGAGAAGCAGACACTGGTGGGAGCTATGGTGAATGTGAAAAGGTATTCGTGCAAGAAATTGCACCAGTGGGCACTGTGAGAAGAATGCACCGGTGTGTGGTCTGAGAACCAGGCTTGGTTGAGCAGTGTGATAAGCTTCCATAGATCAGTGGAGTGGAAAGCTTGTCCCGATGGGTAGTTTGAGAAGCCGACACTGGTGGGAGCAATGGTGAGTGTGAAAAGGCATTAGTGCAAGAAGATTTCACCAATGGGCACTGTGAGGAGAAAGCACCGGTGTGTGGTCTGAGAACCAGGCTTGGTTGAGCAGCATGAAAAGCTTCCATAGATCAGTGGAGTGGAAAGCTTGTCCCGATGGGTAGTTTGAGAAGCCGACACTGGTGGGAGCAATGGTGAGTGTGAAAAGGCATTAGTGCAAGAAGATTTCACCAATGGGCACTGTGAGGAGAAAACCGGTGTGTGGTCTGAGAACCAGGCTTGGTTGAGCAGCATGAAAAGCTTCCATAGATCAGTGGAGTGGAAAGCTTGTCCCGATGGGTAGTTTGAGAAGCCGACACTGGTGGGAGCAATGGTGAGTGTGAAAAGGCATTAGTGCAAGAGGTTTGCACCAGTGGGCACTGTGAGAAGAATATCCCAGTGAGTGGTCTGAGAACCAGGCGTGGTTGAGCGGTGTGAAAAGTTTCCATAGATCTGTGGAGTGGGAAGCTTGTCCCGATGGGTAGTTTGAGAAGCCGACACTGGTGGGAGCAATGGTGAGTGTGAAAAGGCATTAGTGCAAGAAGATTGCACCAGTGGGCACTGTGATAAGAATGCACCGGTGTGTGATCTGAGAACCATGCTTGGTTGAGCAGCGTGAAAAGCTTCCATAGATCAGTGGAGTGGAAAGCTTGCCCTGATGGGTGGTTTGAGAAGCAGACACTGGTGGACAGCGTGGGAGGGTTGCACCAAAGGTGAGTTTGAAAAGGCATTACTGGTGGGCAGTGTGAGAGGTTTACACTGGTGGGTTGTGCGAGAAAAGACCTGGTGAACAGTGTGATACGTGTGCTCTGCTAGGAAGTGCCAGCATGTTAGACTTCGACAGATATGAGAAGTAGGCACAGTAACATTATTGGATTACCAAAGATCACACAGTGACAGTTTGGTCGGGTGGGAGGCCGGGATCAGAAGTCAGTTCTCCTGGTTTAACAGTCGCCCCGTCCCCCCTTGTCCCTTCTCATGGAGAGCGTCTCTGGAGCGTGTTTATCAAAAGGCTCAGAGATTTCTTAGAAACACACCGGAAGAGGGGGCTCCAGGGACAGGGTTGAAGACTCCCTTCACCTGCTATCCTACTTACCCCAAACCCCGCTTCCTGTGATCTCCGAGGGTCTCTCTGGGGCTCAGCTGCGGTTCCAAGCCTCTGAGAGGTATGTTTGGTAAAAGCAGGGGGCAGGAGGCGGCCCTTGGCCCCCCTCTGCTCTCACCCCACCTTCTCAAAACATTGGGGCCTGTTTGTGTTTTCCCATCCAGTTAACGGAGTGTCTAATTATCAGCGGGTCCCCTGGGTCCTGGACTGGGGGGCAGCGCCGCAGTGACAGATCCTTCTCACGGACGCTGTGTGTGTGTGTGTGTGTGTGTGGGGGGGGGGGTCAGATCTCAGGATGGGACACAGATGCTCAAAGTGCATGTTACTTCCTCTTAGAAGGTTTGTTTCCATGCTTGACCCCGCCCCTCTGCTGATAGACGAGGCTCACCTCTAGTCTTAGAACATTATAGCAAGCCACACACACCAGACACTACCAAGCGCTATAGCACACGTACGACAAACATACACACGAGAATAGCTGATTATTGATAGCAGCAAGGCCGATAATCCAATTCAATCAACTAGAATTCAGACTCGTCTGGCCGGTGACCGAATCCTCGAGGCCAAGCTGTGAAGGTACCCTGCTTCCGACAGTGCTACGAGGCCATACTAATGTCAGAACCGGCGCTATACAAATATCTATCAACTCAGTCTCACAGGTTCTACAAATATGCATGTATTTCCCACAGTGCAAACATCACTCCTGGCCACACGCCAGGGGCACTAAAAAAGATATATTGAGCAAAAAAAAATAAAAAATGATGGGGTACTTCAGTGTTTCAAAGGACATTTTTATTCACCATCAAAGTTTCCAGGTTTACCTCGTCATCTCAGACTTTTTCCACAATGCCAGGAAATGTTATCTGCACCGCAAGATAATTTTTACTTTAATCAAATATAGTTAGGCTAGACGTTTACCTTTTACAAACCTTGATTTTGAAAAAGTGGCAAAGCTTTTCATGTTTTTTTCTCTGCACGTTTACCCTTTGCAGAGATTTTCTGTGCAAAATGGCATTGCACAAAAAAATGACGCTAAGGCCGGAGGTATGTATTGCATTCAGTAAATACCAGTGTTTGTGGGCTCTTGCGCCTGCGGTAACTACCTTGAATCAGTGAGTGAGAAGAACCTCCTATTAGGAGTTTTCCTCATAAAAAGGAAAATTGATATTCAGAATGGTTACTTCCAGCGCCCTGTTGCCTCTCTGAATTTACGGTGCTTTTCCCTGCTGGTAAATTTTGAAAGTTTTACCTGCCGAAACTTTTTGGGAGGAAATTGTGGGGCTGGGTTTGGTGCGGTCGTTACCACACAACCCCATACATCCGATCCTGCACGCACATGCGTTCGCACAAGCATCGAAAATTAATGCCCTCTCACAATTAGGGCCTGTTTGTTCCGAAATATATCTTATGGAGAAACATCTTAATGATAATATAACAGACATAAATTGCTCCCTATTGTTACTGTTTTCACTGTAAAGTTGTAAACTTAATTTTCGCAAAGCTAGTGTGCTATATTGTGGGGGAAAGGGACGGCAGTGAACTTGGCACTAAGATGGGATGACCAACGCTTTGTGCTTTCGACCTTGGTTTGTAAAACATCTTCATATTAGAGAGCAAGGCGAGGGTTAAATACTTTTTGCAGAGGAGATATGACTTATGAGGGAAGTTGTCTGATCTGAATCCAAGAAAGCCGAGTTCAAATCCTGGCTTCATTAATCGCGTGTACAGTGTGTGATCCTCACCAAATTCGTAGGTTTCAGTTTCGCTTGGTCTAAGCGCTATTTTTGCAATTGTTCATTTTGTATGCTTTTCATCTATCAGCTGAGATTGGGGTGTTGTTAGTGCCCCTCCTTCCTTACCCCTATACGACTGTTAGGTGTGTGAGCAGTGCACTGTGTACTTACCCCCCTGCAGGAGAGAGTTCCTGCCCCTGACACTTTGATGGACAGACAGCCGAGCTGTGATTGGCAGGTGGGACCCTCCTCCCATTAGTCACCCTTTCCACAGACATCTTTTCCTCAGATTCCTTTGGTGCCAGCCGAATGGCTCTCGCGAGGATTCTTAGCCAGGCATGCCAATACCTCATTAGTGGCAAGGTTGGGTTCCAAGGGTCTAATTAGGGCTAAAGTTGGGTTCCAAGGGCACACCTGCCACCACCCCCATGGAGGGCCCCCGTCACCCCCGTGGAGGGGTTCTCGGACTCCCAGCAGGGCTTTGGACCTGCCCTGTTAAGCTGCAAAGAGCTTTGCAGCTGGACAGATGCAACAAGACCCAGGGACAGGAGTGTTCCTAGAAGTGATTTTTGTTGGGGGGAGGGCACACAAAGTGCCACAGATAAAACTGGTGGAGCCACATTCAAAGGGCAATCATGAAGAGTGCATGTGTGTTTGCGTGTGTGCATATATATATAACCCACGAACACACACATACACACACCCACAAACACACACATACACACACACAGAAAAACACAAAGGTTAAAGTGACGTTGTAGATAGGTGTGGTAATAATATCTGACTCTACATTATAAATACTCCTAAAAATCCACTGGAAAAAAATTCGCTGAAAAAAACCCTACGGTAAAAGTGACGTTATAGTTAGGCCTTGTTAGAATGTAAAAACTGTTGTTTTAAAACAAAAAGAGACACTAAAATTCACCAGTTATAATTTACTGAGCTCATTAAGTCTTGTGTCCCAACATTGCAGTGCTTATGACCTCACATATTACATCACTAATCACATGATCAATGACATAATTGATGACATCACTTATGACGGAGTCCCCATGTCCTGTAATGGGGGGGGGGGGCGCAACATTTCTCTTCATACTGCGGCCAGCCAGAATCAGATTGCTGCGGCCCACTGGACCTTCCTGGTCCCACGGGACCATAGCAGCCAACGAGAAAAAAGCGCTCCCAGCCAAACAGGTCGCTTTATTTTTTACATTTGTAGTACAGCAGGAGTCGCACAGAAACATCAGTCTATGTATCACTAACTTTTGAACCTTAATTTCACTGTTTCTGAGTAAAGATCTAGCTTTCTGCCAAATGTGATGTCATTCTGTTAAGCCGTTCTTTCTAAAACACTTTCTACAATTTCTATTGGAAACTGCATGGCAAAATAGTTTTTTGCCCACCCCCTTTTACTCAGCCCCCACTTGACCGGATCACCCAGAAACTTTCCAGGAAGGAGTTGAGGTGGATAAACCTTTTTTTTTAAAAGTTTTGTGAAGATTCGTTGTCAAATTGTGTCAAAGTTATTAGCAGAACAAAAAATGCTCTTCCTATGTAAAGTATGACCTAACTATAACTAGTACATGCTGTGTAATCCACATATACATATATATAATATATATATACATACATACATATATACACATATATTCAGGGCTTTAAGTGGGATGAAAAAACTGAGGGGTCTCTCAAATGGACGTGGCCGATGTAATTAAGGGCGTGGCTTAAAAAAAAACCTAAGCTAAAAACCTGTTCTTAGCATAGTGTGTCGCCCGACTGGTATTTTGCTGTTTCTGTCATCACATCCAGATATATAATACAGCAAGTAACATTATACCTGCAAGCCAGGACTATTGGCTTTGTCAATGGTTATTAGTTGAATACGATAAATAAGCAACAACTATGGCTTTGTTGTAAACAATATTAAAAATGATTCAGTTCTGAAATGATGAGACTATGAAAGACCTACGAGTCTCTTCGAAGTTACATCAAAGCCAGTGAAGAATGGTACTGCTCCAGAGTTAAGATTTTTTTCCAACCTGAGGGTGAGGGCAATAACGGAGAGCCCGATAGGGACCAGTCTCAGCACCTGCTGGTGGTGAGCACCGGCTGGACCAGGCCCACTTAAAACCCTACATATATACACAATATATATATATATATCTCAAGAAAATCTCCCCAATACTCCAAAATAAATGATGGGGCCGGCACTCGATGTCATGGTTATGCATCCTGTTTATTAAGTCAGGTCACACAGGGCACAGGACCATCAGAGAGACTCTCTCGTTGTGGTGGTACTGGTGGTGGGACTTTTGGTGGTGGTGTTACTGGTGGTGGTACTGGTGGTGGTGGTGGTGGTGGTGGTGGTACTGGTGGTGGTGATACTGGTGGTGGGACTGGTGGTACTAGTGGTGGTAGTGGTGGTGGTGGTGGTAGTACTGGTGGTGGTACTGGTGGTAGTACTGGTGGTGGTGGTACTGGTGGTGCTACTGGTGGTACTGGTGGTGGTACTGGTGGTGGTGGTACTGGTGGTGGTACTGGTGGTGGTGGTACTGGTGGTGGTACTGGTACTGGTGGTGGTACTGGTGGTGGTACTGGTGATACTGGTGGTGGTGGTACTGGTGGTGGTGGTAGGGGTGGGTGTACTGGTAGTGGTGGTGGTGGTACTGGTAGTGGTGGTGGTGGTACTGGTAGTGGTGGTGGTAGTGGTGGTGATACTGGTGGTGGTACTGCTAGTAGTGGTGGTGGTACTGGTGGTGGTGGTACTGGTGTACTGGTGGTGGTGGTATTGGTGGTGGTAGTGGTGGTATTGATGGTGGTACTGGTGGTATTGGTGGTGGTATTGGTGGTGGTACTGGTGGTATTGGTGGTGGTACTGGTACTGGTGGTATTGGTGGTGACACTGGTGGTACTGGTGGTACTGGTGGTAGTGGTGGTGGTACTGGTGGTGGAGGTACTGGTGGTGGTGGTACTGGTGGTGGTGGTACTGGTGGTACTGGTGGTGAGGGTACTGGTGGTGAGGGTACTGGTGGTGGTGGTACTGGTGGTGATGGTACTGGTGGTGGTGGAGGTGGTACTGGTACTGGTGGTGGTACTGGTGGTGGTGGTAGTACTGGTGGTGGTGGTACTGGTGGTGGTACTGGTGGTGGTGGTAGTGGTACTGGTGGTGGTGCTGGTACTGGTGGTGGTGGTACTGGTGGTGGTACTGGTAGTGGTGGTACTGGTGGTGGGACTGGTGGTAGTGGTGGTACTGGTGGTACTAGTGGTACTGGTGGTGGTGGTACTGGTGGTGGGACTGGTGATAGTGGTGGTACTGGTGGTGTTGGTACTGGTGGTGGTGTTGGTGTTGGTACTGGTGGTGGTGCTGGTACTGGTGGTGGTGGGACTGGTGGTGGGACCGGTGGTGGTGGTACTGGTGGTATTGGTGGTGGTGGGACTGGTGGTGGTACTGGTGGAGGGACTGGTGATAGTGGTGGTACTGGTGGTGGTGGGACTGGTGATAGTGGTGGTACTGGTGGTGGTGGTACTGGTGGTGGTGGTACTGGTGGTGGTGCTGGTACTGGTGGTGGTGGTACTGGTGGTGGCACTGGTGGTACTACTGGTGGTACTGGTACTGGTGGTGGTGGTACTGGTAGTACTGGTGGTGGTGGTACTTGTGGTGGTGGTGGAACTGGTGGTGGTGGTAGTGGTGGTGGTACTGGTAGTGGTGGTGGTACTGGTACTGGTGGTGGTACTGGTAGTGGTGGAGGTGGTACTGGTAGTAGTGGTGGTGGTACTGGTGGTACTGGTACTGGTGTTGGTGGTTGTGGTACTGGTGGTGGTGGTACTGGTGGCGGTGGTGGTACTGGTGGTGGTGGTACTGGTGGTGATGGTACTGGTGGTGGTGGAGGTGGTACTGGTACTGGTGGTACTGGTGGTGGTACTGGTGGTGGTGGTACTGGTGGTGGCGGTACTGGTGGCAGCGGTACTGGTGGCAGCGGTACTGGTGGTGGTACTGATACTGGTGGTGGGACTGGTGGTGGTGGTGGTACTGGTGGTAGTACTGGTGGTGGTGGTGGTACTGGTGGTGGTACTGGTGGTGGTACTGGTGGTGGTAATGGTGGTGGTACTGGTAGTACTACTGGTGGTACTGGTGGTGGTGGTAGTGGTACTGGTGGTGGTACTTTTGGTACTGCTGGTGGTACTGGTAGTGGTGGTGGTACTGGTAGTGGTGGTGGTGGTACTGGTGGTGGTGGTGGTAGTGGTGGTATTGGTGGTGGTACTGGTCGTATTGGTGGTGGTACTGGTACTATTGGTGGTGGTACTGTTGGTATTGGTGGTGGTACTGGTGATATTGGTGGTACTGTTGGTGGTACTGGTGGTATTGGTGGTGGTGGTATTGGTGATGGTACTGGTAGTACTGGTGCTGGTATTGGTGGTAGTGGTGGTGGTACTGGTGGTGGTACTGGTGGTTGTGGTGATACTGCTGTTGGTAATGGTGGTGGTACTGGTGGTAGTACTGGTGGTGGTGGTACTGGTGGTGGTGGTACTGGTGGTGGTGGTGGTACTGGTGGTGGTGGTACTGGTGGTGGTGGTGGTACTGGTGGTGGTGGTACTGGTGGTGGTGGTACTGGTGGTGGTACTGGTGGTGGTGGTACTGGTACTGGTGGTGATACTGGTGGTGGTGGTGGTACTGGTGGTGGTACTGGTATTGGTGGTGGTGGTACTGGTGGTGGTGGTACTGGTGGTGGTAGTACTGGTGGTGGTGGTACTGGTGGTTGTGGTACTGGTGGTGTTACTGGTGGTGGTGGTACTGGTGGTGTTACTGGTGATGGGACTGGTGGTAGTGGTGGTACTGGTGGTGGTACTGGTGGTAGTACTGGTGGTGGTACTGCTGGTGGTGGTGGTGGTACTGGTGGTGGTGGGACTGATGGTGGTGGTACTTTTGGTACTGGTGGTGGTGGTACTGGTGGTGGTGGTACTGGTAGTGGTGGTGGTACTGGTGGTACTGGTAGTGGTGGTGGTACTGGTGGTGGTGGTGGTGGTAGTGGTGGTATTGGCGTTGGTACTGGTGGTACTGGTACTGGTGGTATTGGTGGCGGTACTGGTACTGGTGGTATTGGTGGAGGTACTGGTGGTATTGGTGGTGGTACAGGTGGTACTGTTGGTGGTACTGGTACTGGTGGTATTGGTGGTGGTGGTACTGGTGGCACTGGTACTGGTGGTACTGGTATTGGCGGTAGTGGTGATGGTACTGGTGGTGGTGGTACTGGTGGTACTAGTGGTGGTGGTACTGGTGGTGGTACTGGTGGGGGTACTGGTATTACTACTGGTGGTACTGGTGGTGGTGGTAATGGTGGTACTGGTGGTGGTGGTGGTACTGGTATTACTACTGGTGGTACTGGTGGTGGTGGTAATGGTGGTACTGGTGGTGGTGGTGGTACTGGTGGTGGTACTGGTGGTGGTACTGGTAGTACTGCTGGTACTGGTGGTGGTAGTACTGGTGGTACTAGTGGTGGTGGTGGTACTGGTAGTGGTGGTGGTACTGGTAGTGGTGGTGGTACTGGTAGTGGTAGTACTGGTAGTGGTGGTAGTACTGGTAATGGTGGTGGGGGTGGTACTGGTGGTGGGGGTGGTACTGGTAGTGGTGGTGGTGGTACTGGTAGTGGTGGCACTGGTGGTGGTGGTACTGGTTGTACTGGAGGTGGTGGTACTGGTGGTGGTGGTACTGGTGGTACTTGTACTGATGGTACTGGTACTGGTGGTACTGGTGTACTGATGGTGGTGGTATTGGTAGTGGTAGTGGTGGTGGTACTGCTGGTGGTACTAGTGGTATTGGTGGTGGTACTGGTACTGTTGGTATTGGTGGTGGTATTGGTGGTGGTACTGGTACTGGGGGTGGTACTGGTGGTATTGGGGGTGGTGGTATTGGTGGTGGGACTGGTGGCACTGGTACTGGTGGTACTGCTACTAGTGGTTGTGGTACTGGTGATGATGGTACTGGTGGTGGTGGTGGTGGTGGTACTGGTGGTGGTGGTAGTGGTACTGGTGGTGGTACTGGTGGTGGTGGTGGTACTGGTGGTGGTGGTACTGGTGGATGGACTGGTGGTGGTGGTACTGGTGGTGGGACTGGTGGTGGGACTGGTGATGGGACTTGGGGTGGTAGTGGTGGTGGTGGTGGTACTGGTTGTGGTACTGGTGGTGGTGGTACTGGTGGTGGTGGTACTGGTGGTACTGGTGGTACTGGTGGTGGTGGTACTGGTGGTGGTGGTACTGGCGGTGGTACGGTACTGGTGGTACTGGTGGTGGTACTGGTGGTGGTGGTAGTACTGGTGGTGGTGGTACTGGTGATGGTACTGGTGGTGGTGGTTCTGGTACTGGTGGTGGTACTGGTGGTGGTGGTACTGGTGGTGGTACTGTGGTGGTGATACTGGTGGTGGTGGTACTGGTGGTGGTGGTGGTACTGGTGGTGGTACTGGTGGTACTGGTACTGGTGGTGGTGGTACTGATGGTGGTGGAACTGGTGGTAGTACTGGTAGTACTGGTGGTACTAGTGGTGGCACTGGTGGTAGTGGGACTGGTGGTGGTGGTACTGGTGGTTTTGGTGGTGGTACTGGTGGTGGTGGTACTGGTGGTGGTGGTACTGGTGGTGGCGGTACTGGTGGCGGCGGTACTGGTGGCGGTACTGATACTGGTGGTGGTGGTACTGGTGGTGGTGGTGGGACTGGTGGTGGTGGTGGTACTGGTGGTAGTACTGGTGGTGGTGGTGGTACTGGTGGTGGTACTGGTGGAGGTGGTACTGGTGGAGGTGGCACTGTGGGTGGTGGTGGTACTGGTTGTGCTACTGGTGGTACTGGTGGTAGTGGTAGTGGTACTGGTGGTGGTGGTGGTACTTTTGGTACTGGTGGTGGTACTGGTAGTGGTGGTGGTACTGGTGGTACTGGTAGTGGTGCTGGTGGTACTGGTGGTGGTGGTAGTGGTGGTATTGGTGGTGGTACTGGTCATATTGGTGGTGGTACTGGTGGTATTGGTGGTGGTACTGGTGGTGGTACTGGTGGTATTGGTGGTGGTACTGGTGGTATTGGTGGTGGTACTGGTGATATTGGTGGTACTGTTGGTGGTACTGGTGGTATTGGTGGTGGTGGTGGTATTGGTGGTGGTGGTATTGGTGGTGGTGGTATTGGTGGTGGTGGTATTGGTGGTGGTACTGGTACTGGTATTGGTGATAGTGGTGGTGGTACTGGTGGTGGTGTTGATACTGCTGGTGGTAATGGTGGTGGTGGTAGTACTGGTGATGGTGGTACTGGTGGTGGTGGTACTGCTGGTGGTGGTGGTACTGGTGGTGGTGGTGGTGGTGGTACTGGTGGTGGTGGTACTGGTGGTGGTGGTACTGGTGGTGGTACTGGTGGCGGTGGTGGTACTGGTGGTGGTACTGGTGGTGGTACTGGTATTGGTGGTGGTGGTACTGGTGGTGGTACTGCTGGTGGTGGTGGTGGTACTGGTGGTTCTGGTGGTGGTGGTACTGGTGGTGTTACTGGTGGTGGTGGTGGTACTGGTGATGGGACTGGTGGTAGTGGTGGTACTGGTGGTAGTACTGGTGGTGGTGGTGGTACTGGTGGTGGCACTGGTGGTGGTATTGGTGGTAGTACTGGTGGTGGTGGTGGTACTGGTAGTGGTGGTGGTAATACTAGTGGTGGTACTGACGGTGGTGGTGGTACTGGTGGTGGTGGTACTGGTGGTGGTGGTACTGGTGGTGGTGGTGGTACTGGTGGTAGTACTGGTGGTGGTGGTGGTGGTACTGCTGGTGGTGGTGGTGGTACTGGCGGTGGTGGTACTGCTGGTGGTGGTACTTTTGGTACTGGTGGTGGTGGTACTGGTAGTGGTACTGGTAGTGGTGGTGGTGGTACTGGTGGTGGTGGTATTGGTGGTGGTACTGGTGGTACTGGTGGTGGTACTGATACTGGTGGTATTGGTGGTGGTACTGGTACTGGTGGTATTGGTGGTGGTACTGGTGGTATTGGTGGTACTGTTGGTGGTACTGGTGAAATTGGTGGTGGTGGTACTGGTGGCACTGGTACTGGTGGTACTGGTATTGGTGGTAGTGGTGGTGGTACTGGTGGTGGTGGTACTGCTGGTGGTACTGGTGGTGGTGGTACTGGTGGTACTGGTGGTACTGGTGGTGGTACTGGTGGTGGCGGTAATGGTGGTACTGGTGGTGGTGGTATTGGTGGTGGTGGTACTGGTGGTGGTGGTACTGGTGGTGGTAGTACTGGTGGTGGTACTGGTGGTGGTGGTACTGGTGGTTCTGGTGGTGGTGGTACTGGTGGTGTTACTGGTGGTGGTGGTACTGGTGATGGGACTGGTGGTAGTGGTGGTACTGGTGGTACTGGTGGTGGTACTGGTGGTGGTTCTGGTGGTAGTACTGGTGGTGGTGGTACTGGTGGTGGCACTGGTGGTGGTGGTGGTATTGGTGGTAGTACTGGTGGTGGTGGTGGTACTGGTAGTGGTAGTGGTAATACTGGTGGTGGTACTGGTGGTGGTGGTGGTGGTACTGGTGGTGGGACTGGTGGTGGTGGTACTGGTGGTGGTAATGGTGGTGGTGGTACTGCTGGTGGTGGTGGTGGTGGTACTGATAGTGGTGGTGGTACTTGTGGTACTGGTAGTGGTGGTGGTGGTACTGGTGGTGGTGGTGTTGGTGGTATTGGTGGTGGTACTGGTGGTGGTACTGGTACTGGTGGTATTGGTGGTGGTACTGGTACTGCTGGTATTGGTGGAGGTACTGGTGGTATTGGTGGTGGTATTGGTGGTACTGTTGGTGGTACTGGTACTGGTGGCATTGGTGGTGGTGGTACTGGTGGCACTGGTACTGGTGGTACTGGTATTGGTGGTGGTGGTACTGGTGGTGGTGGTACTGGTGGTACTGGTGGTGGTGGTACTGGTGGTGGTACTGGTGGTACTGGTGGTACTGGTGGTGGTACTGGTGGTGGTACTGGTGGTGGTACTGGTATTACTACTGGTGGTACTGGTACTGGTGGTGGTGGTAATGGTGGTACTGGTGGTGGTGGTACTGGTGGTGGTACTGGTGGTACTGGTGGTACTGGTGGTGGTAGTACTGGTGGTACTAGTGGTGGTGGTAGTGGTGGTGGTGGTGGTACTGGTAGTGGTGGTGGTACTGGTAGTGGTAGTACTGGTAGTGGTGGTGGTACTGGTAATGGTGGTGGGGGTGGTACTGGTAGTGGTGGTGGTGGTACTGGTAGTGGTGGCACTGGTGGTGGTGGTACTGGTACTGGTTGTACTGGTGGTGGTGGTACTGGTGGTGGTGGTACTGGTGGTGGTGGTACTGGTTATACTGGTACTGGTGGTAGTGGTATTGGTAGTGGTGGTGGTACTGGTGGTGGTACTAGTGGTATTGGTGGTGGTACTGGTACTGTTGGTATTGGTGGTGGCATTGGTGGTATTGGTGGTGGTGCTGGTACTGTGGGCGGTACTGGTACTGGTGGTATTGGTACTGGTTATACTGGTACTGGTGGTAGTGGTATTGGTAGTGGTGGTGGTACTGGTGGTGGTACTAGTGGTATTGGTGGTGGTACTGGTACTGTTGGTATTGGTGGTGGCATTGGTGGTATTGGTGGTGGTGCTGGTACTGGGGGCGGTACTGGTACTGGTGGTATTGGGGGTGGTGGTATTGGTGGTGGTACTGGTGATACTGGTGGTGGTGGTACTGGTGGTGGTACTGATGGTACTGGTGGTGGTACTGGTGGTGGTACTGGTATTACTACTGGTGGTACTGGTAATGGTGGTACTGGTGGTGGTGGTACTGGTGGTGGTACTGGTAGTACTGGTGGTGGTAGTACTGGTGGTACTAGTGGTGGTGGTAGTGGTGGTGGTACTGGTAGTGGTGGTGGTACTGGTAGTGGTAGTACTGGTAGTGGTGGTGGTACTGGTAATGGTGGTGGGGGTGGTACTGCTAGTGGTGGTGGTGGTACTGGTAGTGGTGGCACTGGTGGTGGTGGTACTGGTTGTACTGGTGGTGGTGGTACTGGTGGTGGTGGTA
This sequence comes from Calotriton arnoldi, assembly GCA_963921515.1. Lineage (NCBI taxonomy): Eukaryota > Metazoa > Chordata > Amphibia > Caudata > Salamandridae > Calotriton > Calotriton arnoldi. Next base: position 1,153,834 of record CAWUFW010002387.1, on the reverse strand, counting down.
CTGGTGGTGGTGGTACTGGTGGTACTGGTACTGGTGGTAATGGTATTGGTAGTGGTGGTGGTACTGGTGGTGGTACTAGTGGTATTGGTGGTGGTACTGTTGGTATTGGTGGTGGTATTGGTGGTATTGGTGGTGGTACTGGTACTGGGGGTGGTACTGGTGCTGGTGGTATTGGGGGTGGTGGTATTGGTGGTGGTACTGGTGGCACTGGTACTGCTGGTACTGGTGGTGCTGCTACTAGTGGTTGTGGTATTGGTGATGATGGTACTGGTGGTGGTGGTGGTGGTGGTGGTGGTGGTGGTAGTGGTACTGGTGGTGGTACTGGTGGTGGTGGTACTGGTGGTGGTGGTAGTACTAGTGGTGGTGGTGGTACTGGTGGTGGTGGTACTGGTGGTGGTACTGGTGGTGGTACTGGTATTACTACTGGTGGTACTGGTGGTGGTGGTAATGGTGGTACTGGTGGTGGTGATACTGGTGGTGGTACTGGTGGTGGTACTGGTGGTGGTACTGGTAGTACTGGTGGTGGTGGTACTGGTGGTGGTGGTGGTAGTACTGGTGGTACTAGTGGTGGTGGTAGTGGTGTTGGTGGTGGTACTGGTAGTGGTGGTGGTACTGGTAGTGGTAGTACTGGTAGTGGTGGTGGTACTGGTAATGGTGGTGGGGGTGGTACTGGTAGTGGTTGTGGTGGTACTGGTAGTGGTGGCACTGGTGGTGGTGGTACTGGTACTGGTTGTACTGGTGGTGGTGGTACTGGTGGTACTTGTACTGGTGGTACTGGTACTGGTGGTACTGTTACTGGTATTGGTAGTGGTAGTGTTGGTGGTACTGGTGGTGGTACTAGTTGTATTGGTGGTGGTACTGGTACTGTTGGTATTGGTGGTGGTATTGGTGGTGGTACTGGTACTGGTGGTGGTACTGGTACTGGTGGTATTGGGGGTGGTGGTATTGGTGGTGGTACTGGTGGCACTGGTGGTACTGCTACTGGTGGTACTGCTACTAGTGGTTGTGGTACTGGTGATGATGGTACTGGTGGTGGGGGTCGTACTGGTGGTGGTGGTAGTGGTGGTGGTGGTACTGGTGGTGGTACTGGTGGTGGTGGTACTGGTAGTGGTACTGGTGGTGGTGGTGGTGGTACTGGTGGTGGGACTGTTGGTGGTGGTACTGGTGGTGGGACTGGTGATGGTACTGGTGGTGGTAGTGGTGGTGGTGGTGGTACTGTTGGTGGTGGTACTGGTGGTATTGGTGGTGGTGGTACTGGTGGTGGTGGTGGTACTGGTGGTGGTGGTGGTACTGGTGGTATTGGTGGTGGTGGTACTGGTGGTGGTGGTGGTACTGGTGGTACTGGCGGTGGTACTGGTACTGGTGGTACTGGTGGTGGTACTGGTGGTGGTGGTACTGGTGGTGGTACTGGTGGTGGTAGTACTGGTGGTGGTGGTACTGGTGATGGTACTGGTGGTGGTTCTGGTACCGGTGGTGGTACTGGTGGTGGTACTGGTGGTGGTACTGGTGGTGGTGGTACTGGTGGTGGTGGTACTGGTGGTGGTACTGGTGGTAGTACTGGTAGTACTGGTGGTGGCACTGGTGGTGGTGGTACTGGTGGTGGTACTGGTGGTTTTGGTGGTGGTACTGGTGGTGGTGGTGGTACTGGTGGTACTGGTGGTGGTACTGGTGGTGGTACTGGTACTGGTGGTGGTACTGGTACTGGTGGTGGTACTGGTGGTGGTGGTACTGGTGGTGATACTGTTGGTGGTAGTGGTGGTGGTGGTACTGGTGGTGGGACTGGTGGTGGTGGGACTGGTGGTGGTACTGGTGGTGGTGGTACTGGTGGTGGTACTGGTGGTGGTGGTACTGGTGGTGGTACTGGTGGTACTGGTGGTGGTGGTACTGGTGGTTTTGGTGGTACTGGTGGTAGTACTGGTGGTGGTGGTACTGGTGGTGGTGGTGGTACTGGTGGTGGTAATGGTGGTGGTGGTACTGCTGGTGGTGGTACTGGTGGTGGTGGTACTGGTGGTGGTGGTAATGGTGGTGGTGGTACTGGTGGTGGTGGTACTGGTGGTGATGGTACTGGTAGTACTGGTGGTGGTGGTACTGGTGGTGGTGGTAGTACTGGTGGTACTAGTGGTGGTGGTACTGGTGGTGGTGGTACTGGTGGTGGTGTTGGTACTGATAGTACTACTGGTGGTACTGGTGGTGGTGGTGGTAATGGTGGTACTGGTGGTGGTGGTACTGGTGGTGATGGTACTGGTTGTGATGGTACTGGTGGTGGTACTGATAGTACTGGTGGTACTAGTGGTAGTGGTAGTACTGGTGGTACTAGTGGTGGTGGTGGTGGTACTGGTAGTGGTGGTGGTACTGGGACTGGTAGTGGTAGTACTGGTAGTGGTGGTAGTGGTGGTGGTACTGGTAATGGTGGTGGGGGTGGTACTGATAGTGGTGGTGGTGGTACTGGTAGTGGTGGCACTGGTGGTGGTGGTACTGGTACTGGTTGTACTGGTGGTGGTGGTGGTACTGGTGGTGGTGGTACTGGTGGTGTTTGTACTGGTGGTACTGGTACTGGTGTACTGATGGTGGTGGTATTGGTAGTGGTAGTAGTGGTGGTGGTGGTACTAGTGGTATTGGTGGCGGTACTGGTACTGTTGGTATTGGTGGTGGTATTGGTGGTGGTACTGGTGGTATTGGTGGTACTGGTGGTGGTACTGGTACTGGTGGTATTGGGGTTTGTGGTATTGGTGGTGGTACTGGTGGCACTGGTGGTACTGGTACTGGTGGTACTGGTACTGGTGGTACTGCTACTGGTGGTAGTGGTGGTGGTACTGGTGGTGGTGGTAGTGGTGGTGGTGGTGGTACTGGTGGTGGTACTAGTGGTGGTGGTACTGGTGGTGGTGGTACTGGTGGTGGTGGTGGTACTGGTAGTGGTACTGGTGGTGGTGGTGGTGGTACTGGTGGTGGGACTGGTGGTGGTGGTACTGGTGATGGTACTGGTGGTGGTAGTGGTGGTACTGGTGGTGGTATTGGTCATGGTACTGGTGGTGGTGGTACTGGTACTGGTGGTGGTAGTACTGGTACTGGTGGTGCTGGTGGTGGTGGTGGTACTGGTGGTGGTACTGGTGGTACTGGTACTGGTGGTGGTGGTACTAGTGGTGGTACTGGTGGTGGTGGTACTGGTGGTGGTAGTACTGGTGGTGGTGGTACTGGTGATGGTACTGGTGGTGGTGGTTCTGGTACTGGTGGTGGTGGTGGTTCTGGTACTGGTGGTGGTACTGGTGGTTTTGGTGGTGGTACTGGTGGTACTGGTGGTACTGGTGGTGGTACTGGTGGTGGTGGTGGTACTGGTACTGGTGGTGGTACTGGTGGTGGTACTGGTGGTGGTAGTGGTGGTGGTACTGTTGGTGGTAGTGGTGGTACTGGTGGTGGCACTGGTGGTGGTGGTACTGGTGGTGGTGGTACTGGTGGTGGTACTGGTGGTGGTGGTGGTGGTACTGGTGGTGGTGGTACTGGTGGTACTGGTGGTGGTGGTGATACTGGTGGTGGTGGTACTGGTACTGGTGGTGGTACTGGTACTGGTGGTGGTGCTGGTGGTGGTAGTGGTGGTACTGGTGGTGGTACTGTTGGTGGTAGTGGTGGTGGTGATGGTACTGGTGGTGGTGGTACTGGTGGTGGTACTGGTGGTGGTGGTACTGGTGGGGGTGGTACTGGTGGGGGTGGTACTGGTGGTGGTGGTGGTGGTACTGGTGGTGGTGGTGGTACTGGTGGTGGTACTGGTGGTGGTACTGGTGGTGGTGGTACTGGTGGTGGTGATAGTGGTGGTGGTACTGGTAGTGGTGGTGGTACTGGTAGTGGTAGTGGTGGTGGTACTGTTAGTGGTGGTGCTGGTAGTGGTGCTGGTGGTACTGGTAGTGGTGGTGGTGGTACTGGTAGTGGTGGTGATGGTAGTACGGGTAGTGGTGGTACTGGTAGTAGTGGTGGTACTGGTGGTGATGGTACTGGTAGTCGTGGTGGTTCTGGTGGTGGTGGTACTGGTTGGGCTAGTGGTGGTACTGGTGGTAGTGGTGGTACTGGTAGTGGTGGTACTGGGGGTGGTGGTACTGGGGGGGGTGCTACTGGGGGTGGGGGTGGTACTGGTGGCGGGGGTGGTACTGGTAGTGGTGGAGGTATTGGTAGTGGTAGTGGTGGAGGAATTGGTAGTGGTGGAGGTATTGGTGGTGGTGTTGTTGTTGTTAATAAAAGAGGCTTTTGAAAACTACCCGTCAGGTGGCTTTAGTACAGGTGACATGTAACACAGATGTGCTGTTGTCAGCTTCAGCCCATTAGCACACGATTATGTGCTACCTTGAATTCACATGACTTAATTTGCTTATCCTTTCTAATTCCATTTTACTTGGGGGAGGAGGGGCAGGTGTGGGGGGGGGGTTTGAAAAAGACACAAGATAATGCCGGGTTAAAGTGATAGAAAGCCGGCGCCCGTGTTACGGGGCGGCCGTGCTGCTTAAAAAAACACAAGCATTTGCAATGCAATAGGTCTCGCATTTACGCGTATTTAAGCTATTGGCATTGTAAATAACAATGCCTTTTATTTATGTTTTAAAAACAAAAACAAAAACAAAAATAAAAGGCATTGTTATTTGCAATGTCATTGCAAATGCTTGGTAGATTAGTGAGTAGAAACGCTCCCTTTCGGCCCGTGCGGCAAATTAATTAAATAAACAAGCACAGCCGCTAAAGTGAAAGCGGACCGCGCTGCAAATAAAAAATAAAATAGTGCTTACCGACTTATGAAGGAGACCGTGTAACGCCACAAGTAAAATATCCAGTCCTCATGGGAGGTAACAAAGGGCGACAGGGCGGTAACAAGGAGGGACTAACAAGCCTCATTATCAATCGGAAGCCAGCATTTACCAAGGACAATGACACCAGCCAATCAAAAATATGGGCAGAGAGAACGCGAGGCTTCCTCAGCATACTTGACTACTGCATGCCTCGCAGAGCGAGCAGTGCATGCGCGCTGCCGCTAGGCTCGACCTAAAAAACAGCCCACACCACTACAAAATCGGCCCCCACCCTTTCAGCCTCCCGGGAAAATGCCTGATGCCCACTAAGGCCAGTCCGGCCCTGTATAGATGCAAAATTACAAAGATTATGCCATTACGCCACGTTAAGTCATGAGACTCCCACACAGGGAGAACTGTAGCATGAGATGCACAGGTCGGGTAAGTTTTTGAATGCAAGCGGCAGTATTTGGACCCGAGCAGCAGTTCCCTTAATGCCGGCAGTCAACAAACATTTCAGGTAGATTTTTTCACCCGAGTAGACCATTCTGGTAATTTTTTGGCACAAAACTATTAATCCAAATGCAAGTATGTTGTACGTGAGTGACTGGAAATCAACTCGAAATTACATTTATGAGTTGAATATTTACCCTAACAGACCTTTTGAGTACTTTTCTGAGTGTGAGATGCAGTTTGCGTAATTTCACGTAATTTTGCAGTAATTTCACATATTTACACTACAGCACATTAATGTGAGTTTCACACTCCCTTATTATTGACAAGGTAAGGACTGGTCAGAGTCACAGAATAGGGCGAGGCCGGCACAGATAAGAGCGGTAGGTTGGGGGTGGGGGGGGAGGGAGTCGATAGATGATGGGATAGGTAAAATTAAATAAAAAGATAAATAAAACCACTTACCTTGCGCTCGCCGCATCGCCGCGAGCGCAAGGTAAGTGGTTTTACTTATTTTTTTATTTCATTTTACCTTTTCCGTTGTCTGTTGACTCTTTACAAGTCTGTGAACCCACACTTTAATAGTGCCTCACTCCTTACAAGTCAGTGAACCCGCACTTTAATAGTGCCACACTCTTTACAAGTCAGTGAACCCACACTTTAATAGTGCCACACTCTTTACAAGTCAGTGAACCCACACTTTAATAGTGCCACACTCTTTACAAGTCAGTGAACCCACACTTTAATAGTGCCACACTCTTTACAAGTCAGTGAACCCACACTTTAATAGTGCCACACTCCTTACAAGTCAGTGAACCCGCATTTTAATAGTGCCTCACTCCTTACAAGGCTGTGCATCTGCACTTTAATAGTGCCAAACTCCTTACAAGTATGTATTGTATTGTAATTGCATTTACATAGCGCTTACTACCTCTGACGAGGCGTCAAAGCGCTTTTTCGGCGAGTTTACTCCGGAACCCATAAAGGATTAGTGTTTAATTAGTATAGTGAAATATGAAAGTCATTTGAGTGGTGGATATTAGTCAGTTATTTGGATTCAGAAGGATAGCGGAAGGATAGAAAAGGGAAAAAAGGTTTGTATTTATATAGAGCTTGTTACCCCTGATGGGGTGTTGAAGATCTTTTTTGGCGAGTAGCTTGCTACTACGGAACCCATAAAGGATTAGTGTTGAATTAGTATAGTGAAATATGAAAGTAATTTGAGTGGTGGATATGTTAGTCATTTATTTGGATTGAGAAGTGTAGGGGAGGGATAGAAGAGGGAAAAAGGTTTGTATTTATATAGCGCTTGTTACCCCTGATGGGGCGTTGAAGTGCTTTTTTGGCGAGTAAGACGCTACTCCGGAACCCATAAAGGATAACTTGCAGTTTAATAGTACCTCACTCCTTACAAGCCTGTGAACCCGCACTTTAATAGTGCATCATTCCTCATAGGTCTGTGAACCAGCACGTTAAATAGTGCCTCACTCCTTGCAAGGCTGTGAATCCATACTTTAATAGTGCCACACTCCTTACAAGTCAGTGAACCCGCACTTTAATAGTGCCACACTCCTTACAAGTCAGTGAACCTGCACTTTAATAGTGCCACACTCTTTACAAGTCTATGAATCTGCACTTTTATTGTGCCACACTCATTACAAGTCTGTAAATCCGCACTTTAATAGTGCCACTCTCCTTGCAAGTCTGTGAACCCGCACTTTAATAGTGCATCATTCCTCATAGGTCTGTGAACCAGCACGTTAAATAGTGCCTCACTCCTTGCAAGGCTGTGAATCCATACTTTAATAGTGCCACACTCCTTACAAGTCAGTGAACCCGCACTTTAATAGTGCCACACTCCTTACAAGTCAGTGAACCCGCACTTTAATAGTGCATCATTCCTCATAGGTCTGTGAACCAGCACGTTAAATAGTGCCTCACTCCTTGCAAGGCTGTGAATCCATACTTTAATAGTGCCACACTCCTTACAAGTCAGTGAACCCGCACTTTAATAGTGCCACACTCCTTACAAGTCAGTGAACCCGCACTTTAATAGTGCCACACTCTTTACAAGTCTATGAATCTGCACTTTTATTGTGCCACACTCATTACAAGTCTGTAAATCCGCACTTTAATAGTGCCACTCTCCTTGCAAGTCTGTGAACCCGCACTTTAACAGTGCATCATTCCTCATAGGTCTGTGAACCAGCACATTAATAGTGCCTCACTCCTTACAGGTCTGTGAACCAGCACATTAATAGTGCCTCACTCCTTACAAGTATGTGATACCGCATTTTAACAGCCTTTCACTCCTGCCTTTATCATTGAACCCACAGCACTCTGTCATTCCTGCATCAGTGAGTGAACCCACACTTTAACAGAGTGTCTCTTCTTCCTGCATTAGTAGCTTCGCACTTTACTCGTGTATCACTCACGCACAGTAAAGGTGCACCGCTCATTCACACGACATGGAACTCACAAGGATTACACATTACATCAGGTGGGAGCCCACACGTTTTCTTCATTGTGTCCAAAGCTGAACTGTGGGTGAAAAAAACTGTTATAACTAAATCACATGCGGCGGTACATCGGGGGTGTCTGACTCCAGGATATCTGGCCCGACCCCCTTATATCCCACTGGAGTCCATCTCACCCCAGTCTATCAGGTCCAACTCTCTACAGTTCACTAGTCCATTTCATGCCAGTTTATCCACTAGTCACTAGTCTGCCTCACCCCAGGATATGTGGACCGACCCCACACCGTCCACTGGCGTCTCTTACCCCATTATATCTGTCCCATTGCGGATATAAACCCCTTGGCCCTCAAACCCCTCACTTGAACCACACTTTGTTCAGACAGGCAGTGTCCTCTTAGGAATTTTGGGGGGCCAGGGCAAGACATATTTTGGGGCCGTCTGTAGAGAACGAATTTGAATTTTACTTCCCATTTCTTGCAAACTGAAGTTCGCGTGATGCCAAATATTACTAAAATATATGTTAAACTTAAACAGGGTCACACAAAACAGTTGAAATATGTCTTGGCCAGTACCCCAAAATCCTTAAGATGGCAAAGAGTAGAAAGCCAGAGTCATTGGTAGCGTGGGCAGAGAGGTAGAGAAATGTAGCTAGAGAAACAGAATTGACAGATCAAAGAGAGGAAGTTCACTTTCCCAGGGGACCCCTTGGAGGGCGGGGATCCGGGCAACTGGCCACTTTTCCCATGACTTAAAACGTCTCTGCAGACAGGACTTCAGTGCGAGTCCTTCTCCCACTTGCCCCTTGGGTGTACACTCGGACTCCCAAAGCCTACATTTGTTCCGGGCCACTTAGAGCTGCAGCGGGCCAGGTTCCATTTGGATCTGCAGTCGACCCGGTTCCAGTTAAACCTTCACTTGACCCGGTTCCATTTGGCCCTGCAGTTGGCTCGGTTCCATTTGGATCTGCAGTTGGCTTGGTTCCACTTAAACCTTCACTTGACCCGGTTCCATTTGGCCCTGCAGTTGGCTCGGTTCCGGTTTAGACCGTCAGCTGGCTTGGTTCCTCTTAGACTTGCAGTTGCCCTGTTCCATTTGGCCCTGCAGTTGGCCTGGTTCCTATTTGATCTTCAGTTGACCCAGTTCCTCTTAGACCTGCTGCAGTTGTTCCGGTTCCACAGAGACCTCCAAGAGGCCCGGGTAAGACCCCAAGGACAGACCTTGTTTAAAATCCCCCAGCCCCTCGAGTCTCCCGAAGCCCCAGAGGGTGGGGCATTCCCTCCTCGGCATCAGCTCATATGCAAAACACTCAGTTTGTGCAACTGTAATGAGACGAAGATAACCTTTGCCATTTAAAATGGCGCGGGTCAGAGCCGGGCGACCTCTGACCTCTCCATGTGGCCTTGAGTCAGGCTGGGATTGCGCATACTTCAGGCCCCAGTCCCTGCAGAGATGGGTTTAGAGTTTAGGGTTACACCAACTCAGCCGGACTGATTGCAGCTGTGAGGCCGATAATGAGGGGCTGGTGGAAGCGGCTGGCCTGTTGGGAATCTGGGAGTATCTCTTACCAGGCCTGCATATTTGAAATGCTAGCAGGGCTGGGGAAAAGTCAATGGCATGACAATTATCTGTGTGCAACTTGCAGCCTGCACATTCAAATCATATTGGAACATTTCATCTTTCCTGGGTCAGTAATAGGAGCGTCATTAAGATCTCTAATGATATCAGCTTTTTAGCGCCTTGACAATTAATATTGTGATAGGCGCTATGTAAATGGCCATCTCTATGCCATGCGCCTAGCCAGGTGCCAATGACATTGTAACCCAAGGGCGGGTGGTATTTCTAGGAATAGGGGCACAGGCGGGCTACAGCTGCAGGGTGGCTGCTGGGCCTAGAGAGCGGCATTTATCAGGTTAACAGGACGCCCTTTATTGGGTCCGTGCCAAAGGGATTGATTGTCAGGGAGTGGACAGCATGGATGCATTGCTGGAATTAGAAACAATTTACTCCAGGAACCGATAAATTGGCGGTCAAGGTGTGGCAGAGGAAAGGGGGTGGGGGAGTCACGAGGGGTGGAGCTTAAAACGCAGAGTCTGACAGCCAACTTTTACATTTAAAAAAAAAATCTGCTGCAAAGAAATTGGCAACGGAGGACATAGGTGACAATAAATCTGTTCTAGATTACTAAATTGTCACAAAGAGGCTGCATTTTAAAATATCTTACGGGGTTAAGACGCCTGATACAGAGATCTCTGTGTGTCCAGCAATTTTGAGGGCATTATAATAGAGGTAAGATAACTCTGGTGGTTAACACAGTTCTGGAAGAGTTCAGTGTTTTGCTCAGTCACAGTTTTGACTCAAAGTAGCATGGAGGGTTAATGTGCCAGCTGCAAGTCACATCGTTTAACATGGAAATCACAGATTTGTATTTTATTTAGATAGGTAAGCAGGCTTCTGCTTTTGACACTGAGATCAATTTGTTACTTCCAGTTCATAAATTGCAGACAAGAGCACTGCCAGTCATCTTATTGTGCCACATTTCCATTTCTTGTAAGGACCATCGTAAGCAAAATTAACTTACTGCAACTGGGGCCAGGACTTCAATGTTTGTTGCCTGGGGAGAGCCGCTGTGGGGTTGCTGTTGTTGCTGGCGACTTCAAGTCCCAGAACTCCCTGAGCCTCCTACACCTGTATTCAATCTACAGGCGTGGATAAAGGCACTCTGCTATCCCACTGCGCGGGACGTGCACAGGATGCGCCCTGGCCATGCCGGACAAAGCCTGGGCCAAGGGTGGGCCCATCTACACCAGTTGGAGCCCGGTGGAGTCCAGGCCCCCTCTCTTGGTTGCCCCATCTGATGATCTAAACTATAATGTATGTCTGTCATTCTAATGTCTATGCTGTGGCGGCTGCCAACTTAGCTATTGATTGCGGCTTGACATATGAGTGCCTTGTTTTTGGTGGCCCTGTATGGTTGTTCTGTGGTCATCTCTTGAACCAGAGAGCGATTTACGCTTACTGAGGACCCGTATCAGAGCTGAATGGGGAAACGTTAGGCATTAGATTGGGCCCAGGGCACAGCTAAACATCCTAAAAATTCACATAACTCTAAGGGGAACGCCCTGGGCGAAATTCACCGCCTAATAGTACAGGTGGAACATCTAATTGGCAAGGATTGCGCTTCTCCCAGTCTTACAAAGAGCACTATCGCTCAATGCCCTGATAGGTACCTAGGCTACTGCTTTTGACAATGAGATCATTTTGTTACTTTCAGTTCATAAATTGCCGACCTTCTAATCTAGCACAGTGATCTATATACCGGTGTCAAGGAACGGCATGCAAACTCTAAATCGTAGGTTTAGATCTGTATTCTTTTTTTCTCTCTCTCTTGTTATTCTAAGATTGGGTTCCTTTGGGAAGTAACAAAGTCTTGTTAGTACAGACAACTACTATGTTATGTTTTATATCCTGACTTTGTGTTTCTCCTAACCATCCACTCTTAGCATATAATGTCTACAAGTATCGGTGATATGCGATTCCTACACCTTATAACCCTCATTGTCTTATGTAACATTTCCTGTACATTGATTTACACACTTGTATGATTCATTGTGCGTGTGTGTGTGATGTAAAGTGCTTTGACACTCTTCACTGGGATGAGTAGCACTATAAAAAGGATTAAATAGAATAGTAGGTGGCATTTAAATAAATATTCGTGCAATATCTCGTACGGAGAGATAAGTCTTGCATACTTAAAGTGCAAGCACGTCTCTTACATAGGGTGTTGAACCAAGTTAATAACCTGCCTCTAATAGGTTCCTTGAATTACCTGTGAAGTGGTAACAAGCTGTGCGCCTTTGTTTCCTTCCATTACACTGGCATCTATGTGTTAGGCCCGAGATGGCTCAGAGCCAGGGTGATACTTTAACTACAGGTGGCCCAATGGCCTTTAAATTAGGCCATTGTTTTGCTCCCCGATTGTTAAGATAAGAAGCCCCCTCATTGCCTGCATGTTGCAGCACCAGACTAAATGCCCATAATATGTGTGCGTGGCTGAACTCTCGTCTGGTGTCCAAATAAGACACCAGGACAAATTAGATGAACCAAAGTTGCTTAAAATATAGGTTATATTCACAATAATTAGAGGAAGATGAGCAAGAATAGATATGTTCTCAGGGTCGGCTCCTCCGCTATGGCGGAGGAGCGTCGCCCCACTGCTGAAATGCAGCCGTCAGAAGAAAAATAAAATGACAATAAAACTATTTTATTGTCATTTTATTTTTACTTTCAGTCCGCCGAGTCGAGGGCGGGGTCAGGCCGTAGAGTCACACAGCAGGGGGAGGGGGAGTGGTAGGCACTAAAAGTGTCGCGTGAACCAACATGGGCACTTGGATATCTCCAGGCTGTTCCTTGGAGATATCCTAGTGCTCAGGGGCACAGGCTTGTTAACCCTGCTGGAGCGCAACACTGGCCCGCTCCACCCAATCCCAGTGCTTCTCTCATGCTGGGAAAAGCGCTGGGATTGGGTGGGATCTGGGAGCCGGTGCCCATGGGAATTATTGTGCCGGGAGAGGAGCAGCGTGGCACGGGAGCAGAAGATCGCGGCGGCTCGCAGGAAAGGTATTATATTTTTACTATTATTTTCTTTTTCGCCCCCCCCCCCATCTCAGATTGGCAGCAGCCGCCCCTGTAGGTGCTCTTGGCCTGGAGGACTTGCAGCCTTGCTTAGAGTTTGGTGGACGGGATACTCCGTCGACACTCCGCAGACATGCCATCCGCCATATTGCAAGTGTCATAGGATGTAAATGTACTTGTATGACGTGAGCCGTCCTAAAAACTCAAAAATGTTTGGGGCCAGATGTATCAAAGGGTTTTACCCATTCTGTCTCTATGGGAAAATGTGTTCATACACATGGCCCTTTGTCTTCTAAATAAGATGCAAAAGTTGCTGATTTTAACATGGCAGTACCATGTGCATTCATACTGCCCCTAGCAATATCTGTGCACGATTGGGGTGTTTTTTCCCTCCATGCCCTCCCAGTGGCGGCTGTTTCCGAGAAGCAGCAGTGAGGCGGGGAGGAGGGAAAGGGGGGAGCAGGTTTAAAAAAAAAAATCAGTTACCTGCCGGCCGGTAGGCCGGCAGCCACTGCTTTTCCCCTGTCCTCTTCCTGGCTTCTTCTGTGGAAACAGGAAGCACCCGGGCTCCCAGGCTCCCCATAGCCAATCACAACGGTGCAAAGCAGCATTGTGATTGGTCTGAGCGCCGTGGTTCGGCGCTCAGCCAGGGAATGGGAGCCTGGGCATGTTCTCTATGCAGGCTGTAATGCAGCCTGCATAGAGAACATGCAAGTGTGCATGAATGTTTGGCCGGCCCGAGAGGGTCGGTCAAGCATTCATTCACACTTACATGGTGCCCGCCACTCCTCCCCCTGCTCTGAGAGCAGATCTGCACCGCCCCGATGAGACGCCACAGCAGGTACAAATAAAATGATAATAAACGCGAGTTATTATCATTTTATTTTTCCTTTTTTCACTCCAAAAAGCAGTGGGGCGACGCTCCTCCGCCTAAGCGGAGGAGCTGCCACTGTGCCCCCTACACCAGAGACTCTTCCCTCAACACTGCATGCACTGAGCTTTTCTCTCTGTGGTTCCTGGGGTTCTGTACACACGCTGAAGGATGTGATGTCTGTCTGTCCTCGCATGGACAAAGACGAATCTAGCCCGCCCCTGATCTGTGAGATGGGGGGCAAGTGTGGCCCTTCCAGTGTGACGTGGCAGTGACTGGGAAGAGGGAGACAGGGGCTGATATTGCATCTACAGGCCCGCCCACCGGTCAGACAAAACAGTGAACCAGTGGTGTGTGCAAAGAGTGAACCAGTGGTGTGTGCTGAATGTTATTGTGTGTGCTCCTCCCGTCAGTGTTTACACTCTCACACCAAAAACATGCATTAATCAGCACACACGAACGCCTTTCACATGTGTGCAACATTTGAGTAAATACATAATCGAGCTGTCTGTCCAACAGGAACACGGAAGGCTTTTCTTTTCCTCAATATACTCGGGTGAGACTTTTGTTTCAAGCGAACCAGTTCTCTTGTACTCTGTGTGCTGGTGCCCTCTGCTGGTAGTTGAGAATATTAAATACAGAATGCGGAAGTTACGGCTCTCCAATCGTGGGAGCATCCGGCAGGACAAGGAGTGGTGAGGCTGCACTGACTCTCGTGGACGCGGGCTTTACCGAAGACCCCTAACTCCCTTTACTGCAGTCCTTAATTTGTAAAATAAATAAATAATAAGTGCCGGGGCCCTCGTCAGGAGGCCACATCAGTTTGCACAACACATTGCCACTGTACTTACACAACTACTAACCATCACACTGAAGTGTGACAATTCATACTGTTTGAGGTCCCCAGAGCTTTAGGAATTGGCTTGGGTGGCAGGAATTAGTTGTTAATATATATTTAATTAACAAACAACAGTTTTTCTGCTCATCTTTAAATTACACAAACAGCGCCACCATGTGGCAGCTGTCATAAGTGCAGGTTCAGACAATAAAGTGCTGGTGCGAGCACCGGAAACCACCGGCTCAAATTAAGCACTGCTTTACGGAGCCAACATTCTCACGGTTTCTTCTCTTACACCCGTTTAAAAGTTGAGTCCAGGTCAGCAGAGGGAAAGAGGCAAAAATGTTAAAGGCGTTTAAATATGTGGGCGAATGCTATGACCACAAAACTTTACAGGCGTTAACCTATGATGTGCATCTCTGGTGCCGAGTTACCACTGGTGCAAAGCTATGTCTCATAATAAATTAAACATGATGCTGATTTATTACCTAGGTTATGTTTTCACTTGTACAAGTTTATAACTGGGTTTACATCATCGCATGTGAAAAGTTATAGCTCTAATAACGTACAGCTAACGGTAAATTACCACCGGCGGTGTTGACGTTTTCACTCACTGGACATGACATGACCGGTGGTTAGTTCTCATTTGCACTAATTTACCAAAGGTGCTAAACTAGCACCGGCTCCAAGTTATTATTCTAATTGAGCTATTATAGGAGCTAAGAAGCTAGCACCTGCACTGAGTTATCATTCACACTAAGCTATCACAGGTGCTAAGCTAACACCCGCACTTATCATTCACACTAAGCTATCACAGGTGCTAAGCTAGCACCCGCACTGAGTTATTATTCACAGTAAGCTAATACAGGTGCTAAGCTATCATGCGCACTAAGTTACCATTCACACTAAGCCATCATAGGTGCCACACTAACACCTGCACTGGGTTATCATTCACACTAAGCTATCACAGGTGCTAAGCTAACACCTGCACTTATCATTCACACTAAGCTATCATAGGTGCCACGCTAACACCCACACTGAGTTATCATTCACATTAAGCTATCACAGGTGCTAAGCTAGCACCTGCACTGGGTTATCATTCACACTAAGCCATCATAGGTGCTAAGCTATCACGCGCACTAAGATATCATTCACACTAAGCCATCACAGGTGCTAGGCTAAGACCTGCACTGGGTTATCATTCACACTAAGCTATCACAGGTGCTAAGCTAACACCCGCACTGAGTTATCATTCTAAGCTATCATAGGTGCTAAGCTAGCACCCGCACTGAGTTATCATTCTAAGCTATCATAGGTGCTGAGCTAGCACCCGCACTGAGTTATCATTCTAAGCTATCATAGGTGCTGAGCTAGCACCCGCACTGAGTTATCATTCTAAGCTATCATAGGTGCTGAGCTAGCACCCGCACTGAGTTATCATTCTAAGCTATCATAGGTGCTGAGCTAGCACCCGCACTGAGTTATTATTCACAGTAAGCTAATACAGGTGCTAAGCTATCATGCGCACTAAGTTATCATTCACACTAAGGGGCCGATTCACAGAACTAATCTGAGATAAAATCCTAAACTTACTACTTTTGGTATTCACAGAAGGCATTTAGTAATAGTAAAGTTAGGACTCCTAACTTTACTACTACTAAATGCCTTCTGTGATACTAAAAGTAGTAAGTTTAGGATTTTATCTCAGATTAGTTCTGTGAATCGGCCCCTAAGCCATCATAGGTGCCACGCTAACACCAACACTGAGTTATCATTCACACTAAGCTATCACAGGTGCTAAGCTAGCAACCGCACTGGGTTATCATTTACACTAAGCTATCACAGGTGCTAAGCTAGCACCCGCACTGGGTTTATTTATTTATTTATTTATAAAGCGCCTGAATCACCCCCGAAGGGGTATCTCCGCGCTGGTTTATCATCTACACTAAGCTATCACAGGTGCTAAACTAACACCGCACTTATCATTCATACTAAGCTATCATAGTTGCTAAGCTAGCACCCACACTGAGTTATCATTCTAAGCTATCACAGATGCTAAGCTAGCACCCAGACTGAGTTATTATTCACAGTAAGCTAATACGGTGCTAAGCTATCATGCGCACTAAGTTATCATTCACACTAAGCCATCATAGGTGCCACGCTAACACCCACACTGAGTTATCATTCACACTAAGCTATCACAGGTGCTAAACTAACACTGCACTTATCATTCATACTAAGCTATCATAGTTGCTAAGCTAGCACCCGCACTGAGTTATTATTCACAGTAAGCTAATACAGGTGCTAAGCTATCATGCGCACTAAGTTATCATTCACACTAAGCCATCATAGGTGCCACGCTAACACCCACTATGAGTTATCATTTACAATAAGCTATCACAGGTGCTAAGCTATCATGCGCACTAAGTTATCATTCACACTAAGCCATCATAGGTGCCACGCTAACACCCACTATGAGTTATCATTTACAATAAGCTATCACAGGTGCTAAGCTAGCACCAGCACTGGGTTATCATTCACACTAAGCTATCACAGGTGCTAAGCTATCATGCGCACTAAGTTATCATTTACACTAAGCCATCATAGGTGCTAAACTAACACCGCACTTATCATTCATACTAAGCTATCACCTGTGCTAAGCTTGCACCCACACTGAGTTATTATTCACAGTAAGCTAATACAGGTGCTAAGCTATCATGCGCACTAAGTTATCATTCACACTAAGACATCATAGTTGCCACGCTAACACCCACACTGAGTTATCATTCACACTAAGCTATCACAGGTGCTAAGCTAGCACCCGCACTGGGTTATCATTCATACTAAGCTATCATAGTTGCTAAGATAGCACCCGCACTGAGTTATCATTCACACTAAGCTATCACAGGTGCTAAGCTATCACGCGCACTAAGATATCATTCACACTGAGCCATCACAGGTGCTACGCTAACACCTGCACTGGGTTATCATTCACACTAAGCTATCACAGGTGCTAAGCTTGCCCCCACACTGAGTTAGCATTCATACTAAGCTATCATAGGTGCTAAGCTAGCACCCGTGCTATCATTCAAACTAAGCTATCACAGGTGCTAAGCTTGCACCCGCACTGGGTTATCATTCACGCTAAGCTATCATAGGCGCTAAGACCCACATTGGGTTATCATTCACACTAAGCTATCATAGGTGCTAAGCTAACACCCACACTAATCATTCACACTAAGCTATCATAGGTGCTAAGCTAGCACCCGCACTGAGTTATCATTCACACTAAGCTATCACAGGTGCTAAGCTAACACCCGTACTTAACATTCACACTAAGCTATCATAGATGCTAAGCGAGCACCCGCACTGAGTTATCATTCACACTAAGCTATCACAGGTGCTAAGCTAACACCCGCACTAATCATTCACAATAAGTTATCACAGGTGCTAAGCTATCAGCCGTACTGGGTTATCGTTCACACTAAGCTATCACAAATGTTAAGCTAACACCTGCACTAATCATTCACACTAATCTATCACAGGTGCTAAGCTAACACCTGCATTAATCATTCACACTAAGTTATCATAGGTGCTAAGCTACCACACGCACTGGGTTATCATTCACACTAAGCTATCGTAGGTGCTGAGCTAACACCAGCACTGGGTTATCATTCATACTAAGCTATTGTAGGTGCTAAGCTAACACCCACACTAATCATTCACACTAAGCTATCACAGGTGCTAAGCTATCACGCACACTGAATTATCATTCACACCAAGCTATCACAGGTGCTAAGCTAGCACCGGCACTGAGTTATTATTCACACTAAGCTATCATAGGTGCTAAGCTAACACCCGCACTAATCATTCAATACTATGCTATTACAGGTGCTTTGCTAACACCCGCATGGAGTCATCATTCATACTAAGCATCATATATGCTAAGCTAGCACGCGCACTGAGTTATCATTTACACTAAG
Source organism: Calotriton arnoldi (assembly GCA_963921515.1). Classification (NCBI taxonomy): domain Eukaryota; kingdom Metazoa; phylum Chordata; class Amphibia; order Caudata; family Salamandridae; genus Calotriton; species Calotriton arnoldi. Next base: position 1,135,814 of record CAWUFW010002387.1, on the reverse strand, counting down.
CTATCACAGCTAAGCTAGCACGTGCACTGAGTTATCATTCACACTAAGCTATCATAGGTGCTAAGCTAGCATGCTCACTGAGTTATGATTCACACTACGCTATCACATGTGCTAAGCTAACACCCGCCCTGAGTTATCATTCACACTAAGCCAGAGGTCATCAACCCTTTTAGTGCCGCGCCCCTAGTAGAAATGGAAAATCATTGAACCCCCTCAGAATTTTTTCAATAATTCGAATAAATTGGCATGTTTAAATATGTCTAGAATTATTTAAACATTCAATCAATCAATCAATCATGTCACTTATAAAGCGCACTACATACCCGCGAGGGTCTCAAGGCGCATGTTAAGTTCTGTTACCGTTTTAAAAATGGCATTATTGCCAAACATACTATTCTGGTCAGGCAGGCCTTACTAACGTGTGAAAGCACCCACAGTGTGATTTCTAGAAATGAGGGTAGGCGTTTAGAAGAATATTTGGAGTCCCTTCTGTTAGACCCGGCTTCCTAGGCACGGCACTCAGGGGTTACTGCGCTCCAATCGCATGTACTGGTGTGTTCCCCACTGGTGTCCTGGGGCCTCAGTACTAGTGGACCCAAAACTGGATAACCAAGTACTCCTCTCCAGCACTTGACTCTCTCAGGGTAGCGAGACAGAGCAGTCCAAGAGCAGTCCAAGGCTTACTCGAGGAGGTGAGGTGGGGTTAGACATTCAGAATACAGTGCACACCGTACTGCCTGCTGATAAAATCAATTCCCAGTCAGTGCTTTATTTTTTATAAAAGAAAATTACTTTAATACACACAAGAGACTTATACTACACATAAAACTAGGATAAAGAGTAAAAAACATGTCTCTACACCCCTCCGGGCCAGAGTTCTGACCCCAAACAGTATTATAGCACCTAGACGCTAGGCACTATGAAACATAGTTAACATGTAGACACACAATTAGCATTAAATACTACAGACCGTGTTGCACAGACTTGCTCTCATTCACTAGAGCCATAATATCAATCCTTGTATTGAAAGGATATAGTTTCAGCAAATGATGTGAAGTCAAACGTTCTTGATCAGCCCCATTACCCCCACCCAAAGCAACAGAAGTGCCCTCCCGTCCTGAGTGAGGACACTGCTCTAATGGCGTCAGGGATCTGATCACAGGTGCCTGATGTCTTGGCACAGTTTACTGGAGTCCCACTAGTCCAGTAGCCACAGGCTAGCTGTAGGAGGGTAGTGGCTGGACAGAGTGCCAAGTCACCCTGATACCCCCAGAGATCACAAAAAGACAGGTGGGGGGCCTATTTCACTGGCCTCTATTCCCCAGCTACTTCTTGTAACTGGAAGTAACACACAGGCTTCCACAGCACAGGGGAGGGGTCTAGGCAAAGCGATCTCAGCATCAAGGACTGGGATCAAGCTTCCCCGTCGCTCCCTTGATGTGTTGCAAGCTTCCTTTCCTTATCTTGAGCAGCTGTCTGCGATTTCCTTGTTTAAAGTGCCAGCGACACAAGACTCACAGAAACAGCAGATCCTCTGCCCAAATGCTGCTGATGCCCCTTGATAAACTGGCACATTCCTTTGCAGCAGAATACTTCAGTCAGAGAGGGAAAGTCCTCAAGTTCCAGACGCAGTGAGCAAGCTTCTGATCTTGCCTTCACACCGCGGGTCGCAGCTGGCTTCCTTTGGACGGACCTGGTGTGGGTGTCTCTTCAGTCACACACCAGTCTTGAACAACAACTGACCGCTAAGGCCAAACTTTTATCACCTCTGATTGATAGGCTGATCCAATCAGAGGGTCTGCTGCTTTTGAATCCTTGTTGCCCCTCCAATCACGAGGCATATTTAAGGGTGATCAATGCCTGACCAAAGCATGCACAGGATGACCTGCTGTCTTCCCTTGTACCAGCCCGTGCTATTCCCTAAGGATTAATTTTAATTAACTCCAGACCAGGAGGCACTGTCCAGGGGGAGGGCCCTCTTAGCAGAGTTAGAACAGCTAAACCCAGATAGGAGCAGAGTGTCTACCCCAGCCCATCAGGCCTGTCCAAGGTATTGGGAGGGGCACGGGCAGCTGGAATGTCCAGCAGAACAGCTTACATTACACACAATGGCTCAACTCACCATCCTTCCCAGTGCACCCACTGGCTCTCAACCACACGTCAGGTAGACAAAAGCAACAGGCCCCAGGCAAGGTGGAGACTGCACAGACTTGATCAGGAGGGTGGATAGTGACTCACCCCTCCTGACTATAGATGTATTGCTGCCACCACTGTCAGTCTACCACAGCCTGGGTAGAGAGGGCAGTAGCCACTCTTTGGAAAATAGAGGTGCACTAGGCATGCCCCTCGACCTCAGAGCCAAGCTCTAGGGTCTTAATCCATGTACACAGCGAGACCCTCAGTGGACATTCAGGATTGTCAGGTTCTCGGAGGTAGGGATCTGGAAAACACACAGTAACTTTTAAATGGCTTGCCTGGAGATCAGCATAAGGCAGGGGAAGCACTCTCTCCAGAGACATGCAGAGGACTTCCCGTCCCAACACCTTCCCTTTTGACACATGCTCCCAGCTAGTACATAAATGACATAAGATGTTAGTGATGGCCCATTGCAGAGCCGCTTACTGCCGCTCATTTTTTTCCACTAAAACCAAAGCACTGTTATCAGCACAATGCTTCTTTTGGCCAGAGCCTGCCACCGCCCCTGGGAGCACTTGAGCCCCCTCATGGGGGCCCGCCCCTAGTTTGAAGAACCCTGAACTAAGCTATCGCAGGTGGTAAGCTAGCACGCGCACTGAGTTAACATTCACACTAAGCTATTGCAGGTGTTAAGCTAGCACGCGCACCGAGTTAACATTCACACTAAGCTATCACAGGTGCTAAGCTAGCACCCTCACTGAGTTTTCATTCACACTAAGCTTTCACAGGTGCTAAGCTAGCACAGGAGCTAAGCTAGCACCTGCACTAAACATTCACACTAAGCTATCATAGGTGGTAAGCTAGCACGCGCACTGAGTTAACATTCACACTAAGCTATCACAGGTGCTAATCTAGCACCCTCACTGAGTTATCACTCACACTAAGCTATCACAGGTGCTGAGCTAGTACCTGCACTGAGTTATCATTCACATTGAGATAACGCGGTGCTAAGCTAGCACCAGCAGTGAGTTATCATTTACACTATGCTATCATAGGTGATATGCTTGCACCAGCAGTGAGTTATCAATCACACTAAGCTATAAAGGTGCTAAGGTAGCACCCACACTGAGTTAGCATTAACACTGAGTTATCACAGGTGCTAAGCTATCACCAGCAGTGAGTTATCATTCACACTGAGCTATCATAGGTGCTAAGCTCCTATGCTGACGACACACAGCTGATCCTCTCCCTCACCGACAAACCTACAGCCACTACGAGGAACTTTCATGATGGGACGAAGGCAGTAGCTGCCTCGATGAAGGAGAGCTACCTAAAAACTTAACTCCGACAAAACCGAAGTACTCATCCTGGGCTCTACTTCCTCCACGTGGGACGAATCCTGGTGGCCAGCAGCACTCGGACCCCCCCACCCACACCCACCCACCATGCACGCAACCGCGGCAACAACCACGACTCCTTGCTTTCTTTGAAACACCAAATAAATGCAGTATTGTCCTCCTGCTTCCACACGCTTTGCCTACTCTGAACGATCTTCAAATGGATCCCCACAGAGTCCAGGAGAACTGTCACCCAGGTGTTCGTCAGCAGCAAGCTCGACTATAGCAACGCACTCTACACCGGCATGACCCAAAAACTCCAAAACAAATTGCAGGGCATCCAGAACGCCTTCGCCAGACTTATCCTGGACATCCCCTGCTGAAACCACATCTCCGGTCATGAGACCTCCACTGGATCCTGATCAACAAAATAATCACCTTCAAGCTCCTCATGCATGTCTACAAAGCCCTGCACAACACCGGACCGGAATACCTCAAATAAACCTCTCCTTCTACACACCGACCAGACAACTCCGCTCCACTTATCTGGCCCTGGCCACTATCACAGGGACCCACAAGCCCACGGCTGGAGTAGGCTCCTTCTCCTACCTCGCTTTGAAGAGCTGGAACTCCCTACCTCTGCACCTCAGGCAATCACCATCACTTCCTCAATTCAGGAAGGACCTCAAGACCTGGCTCTTCGAATGAATTGCAGACCCTGCCCCCTTCCCCCCCCAGCACCTTGAGACCCTTATGGGTGAGTAATCGCGCTCTATAAGAACCCTGATTTATTGATTGAGCTAAAACCCACCCCGAGCTATCATTCACACTAAGCTATCACTGGTGCTAAGCTAGCATGCGCACTGAATTATCATTCACACTAAGCTATCACAGGAGCTAAGCTAGCACCCACACTGAGTTAACATTCACACTAATCTATCACAGGTGCTAAGCTAACACCTGCATTAATCATTCACACTAAGTTATCATAGGTGCTAAGCTACCACACGCACTGGGTTATCATTCACACTAAGCTATCGTAGGTGCTGAGCTAACACCAGCACTGGGTTATCATTCATACTAAGCTATTGTAGGTGCTAAGCTAACACCCACACTAATCATTCACACTAAGCTATCACAGGTGCTAAGCTATCACGCACACTGAATTATCATTCACACCAAGCTATCACAGGTGCTAAGCTAGCACCGGCACTGAGTTATTATTCACACTAAGCTATCATAGGTGCTAAGCTAACACCCGCACTAATCATTCAATACTATGCTATTACAGGTGCTTTGCTAACACCCGCATGGAGTCATCATTCATACTAAGCATCATATATGCTAAGCTAGCACGCGCACTGAGTTATCATTTACACTAAGCTATCACAGCTAAGCTAGCACGTGCACTGAGTTATCATTCACACTAAGCTATCATAGGTGCTAAGCTAGCATGCTCACTGAGTTATGATTCACACTACGCTATCACATGTGCTAAGCTAACACCCGCCCTGAGTTATCATTCACACTAAGCCAGAGGTCATCAACCCTTTTAGTGCCGCGCCCCCTAGTAGAAATGGAAAATCATTGAACCCCCCTCAGAATTTTTTCAATAATTCGAATAAATTGGCATGTTTAAATATGTCTAGAATTATTTAAACATTCAATCAATCAATCAATCATGTCACTTATAAAGCGCACTACATACCCGCGAGGGTCTCAAGGCGCATGTTAAGTTCTGTTACCGTTTTAAAAATGGCATTATTGCCAAACATACTATTCTGGTCAGGCAGGCCTTACTAACGTGTGAAAGCACCCACAGTGTGATTTCTAGAAATGAGGGTAGGCGTTTAGAAGAATATTTGGAGTCCCTTCTGTTAGACCCGGCTTCCTAGGCACGGCACTCAGGGGTTACTGCGCTCCAATCGCATGTACTGGTGTGTTCCCCACTGGTGTCCTGGGGCCTCAGTACTAGTGGACCCAAAACTGGATAACCAAGTACTCCTCTCCAGCACTTGACTCTCTCAGGGTAGCGAGACAGAGCAGTCCAAGAGCAGTCCAAGGCTTACTCGAGGAGGTGAGGTGGGGTTAGACATTCAGAATACAGTGCACACCGTACTGCCTGCTGATAAAATCAATTCCCAGTCAGTGCTTTATTTTTATAAAAGAAAATTACTTTAATACACACAAGAGACTTATACTACACATAAAACTAGGATAAAGAGTAAAAAACATGTCTCTACACCCCTCCGGGCCAGAGTTCTGACCCCAAACAGTATTATAGCACCTAGACGCTAGGCACTATGAAACATAGTTAACATGTAGACACACAATTAGCATTAAATACTACAGACCGTGTTGCACAGACTTGCTCTCATTCACTAGAGCCATAATATCAATCCTTGTATTGAAAGGATATAGTTTCAGCAAATGATGTGAAGTCAAACGTTCTTGATCAGCCCCATAACCCCCACCCAAAGCAACAGAAGTGCCCTCCCGTCCTGAGTGAGGACACTGCTCTAATGGCGTCAGGGATCTGATCACAGGTGCCTGATGTCTTGGCACAGTTTACTGGAGTCCCACTAGTCCAGTAGCCACAGGCTAGCTGTAGGAGGGTAGTGGCTGGACAGAGTGCCAAGTCACCCTGATACCCCCAGAGATCACAAAAAGACAGGTGGGGGGCCTATTTCACTGGCCTCTATTCCCCAGCTACTTCTTGTAACTGGAAGTAACACACAGGCTTCCACAGCACAGGGGAGGGGTCTAGGCAAAGCGATCTCAGCATCAAGGACTGGGATCAAGCTTCCCCGTCGCTCCCTTGATGTGTTGCAAGCTTCCTTTCCTTATCTTGAGCAGCTGTCTGCGATTTCCTTGTTTAAAGTGCCAGCTACACAAGACTCACAGAAACAGCAGATCCTCTGCCCAAATGCTGCTGATGCCCCTTGATAAACTGGCACATTCCTTTGCAGCAGAATACTTCAGTCAGAGAGGGAAAGTCCTCAAGTTCCAGACGCAGTGAGCAAGCTTCTGATCTTGCCTTCACACCGCGGGTCGCAGCTGGCGTCCTTTGGACGGACCTGGTGTGGGTGTCTCTTCAGTCACACACCAGTCTTGAACAACAACTGACCGCTAAGGCCAAACTTTTATCACCTCTGATTGATAGGCTGATCCAATCAGAGGGTCTGCTGCTTTTGAATCCTTGTTGCCCCTCCAATCACGAGGCATATTTAAGGGTGATCAATGCCTGACCAAAGCATGCACAGGATGACCTGCTGTCTTCCCTTGTACCAGCCCGTGCTATTCCCTAAGGATTAATTTTAATTAACTCCAGACCAGGAGGCACTGTCCAGGGGGAGGGCCCTCTTAGCAGAGTTAGAACAGCTAAACCCAGATAGGAGCAGAGTGTCTACCCCAGCCCATCAGGCCTGTCCAAGGTATTGGGAGGGGCACGGGCAGCTGGAATGTCCAGCAGAACAGCTTACATTACACACAATGGCTCAACTCACCATCCTTCCCAGTGCACCCACTGGCTCTCAACCACACGTCAGGTAGACAAAAGCAACAGGCCCCAGGCAAGGTGGAGACTGCACAGACTTGATCAGGAGGGTGGATAGTGACTCACCCCTCCTGACTATAGATGTATTGCTGCCACCACTGTCAGTCTACCACAGCCTGGGTAGAGAGGGCAGTAGCCACTCTTTGGAAAATAGAGGTGCACTAGGCATGCCCCCTCGACCTCAGAGCCAAGCTCTAGGGTCTTAATCCATGTACACAGCGAGACCCTCAGTGGACATTCAGGATTGTCAGGTTCTCGGAGGTAGGGATCTGGAAAACACACAGTAACTTTTAAATGGCTTGCCTGGAGATCAGCATAAGGCAGGGGAAGCACTCTCTCCAGAGACATGCAGAGGACTTCCCGTCCCAACACCTTCCCTTTTGACACATGCTCCCAGCTAGTACATAAATGACATAAGATGTTAGTGATGGCCCATTGCAGAGCCGCTTACTGCCGCTCATTTTTTTCCACTAAAACCAAAGCACTGTTATCAGCACAATGCTTCTTTTGGCCAGAGCCTGCCACCGCCCCTGGGAGCACTTGAGCCCCCTCATGGGGGCCCGCCCCTAGTTTGAAGAACCCTGAACTAAGCTATCGCAGGTGGTAAGCTAGCACGCGCACTGAGTTAACATTCACACTAAGCTATTGCAGGTGTTAAGCTAGCACGCGCACCGAGTTAACATTCACACTAAGCTATCACAGGTGCTAAGCTAGCACCCTCACTGAGTTTTCATTCACACTAAGCTTTCACAGGTGCTAAGCTAGCACAGGAGCTAAGCTAGCACCTGCACTAAACATTCACACTAAGCTATCATAGGTGGTAAGCTAGCACGCGCACTGAGTTAACATTCACACTAAGCTATCACAGGTGCTAATCTAGCACCCTCACTGAGTTATCACTCACACTAAGCTATCACAGGTGCTGAGCTAGTACCTGCACTGAGTTATCATTCACATTGAGATAACGCGATTGCTAAGCTAGCACCAGCAGTGAGTTATCATTTACACTATGCTATCATAGGTGATATGCTTGCACCAGCAGTGAGTTATCAATCACACTAAGCTATAAAGGTGCTAAGGTAGCACCCACACTGAGTTAGCATTAACACTGAGTTATCACAGGTGCTAAGCTATCACCAGCAGTGAGTTATCATTCACACTGAGCTATCATAGGTGCTAAGCTCCTATGCTGACGACACACAGCTGATCCTCTCCCTCACCGACAAACCTACAGCCACTACGAGGAACTTTCATGATGGGACGAAGGCAGTAGCTGCCTCGATGAAGGAGAGCTACCTAAAAAACTTAACTCCGACAAAACCGAAGTACTCATCCTGGGCTCTACTTCCTCCACGTGGGACGAATCCTGGTGGCCAGCAGCACTCGGACCCCCCCACCCACACCCACCGACCATGCACGCAACCGCGGCATCATCCTCGACTCCTTGCTTTCTTTGAAACACCAAATAAATGCAGTATTGTCCTCCTGCTTCCACACGCTTTGCCTACTCTGAACGATCTTCAAATGGATCCCCACAGAGTCCAGGAGAACTGTCACCCAGGTGTTCGTCAGCAGCAAGCTCGACTATAGCAACGCACTCTACACCGGCATGACCCAAAAACTCCAAAACAAATTGCAGGGCATCCAGAACGCCTTCGCCAGACTTATCCTGGACATCCCCTGCTGAAACCACATCTCTGGTCATGAGACCTCCACTGGATCCTGATCAACAAAATAATCACCTTCAAGCTCCTCATGCATGTCTACAAAGCCCTGCACAACACCGGACCGGAATACCTCAAATAAACCTCTCCTTCTACACACCGACCAGACAACTCCGCTCCACTTATCTGGCCCTGGCCACTATCACAGGGACCCACAAGCCCACGGCTGGAGTAGGCTCCTTCTCCTACCTCGCTTTGAAGAGCTGGAACTCCCTACCTCTGCACCTCAGGCAATCACCATCACTTCCTCAATTCAGGAAGGACCTCAAGACCTGGCTCTTCGAATGAATTGCAGACCCTGCCCCCTTCCCCCAGCACCTTGAGACCCTTATGGGTGAGTAATCGCGCTCTATAAGAACCCTGATTTATTGATTGAGCTAAAACCCACCCGAGCTATCATTCACACTAAGCTATCACTGGTGCTAAGCTAGCATGCGCACTGAATTATCATTCACACTAAGCTATCACAGGAGCTAAGCTAGCACCCACACTGAGTTAACATTCACACTAAGATATCACTGGTGCTAAGCCAGCACCCTCACTGAGTTTTCATTCACACTAAGCTTTCACAGGTGCTAAGCTAGCACAGGAGCTAAGCTAGCACCTGCACTGATTTAACTTTCACACTAAGCTATCACCGGTGCCAAGCTAGCACCCACACTGAATTATCATTCTCACCAAGATATCACAAGTACTAAACTTGCACCATCAGTGAGTTATCATTCATACTAAGATATCACAGGTACTAAGTCAGCACCCGCACTGAGTTATCATTCACACTGAGTTAACACAGGTGCTAAGCTAGCACCAGTAACGAGTTATCATTCATACTAAGCTATCACGGGTACTAAGCTGCACTCACACTGAGTTATCATTCATACTGAGTCATCACAGGTGCTACGCTTGCACCAGCTGTGAGTTATCATTCCCACTAATATATCACAGGTGTTAAGTTAGCACTAACTCTGAGTTATCATTCACACCTAGCTGTTATAGGTGCTAAGCTAGGACACGCACTGATTTATCATTCACACTAAGCTATCGCAGGTGCTACGCTAACACCCGCACTGAGTTATCATTCACAGTAAACTATCACAGGTGCTAAGGTAGCACCCGAACTGAGTTATCATTCACTCTAAGCTATCACAGGTGTCAAGCTAGCACCCACACTGAGTTGTCATTCACACTGAGTTATTACAGGTGCTAAACTTGCACCATCAGTGAGTTATCATTCATACTAAGATATCACAGGTACTAAGTTAGCACCTGCACTGAGATATCATTCACACTAAGCTATCACAGGTGCTAAGCTGGCACCGACACTGAATTATTATTTACCCACAACTATTGCAGGTGCTATGCTAGCATGCCTACTGAGTTATCATTCACACTAAGCTATCAAATGTGCTAAGCTAGCATCTGCATTGAGTTATCATTCATACTGAATTATCACAGGTGCTTAGCCTGCACCAGCAGCAGTGAGTTATCATTCACACTAAGCTATCACAGGTGCCAAGCTAGCACCCACATTGAGTTATCATTTGTACTGAATTATCACGGGTGCTAAGCTTGCACCATCAGTGAGTTATCATTCATACTAAGATATCACAGGTACTAAGTTAGCACCTGCACTGAGATATCATTCACACTAAGCTATCACAGGTGCTAAGCTGGCACCGATACTGAATTATTATTTACCCACAACTATCGCAGGTGCTAAGCTAGCATGCCTACTGAGTTATCATTCACACTAAGCTATCCCAGGTGCTACGCTAACACCCACACTGAGTTATCATTCACACTGAGTTATCACAGGTGCTAAGCTTGCACCAGCAGTGAGTTATCATTCACACTGAGACATCACAGGTACTAAGCTAGCACCCGCACTGAGTTATCATTCACACTAAGCTATCATAGTTGCTAAGCTAACACCTGCACCGAGTTATCATTCTAAGCTATCACAGGTGCTAAACTAGCACGCCCACTGAGTTATCATTCACACTAAGCTATCATAGGTGCTAAGCTAGCACCCACACTGAGTAATCATTCACACTAAGCTGTCACAGGTGCTAAGCTTGCACCAGTATTTAGCTACCATTTGTTCTAAGTTAGCACTAGCACTGAATTATCATTCTCACTGAGTTATCACAGGTGCTAAGGTAGTACCAATATTAGGTTATCATTCACACTGAGTTATGACAACCATGCCCACCTCAGATTAGACCCAGCCATATGCAAACTAGTCTTGATCCTGCTCCAATATTGACAGTCCAGCCAGAACAGCCAAGCATACTTTATAGCCAGCAATACATTTTCATTTGAGCTGGGTCATTACTAGTGATAAGTTATTGTGGGTGCTCAGTCCTGGCTGGTTTTAACCTAGCATTACTCCTTAGTTATGTCTGATGCTAAGTTATTAGTGGTACAAGACTGTCATTAGTCGTATGTCTTACACCACATTTTAATTGTATTTCTAATACTAACTGACATTAAGGTGACTGATAGTAAAGTGTCACTGTTGTTACACTGTTGGCAGTGCAAAGCTATTAGTGGTGTAAACTCACCACTGGTGCTAAGCTATCACAGGTGCTAAACTATCACGAGTACTACATTATCACTCTTACTAAATTGAAACTAGTGCTAAGTTATTTGAAGTGATCAGCTACAACTGCTAAGATAACTTTAGTATTTAGGAATTATGTATGTATTAATTTGGAAATTTTCTATGGTGCCACTTATCACCATATGTCCTCTATAGAGCACAAAAGAACAAATGTAGAACTTCTTTGGTGTGCAATACAGAGGAGGGCGATTCCGGCTGTATAGGAGGTTTAGCGCCTTCAATTATTTTAGTTCCACTACCCTTCCTGCTGCTAGCTTATGGGCATTGTCTTTTTTTATTTTTATAAGCGGTTATCAACACAACCCCAAAACACTTTAAAATGAAAATAAATATACACATATATCAATAAACAGATCCAACACAAAATGAATATTCAACACAATCAGATCAACCATAATTCGCCAGAAGAAAATATGTCTCTCATGGCATAAAATAAGGGCACAATACATTTCAGATGCTCCTGTATTGAACATTCTATAAAATTGAACTGGATCATATTATATCTCACTATCTGGAGTATGACATCGTTGGGGTATTTCACACAAGTAGCAGTGTTTTCATTGACGCTAAATCTATCTATCGTGCTAATGTATCAGCTCTGCCATGGTAAAACAACAAACATACAAAAATCAGCCTTGGGTAAGGAGTCAAATATATATATGTACCTCTAAGTATTGACAGAAGCAATACCACAGGATCCCAGCAAAACATATACAAAATGTCTGGGATAACAGGGGGGAGGAAAAAGCAAGGTACCAAATCTAAGGAACACAAAGACATTGACAGTAACAATGTAAAATACAATCAAGAGGATATTTCATAAAGGGAACACAAGAAAAGTTCCTCGAGATCCCTTCACAAGTATACCCAAAGGAGATGTTCATATCACTACCTCAACCCCTTCGACGATCTAATCTTTTGACATTTCGGTCCTGTTTGGGTGTTATATCAGGACCGTCATCAAGAATGGGTGGAGCTTACATATGATTTAAATGAAGGGTACTGTTAAGAACAAAAAAAGAAAATATCATATGTTTAGGGACATAATTGTTCTTCGATAATGTCTTCCTCAACATTATAGTCTTATTTAACACTGATATTGAAAAATCCTTATATCTTTACATTTCACATAATTTGGTTATGCACCACTGTTACATTATAATCCCCATGTGGTCAAAATTGATTCCACAGTTGAGTAAATCAATACAATATTATTAAAACAACAAATTTATAATGGATTCCATAGTTGAATAAATGAAGTAATTTTATTTAAAAATTATGTACTACAAATCTAACAAAAACAATTAACTTATACATTCTTTAAACACAAAATTCCCATTCTAAAAGATAGACATTTCCTTTTACGAGATCCAGTCCCTGTAGAGGTATGTTTCAACATATTATACTATTGATCGTCTCGAGTTTTGCAAATAAATAAATGTTAGTTATCATTTAATAATATATAAGTAATGCCTTTTCTGATTTTACTCCAGAAATGTTCTCTGAAGTTCCTTCTGAAAATAAAAAATTGCCACCAATCCTTTTTCTGATAGAACCTCCGATTGGCTCTTCATCACCAGTGGCTTCTGTAGAGAACAAATACCACAAACGAGATTAGAACAAAATAAATTCCATTTTGTATAGCTCATGAGAACAGATCTGTTCTAAACCCCAAACATACCTTTGGCACTTCCTGTATGACAAGTCTTGATCCAGTTTAAACCAGTGCCTGTCGCACCATTTGGGGATCCGAAGGTCAAAATTCATCAATGAATCCTCACTAGTTTAAACAGCTAAGGGGCAAACGAGATACGTCCTACACAAATCCTCACTAGCTCATGCATTTAACGGACAAACATTAAATGTCATCACTGAATCATCACTAGCCCATACATCTAAGGGACAAACGAGAAACTTGATCAATCAATTCTTAGGAGCTCATAAATCTAAGGGACAAATTTACATTTTCCTCAATGAATCCTCATTAGCTCATACATTTAGGGGACAAAGGCAAAATGTCATCAGTGAATCCTCGCTACCTCATTCATCTAAGGGACAAAAATGAAATGTCAGGAATGAATCCTCGCTCGCTCATACATCTTGGGGACAAACACTAAACGTAATCAATGAATCCTCACTAGCTCATACATCCAGGGGAAAAATGCTAAACGTCATCAATGTATCCTCGCTAGCTCATACATTGCCGTGTAGTTCCTACAAGTTCATAGGATCTGCGTGTTTGCTGGACAACATAAACTAAGGGATTGGTGTCTAGACTGATTCCGGACACCCCCACAGGCTATGTCGGCCTATAGACCAGCTAACTCACAGTGCCACCATAAGCCCCCGAACCCTACCAAGGAGTGAATAGTTTCTGGCAACCATTGAACATGACAACCCTTGACCCTTCAGGGATCGTGGAAACAGTACAGTACTTTTCGATCAGTCAATCGTGCTCACTTAGTCTCAGAGAGATACACAGAATAAACGTTGGGGACGTTTTCAATAAGGGTGGGCGGCAAATTCCGTTCCGCTCGCGGAACTTGCGATATTTCGGCATTTCCGCGTTCCGCGCAGAATGCGGAAATGTCGAAACTTCCGCGATCCGCGGCGGAATGGAATTCGGGTGCATGAAGCACTTACAGATTTAAATAAAGCAGGTGCCCGAGTTGAAGCTCAAATTCTGTAACGCATTAATCAGCACAAAAAATTCGTGAGCAAGGTCGAGGCTAAGCAGGCGTGCTTTCTGCCCAGATCTACCGCCAAACATTAGCTGTAATCCCTGATGGAGGTCTTTGCATCCTTGATTTTCTCGAGCGCAATCCCCGTGTAGGTCCAGTGGCCAGGAGGTTCTTTCTCCTCATCTGCTGCTCAGATCGTGCTCTGACCCTTTATAAACAAGATGCATGTGAACTCGCATGGATGCCCCGCCCGTTTTGCCCCGCCCCACATACACTAGCGGTATGCAACGTCTTCCCGCCCTTCCCCCACTATGATGGACAGCTTACTCAAAGGACCCCGGCGCCTTTCCGGCGCGGTGGCAAAGTTACAGACACACAGGTCACTGGGGACAATTCTTCTGGTCCTTTACGATGCTGTAGTGTAGGAAAGGCACTATACATTTACCCAACGAGGTAGCACTTACTGATTAGCCAGTAGAAAGTACTCCAGTTGAGTAGAGGTATTGCACAAAACGGTGGCATCTTCGTGGATAAATATGCAGGGCAGGTGTGCAGAATTCGTGAGCGTGGTTAAGCAGATGTGCCTTCTCCATTTCCAACGTGAAAAGTTAGCTGTAATCCCCGATGGAGGTCTTTGCATCCTTGATTTTCTCGAGCGCAATCCTCGTGTAGAATTCTTGAGCGTGGTTAAGCAGATGTGCCTTCTCTCCATTTCCAACGTGAAAAGTTAGCTGTAATCCTTGATGGAGGTCTTTGCATCCTTGATTTTCTCGAGCGCAATCCTCGTGTAGAATTCGTGAGCGTGGTTAAGCAGATGTGCCTTCTCTCCATTTCCAACGTGAAAAGTTAGCTGTGATCCTTGATGGAGGTCTTTGCATCCTTGATTTTCTCGAGCGCAATCCTCGTGTAGAATTCGTGAGCGTGGTTAAGCAGATGTGCCTTCTCTCCATTTCCAACGTGAAAAGTTAGCTGTAATTATTGATGGAGGTCTTTGCATCCTTGATTTTCTCGAGCGTAATCCTCGTGTAGAATTCGTGAGCGTGGTTAAGCAGATGTGCCTTCTCTCCATTTCCAACGTGAAAAGTTAGCTGTAATCATTGATGGAGGTCTTTGCATCCTTGATTTTCTCGAGCGCAATCCTCGTGTAGAATTCGTGAGCGTGGTTGAGCAGATGTGCCTTCTCTCCATTTCCAACGTAAAAAGTTAGCTGTAATCCTTGTTGGAAGTCTTTGCATCCTTGATTTTCTTGAGCGCAATCCTCGTGTAGTTCCTGTGACCAGGAGGTTCCTTCTCCTCGTCTGCCGCTGAGATACTGCTCTGACCCTTCATAAACAAGAGGCATATGAACTGGCCTAGAAGCCCCGCCATTTGGCTTGGCCCCGCCCCACATACACTAGAGGTATTCAACGTCTTACCGCCCTTTCCCCAGAATGATGGACAGCTTAATCAAAGGACCCCGGTGCTTTCGGCGCGGTGGCAAAGTTACAGACACACAGGTCACTGGGGACAATTCTTCTGGTACTTTACGCTGCTGTAGTGTAGGAAAGGCACTATACATTTACCCAACGAGGTAGCACTTACTGATTAGCCAGTAGAAAGTACTCCAGTTGAGTAGAGGTATTGCACAAAACGGTGGCATCTTCGTGGACAAATATGCAGGGCAGGATTCATTCTGGGACGATGCTCGTCTGCCCCTGAGAGTGACCCTGCATAGATTACAACGGGCGCAGCGAAATCTCTGCGAGCACGCGAAATTCCGCGTGCTCGCGGAGATTTCTTGCCGTTTCGCGGAATTTTGCGGAACGCAACTCCGCAAATTCCGCCCACCCCTAGTTTTCAATAAGCATTTATTGAACCAGCGTCATTCTAGTATAAAGCATGTTTTCTGCGACAATCAATAGACAGAAACAAATGTAAAAGATTACAAGCACCAAAATCGTAAATAGTAGGTAGTGTTCTACCATGGTGCTGAAACAGTGAAGATATGCAGGCATATATACATGACAGTAATCAAGCATACTCCTACGATGCAGACCCTACCTAAGTGTACCTAAATGTACTTAGCATGTATGTGAGTGTGAAGCCAACAATCCCCTAGGAAAGAGCCAACTCCATTACCTGATGGGAGAGAATGAAGGACTCCGTCTTGGTCACGAGTTGGACACCCCACAAGGTATGACTGCTGCGTGTTGAAGCTTCAGCGTGCAGGGACCTCCGTGTCAGTGTCAGTGTCAGCGTAGAAGCGTCTCCTCTAGTTACCTAGTGAAGGTGAGGTTCTTTTATACCAAAAAGGTAGCCTCATGGTACGATTATGTAAATGAGCCTAAATCAGTAATTGTAATTATGCACAGCATCTCTGTTGCCCAAGGATGGAGATAGCGATGACTTTTGTACAGAGTATGTTAATCCTATTATGTACGTCATGTGCAGGGGATTAAGATATGATACTAAGAATCCTCATGTATAATAAATGAGTCTAGTTTCAAGGAAACCAATCAACATTTATTCAGCACATAACTGGGTGAAACGTCAATGCTAGAACAGTTATGCAGAGCAAGGTAGGGCAAATGTAGGTAAAAGGTAGCTTTGCTACTTAGGCCTAGGTTAGGGAACATAACACCCACTCCTCATCTGAAGTTCGACAAGGTCAACTAATGCTAAAAATAAGCCTGCTAAAAGCATAAAAACATTGTCATAAAACCAGTGTCTAAAAAACATTTAAAAACGTGATATATATATATAAAAAAACAGAAAAAGATGCTTTTAAAATTCAATAGCTCTACTAGTCCACTAAAGAATCAATATATGATTAGACTGACGGAGCACATCGAAAGCCATGGTGCTCAGTGAGAGCAGAAGAAAAATAAAACAAAACAATGTTTCTCATTCCCATTTGGCATGTTTTGGAAAAAAAGGCCGAATTGTTCCCATCACACGGAGAACCAAATCTTTGTGTGTCCTGTGTGGGAGATGCAACATCACTGTTGCTCGCATTCGCAGATGACGGTCCCTGTAACATCTCTTGTATCAGGTCAATGGAGCAAAGGTGATCTTCTCTGGTTCCCACAGCAGCCGCTGAGGAAGCACTCAACACCTGTGAGCCTGTAGATGAGCCTTTGTCCGTTCCGGCAGGAGCTGAAGCATCATGTGGAGGCTCTAAGAATGCTGTCATCATCATGGGAATAAGCTGAGGACACTGATACACGTGGGCCTTTAAGGGGTCCAGTAGTACATCTATGTCCGGAGGCACCACCGTTGGAAGGGTCAGACACAAGTCCAACACACATTCTTATCCGCATAATAGGCAGCGGAACACAGGCAAGATGCAGTCAAACCAGACTGGTCTGAATGATAAGAACCAATGCTCGCTTAGCTCCCGAAGCCGAGGTGTGCCCAGATGAAGCACCATGCGTTCACGACAACGTCGCACCAGCATTGCTTTTTCCATCTCTCAATGAACTGGGATGTCCATTGCGAAGCAGGAAAACTAAAACCAGAATGCCCACTACAAGTAGTAGGACCAGCGGAAGCCCTCCAAAAATGCCCCCCAATACGGAGTGTATGAATGCTGGAATGACTCCGAAGATTGTTTGAAAGGTGCTCAATAGTCCAGAACCTATACGTTTAAATAGGTGCACGATTCCCCTCGTATCAGACATGTTAAAGATACGATGAACCATTTCCCCGTAATGGAGCAGTAAGTTCGTACAGACTAATGCCTGTATCTCAGATGAAGACCTTCCAACCTCGAGATCAAACGTCTCTCGGGCTGAGGTTAAGGCCACATCTTTCTGAAAAAGCATGGTTTTCAGTCTGTTCAGAGAATCAAACCGTATAAAGGAAACATTCAATGAAGGCCAAAGCATTGCCTCCCTAACTGTGTGGGCCGGTAGAAACAATACTTGCACACAACAAGTAACCTTGGAACTTACTGTGACCAGATATGTGATGCCCGGTACCATCCCACAACAGCCTTGATCATTCAGCATCAAATAGCTCCCATTCGAGAGCAGCTCGAACACCGGATGAATCACGGCAGCCGGGAAACCCTTCAAGTAACAGGACAAGTTTGCAACCGAAGCATTACAGACCCCGTGAAGCGAAATGCCCTTGCAAACTAAGGTCCCACTTAAAGCACTTTCACAGTTTGAACCGCTGAGAAAAACTTCAGTGTCCCCATTCCTGCATCTAATTCTGTATGGTAATTCCCAGTACTCGTGTGTGTACCCTTCTCCTAGCGCTTCATATCAGCCTACTTGATGGTATTTGAGACAGTATTGAAATTGGAATATCATGACTGGCATTGTAATATAGCAATGGATTAACCATTCTGTGGAAGGTGACCCAGCCACGGTGAAAGGTAATTGGTCCAATTTTTAAATGTGCAATATAGTATTTTTTGCATCTCTGCGTGCCATAACCATCTGTCTTTCCGTTAGATTGTATACAGAGAACTGACTCGTGGTGTTGATGTAACGCCAGGGCACATGGCCAGAACGCAATGATTGTAGCGTCCAGCTTAGTAATATAATGGACCGCAATTGCGATTGTCCATGTTGTAGAATAGACAAATCCTGTTCCAATATATCTATTGCAGAAGACACAATGTTGCCCAGCGAATAAATTCTGGATGATAGTATGGTCATACCATTGCCGACCACACCCAAAGCCTTTTCAAGGTTAACCTTATCTATTTCATGTAGTGGCTCAGCAGCCTCCTGTTGGGAGATTTTCCATAGCTCGTTGTAAATAGCATACAAGAAGCGCTTTTGACGTGGCTTCTGGGGACCCAACAAAAAATCCCTAAGATTCATGTAATCTGAGAAAAAAGATAAGTGTTGTTTCACTTGGAACAGTGTTGAGGTCTTTAGCCACTCTAGGCATAACTTCCCAACACTGTAAGATGCCACCACCCCCGAGTGTTCTGATTGTACATAGCGCTGATCAGGCCTATGGATCGTAAACCCTTCGGTGGTACCCCTGATTCTTGACTGACACCTATTTGTGTCGATAGGCCAAACCAACCATCCTTCCAATTGGGGTCTGATGAATTGTAAGAACCATTGTATAGCATGGCATCTAATGTGTCCTCACTGTGTAGTGTATAGTTTTGCCAACCCTCAAAGTGTGTAAGTGAGGAAATCCGAGGTGTGTTCAAATCCTTGATCTTGGCTAGCTCAAGACAGGAAGTCTGTTGCACAGCCCTGTTTAGGAAAATCATTTGATGTGGTATGAGGCATGCTCTAAATAGGGCCTCAGCCCCCTGAACCTGCCAATCTTTAGTCCCCCAGACAGAGTTTGTGTGTATAGTGTCCCACTAAAAGTCAAAACCCTGTAAAGACATTTGGGAAATAAAGGAAGCAGAGTATATCAGCTTAGTGTTAGTAAGCATCTTTTTCTTTGCAGATGTAGGTGCAAGCCTATAGTAATAAGAGGCCGGGTCAGAAGTGTTAAACCCAGAAAAATAAGCAAACTTCTGTGCAAATGTTATTGAACTACCTTTCGGTGGTGTTGGTCAATGTTCCCATTGATGGTACGTGAAAACATTACGTGGGATACTTGCTTCGTGCAAAAAATGGTGACCATAGTGTTGGTAACAGAACATGTCGCAAAAATTTGATGTACCATCATACAATTCATCATTTGAAAATGCAGCGGATTGTTCAAAATCAGATAGCATAGTATGCACAGTTTCAATGTCCCTATCATCAGAGAGAGTACTAGAGGTGATGATATCACTAAGAGAAATTTTGAACAAATGTGGTATTCTTAAGAGTTCAGTAGGATCATACACATTATAGGAAACTCTGTCCCAAACTATTCCTTCCGGAACTGGAACTGCTGTAATGTTCACTAAAGACAGGTCCCTCTGTTCACAGTGTGATGATGCATGCAGTTTCAGGACCAAGTTCACATGTTGTACTACAGAGCGTTCTGGGAGGTAATGTCCATTCAGAAACTAGAAAAAGGCAGTCACTATACCAATCCAAAGGACTTGGAACAGTAGACCAATTGCAATCCAGAGCTGTAACCAGGGCAAAACCAAAGTAAGTCTTTTCAGCCAAAGGTAGAATTCACGAATTCCTTATTTGTGGGGGAACAGGCAGTGGTGGTAACTCGGATTCACTTGGATCCGATGAGAAGTCGACAAAATCGCTGAAGTAGCCAGATGCAGTTCGATCTATCTTTGGTAGCTCAGCAGGTTTTGTGGAACTGGCCGATGCCTCTTTTCGAGACATATTCACATAGACATCGTTATTAGGTAGAATTGAGATCTGTGTGTCATTTGTAGTTTGATGTTGCTCAGTTTCAACAGGTACAAGTTGCATTCCATTGTTGGTAACTCCTTCACTTCGCGGAGTGGAGTCTTCAAAAGTTATTAATCTTTCCATCTGAAATTCCTATATTGTAGCGAGAGGAGATCGATCGGTGGCTACCCAGGAGCCCACGTGGCCTACTGTTGAGTATCGGTCACATAGTGTGGTTTGATTAGATCAATTGAGACCAATCTCTTGTCTTTGCAGCCGGCAAGAGGCGGAAGAAGTACTGTTCTTGTTCCTATGACAGCCATGACAGGCACAGGTGCTCTGTAAGATGGCCCAAATTCTTTTTTGTCCACAATCTTTTCTCTGACCAGTTCTTGCCGGAACAGCTTTCACTTCTCCAGTGGTGGTGCGTTTTACTTGGACATTGCTTTGTAATGCCTGGAATTCATTGAGTTCCTGTAAAACAGCCAAACGATCATTAATGTCAAATTGCTTTTAATCCGCCACTCTGCTGCCACAATCGAGGTCTGGTACCAACATTCTTATCCTGAACAGGACTTCATTTGGAGTATGGCCACCCAGGGATTTTGTTGGCATGTTAAGTGCCCTCTGGACCCCATATAGGTGATTGATCCAACTGCCACACAAGCCTAATACCCTGGCTGTTAAGGATTGCTTTAAGTCCCAGTTCTTCCTCTGGCAGGGCTGAGCTGTTGCGCGTGGCTTTTACAGCTATCATTATTTGTCCACCTATCCTTGTGCTGAAACGAGTGATTGCAGCAACACCAGCAGTTCGCACTGTCGCCTTGGCAGCTTCATCAGCCAATGAATTCCCTTCGACGTGCACGCCAACACGCTGATGACTCAATGTGTGAATTACATGAGCCTGTGGCAAGCTTTCTTTCAGCTTTGCCACCTGTTCCCATAGCAGCTTGTGCTCTATTGTGCAACCTTTGGGATCTCTAAACTCATTCTGGCCCCAATAGTGAAGATATTCATTGTATGACTGGAAACAATAAAACGAATCAGTCACAACGAGTGTGGGGAATTCCCGATCCGTATTTTGTAGTGCCAGTATCAGGGCTTTTAGTTCTGCCAGCTGCGCGGTGCAGTCCCCTAGGGATTGCGTGTGCATTTAATCAGGTCGGAACTTTCCGTCATGCATGCGCCCTTTAACGATTGCGCAAGCCACGGAATATTGCATTTTAGTTCCTATGGCGGGCTAAGCAGATCTGTCAGTATAAATGATCCATTCATACTGCTCAAGAGGCAGAATTTCATTCGGGAGAGGATATTCTTGTTCGTACTGCAGAAATGCTTGTGTTTTCAGTGTAGGATCATATCTGTAATCTACATCTGTTGCAGTGAGAGAATTAGCCCATTGTATCCATCGTGGATGCAGTGCTTTTGCGTTTGGAACGCTTGCTTTGGTAACAGCCTCTAGGGTTAGTACTGGAGTCACAACAATTATGCGTTTCCCAGTGCTAGTGCTCTGTCTCTCACTACAGCAGTTTGTACTGCTGTCAGTATCTTTTCCGTGGATGCAAAACGCATTTCAGTGTTTGTGTACAAATGTGATTTGTACGCTATGGGTACCGTTTCGCCTTCATTGAAGGTGATGCAAGTGTACCCTGATTGACCCGCGACTACACGGATCATCAAATTGGTGGTATTTATACGTGTGTGTAAGTGTTTGAAAGCTATCATATCAGCTTGTACGGAACGGAGAATTTCTGTGTGTTCCTGTGTCCAATGTTGGACTGAAAAATCAGGTGTGATTAGGTCGTAGAAAGGTTTAACCCTTTCAGCGTAATCCAAAATGTATGTTCTGCCAAAATTTAGGAATCCTAAAATGGATTGTAAACCTTTCAGAGTCTTTGGAGGTTGGAGCAGCGCACATTTTGCTAAAAAAATTAGCTGCCAGGCTTTTCCCTTCACTTGATACCTGATACCCCCAAAATAGGACATTGAAGTGGGTAATTTTTGATTTTTTAAAGTAAAATTTGTAGCCCAAATTGTTGAACCCTATAATTATGTTGTTCACCCTGTTCAAGTGTTCAAATAACTCATCGTCCATCAGATAAATATCATCTACGTAGGACAAAGCCTCCTCATCACAATTTTGAAGTAACTCTGTTACTCTTGCTGAGAACAACCAGAGGCTATTCTTATACCTGTGGGGCAGTCTGCAGAATTGGCCCTGAGTGCCTAGAGCCAAGAATGGTGTCAAAAATCTGCTTGCATGTGCTATATTTTGGCAGAAGATACCCTTCGAGATATCTAGTGTTGTTTTATATTTTTTCAGCACAATGTTATTCATTAATGCGAGACTGTGTGCATTTTGTACTGCAAATGTTCGCGTGCATGCGTTCAAATGCCTGTAGTCTAAAACTAGACAGTCTGAATTGTCGGGTTTCATTACGGGAAACAAAGGATTATTCACGGAAGAGGTGCAGTTTTCAATCACACCTTGGCACTCAAGTTGATCTAAGATCTCCCTGACTTGTTTCTTTGCGTCATGTTTTATTGGGTACTGCCTCTGTGGAGTAGGAGTAGATTTTAATGGGATTTCATGGTGAGGTGACTCAGCATCCCACCTACATGATTGCGGTAAAGTGCGGGAGCTAGCGCTAATGCCCACTCATGCGCAGATGAATGTTTAATTGACTCTGGAACAAGGTCGGCGAAAGCCGGTAAAATTACATCTTCCCCCTTAGGGCACTCCATAACGAACTTAGGCGGCCAATCTCTTTCAGCCAAAAGGATGTTGTATCCATATTTAAGGTTCTCCCAAAAGAGACCTTTCACTTTCCTGGGTATGTCCCCCTCCATTTGGAGCGTAAATTCGTATAAACAATGCGGTAAACTTACCCTTGTATCTGGTGTCTCCACCGTGATATGTTCATTCAACGCTGCTGTCACCAGAAATTCCATCCGGTTCTAGCGAGCTATTGTTACTTCTGCTGCGCTGTCTAACATCGTCAGAGCCCATTCCCCATTCAGAAGCAGAGTCCTCAGTAGCCTGGGCATTTCTTTTTTTAAGGCCAGCTACCTTCTTCTTTTTAAACTGAGATTTAGTTTTGGGTTTATCTTCTTGTTTTAAAATGTAGTCTGAAGTGCGATGTGTCTCTTTTTTCATCTTGACTCGCTCTTCTGATCTGTGGTCTGACCGTCCTCCCCTCTACGAGTCTTTTGATGAACTCTGAAAGGAACGAGCAGAATGTGTATCAGTATCCTGATACCTGTCAGGTTTTTTAATATTATAACGGTTTCTAAGATTGTATCTTTTTCGGGAGGGCTCCTGTTCAGGAGACCCACCCCGTGCCTGTGATGCATTCTGCTTATTATTTTTTGATTGTTTGTTATCTCATTTCTTTTTAGAAGAATTGGGTGCTTGCTTCAAGTTATCCTTTCCAGAATTTCCTGCCAGTTGTGGTTTCCCAGGTCTGGTCCCCAAGTTATCTCTCCGTTGAATGTGAGTAGGGGTCTCTGAGAAAGCACGACTGAGCTACTCAGATTTGATTGTTAAATAAGAACCAAACCAACATTGGCGGCGCCATGTCTTGTAGTTTCTACAAGTACATAGGATCTGTGCATTTGTTGGACAACATAAACTAAGGGATTGTGTCTAGACTGATTCTGGACACCCCCACAGGATATGTCGGCCTATAGACCAGCTAGCTCACAGTGCCACCATAAGCCCCCGAACCCTACCAAGGAGCGAATAGTTTCTGGCAACCATTGAACATGACAACCCTTGACTCTTCAGGGAGCGTGGAAACAGTACAGTACTTTTTGCTCAGTCAATCGTACTCACTTAGTCTCAGAGAGATACACAGAATAAACGTTGGGGACCTTTTCAATAAGCATTTATTGAACCAGCATAATTCTAGTTTAAAACATGTTTGCTGCGACAATCAACAGACAGAAGCAAATGTAAAAGATTACAAGCACCAAAATCGTAAATCGTAGTAGGTAGAGTTCTACCATGGTGCTGAAATAGTGAAGATATGCAGGCATATATACATGACAGTAATCAAGCGTACTCCTACGATGCAGACCCTACCTAAGTGAACCTAAATGTATCTAGCATGTATGTGGGTGTGAAGCCCAGAATCCCCTAGGAAAGAGCCAAACCCATTACATGATGGGAGAGAATGAAGGACCCCGTCTTGGTCATGAGGTGGACACCCCACAAGGGATGACTGCTGCGTGTTGAAGCTTCAGCATGCAGGGAAGCTCCGTGTCAGTGTCAGTGTAGAAGCGTCTCCTCTAGTTGCCTAGTGAAGGTGAGGTTCTTTTATACCAAAAAGGTAGCCTCAGGGGTTCTACCACAATCGATATGTTGTGAATACGATTATGTAAATGAGCATAAGTCAATAACTTTAACTATGCAAAGTAGCCAGGTCGCCCAAAGATGAAGATAGCGATGGCTTTTGTACATAGTATGTTAATCCTATTATGTACGTCATGTGCAGGGGATTAAGATATGATGCTTAGAATCCTCATGTATAAGAAATGAGTCTAGTTTCAAGGAAACCAATTGAAATTTATTTAGCACATAACTAGATAAAAGGTCAATGCTAGAACTGTTATGCAGAGCAAGGTAGGACAAATGTAGGTAAAAGGTCACTTTGCCACTTAGGCCTAGGTTAGGGAACATGACATCTAGGGGACAAAACTGAAACATCAATGAATCCTCGCTAGCTCATACATCTAGGGGACAAAGGCAAAACGTCATCAATGAATCCTCGCTAGCTGATAAATATGGGGGACAAATGCTAAACGTCATCAATGAATCCACGATGGTTCATACATCCAAGGGACAAATGCTAAACTTCATCAATGAATCTTTCCTAGCTCACACACCTAGGGGATAAACACTAAATGTCATCAATGAATCCACGCTAGCTCATGCATCTAGTGGACAAAGGCGAAACGTCATCAACAAATCCTCACTACCTCATTCATCTAAGGGACAAAAACGAAACGCCATCAATGAATCCTTGCTAGCTCATACATCTAGGGAACAAAGCCGAAACGTCATCAATTAATGCTCGCAAGCTCATATATATATAAGGGACAAACGCTAAACATCATCAATGAATCCTCACTAGCTCATACATCCAAGGTACAAATGCTAAACGTCATCAAAGAATCCTCGCTAGCTCATACACCTAGGGGACAAACGCTAAACATCATCAATGAATCCTCACAAGCTCATACATCCTGGGGCCAAATGCTTAACTTCATCAATGAATCCTCACTAGCTCGTACGTCTGGGGGGCAAACACAAAACGTCATCAATGAATCCTCGCTAGCTCACATGCCTAGGGGACAAACGCTAAACGTCATCAATGAATCCTCGCTAGCCTACACGCCTAGAGGACAAACGCTAAACATCATCAATGAATCTTCACTACCTCGGGGGTGTAGCCGGACCGAGCACCAAGATGGGCGCTCGCTCGTGAAGCTCCCGAGCGGCCTTGTGCATTGCGCTGCTATGGTGCCCTCTGCGCTGGAGACCTGAGCCGTCGAGTGCTGCTGTGCCGCCTGGGACCCTGGAGCAGCGATTGGGCAAGGCGACATTGGCCGTGACTCCTTTACCACCCGCATGATGCTACCCCACGTGGCTGGCCTAGCGCGGTCCTCAGAGGCCCCGAGGCAGCAGGGGCCACGGGTGAGCCTGAGGGCGGGGCCGACCACAGCGAGGAACGGTAATGAGCCCTAGTTGAGACCGGAGTTCTGCGGCCTGATGCGGCATCCTGCTGAGTTGACTGGCGGATGGGGGGTGAACATCAACGGACTCGGTGAGTCATCAGCTTACTCACGTGCCCCCTTGGGGATGCCGGGAGGCTCCCTCTTATTCATGTTTTGCTGGCGATGTGGCCCTCGGGGTCCTGCGCGCGGATGGCGCCTAGTGCTGCGCACTTCCCATTGCAATAGCGGATGACCGGGCCCCGGGGCCCAGTGGCAGCAGCTGCATCGAGTCGGCGCCCAGCTGCGGGGTGAGCCCTCCTCCTGTTCCCCAATCTTGTGCTCGACGAGGGGGTACGGGGCATTCATCGCACCACTGCCTGTGCTGCATGGGCCTAGTGCCTGACATCACTACAACGCGGAGCGGAGCTGGTTGACACTCTGTCCTGGGCCCTGCACTAGGGCATACCGAAGCCTCCTCTTCTTCCTACCGGTGTAGAGTGGCTGTTGGCCGCTGATTCCCGGCTGTCCCATTTGCTCCCTGCCTACCATGGGTCGTGGGGACCCAAAACAGTGCCAGCTCACCTTCGAGTCTGCCAAGACCCCCAGACGGGAGACTGAAGATGACGCTGCGAGGGGGGACCCTCCGGAGCGTGACGACTCCCTGAGCTCCCGGCCGCCTGTGCTGGAGGGCACCGCCGCCATCAAGGCTGAATTACAGGCGGGCTTCAAGGCCATCGACGCACGCCTTGATGACCTGGGCGCGCATATGGACACCATGCATAGTCGCCTGGAGCAGCATGAGGCCCGTATGACCACGATGGAGCAGCGTATATCGGACATAGAAGACGTGCAGGTGGCGATGTCCAAGCGCCTGGAGCACACAGAGCGCCTACTGAAAACGACGGCGACGAAGGCGGAGGACTTGGAGGCGCAGTCGCGCCGCAACAATCTTCGCATAGCGGGGGTGGCAGAGTCAACCAATACCGGCCCCATGGAGGCATATATAGAGCGATTGTTAATTGAGCTGTTCGGCAGAGACAGTTTTTCCACCACGTTCGCTGTGGAGTGGGCCCACAGGTCGTTGGCTCTGAGATCGGCCCCCATGGCTCCCCCGCGCCTCATTATAGCGCGAATGCTCAACTACCGCGACAGGGATGTTGCCTTGCGCAGGGCCAGAGAAGCAGGAAATCTACAGTTTCAGGGAATGTCGCTGTCCCTCTATCCAGATTTCACCCCGGTCGTGCAGGAGGCTAGGCGCAAATTCCAGGACATCAAACGTACCCTAAAGGAGGCGAATGTTCGCTATGCCATGTTGTACCCAGCCCGCCTCCATATCCAGCTCAATGGGAAGACCTCCGTCTTCAATAAGCCTGCTGAGGCGGCTGATTTTTGGAAGTGATCCAACTCGGGCGGGGGCTCTTCCCCTGCGAAGTGACAGACTTCTGCCCACAATTGCGGCTCCCCTGGGATACCGGCACTGCTACGGCCGAAGCGGACACACCGAATTCAGATCCATTCACATCGACAGGATAGGGGACAGAACTCTCTCTTTTCTCCTGATGTGTGGAACAATACTGTCTGTCCCGGTCCTGTTTGACTGCAGTTGCACATTAACGCATGCCTCTTTATGTTTTTTTCAGAGGTTTGCTCGGGGCGTTGCTGCCCCCCCAGGAGATCTCCAATTTAGTGTCTTATTTCTTTTCTCTTTTCTTGTTTGATATGTATTGGGATTCACCGGATGTAGATTGGGTGGCTATCCGATGTGGGTGAGGGGTGGAGGGCAGTTCATGGGTTGTTTGCAGTTGTTTTAGTTCATGTCTTGCAGGACATCTTCTTTCGAGCTGGGGAGCTGCACATGCTTGCGTACAGTGATATGTTGTGCTACATGCTACTGAGGCTACCGTAGGGGGCGTGGGAGGAGAAGCAGGGGGACTTGAATTGCGATGCATGACATGGAACGTGAGAGGGCTATCAAATCCTCGCAAGGGACGCCAGGTGATGGCCTATTTGGCACGCCATAAAATTCCCTTGCAGGAAACCCATTATGCTCCCAAATCAGATAATCGTTGTGCTGCTGGTTGGGGCAGTTATAGGTTCTTCGCTAATTATAGCACCTATTCCCGCGGAGTATGTATATTAATCCATAGAGCACTTCCCATTGTATCACAAACAGTGATAGGAGATCCTGAGGGATGGTATTTGCTGGTGGTGGGGAGTTT
Source organism: Calotriton arnoldi (assembly GCA_963921515.1). NCBI lineage: Eukaryota > Metazoa > Chordata > Amphibia > Caudata > Salamandridae > Calotriton > Calotriton arnoldi. The sequence goes on along the minus strand of CAWUFW010002387.1, from coordinate 1,107,572 downwards.
GGGCACCAAACGTATCCTTCTCATTAATGTCTATGCCCCAAATGTTGATGCCAGGGGTTTCTTTGCCGGGATCTCCACACACATCACTGGGGTGCCAATTGACTCTATCATATTAGGGGGAGATTTTAATCTCACGCTACAGCTAAATATTGACACCTCAGGGGCGAGCCATATTACAAATCCCTCCTCTGTAGAGGAGCTCACGAACCTACTGCGCACACATTTGCTGACTGATGCATGGCGACATTGGCACCCAGCGGATAGGGGGTTCTCATTTTATTTCGCACCTCATGGTCCCGTATAGACAGATGGTACGCTACTCCTGACCTCTTAGTAACATTACAGGAAGTGGACCACTTGCCCTGAACCCGGTCAGACCACTCACCAGTGCTATTGGCGTTGGCTCTCCCTGACGTGACGCGACCCTCCAGATCTTGGCGCTTCCCTACTGAAGAGCTGCTGGACACCGTTTTCAAAAGCGAAGTACAGGAAGCAATCGTGGAATACTTTCAAACAAACACTGGCTCTGTCTCCCATTATGCCACCCTATGGGAGGCCTTTAAAGTCTATATCAGGGGGGTGTGTATTGCCAAGCAGGCTGGCGTCTTGCGTACACTCCGCCGAGACCTTGATGCGACTGAGCGGGCGCTGCGAGACCTGGATACCCGGGTGTTGGCGGGTGCTGCCTCCTCCCCGATGCATCAGCGTGCAAAGTTGCTGTGCGACTTTCAGGAGCTTGCGTCACGTGAGGCCTCATACTTGGAGAAATACGCACGTGCCCGCGTGTACGGGGAGGGTGAGAGGCTGGGACGTACCCATGCCCAACTCCTTGCCCCTCGGCAGCATAATACGTACATTACTCAACTCCAAACAGCGGACAGTACCCGTGTGTTACACACGGCGCGGATATTCTTTCAACCTTTCTGACATATTACACTAGGCTATATACTACGCGCTCTCCTCCAACTGGCACAGCCTTAACTGATTATCTGAATGAGATAGCTATGGTCTGGATCGAGAAGGGACAACAGCAATTTCTGGCCTTGCCTATTGGGGCCAATGAGATTGAAGAGGCGATAGATTGCCTGGATGGCTCCCGGGGGCCTGGCACGGACGGCCTTCATGGCATGTTTTACAAAACCTATAAAACGTTGCTAGTGCCACATCTTCTGGAAGTATATGCGGAGGCGCTGGAGTCAGGTGAAATGCCCCTCACCATGAGGGAGGCGATAGTTACGCTACTGCTCAAACCGGGCAAGCCGCCCGACAGCTGTGCATCATATAGACCCCTTTCTCTTTCAAATCAGGATTACAAAATCCTGGCTAAAGTGCTCGCAACACGGATATCGCTAATTGTGGACCATGTTGTAAACTTGACCTGCACTGCTGACAATCGTCCTAGTATTAAAAATGTGTACATACATTTGCAATGTTTAACAATAGGAGGCTACGTACAATGCTCCCAGAATGCTTACTGATTAGATGCAAATATTTGAAGAAGCTTGAAAGAAAGATTGATGGTTCTTTACTTTCAAAATAAAATGTTCACAGAAAAATGCAACTAGGAAAATATTTTTGCTTAACTATTATGACATTTTAGGTACCATTTCTTTGAAGCATCATTCAGCAAAATGTGTTGATGCGTGCTAGTATTTGCAAGAAAATACTCATGGAAAATCAGGGCAAGCAGTTTCAAGAAGATTATGGGAAACATGAAAATAAATAAGCACTGGCAAAACCAGTAAACCTTACATCAGTGGCCAGCCTTTCGGTTTTGTCAATGCATGTCTTGTTTTGACCTGGTTTTTGTAAAACTTTATTGTTGTGGGAGCTGCCGGGCCCTCATCATTATAACAAACATTGACAAAAACCAAAAATATTATTTGGTCTCAAAAAGCGCAAATTGCCACAGTAGTTCCTGGCATAACTACTCTGTGTGCTGATATGCTCCTTGTGAAAAAGCAGAATGCTGTCACTCAGAGTGAAGCCAGCCAATAGACAGAGAGAGAGAGAGATAGCATTTTAGTAAACACAAAAGGTCATGGTTAACGCCAGACCTAATTAGGGGCCCATTTCTTAAAGAAAGCCACAAAAGTGGCCCCATGGTATATGTCCTTGTATTAGTGCAGATTTACGGCTTTCATGAATTCACAAGAATTTACAGAAGTAGACCAAGAAATCTTACTCCTAGAAAATATTTGTGAACTTCATTTTAGCATGAGCAAATATGCATGTATAGATTTGATCACACGAAAATCTGTTGAGTATTTACTAGTTCACTTTCCTCCAACCACTCTTTTCCCAATCCTGGAACAATTTTTACTTCTGCCCTTGTCAGGAGTAAATTTCTAACCTTTCTCACCATGGGAAAAGATTAGAGAAGAACTGGTGAAAACCCCTAGAACTTGTAAGTTAGTAGGTTTGCACAGATTAAAAAAGGCATTCTAACCCGGGAAATATAGCTTTCCGCTACCTCCAGCCCAATATGTAGATCTGTGGAAAGGTGGCAAAATAAGGGAATTACTAGTATTCAAACTCCTCTATAATATGAGCTCTAGCATGATCAGAGACGCTATAATCAGAGCTCTTACATATTGAGATCATTGCCATAATTTGTTGCTGCACTACATGGCACCAAAAGGTACAAGTGGATTTTTCAAAGGACGAGTAGATTTATGAAGCAACCTGTCCCATGGACAAGTAGATATTTTATTAAATTCCACACCCCTGCTCTCCCCCATTATTCGTGAGGTGGTTCGATGCTTTTTTGGACCAGTAATCAAGTGGGCCAAGTTAGAGGTCTTCGCCCTGACGGACGCCACCCTCCCGTTCGAGTTGGAATTTCCCCTGAGATGGTGTGAGGACCCCCCCAGATACCTGGGAGTTCTTCTACATCATGCAGCCTCGGAAGTTGTGCATCTCAGCTATGGCCCAGCTGTAGATCGTCTTGCGGGGCAGATAGATCATTGGATAGCACTTCCTCTGTCAATTGCTGGTCGAATAGCAATCATCAAGATGGTGGTCCTGCCGCGGTTTTTATGTTTGTTTTTAAATATTCCCATTCCATTAACAGTCACTTTTTTTAACACTCTTTGGGGCATGTTGACGCGGCTTGTCTGGGCTGGGGGTCGGGCGCGAGTTGGCTGGCAGACGTTCACTCAGCCATTCGCCCGTGGGGGCTTCGGTGTACCCGACTTTTATTTGTATTATTTGGTTGCCCAGGCGCATTACGCTTATTTCTGGTATCATCCAGATGCGCAATTGCAATTTCTGAAACCTGCCCACACACAGGCCCATTCTTATCCTCTCTCTTTTATTCTCCCACGTGGCTTGGCCAGGATGCTGTCGGAGATCCATACCTTACAGACCACATGCTGGGCCTGTGGACGCCTTCTTAAATACTTGAGGGCTGATCACCTGTATTCTCTGCATCTGCCGCTCTTGGACAATCCATGGATACCTCCCACCACCGAAACTTTAACGAAACAGGCGCTCATCGCTGCTGGCTACAGACTGTGGGTGACATGTTCAGGGATGGTCAGATGCGCACGATGACGGATTTGATGGAGGACTGTGCCACCTCTGTACTGGACCGCTTCTTGGTACACAGAACGCGTATGGCGCTGGCTGCTGCGATCCGCCCTTTGTCCGCAGAACCCTCAGAGTTCCCACCGCTCACTACAATAATCACAGCACCCGATAGCACGCACCTGGTCTCCCAACTGTATCATCTTGCACAAACACTACGCCCGGTGATGGGGGGGGGGGGCGAAAGCTGCTTGGGAGAGTGACCTGGCGCACCCTCTCACTGATAAAATGTGGACTTTTTGCTGCGAGCAAACTCGCTACATATCCAACAATTACAAACATAAACTATTACATTTTAAATACATACATAGGGTTTACATCACCCCTGTGCTGCTCCCGAAGATGGATCGCAGCAGGCCAGACACCTGTCAGAGATGCGCATTCGTGCATGCAGACTTCATCCATCTAGCTTGGAATTGCCCGGCAGTTCTAACCTTCTGGGAGGCGGTGTTCGAACATTTAGAGCTTATGGTCGAGTCTGAACTCGCGCCCTCGCCACTGCTGGCCCTATTGGGTTATTTTCTCCCACTGGGGACTGGAATCAGACGCTTCACTGCCATTGCATTACTGTTGGCTAAAAGACAAGTCTCCTTACACTGGGGCGACACTGCGCCGCCGCAGGTGAAGGCCTGGCTGCGGGATATGATGTATTGTGACACCACCAGCGATATTTATGCTTCCCTACTGCCCCCGCCTCCCGCCCTAAAAATATTTGGCAACCACTCCGCTCTTATTTACAGCTCTACCCTGAGCTTACGGATTGAGGGGTCCACTTTGTAAGTAGTAACCACTGTGGCAGCTAACCGATAGTATGATATTAAGTGCTTCAGATATTATTATTGTATGTACCTGCAAGGTTGTTTAAATGTTTTTGTTTTGCTTGACATCACTCTTATCCTCAGGCCCTGCCATTATTGAATGTGAATATGCATGATCACAAACAGTGCTGTATATTCTCTCGCACTGTGACTATTGTACGTTCTTGAAAAATCCAATAAAAACAGTTTAAAAAAAAAATGAATCCTCACTACCTCAAATCTAAGGGACAAACGCGAAACAGTCACTGAATCCTCACTACCTCATACCTCTAGGGAACAAACTCCAAACTTCATCAATGAATCCTGGCTTCCTCATATGTCTCAGGGACAAATGCTAAACGTCGTCAGTGAAACCTTGCTAGCTCACACTTCTGTGGGACAAACAACACGAAATGTCATCAATGAATCCTCGCTAGTGCACACGATTGGGGTACAAACCCGAAACGTCATCAAGGAATCTTCGCTAGCTCACACTTCTAGAAGACAAACGTGAAACGTCATCAATGAATCCTCGCTATCTCACATGTCTAGGGGCCAAACGCAAAACGTCATCAATGAATCCTCCTTAGCTCACATGTATAGGGGACAAATGCAAAACGTCATCAATGAATCCTCGCTAGCTCACATATCTAGGGGACAAACACGAAACATCATCAATGAATCTTCGCTAGCTCACACGTCTAGGGGACAAATGCTAAACGTCAATGAATCCTCAATAGCTCACGCGTCTAGGGCACAAACTTGAAGCGTCATCAATGAATCCTTGCTAGCTCACACGTCTAGAGGACAAACGCTAAACGTCAATGAATCCTCACTTGCTCACACGTCTAGGGGACCAACGCTAAACATCATCGAGGAATCCTCGCTTACTCATACGTCTAGGAGAGTAATGCTAAACTTCATCAAGGAATTCTCGCTTGCTCACACATCTTATCCAGGAATCCTCGCTAGCTCACACGTCTAGGGGACAAACGCTAAACGTCATCAAGGAATCCTCGTTCGCTCAAGCCGTCTAGGGGAAAAACGCTTATCGTCATCAAGGAATCCTCGCTAGCTCACATGTCTAGGGGACAAATGCTAACCATCTTCAATGAATCCTCACCAGCTCACGCATCTAGGTCAAAACAGTAAACGTCTTCAGTGAATCCTCTCTAGCTCATAAATCTTGGGGACAAAGGCTAAACTTCGTCAATGAATCCTCACTAGCTCAAACATCTAGGGGGCAAACACTAAACGTGGTCAGTAAATCCTTGTTAACTCATAAGTCTAAGGGGCAAACCCAAAACGTCATCAATGAATCCTCAGTAGCTAATAAGTCTAAGGAACAAACGTGAAATGTCATCAATTAATCCTAGCAAGCTCACACATCTAGGGGACAAATGCGAAACGTCATCAATGAATCCTCGCAAGCACAATCATCCATGGGACAAATGCGAAATGTCATGAATAAATTCTCGCTAGCTCACACATCTAGGGGACAACGCAAAACGTCATGAATGAATCCTTTTTAGCTCATGCATCTAGGGAACAAATGCGAAACGTCATCAATTACTTCTCCCTAGCTCACGCATTTTGGGGACAAACGCTAAACATCATCAATGAATCCTCGCTAGCTCATGTGTCTAGGGAACAAATGCTAAAAGTCATAAATGAATCATCTCTAGCTCACTTGTCTAGGGAACAAACGCTAAACATCATCAATGAAGTCTCACTAGCTCACGCGTCTAGGGGACAAATGCTAAACCTCCTCAAGGAATCCTTGTTAGCTCACTCATCTAGGGGACAAATGCTAATCATAATTTTTGGAAATGCAGGGCACAGGGCTTGTAGATAATACATTTATTCAGCTACGTACAATGACCCCTGGTCAATCCCCGAACCTGAGCAACTGTGTCTCTACTCAGCTTCTTAGAATCCACACACCGAACTCCAGAAGTGGAAGCACACTGGTTGCCCAGAAACAGCATCACTTTTTCCAGGACACATAAACATTACAGAATACAACAGTCATCAAAGAATCCTTGCCAGCTCACGTGTCTAAGGGACAAACAAACGTCATCAATGAATCCTCTGTAGCTCACATGTCTAGGGGACAAACGCTAAACCTCATCAAGGAATCCTCGCTAGCTCGGCCTGAGAATGCGGTCATGGCTAGAGATCTTGTTCTGGAGAGGAAGAACTCGGGAGCAGAAAACAACACAGCGAAGTGCGCAGAGACCGAAGACGTCTCATTTGCGAATCATGCAACCATGCTTTAGTCTTCATTGTAGATCTATGCATGGCACTTAGCTCTGGCAGCTACACTACCTCAGTTCAGAATGTAGGGGTCAGATTCCATGGTCTCATAGCTCAGGATGGCCAAAGGGACCTTTATCCCATCACCTGCACAAACCCTGCTTCAGCTCCAGGGCTTTTATAATGCTAGCCGGTGTCCCAGCAGGTTCCTGGTACAGTCTGACCATAGGCTTATTTATTTTATTTTTAAAGTTAATTTCTATAAATGGACTGATGTTACATGAGATGTTACAGACAATTTGCATTTTACATACCATTTACAATCCTTAATTACATCCCCCAAACCCACTTTGAATTCTTGCACTGTGTGTAGAATGTGAGACTGTGGATTCCGTGAAGGTCACTCTCTTTGAATCTTCAAGCCATAGGTCATTTGTCACAATAGCCCCAGTCCACCATAATTCAAGATTAAAAGTGTAACAAGATCTTAGGAAAGCGGTTTATTGTATGGTGTGGTTGGGGTTGTTCAACCTCACAGTGTAATAAAGTCACAATTCCATATATGGTCAAGTCAGGTTTGTTTGTAAACCCTTAGCTCAGTGCTGGGTAGGCTGTGGCCCAGAGCCATCAGGCTTTATAAAAGGAAAAGTGTAACTCATTAAGAAGTACCAGAACAGTGGAATAAGAAGAAATTGCAAGACAATAAAAACTCAACACCAATTTATAAAAATAGGTTGTATTTGTATTCTTGGATAGACACCTCGAAGACAAAAATCCACCAGAGGGTTCCGGAGATCTGAATTTTTAAAGATACAATAAATCAGAACTTTTCACTCAATGCAATAAATCATTGAAATCTCCCATGGCTTGCAGTTTAGGGTTATCCACAATAAGTAACTTGAAAATGGCCATAAGGGCACTCTTTTGGTGACCAACTCCAGCAGAAAGCCAGTCACAGGGACCAAAAAGGTCCAGATGAACAGTTACCTCATCAATAAAACAGTCTCCACTCCAGTTCTAGGGTCTGTGGGTGAACCGCCATAGAAGTTAATGGAGTGGTCCTGCTGCAAAGGAATGTGGGATGTTTAAGATGCTCAAGGATACTGAGGATGCTGAGCTGATGTAGAGGGTCTTACTGTGACCAGCCCTTGGTCCACGAGCATGGGGGGGGCGGGGACTTTGGCCTCAGGGGTTGATGTTAACCCTGGGCGTAGTTCGCGTAGTCGCGCTACGCGAAGCTACGCGAAGACGTCGGAGCGCTACGCGAGCTACGCATAGCTTCGGGAGCGTGCGTAGCTGCTTGTCGCGCCCGTTCGCAATGCGTTTTTTTCTTCCTCGGGAACGCGTTGTGCGTGTTCGGGACGCAGTTTGCATGCTCGGGGGCGCGAACTTACCCATGCGGTCGCCTATGGGCGCGGCCATCTTGTTTTTCACTTGTCCCGCCCGTTCGCGATGCCTTATTTCCTGTTCCGGGTCGCGTATAGCGTGCTCGCGATGCGCATTTCATGTTCGGGAACGCGTCGTACGTGTTCGCGACGCTTTTTGCGTGCTCGGGGAGAAATATCGCGCGAACTTACCCACGCGGTCGCGATGGGCGCGGCCATCTTGTTTTTCACTCTATGGTATGGTTCTGGGCCTGCTTTTCTATCTTCCCTCAATCTTTGCAATCCTTAGTTTTTTACACTATTTTTCAATTTTTCTTTATTTCTTATCTATCTCTCTCTCTGCCTAAGTCTATATTTTGCATTTTTTTCTACTTTTTACTGTGTTTTTTTAACTTTTCGACTGTTTTATATAACTTTCTTCTTTAAGCTCCTACTTCTTCCCCTAACTTTATTTTTCCCTTCTAACTTTTCTTTTCCGCCTCCTCCCAGTCCCACCCCAGAACCATGGTGAAGGGCAGCAGTGACGGCTCGAAGGGCAAGGCGCGTGCGCCCAAGAGCCGCCGCCTGCCTTGCAGCAGACTGCGCCCTGCAGGGGTGCAAGCCCGCCAGCTTTTTACTGAGGCGGAGGTGGCCGCCCTTGTTTTTTTTCTTCAGCGCCACCTCCCCTTGACCTTGGCAGCAGGCGGCAGGCCAGGCTCCGGGTACCCGACCCAGGAGCGTCACCGCCGGTGGGCGAAGGTGCGCCGGGCAGTGTTTCGCTGCTCAGGGGTCCGGCGCACCCATAACCAGCTGGCCCACCGGTGGTCAGACATCCTCGACCGGGAGCACGACCTGTTGGACCTGCTAGGTGTCGAGGTCGTGGGGCTTGGTGAGTAGCTAATATATATAGTAGTATAAGTATTGTGATTTGTGTATACATTTTTTACAAATAACAAGAATACTGCTGCTTACATTGCAGGTAATTTACGTTTCAAAATCTTCTGTGATTGTAGGACACAGGTGCTGGCCGCTACTCTTACTTGTTTGCAACTTTGCGCTCGCTTGTCATTATTATGTAAGAGTTTACTTTACAGAACTTCAGTTAGGTAATGCTATTTCTAGAGAGACTCTAGTCCTTCCATTGTCCTCCTGTCAAATAGTGGTGGTGGATGGATTGATAGTTTGTTAGTAGGTTTAGTTATTAGTTGATAATTTTTGAGCGCTCTGCGTGACGCATCCTCTGTCACTGAGTGCTGCTTACCCCAGTCCTTAGTAGAACCTTTTGTAGTTTGTTTAGTGAGTGGTAAGCTTGGCAGTGTCACTCAGCTGCAGAACATCAGTCTTAACCAACCAACAATTTGGTGTATGCATTATGCACCAATGTATGCATGTGTCCTCCTTCTCATATATGCATTTATGAGGGCAATAAAAAAATGGAAATGCAGACTTAATGAACAATTGGCCCGCCTGGAATAGGTGGGCTAGGTCAGGTGGTACTTAGGCTTAGTTAGTGTTCTGGATTTTATTTGAATCAATCCGAATGAAACACTGAATTAGTGTTCCCAAATAAGTAGACTGTCCGTGACCGTGAATCCCGCAAGCCAGTAGTCGATCGGATTAGATAGGTCAATTTTATTGCAATTTTTGGTTCCTAAAACGTTTTGAGCGTTTTTTTAGATAATTTATTTGTTTCACAGCAATCATGAATGTTTGTGTCTTTCTTTATTATATCTTACATGATCACTGGTCTGCAGCACCCAGGGGCAACAAGACGGGGTCCGAGTCGGCGGGACAACCACCAGAGGACCGCTCCTCTACCGAGGGCCCTGCTGCTGGTCCCAGTAAGTCCTCCAGTGGTTAATATTAACAATTATATTGCCCTAACTTTTACTGCACCTTATTTTTCCGAACTATTAATTCTGGTTCCACTCCCTAATTCTATTTTTTACAAAAGATTCTTTGATCTTGACTTGACTATCTGTTTCTAAATTCTGGTTATCCCTGCCTGTAAGTTCTAACTGCCTCTGCTATGAATGTCTGTACTACTACTATTAGTCTGTCGCTAAGCTTGCCCAGTTTGCATTGCCACTCTTTATTGTACGGTTTTGAATAAAACTCAGATTGACCAATAGCTGAGTCCAGTCCTTTCGGTTGTCCTCTTCTAGGCTTCTTAATCTTGAGGCTTTGACAATTACCACAAACAAAATGCCCAACCAGATATTTGACTATTTTTGATAGGATATAGTACATACTACTACTGATGTGTGGATTCTGTACAGCCCCATGCAGAACTATGCACAAGGAAATAGGATGTTGGTGATGGGAGTTTGGAACTTGGACGTTCCTCACACCTCAGTCAGAAGTGAACCCACAATCCCCTGAACGACTAGCTATAGTGTAGTGTCTCACTCTCATTAGGTCCCTGAACCCCCACCCGAAGCTACTCAATGAGATTACACAACCCAGAACATAATATAACACCCTTTAGCTCACTTACTCGTGTAAGTCCACCACCTCCACCACCACCACACCAAATACCACAGAGTCTATGTTTAAGTTTAAAAGGTTTATTTTCAACTAACAAGCTCTGTATGTTGTTCTATAAAATTCAGTGTACTCCAGCCAGCTCCAACAGCTAAATGCATAAGATTAAAACAATAAACATTGTTACAACAAGTGCATGATGATTGATGATAGACAAAAGATCTGTGAGAATTCTGTGAGACTCCTCACCGTAGAATGTAGAATTACTGGTTACATGCATCATTCATAAGCTCTGCAAATCTCTGGTTCGTAGAAGGAAATCTTCTGCCTGAGAAAAATGGTGCGCGTTAGATAGTATAATGCAAGCATTTGTCAGTCCTGCCAAAAAAGTGTAACATGTTACTTATGGCTAAGCAATACGGACTAACCGAACTCCATAACAAAGTGCCTTGTTTTTCGACCTCTTGTACGCAACGCTCAGACAGTAGCTGTATGTGCTCATGTGGGCTGAAAAAGGCGTCTTACTGTTACTGCACAACAAGCAGCGAGGTAACATGCGCAAAAGACATGAAGCGAAAAATGGTTGCATGGCTCAGGCTAACTTTGCAAAGAGTAGAGTATAGTATAACAAATAATGACCCTAGGGACCATAACACTACTAGTGTCTACTGACTCTAGTACCCGATTTGGACTACTGAATGTGATGTATAATAATATGTATGTATTCACTTTTTTTTTCAATCTTGCTAGTGAAAAAGAAGAAATATAAATAGGGGGAGGTGTACACAGGCATCTAAAAATGTGTCATGTTTTTATCTAGGCGTAGTAGCGACCACCAGTGCCGGCGGGGCCAGCGGCGATTTGGCCATTCCGGAGGGGGAAGGAGATGCGGCACCTGCAGGAGCTACAGGGGGTGAGCCAGCAGCAGTGGCGGGCGATGGTAAGTTATATTCATTACGTATTGACATTGCACTAGCTGGAAGGGTGTTGAGTGACTTCACTCACTGTACTGTTGTTGAGACTTATTAGGTATGAAGTTGTAGTGAACATTATACAACGGTTGAAGAAGAGAAGACACCCTTTACTTAGCATTAGCAATGCAGTAGCAATAGCATTACCAGCGTGACTTGATTAACCAATGGCCTCTTCTATCTGACTCCAACTCAGCTGTGAAAGTTTTATGGAGGAGACTAAAAGTCAGATCAGATGACCTTGATGGATGTGTTGAATAAAAAGGGAAAGAAGGGTGGAAGGAGGAAGGACGGGCGAGATTTAATATGATTGATGACTGGCAGAGAAGGATACGTTGGAAGCATGGATATAGGTGGCTGATAGGAATCAGATGCATGTGTTGTTGAAGGATGGGTGGAAGGTGAAAGAAGAACGGATGCCTGCCTGGGTGGGCGACACAGTATGGGTGGATACTGTGGATAGCAAGAATCATCAGCGGTGTTTGGGTGAAACTCTAAGCCAAGGCAAGCAACGGAGTGAGTGGACGCATGGGTTGTTGTTGGCGAAACAAAGTAAGGTTTGTGGAGAGATTAAGAAGAATGATTGACATTTACTTAGAATGGATGGATGCATGTATGTATTCATCATAGACAGCATAGGTGGAGACTGTCACGGGATGCACAGTTTTAGTTTTAAGGGAATGTAAAAGAAACCGCGCCACAGTAGCAAAGCCGATGTGGGTAGGGGCAGGGTGGGGGGTAGCAGTAAACAATGTATTATGCGGCCAAATACAGGTAAGTTTACTGTAAACATAAAAATAAATAAAGCGAATTTCATTGTGCGCACCTCACCGCCAAAAGCGATGCAGTGGGCGCAACAAAATTACTTTTATTTCTTTATATGTTTACTTACCTGTAATTAGCTGTAATCCATAGTTTACTACCCCCCACCCTGCCCCTCCCTACGTCACCGCCCGGCAGCACTCCCCGAGTCCCACCACCGACCGCTACTGACCTTATGTCGTCGTCCCATAAAAGCAATGATCATTGGATCAGATATATAATCTGCCTTTTTGTAGTAGCCAGGGCACTGTTAAAGTGAAATTGACCAATTGCCCTGCTTCATGTAACAGAGAGAGTATGGCCAGTGCCACCCGTAATAGAAAAATAAATACGAGCTTCCCCACCTGCATACATTAGTAAATCAAACTAACGTGAGTCTGCGTCATGATGACTTGTATGTTTGTCTTGGGTGCAAGCATAGATGACCGAGCTGGCATGCCGGCTACAACCAGGTTATGTCATTTCGCTAAACTAGTAGAGATAAGAAGAAGACTGGTGTACTGGAGTCCATAGTGCTAGTATAATGCCTGAAACTCCCACAAATGTTACAGGCCGAGGAAGTGGGAGGATAGATAGATTATTACCACAAATGTTATGTACTGTGCTTCTTGCTAGTGCTACTGTGCCATTATGTGTTGAATTAATTTTGTGTTACTGTTTTGCTAAGAGTACTGCTTACAACAATATTCTTTTTCTTTCTTGATATAGATAGTACTCCTTCCCAAGGCAAACCATCCCGGAAGGAGTTGGCAGCCAGGGCCCGGCACCGGAAACTGGAGGCCATCTGTGCCGAGTACCGGCGGCTGGTGGCTCAGGCGGAGGAGGAGGAGGCGGCAGCAGCAGCAGCCTCGTCCGATGCCCCGGGCCCCAGCCAGGCCAGACCTCCAGTGGTACGGCGCCGCAGTCTGGCAGCCGCCCGCCGCAAATCTCTTGCAACCAGCACTGCTGTCCCCCACCCTGGATGCCACTGCAGGGCATTTCGACGCAAGATTCTCCTCCGGGTGGCACGGCTAGAGGAGCAACTCGAGGAGCGGGTTAAAATTCTGGTGGACAAACACCTTAAAGCCCGCCGAATATAATATAGGACCCTGTTGCATTGCCCCTTTTTTATTCGTTTTGTTGGTGGGTGGGAATTGGGCGTTGGGGTTTGGACTTTGGACTTTGGACATTCTTTGGACTTTTTTTCATTTTGGACATTGGTTGGGGTTAGGGAGAGGGGTGGGTCAGGTGTGGGATAGTTTATTTTTGTTAGGGTAATAAATTATATTTATACTTCAACATACAATGTTAATGTTTTGTGGGGGTTACTGTTTTACAAATTAACGTCACATGGTTTCTTTCATTGCTGCTGCAGGGCCGCAGCCAGTGTTTGATTTAAATAATCTGCTGATGATGTAACACAAACAGATAGATGCGGTACCCCTCACTGAGTGATTTGTCCTACTAGTACTGTCAGACTCTCCTCCTAGTCCATTATACCTCCCACCAAACTTATCTTACCTGTGATTGATGATGATTACGTTCGGCACAGCGATGGCTGCATGGTCTCCCAAGAGAATGGAGAAGATGCTATGGTTGTGGTGGTAGTAGTAGAGTAGACACTGGCAGTAGCATTTGCTAAAAAAATAAAAAAGAGACAGTCACTTGCCTGAAAGCGACTGTGGGAGGAGTAGTAGAATGAAGTCAAATACAGTACAGAAGAAGACTGCCAAACAAACAATATTGCATTTGCAACTGCTAAAGTCAAATAAAACATAATGGTGGCGGGGACAGCCTAGTACAAGAAGTTACAAACTGTAGTTGTGTCGAGTGAGTCACTTAACTTAACACAATCGTAATTCGTAACCTTTACTGCTGTATGGTAGGAGTTTGATGATGAATCCAATCAATGCCGGCAATTAATTATGATGTACTATTAGCCGGTGACGGCTTGCACATAGACTGAGCATGGGTGGGCAAGCAGAAGAAGCTCCTCGCCCTGCCTTGAAATTTAATTAGTGTTGCTTTTACCACATCTGCCCCAGCAAGCGTGTGATCAATTGGTGTACATTTTATGTAGTCACATCACACCTCAATATAAATCACAGCCCGGGGGAAGAGGGTTAGGGTTTGATGAATGGATGGGAAGGGGAGTTTGGGGAAAGGTTTGAGAAAGAAAAACAGTACGCATGGACAACAAAAGCAAAGCACAATCTTGGCAGACGACCATGATCTTCTCCAAAAAAACTATAAAGGGAGAAAAAGGCAATGCATGCATGATGATGAAGATAACTTGATGGTTAATGAGTAGTACTTACTAACTCCTACTAGACAAGACAGTACAGGGCAGCAGTATATTCTATGCAATTTGCCTTGCCTGTAATATATGCCCTCAGACAGAGACCCAAATTCCATGTTGTACTGGGCTTACTTTTAAAGATAGCAAAGAAAAGTAAAAAATAGTTGTAGGGATCAATTAGCAAACAAACAACAACAACACACAGTCGTAATGATTGAAGAGAAAAAAGGATTCCAATTAATTAAAAGATGAATGATACTAAAGTTACTGTATTATCCTGGTCAAATTGTGGAGTTGAATCTCGTCCTTCCTCTTGGTCCTATCTTCCATGGACGCTCCGCACATCAATCTTGGTGGCCTTCCTGATGCCGATTGGTAAGGTAAATGTGAGTTGAGTCTCCCAGTATAGCACAGGGTAAAGGCCGGCCTGTAACGTTTAGATGGAAAAACAAAAGGGGTATTGAAAAATCAATGAATATAAAAAAGCATCAATTACGGTGGAGTCCAAGAAGAGAAGAGAGAACACTTTCAGACTGAGGCGGCTTGGATATATCGTGTATATTCCTTTTAAAGCATTAAGCTACAACAACAACAGGACAGAACAGGCCCACCACAGCACCAGCCTGTGACCCAACCTCCATTTACCTTAATTTTTGACAGAGCCAGACAAAAGGCATATATTAGCAACTTTGCATTTTCAAAATTAAGTGACAAAATCAATGCGCCGCTGTCTGTCACATAACTACACTGACTCGACTCCACCACAACATGGACATGTAGGTCTGCTGTGTTTACTTTCTTGTTGAATTGTTGTGTTTATGTTTACCTTATGCCACTTCATGAAACGCAGTTATTCCTTGAATCATCTCCGATCCAACTGACTGACTGCGTGCAAATAGAGTATGGTCATCATCATGTTGTGGTACGTGTTGTCCAACTCCAACTCAGTCTGTAGTGACTACGATTAAGTCCATATTCCATATTAAAAAATTTCAACAGATATTGGCCTGCAGCCCTGCACCTGCAGTAGTAGGAGTACAATCTGGTTATTAAACAACAAGAAGGGAAACATTGAGTGTCACTTCAGTCACTTTGTAGATTAACTAGTAGAGTAGAGTTCGACTTCATGTACAACACAACATCAACACAACAAACAACAGCAATCGCTCAGAGTCAGCAAGCATCCAATGCATTCCATCATTACCTGTCTTGCTCTTCTCTTTGGCTGTCAGATCATCAGATGCCTAGTTCTGACAGGTGTGTGTTTTTTTTTTTTTACGGGGCAGTAGCCTCATCATTACTCCAGTCCACATTCATTTCGAGTGTTAGTCGCTGTTTCGGTTTCCGTCTTATTCATCTGTGGCACTTTGTCACTGTTTAAGTTGCTTCACATGGTCAGCACTGTGATGATGATGGGCCGCGACCTGGGTAGCGCTCATTGCTGGTCAATTGAGTTTGCACAAATGTCAGCAAGTTTCTTCGAAGAGTCTTGTCTTTCTCTGCCAAGTACCTTCTGTCCTGACAGTGAGGAGCTTTGGATGTCTGCCGAGGCTGTAGCCTTCGGACAGTGATGAGTTTACTTTTGGATGCCTGCCCAAGTTCTGACAGTGAGGAGCTTTGGATGCCTGCCGAGGCTGTAGCCTTCGGACAGTGATGATGATTTTCGGCTCGGAAACAAAACGGAGGATAGCTATAGTCACGTTTCACTTCTTATGGAGGGACTGTTAATGTTAAAGGCAACATTTCTTGTACTCCAATGTCTGGCTTGATGGAAATGTACTAGGGCGAGACAGGAAGATGAAGCAGGACTCTGAAGAGTGGACAGTTAAATGCACAGACGTGCAACTTCAATAGGGAAATAAAAAGAGAAGACGGTGGTGATGGATTTGTTGTGATTTGATTTGAACCAGAAAGACAGATACACAGACACATAAAGGAAGGAAGAAAGTAACAATTTGAAAGCCTAGTTGTCAGGGAAGAGGAGCTCGTCCTCAAACTCTGGTGGTTCGCACAGAAGTAGGTCCTGTAACGCACTATTTACGTCATCCAAGTCGCTCTCCTCTTCCTGCTGTGATTCACGTATTTTGTAATCCGGTGGTATAAAGTGCTGATTCATTTTGATCATGGTTAACCTCTCCACGCTTTTGGCCGAGAGACTGGTCCATTTCGAAGTTACAATGGCACCAGCAGCACTGAAAACACGCTCTGAAGAGACACTTGCGACAGGGGAAGCCAGATACTTTATCGCCAGCCTGCTGAGCACTGTCCATTGGCTTCTTTTACCATACCAATACAACAATGGGTTTCGATCCATGAAGACCTCTGTTGGGTCATCCAGATAGGCCTGGACCGTCCGCTCAATGTTCAGGGGTGCTCCGATGTGCTCGGCCTCTTTTGCCTTTGCATCAGCACTGGACTTACCATACCCCTGCCGTAGAAACCAATCAGTTGCACATTGTACTGTGGATGATCCTGTTCTTGCTGTTGTTGATGTTATTGTTGGTGTAGGTGACTGCTGAGAGGCAAACGCACTGCCCTCAGGCTCCGAAGTAGAACTTGACTCTGGATGCCCTCTAGCACTTGTTGTTATGGCCTGGGGTGGGGGCCTGCAATTAACAGCCGTTCGTTTTCGAAAATAGTGGCTTCCTTAGCTATCAAAGTTTTGTAGTTGGCAACATCCACTTCCGAAAAAGGAATTACTGCCTTGCTGTTCAGAAATACTTTGTACCGTGGATCCAAAATTGTGGCACTAATGTAATGTGGTTGTGACAAAATTTTATTTTGAATCCTTGTATTTTCAGATAAGCGAGCGGCTAAGGTCTCCGCCAAATGATATGCGTCTTGTTTGTTATCCACACCTGCGTACATTTCAGACACCTCCTTCAGCTGTTGCTCTAGCATGTGCAACAATGGGATAGCTTGGCCCATAGTACAGTCCTCCCTGCTGACTTCACGTGTGAATATCTCAAAAGGAAGTAGCATCTCAGTCAGGCATTTAATGAGGTTCCATTGACCCATCTCAACGGTCATGCCTCTCACAGTAGGTTCCCCTAATCTTTGCATGACATAAGCATTGAGTGGTATGTACAGTTCAAACAGACGATCAAGCATATAATAAGTTGAGTTCCAACGTGTTGGCACCTCCTGGATGAGCGCTTTGACTGGCATTTTATGCTCACGTTGAATGACCCTCAGCTGCTTCCGGGCTTTAAAAGAATGGCTGAAATGTGTGCATATTCTTCTGCAGGTGGCCAGTAAGTTGCTGACTTTGGATTCATTTTTCAAAAAGTCTTGAACAATGTTAATGCAGTGTGCCAAACACGGGACCCTGAAATAGCGACCATCTTCCATGGCCCTAACTACATTACTGCCATTGTCCGTGGCAACAAAACCAATGTTAAGCCCTCTTGGGCGCAGCCACTCAAAGACCTTGCTGTTAAACTCTTCCAAAATGTTTGCAGCAGTATGAGATTTATCCATGGCAAACATGGCTACAGTTGCATGTTTGCGAGTGGCATGAAAAATCTCAGCAGCGTCAACACCAGCAGATATCTGTTCTCTAACCCCCGCAAAAGAGATCCAGTGTGCAGTGATGCACATGTAATCAGTGGCTTGGCAACTGGTCCACATGTCTGTTGTCAGGTGGATACTCTGAACAGCACTCTGCTTCAAGGCTTTTCCAAGCAATTCCAGCACGTCGTGATGTAGTGCTGGAACAGCAACTCTGGCAAAATAGTAGCGGCTGGGAACATGCCATTTTGGGCAGATGGTTGACACAAATTCCAGAAAACCCACCCCTTCAACAAAAGAAAAAGGGAGAAGGTCCAGTGCTAACATTTTAGCCAGCTTCGCATTGTACAAACGTGCTATTGGGTGGTTGCGTTCGTACTGCCCCTCCCCACCAAACATGCTGATAATGGTAGGCTGCATGGTTTTCCTTTCTCTTATGCTCAACGCACTTTTTTGGATTGCGGTACTCCTTGTCCTTGGTGTCTCAGGCTGACTCTTACTCTTGTGCCACTGAGATGTTGCTGAAGATGTGTGCAACGTTAACAACACTGCACTGCTGGGGTCAGGGACACCTTGTGTACCACTACCAGAGAGAATGTCTCCCTGTCCTTCCTCTTCCACCGTGATCAGATCTTCTACTCCTTTATCCCCACCAACACCAATGGTTGTAGTTTTTTTTCTGCCGCGAAGGTGGTCCTCCCAGCTGATCAAGTGGTGTTTTTTCAGATGGGTCATTTGGCCTCCGGTACCATAGTTTGTACCAAGTTTACCACGACTAACAGAGGTATTACAAATGGAGCATATAGCAATGTTCTCCTCCTTTTCGCTAACCGTAAAGAAGTCCCAAACTGGAGAGCTTAACTTTGGCCTCCTGCTGGAGGACCTGCCACTTCCAATGGCGGATGAACTGGAGGGTGTGTGTTGAATTTGACTCTGTGCTGCTGCTGTACCACTACCTACTTCTACTGAGGTGGTGGTTGTGCTGGTGGATGTAGGTCGCTGTCGGGCCTTTGCTAATGCAAATATGGAAGCTGTAGGTCGTGTTGGTGGTGTTACCTGTGGAGGTATGCGTGCTACATCCCTCGCAGCGATTTTGGATAGGGTAATAATGTTGGTCTCCATCTCCTCGGGGCCGGGAGTGATGTTCGTGATGACTGGCTCATCATCATCATCCTGCTGTTCTACATCGACCTCCATAAGTGTAAGGCTTTCTGGAACCTTCCTTTTCCCTAGCTTGGTCTTGGGACGTGGCTCCCTCTCAGACTCAGTTTGTGGCTTCCAAGTGGCATCTAGATCATCAGAAGGGGGCTTGGCGAAGAACTTGATGGACTACCCCTCCTTTTCCTTGCTGGAGATTTGGAAGACAATGGATCTTCCGAATGAGTGGCTTCTTCTTCTACCTCTGCATGAGGCTCAACTTCCTGAACTGCCCCTACTTCGGGAGGAACAACAACTACTATTGCGGGCGGTGGTTGCGGCTGTTGTTGTTGACCACTTATCTGCTGTGTTTCCTCCTGCGTTGATTGGGTACTACTTTGAGATAGCGATAAGTTTATCTCAGGCTCAGCATCACTGCTTTCCACCATTAGGCTGGCTACCTCTTCCACACTCATGTGCTTGGGCCAGGGTTGGTGGGTTGGGCCCACTGATGCGGAGGTGCTGCCCCCAGCTTGCCCCCCGGACACCGTTGCTGCAGGCGTAATTTTTTTTTCCCAAAAAGGTACTGGGCGGCACACCAGACTTAAGTGTCACTTCCTTCTTCTGTTCCTTCTTCTCAATAGCAACTTTCTTGGCACTGGAGGACCTGGTACCTGCTTTCTTTGGGCCCATCTTCTTCTTCAGATGTCAGCAGCACTCAGTTGCAGAGATGTCTGGTCAGGTCACACGTCACGTTGTGTACAGCAGCAGGATGTCTGTCTGGCAGTGCAACGGGCAATGATGACACACCTCCTCTTCAGTCTTTGTGCACCTAAAAGCAAAAAAGCCAGAACAACATCAGTCAAACGACGATAGCACAAATAAAACAAATATAAAATAGAACTTAGTGTGTGGTGGTGGCCTCAATTATTAAATTTTAGAAACTCAGTGAACAACAACACACAGTGTAGCCATTTATGAGACTTTGACAACAAGGCCAGGGCTTTCATGGCTACTGTGTAGTGTGTACACTCTGGAAGAATAAGAATAGTAAAGAACAAAAACTAAAATGTAGTGGAGCATGTTTGGCCTAAATTTGTGCATCACGTGGGATGTATGCAGCATCAGGGAGCTGCAGCTGGCAATGGGGATGGATTTGGAAGCAGTAAGACAAGAGGAACAATGGAAAGAGTGACACGCAGGCCTATGTGGCAAAAACAGCACACTACTAACTACCACCACAAAATGGGCCCCAGCAACATGGTGACTCACAGGCACAAGGCACGGCAAACAATGAACTCAAGCAGGCCTACTATCTATGGGCAGACAAAGGATGCCTGATAAAACACACACAGCTTTAATGCAAAAACTAAAATCCACATGGCTAAAAACAGTTTGGAAAGTTAGACAGCCACTACAACAACAACACATAATTATAATTACACACGCAAAAAGGCATTTATTTAACACACCCAAAAAGTGAAATAGACCCTCCCAAAAACCCCCACATTTTGCAATTCAATCCAATGACATCCATGGCCTAAATGATGGCAAAATTCAACAGACAACACAGAAACAGTTGTTATGCACCCTTGATGACTACCTCTGGGCCTACTTTACTGGCAGACTAGGCCGCAAGCTTGGAGGCCTATGGCAAAAGCACAGTGGCTGGTCCCACAAAATGGCCGCCACCACATGGCCAGGCCACCCAACAACTTCCTTCCTCGTGAAAAAAATTGTAAAACAAAAACAAAGTGACTCCTTGCTCACCAAACTACATCTAAATGACAACCTGAGGAGTTTTTGGTGCAAAATGAACTAAACCATCATTTTCGAGAAGGTTTTATACTGCTCGAGAGATATTCTTCGCCAGATTGTCAATTCTGCGTGTTAGGCATCACGATCGTCACAAAAAGTCGTTATCGCACGCGCAGAAACGTATATTGAGCGCGCGAAGAAGAGAAAAAGTGTAAGTCCGCGTTGTCGCACAGTGCGGAGGTGCCGAAAGTCCGCGAGCTGAACGCACAGGGTTACCTAGTGGCTGAAAAGGCCTATTGATGTAACACGCACCCAAAAACTGAAATACCACGACAAAACCCACATTTTGCAATTCAATCCAATGCCATCCATGGCCAAAATTATGTTACACTTACAAAATCCAACAGACAACACAGAAACAGTTTTTATGCACCCATGAGGATGACTACCTCTGGGCCTACTGGCAGACTAGGCCGCAAGCTTGGAGGCCTATGGCAAAAGCACAGTGGCTGGTCCCACAAAATGGCCGCCACCACATGGCCAGGCCACCCACAAGTTCACACAACAAGCATAAGCCAAGGGGAACAAAGAAAAGACATGCAGGCCTATATGGAAAAAGCAGCACACTACTAAACTACCACCACAAAATGGCCCCAAGCCACGTTGTCACTCACAGTCACAACAGGCCATGGAAAACAATGAACTCAAGCAGGCCTATAATAATGACCAGACAAAGGAGGCCTGCAGTGCTAAACAACACAGCTTTAATACAAAAATGCAAAAACGAAAATCCACAGGGCTACAAAAGGTTGGAAAGTTACACAACAAGCACACACACACATCCAACAAAGGTATATATATTACACCCAAAAAGTGAAATACACCACAAAAACCACATTTAACAATTCAATCCAATGACATCCATGCATGCCCTACATGATGTTTAAATTCAACAGACACCACAGAAACATGCACCCATGGGTACCTCTGGCTCTAGTTTGGGCCTACTGGCTGAAATTCCAATCAAATAAAAACAACTAGGCCCCCACTGAAACTAGAGGCCACAACAATAAAGTTTAAAAACGATGGAAATCCCCCAAAAATGTAGGTACAAACAAGCCCCAATCAAACAAACAAGTACACCAATTCTCCAACTTACTTGTAAAATCTCAAATCCAAAAGTCCTCAAATCCAATCCAATGATATGATGCAGCAGACAGACACAAAAAGTGATCCTTCCAGCTCCAAATCCAAATGAAAATGAACTGCACATGGACAAAGCACTGGGAGGAGCCTGCTGGACAGGAACAGGAAGTTTGAGAATCAGGGGCACTTCCTTCCTCTTGGAAAAAAAAGTAAAAAAAGAAAAAGGACTCCTTGCACCAAAAACTACAGCCAAATCACAATCTGAGGAGTTTTTTAGAGCAAAATCATCATTTTCGAGAAGGATTTATGGTGCTCGAGAGATATTCTTCGCCAGATTGTAGTTTCTTCGTGTTCGGGATCGCGATCTTACCAACACTGCCGCCGGAAGTCAGATCGCGCGTCCGAATGACGTGTTCGCGTTCGCACACTCTCGCGGGATCGTGCGGCTGGATTCCAAATCTCGTGACGCCCGCGAACGGATAGGAAGTCGCGTCGGCGAACGCAGAATCACGGTAGGTCGTTACTGCGCACGCGAGAACGTATATTGAGCGCGCGAAGGAAAACAGCTACGCTACGCCGCAAATTGCGTAGTGCCCGGTAACTTTGCGAGCGTAGCGTAGTTCACCGCCCAGGCTTAGTCTTAATTGGGATATACCACCTGCTTCAGAACAAATGTATTAATTCGCTCCTCCCAAATAAATATCTATAAAAACATATTAACACAACATCTTAACCCTACCTGAACAAAACATCTGTAAATAAAACCTTAAACAATGCAAAAGACACCAATAAAGACCATATCCATAAACAAGACATGTCCACATATGTATGCAAACCCAATATCCTGTGGCATAAAATTCTGGTTGTGGCACAAGTACACCTACTGATACAGCATCCTACTTTCAACCAACAAGTGTCATGTTTAGAGTCTAACATCCATTCATCTGTATCCCTTCCATAACATCATGTGACCATCTATATCACTGAGTTTGCGTACTCCAAAACTATTGGGGTACGTCCCCTGGGCACTGGTTGATGTGCTCTTGTTAGAGCCTTCTATCTTTACTTGCCAATAAAGTTTCTCCAATATTTTAGTTCAATGTATTGTTTTATTTCACAATATTTCATCGTATTTCTTCTTCCAAACTTATTTTACTCATATACTTCATTTCCCAGAATGCATCTTAAGGCTTTATTTTCTCCCTCTCCCTATGCATTTCGGCCCATTGGCCTTCTTCCGGGGAGTACCTACAAATTCAAAAATAACATTTTATAGGCTGTTTTCTAAATCACCACTGAATATCAAAATAACACTGATTTAAAACTAAGACCATTATGCTAACTGTGAGTTAGTTGTTCGTATGACCTTAAACTCGGTCAGTCACTTCCCGCTAACCAGTTAATGCTTTTCAATTCCCCTCGTCTACCCTTGTGTTACTATTCTATTTCTGTGCTCATTAGATCGACATGATTGGCAAATCCCTCTGCGCTTATTCACACAGCGTATTACGAGTACTAATCTGTATACAATCCTCTACTACTTTCCTCCCATCTCCCGCTTTGATTTTAAGCCCTGGCTTACCGTTTTACCGCTTCTGTTCGCTTCAAACAGCGTTTCACCGAGTGTGTACGCTCGGGCTGCGCGTGACGTGTAATAGTTAAAGTGACAAGCTCTTTATCTCGACATGCTGTTAATGGGTATAGAAAGGGGTTGCCGCTTCCTATACTGATACTTGATTGTTATATTAACACGAATTTAACCTCCCAAACTCATATACCTGGATGTTTAAAAACTCGCCTTGATGCGTCATAACATTTCGCCACAAAATAGTTAGAATCAATATACATGCATTTTATCTTGAAGATTACAATTATTATTGAAGAGTTCTTTTATCAAAGATAACATGAAAATTCAACCCGATCATTCATCCCGTTGGGTTTCAAGGTGTTCAAGTAGTATATCCAATGATTTTCTCTCTGTAATAGTCTATTGTGGTTGTCTACCCCTTCTTGTTTTTTGATGACTTCCAATACACACCATTTGAGTTGACTTATGTTATGACTTGCTTCATCAAAATGATTCGCTACTGTAGATTTCCTCTGATGGGTTCTAATGTTGCTTTTGTGCTCATTCAAACGAGTTTTCAATTTTCTTTCAGTTTGACCTATATATGCCATTCCGCATGGGCATTTGAGCAAATAAATTGCATTTGATGTGTCACATGTAGCATTGACTTGCAAGTTAATTCTGTGTCCTTTCATCGGATGCGTGATGAAAGAACCTTTAATGATGTTGTTACAACTGTTGCAATTCCAACAAGGTAATGTGCCTTTGTATGTAGTTTGTAGGGGTTTATTGGTAGTTTGTTTTATTATTTCCCCTATGTTTTTATTCCTTGTATACGCGAATGTAGGTTCCTGGTCAAATATATGATTAAACTCCTGTTCCAGCTTTAACATTGGCCAGTGTTTTTATTATTTTTTTGAACACTTGACTTTTTGAGGAGTATTTACACACACAAGTTATTAATTCTTCCTTTGGTCTCTTTTGTGTTGACAGCAAATCATTTCTTGTTTTTTTGTCACTGCGTTTTGTGGCTTCTGTTAATACCTTATTCGGATATCCTCGTTCTTTGAATCTTTGTAACATGTTCTCCCTTTGTGCTGATTCTCTGGATGGGTCTGATACTATCCTTTTTACTCTTAACAATTGCGAGTATGGAAGATGGTTCTTTAGTGATTGTGGGTGATAACTGGTATATGCCAAGGTGTTGTTCCTGTCTGTATTTTTTCTGTATAAATCGGTATTGAATCCTGTTTGTGTCTTTGTGACTCTTACGTCCAAATATGTTATAGTGTGATCATTTATTTCTGATGTAAATTGGATTCTCTCATCTATTCGATTGAGTTTCAGTATTTCTTCATTTAGCGTCTCACTCGTTCCTTTCCATACAATGAATATATCATCTATGAATCGTAGATATAATTTAGTATGTGTTTGCCACATTTGTGAGTTGAATATGTGATCCTCCTCGTATTGATCCATGAAGATATTAGCGTATGTGGGGGCTGCACAATTTCCCATAGATGTTCCAGTCTTTTGTTGGTACCACCTGTCTTGCCATTTAAAGTAACTGTGCATAAGAGTAAATTCTAAAAGTTCCATAAGGAATATTTTCATCCCTTCTTCATATTCCATATTTAGTAGTGCTTTCTCCACTGCTTCAATACCCAGTTGATGCGGGATAGATGTATATAAAGATTTTACGTCTATTGTACACAATACCACTTGTTCCTCTTGACTTATTGTAACTTGACTCAATTTGTTTATAAAATCTGTCGTGTCTTTAAGATAGGTTCTCATATTGGAAACATATGGTTGTAAGTATCGATCAAGGTACTTTCCTACTGGTTCATGTATGCTACCCCTTGTCGACACAATGGGTCGGCACGAGGGTCTCTCCAAATTTTTATGTATCTTTGGTACCATATAAAACGTCGGACTTCTGGGATTTGTTGAAGTCAAAAATTTCTTCACCTTGTCATTAATGATACCTCCTCCATATGCTTTTTCAGTGATGTGCTGGAGAGTTTTCTTAAATTCATCTGTAGGATTTGAGTCGAGACTCATGTAGGTGTTTTGATCTGACAAATGTGTTTCCACTTGTTCTTGGTAGTAGCTGGTGTTTAAAATCACTAGGGCGCCTCCCTTATCAGCTTTCTGACATATGACTTCAGTGTTGGCTGCTATGGATTTTAGAATTCCCATTTCTTTAACTGTTAAGTTCTTTTGTTTTTGCCTCTTATGGAAATTAAGTTGTCCTATGTCCTGCCTGACCAGAAGTTCAAATGTGTCCAAACTTTTGTGGCTGATTGGCGCAACGTATGTGCTTCTTGACTTTAGACCTTTCAATGAGTCTTCTCCTTGCTCTTGACGCTCAGTGATTACATTATTAAAAAAATGCCGGAGTCTTAACTTTCTCATTAGTTTGTAAAAGCTAATCTCAAGTTCCAGCCGGTTAGTATGTGTTGTCGGTACAAACGATGTTCCCTTTTGCAGCGTGCGTAACTCACATTCATTGAAATGTGAATCAGAAATATTAATCACAAGATTTTCTGATGTCATTCTTACTTTGCCCCTGCCCTTTTTCCCAGTTACAGTGCGAGTTTGTGGCAATTCCTTTTCTTTTTCCTTGTCCTTTTCTTTGACCCCGCCTGGGTCGTCCTGTTGGTTCGGCCTACTTCTAAAAAAGAAGAAGAGGATGAGGCTTTACTAGTGGATGCTGATGGTGATCCCTCCGTTGGTGCTGTTCTTTCTTGGTTTCTCACTGAAGTTACTGTCTCGCCCTCTGAAGATGAGGTATCCGTATGAGCGCTGTATGGTTTAATCTGTCTCCTTTTGGCGTATAAGTCAGCCCATGTATAAACTTCTCCCAATTTGTAGTCAATCGTGTCCCTACGAAACTTCCTAATTTTTCTTTCATTCACTTCTTGTGTGTGTTTTTGTAGTTGGTTGTTAATATCCTCTAATGTCTTTGCTAACTCTTCTGGACTCATAGTTTTATCAAGTTCTGCCTTTACTGTCGATATCTCTTTACTAAGTTCCTCTAAAATGCTTGATAGTTCTTCAATTATTAATAGAATGAGGTCTAATGAACACTTGTTTAGGATTGCATACCATTTATCTTTGAATCTTTGAACGTTTTTACACAATGATGGTCTTAAGGGGATTCTCAAACCCCTAGGAATCCTCTGCGCCTTGTGGTATTTTATCATAGTACTTGCATGCAAACGTTGGTTAATTTCCTTTCTTGATAGATAAAGTAGTTGTTTCACATGCTGTTCCTTTGTGCGATCTGTGGGATATTCAGTGGTGACCTCGTGGATTAACGCATAAATCCTTGATACTTCTTCATCGGCGAAGGCGAACGTTTCCGCCCTTAATTCTGTTAGATGTGTTATCTCTTCATATGCCATTTCAAGCTGTTTGCGTGCTGCGTCCGAGGTTCAGGTGTTGACTTGTATGATAATGTGGTTGGGACGCGCACAGCTCCTTTGTACCATATCTCCAAATTTAATACCGTGCTCCAGAGTACCGCTTCCTGATTGTAAGCGTATACGTAATCATTGAGTTTGCGTACTCCAAAACTATTGGGGTACGTCCCCTGGGCACTGGTTGATGTGCTCTTGTTAGAGCCTTCTATCTTTACTTGCCAATAAAGTTTCTCCAATATTTTAGTTCAATGTATTGTTTTATTTCACAATATTTCATCGTATTTCTTCTTCCAAACTTATTTTACTCATATACTTCATTTCCCAGAATGCATCTTAAGGCTTTATTTTCTCCCTCTCCCTATGCATTTCGGCCCATTGGCCTTCTTCCGGGGAGTACCTACAAATTCAAAAATAACATTTTATAGGCTGTTTTCTAAATCACCACTGAATATCAAAATAACACTGATTTAAAACTAAGACCATTATGCTAACTGTGAGTTAGTTGTTCGTATGACCTTAAACTCGGTCAGTCACTTCCCGCTAACCAGTTAATGCTTTTCAATTCCCCTCGTCTACCCTTGTGTTACTATTCTATTTCTGTGCTCGTTAGATCGACATGATTGGCAAATCCCTCTGCGCTTATTCACACAGCGTATTACGAGTACTAATCTGTATACAATCCTCTACTACTTTCCTCCCATCTCCCGCTTTGATTTTAAGCCCTGGCTTACCGTTTTACCGCTTCTGTTCGCTTCAAACAGCGTTTCACCGAGTGTGTACGCTCGGGCTGCGCGTGACGTGTAATAGTTAAAGTGACAAGCTCTTTATCTCGACATGCTGTTAATGGGTATAGAAAGGGGTTGCCGCTTCCTATACTGATACTTGATTGTTATATTAACACGAATTTAACCTCCCAAACTCATATACCTGGATGTTTAAAAACTCGCCTTGATGCGTCATAACATTTCGCCACAAAATAGTTAGAATCAATATACATGCATTTTATCTTGAAGATTACAATTATTATTGAAGAGTTCTTTTATCAAAGATAACATGAAAATTCAACCCGATCATTCATCCCGTTGGGTTTCAAGGTGTTCAAGTAGTATATCCAATGATTTTCTCTCTGTAATAGTCTATTGTGGTTGTCTACCCCTTCTTGTTTTTTGATGACTTCCAATACACACCATTTGAGTTGACTTATGTTATGACTTGCTTCATCAAAATGATTCGCTACTGTAGATTTCCTCTGATGGGTTCTAATGTTGCTTTTGTGCTCATTCAAACGAGTTTTCAATTTTCTTTCAGTTTGACCTATATATGCCATTCCGCATGGGCATTTGAGCAAATAAATTGCATTTGATGTGTCACATGTAGCATTGACTTGCAAGTTAATTCTGTGTCCTTTCATCGGATGCGTGATGAAAGAACCTTTAATGATGTTGTTACAACTGTTGCAATTCCAACAAGGTAATGTGCCTTTGTATGTAGTTTGTAGGGGTTTATTGGTAGTTTGTTTTATTATTTCCCTATGTTTTTATTCCTTGTATACGCGAATGTAGGTTCCTGGTCAAATATATGATTAAACTCCTGTTCCAGCTTTAACATTGGCCAGTGTTTTTTTATTATTTTTTTGAACACTTGACTTTTTGAGGAGTATTTACACACACAAGTTATTAATTCTTCCTTTGGTCTCTTTTGTGTTGACAGCAAATCATTTCTTGTTTTTTTGTCACTGCGTTTTGTGGCTTCTGTTAATACCTTATTCGGATATCCTCGTTCTTTGAATCTTTGTAACATGTTCTCCTTTGTGCTGATTCTCTGGATGGGTCTGATACTATCCTTTTTACTCTTAACAATTGCGAGTATGGAAGATGGTTCTTTAGTGATTGTGGGTGATAACTGGTATATGCCAAGGTGTTGTTCCTGTCTGTATTTTTTCTGTATAAATCGGTATTGAATCCTGTTTGTGTCTTTGTGACTCTTACGTCCAAATATGTTATAGTGTGATCATTTATTTCTGATGTAAATTGGATTCTCTCATCTATTCGATTGAGTTTCAGTATTTCTTCATTTAGCGTCTCACTCGTTCCTTTCCATACAATGAATATATCATCTATGAATCGTAGATATAATTTAGTATGTGTTTGCCACATTTGTGAGTTGAATATGTGATCCTCCTCGTATTGATCCATGAAGATATTAGCGTATGTGGGGGCTGCACAATTTCCCATAGATGTTCCAGTCTTTTGTTGGTACCACCTGTCTTGCCATTTAAAGTAACTGTGCATAAGAGTAAATTCTAAAAGTTCCATAAGGAATATTTTCATCCCTTCTTCATATTCCATATTTAGTAGTGCTTTCTCCACTGCTTCAATACCCAGTTGATGCGGGATAGATGTATATAAAGATTTTACGTCTATTGTACACACTCGGTGAAACGCTGTTTGAAGCGAACAGAAGCGGTAAAACGGTAAGCCAGGGCTTAAAATCAAAGCGGGAGATGGGAGGAAAGTAGTAGAGGATTGTATACAGATTAGTACTCGTAATACGCTGTGTGAATAAGCGCAGAGGGATTTGCCAATCATGTCGATCTAACGAGCACAGAAATAGAATAGTAACACAAGGGTAGACGAGGGAATTGAAAAGCATTAACTGGTTAGCGGGAAGTGACTGACCGAGTTTAAGGTCATACGAACAACTAACTCACAGTTAGCATAATGGTCTTAGTTTTAAATCAGTGTTATTTTTGATATTCAGTGGTGATTTAGAAAACAGCCTATAAAATGTTATTTTTGAATTTGTAGGTACTCCCGGAAGAAGGCCAATGGGCCGAAATGCATAGGGAGAGGGAGAAAATAAAGCCTTAAGATGCATTCTGGGAAATGAAGTATATGAGTAAAATAAGTTTGGAAGAAGAAATACGATGAAATATTGTGAAATAAAACAATACATTGAACTAAAATATTGGAGAAACTTTATTGGCAAGTAAAGATAGAAGGCTCTAACAAGAGCACATCAACCAGTGCCCAGGGGACGTACCCCAATAGTTTTGGAGTACGCAAACTCAATGATTACGTATACGCTTACAATCAGGAAGCGGTACTCTGGAGCACGGTATTAAATTTGGAGATATGGTACAAAGGAGCTGTGCGCGTCCCAACCACATTATCATACAAGTCAACACCTGAACCTCGGACGCAGCACGCAAACAGCTTGAAATGGCATATGAAGAGATAACACATCTAACAGAATTAAGGGCGGAAACGTTCGCCTTCGCCGATGAAGAAGTATCAAGGATTTATGCGTTAATCCACGAGGTCACCACTGAATATCCCACAGATCGCACAAAGGAACAGCATGTGAAACAACTACTTTATCTATCAAGAAAGGAAATTAACCAACGTTTGCATGCAAGTACTATGATAAAATACCACAAGGCGCAGAGGATTCCTAGGGGTTTGAGAATCCCCTTAAGACCATCATTGTGTAAAACGTTCAAAGATTCAAAGATAAATGGTATGCAATCCTAAACAAGTGTTCATTAGACCTCATTCTATTAATAATTGAAGAACTATCAAGCATTTTAGAGGAACTTAGTAAAGAGATATCGACAGTAAAGGCAGAACTTGATAAAACTATGAGTCCAGAAGAGTTAGCAAAGACATTAGAGGATATTAACAACCAACTACAAAAACACACACAAGAAGTGAATGAAAGAAAAATTAGGAAGTTTCGTAGGGACACGATTGACTACAAATTGGGAGAAGTTTATACATGGGCTGACTTATACGCCAAAAGGAGACAGATTAAACCATACAGCGCTCATACGGATACCTCATCTTCAGAGGGCGAGACAGTAACTTCAGTGAGAAACCAAGAAAGAACAGCACCAACGGAGGGATCACCATCAGCATCCACTAGTAAAGCCTCATCCTCTTCTTCTTTTTTAGAAGTAGGCCGAACCGAACAGGACGACCCAGGCGGGGTCAAAGAAAAGGACAAGGAAAAAGAAAAGGAATTGCCACAAACTCGCACTGTAACTGGGAAAAAGGGCAGGGGCAAGTAAGAATGACATCAGAAAATCTTGTGATTAATATTTCTGATTCACATTTCAATGAATGTGAGTTACGCACGCTGCAAAAGGGAACATCGTTTGTACCGACAACACATACTAACCGGCTGGAACTTGAGATTAGCTTTTACAAACTAATGAGAAAGTTAAGACTCCGGCATTTTTTTAATAATGTAATCACTGAGCGTCAAGAGCAAGGAGAAGACTCATTGAAAGGTCTAAAGTCAAGAAGCACATACGTTGCGCCAATCAGCCACAAAAGTTTGGACACATTTGAACTTCTGGTCAGGCAGGACATAGGACAACTTAATTTCCATAAGAGGCAAAAACAAAAGAACTTAACAGTTAAAGAAATGGGAATTCTAAAATCCATAGCAGCCAACACTGAAGTCATATGTCAGAAAGCTGATAAGGGAGGCGCCCTAGTGATTTTAAACACCAGCTACTACCAAGAACAAGTGGAAACACATTTGTCAGATCAAAACACCTACATGAGTCTCGACTCAAATCCTACAGATGAATTTAAGAAAACTCTCCAGCACATCACTGAAAAAGCATATGGAGGAGGTATCATTAATGACAAGGTGAAGAAATTTTTGACTTCAACAAATCCCAGAAGTCCGACGTTTTATATGGTACCAAAGATACATAAAAATTTGGAGAGACCCCGTGCCGACCCATTGTGTCGACAAGGGGTAGCATACATGAACCAGTAGGAAAGTACCTTGATCGATACTTACAACCATATGTTTCCAATATGAGAACCTATCTTAAAGACACGACAGATTTTATAAACAAATTGAGTCAAGTTACAATAAGTCAAGAGGAACAAGTGGTATTGTGTACAATAGACGTAAAATCTTTATATACATCTATCCCGCATCAACTGGGTATTGAAGCAGTGGAGAAAGCACTACTAAATATGGAATATGAAGAAGGGATGAAAATATTCCTTATGGAACTTTTAGAATTTACTCTTATGCACAGTTACTTTAAATGGCAAGACAGGTGGTACCAACAAAAGACTGGAACATCTATGGGAAATTGTGCAGCCCCCACATACGCTAATATCTTCATGGATCAATACGAGGAGGATCACATATTCAACTCACAAATGTGGCAAACACATACTAAATTATATCTACGATTCATAGATGATATATTCATTGTATGGAAAGGAACGAGTGAGACGCTAAATGAAGAAATACTGAAACTCAATCGAATAGATGAGAGAATCCAATTTACATCAGAAATAAATGATCACACTATAACATATTTGGACGTAAGAGTCACAAAGACACAAACAGGATTCAATACCGATTTATACAGAAAAAATACAGACAGGAACAACACCTTGGCATATACCAGTTATCACCCACAATCACTAAAGAACCATCTTCCATACTCGCAATTGTTAAGAGTAAAAAGGATAGTATCAGACCCATCCAGAGAATCAGCACAAAGGAGAACATGTTACAAAGATTCAAAGAACGAGGATATCCGAATAAGGTATTAACAGAAGCCACAAAACGCAGTGACAAAAAAACAAGAAATGATTTGCTGTCAACACAAAAGAGACCAAAGGAAGAATTAATAACTTGTGTGTGTAAATACTCCTCAAAAAGTCAAGTGTTCAAAAAAATAATAAAAAAACACTGGCCAATGTTAAAGCTGGAACAGGAGTTTAATCATATATTTGACCAGGAACCTACATTCGCGTATACAAGGAATAAAAACATAGGGGAAATAATAAAACAAACTACCAATAAACCCCTACAAACTACATACAAAGGCACATTACCTTGTTGGAATTGCAACAGTTGTAACAACATCATTAAAGGTTCTTTCATCACGCATCCGATGAAAGGACACAGAATTAACTTGCAAGTCAATGCTACATGTGACACATCAAATGCAATTTATTTGCTCAAATGCCCATGCGGAATGGCATATATAGGTCAAACTGAAAGAAAATTGAAAACTCGTTTGAATGAGCACAAAAGCAACATTAGAACCCATCAGAGGAAATCTACAGTAGCGAATCATTTTGATGAAGCAAGTCATAACATAAGTCAACTCAAATGGTGTGTATTGGAAGTCATCAAAAAACAAGAAGGGGTAGACAACCACAATAGACTATTACAGAGAGAAAATCATTGGATATACTACTTGAACACCTTGAAACCCAACGGGATGAATGATCGGGTTGAATTTTCATGTTATCTTTGATAAAAGAACTCTTCAATAATAATTGTAATCTTCAAGATAAAATGCATGTATATTGATTCTAACTATTTTGTGGCGAAATGTTATGACGCATCAAGGCGAGTTTTTAAACATCCAGGTATATGAGTTTGGGAGGTTAAATTCGTGTTAATATAACAATCAAGTATCAGTATAGGAAGCGGCAACCCCCTTTCTATACCCATTAACAGCATGTCGAGATAAAGAGCTTGTCACTTTAACTATTACACGTCACGCGCAGCCCGAGCGTACACACTCGGTGAAACGCTGTTTGAAGCGAACAGAAGCGGTAAAACGGTAAGCCAGGGCTTAAAATCAAAGCGGGAGATGGGAGGAAAGTAGTAGAGGATTGTATACAGATTAGTACTCGTAATACGCTGTGTGAATAAGCGCAGAGGGATTTGCCAATCATGTCGATCTAATGAGCACAGAAATAGAATAGTAACACAAGGGTAGACGAGGGGAATTGAAAAGCATTAACTGGTTAGCGGGAAGTGACTGACCGAGTTTAAGGTCATACGAACAACTAACTCACAGTTAGCATAATGGTCTTAGTTTTAAATCAGTGTTATTTTGATATTCAGTGGTGATTTAGAAAACAGCCTATAAAATGTTATTTTTGAATTTGTAGGTACTCCCCGGAAGAAGGCCAATGGGCCGAAATGCATAGGGAGAGGGAGAAAATAAAGCCTTAAGATGCATTCTGGGAAATGAAGTATATGAGTAAAATAAGTTTGGAAGAAGAAATACGATGAAATATTGTGAAATAAAACAATACATTGAACTAAAATATTGGAGAAACTTTATTGGCAAGTAAAGATAGAAGGCTCTAACAAGAGCACATCAACCAGTGCCCAGGGGACGTACCCCAATAGTTTTGGAGTACGCAAACTCAATGATTACGTATACGCTTACAATCAGGAAGCGGTACTCTGGAGCACGGTATTAAATTTGGAGATATGGTACAAAGGAGCTGTGCGCGTCCCAACCACATTACCATCTATATCACCACACTCAAAAGAATGGTTGAGATTAATTGTTACCTTTTTAGAAAAACTAACCACATGTACTCGTGGGTGTAGACAGGAACACAATACCTCAGCCTCTTCAAAAGAAATAGTTTTTGTACGTAAGATGATAGAAAAGTCAAACAATCCTTTTAATATAATTATCCAAAGATGTTATTGGCACACTTATAAGACAGATCTCATCGTCACGGGGGTACAAACCAAAAACAGTCTCCAGAAATGAAGTGTTCGTAATTACGAATCACATTCAGAACTGTTGGGACTTGGAAATTATTTCCATCACAAATATATCAAGAGGTTATCTTCAACCATAAAAGAAGAACCTATAAAATTAAATTAGAGAAATTCTATTATCAACTGATAAATAAACCAAAACCCAGTGGGCTATTCCGCCTCATTCGATCTTTTGGCCACTCTAAGCGTCCTGTCCAATAGGTATCGAATACATAAATGAAGTACCAAAAAGGAGGACAAGACTGCCTTCTAAATGGTGTGGTCCTGCATCTATGGCTGGTCGGCCAGGTATCTCTGTTGTTTCCAAAAAAGAACCTATGCAATCTCTGTATTGGGATAATGAAGAAAGATAAAACTAAACTTATTTGGCCATTTTGTGAAGAATACATCTCTATAACAGTGTAAATAAATATTCCTACAGTAGGCACACCCATGTTTATAATTGGAAAAGCTGTACACGCGGCTATGCACCACACTCTGTGCTTATCACATTCTAAACATAGGGAATTAGCCGTTCTTTTAGACGTAGCCCTGTTGTTCATGACAGGTGCGCAACACCCATTGGGCTCAAAGGATTTAGCCCCCCCCCCCCCCCATCGTGTGTGTCAGCTCGGGCTGAGACAGCTTCCCGGGCACACACAGAGCCGCACCGGAGTACTTCACAGGTCTTTAAAAGACCAATTACTTGTTAATGAGGCTTTGTTGTTTTTCACCTCTTCTTAGAGCCCCTGCATCTCCACTCTGCCTATTGCTGAAAGAATCAGCCCCCTCCCCCGAAATGTTTAGTAGCCCCCCCCCCCAATTTGGCACTAGTTGCGACTCTGGTTCATGGGGAGATTCAAATTAGGCATCACGAGCCTCAAAATTAGGAACTGACAACTCTATCCTAGAGCAGCGTTATGTTTGAACACACGTTCGCTCTAAAGCCGAGACATCGGTGAGTCTATATATTTAATAGGATGCCCAGACATAACATGTGTATTTGTAAAGCGCACGTTCACCTCTTGGCGCTGAATAACAGATGTTTATTGTTACCCTACTCAATGGTACTAAATTTATCGACCTCAGATGGATGAAAGGCTGAGCGGACCCGCCGGGATTTGAACCTGTGACCATGAGGTCGAACACAGGCTCCTGCCGTGGATGCATTAGTCCACTGAGCCACCAGACCCGGCAGACAAAATTATGGGCCCTCCACACCTGTTCTCAAACAAAATAGTACAAGTTAGCCTCCAAGTTCACTGGGGTGCCGAGACAAAGTTGTAACTCCCGGGCCAGGATGTAGGCATAGACAAACGTTTCCAAGCATGCATGAAATCTGTTGGGAAATGGATGGCAGAGAACTGCCTAAAGCTTAATTGCCCAGACGTGGGTCCCTTGCTCACTTTGCCACTGGATTCAAGCAAGCCTGGCTGATGACGGCTGAAATGCCAGAAACCGGTCCTAGGATGCTTGTTTCCGGTCCAGGGAAGACATGGCTTGGCAGTTCGGGCTGGACTGTTCCCATGAGGCACAGGGTCAGACTGATTTGCATATGGCCATGTCTGAACTGGGGTGGTGGAGTGAGCTAAAGAATGATGATGGATTAAACCCAGATCACTTGACTGGGGGTGAGTGTTTGATTGGCTCAAGCGTTCCGTCCATCATCCCCTTTTGTATCGCTAAAGCTTAATTCAGGCAAGACTGAGGTCCTTCTGTTTGGAAAGGACACTAGTTTCTGGACCCCAGGCTGGTGGCCAGACTCGATGGGCTCTCTCCCCACGCCTTCAAAAAAGGCAAAAAACCTGGGGGTAGTTGTGGACGAGAGACTAACCTTCGGGGATCAGGTCAATGCAGTGACATCTTCAACCACTTACGTGCTTAGAACAGTGAGGAAGGTAATGCCATTCCTACCCCTGAGTAGTCGACAAACAGTGGTCACAGCCTTGGTGTTATCCAGGCTGGACTACTGCAACAGCTTGTATTTGAATATCCAACAGAAAAGTCTGAATAAATTACAGCTGCTGCAAAATGCAGCAGCAAGACTTCTGACGGGTACACCCAAATTCTCCTCCATCTCCAATGGATTAAGGAATCTTCACTGGCTCCCAATACGGAGTCGAGTGCGTTTCAAATCCCTTTGCATGGTCTTCAAAGCCCTTCACGGCAAAGGCCCAGACTACCTGAACCAGCTGTTCCATTGGTACACTCCGAACAGAGCACTCTGCTCGACAGGTGCCAAGCTGGTTTCGGTTCCACTCAGAAGGACTGCTTTGTGGGGGGGCAGAAGCTTTGCTGTCAGCGCGGCGAAGGCCTGGAACGCCCTGCCATTTTGCCTCAGAGATGCCACGGATCTCCTAAATTTTAGGAAGGGCCTAAAGACCTGGCTCTTTTCTGAATAATTTCTTCCTCCTTGTCTTCTGCCCTCAGGATTCATTTGCTAGCGCCAGGACACCCTTGGGTAATCGCTGCGCTTTATAAAAGTTATTAACATAACATAACATAACACTCTGATCCATGTTCGATTACAGAGAAGGCGGTAATTAAGGTGGTGCCGACTTCTTGTAAATGGATGCTGGCCAGTGAGGTACGCTTACAGGGCCCGGGAAGGCTAAATGAACATGTGATTGTGGTAAATATATATATACAGTGGGGTTCCCAAGAAGAATATGTAAAAGAAATGGGGCTCTTTAAAGATGAAATGAAATCCCTTATATGATAAATATGGCAAGGATTTCCTAATTATTACGGGAGATTTTAATCATAAGTTAAATCCCGAAAAGTTGGATCCTTGGCTGAAGGAAATTCTAAAAGCATATGAGATAATGCCGGCTCTTTATCCTAGTTGTAATATGAACAGGCAAGATGAAGCTCTAGTGAAATTCTTAGGGGCACAGGGGTTAATTAGTTTAAATGGCAGATCTGAATTTGAAAGACCTGCAGTGCAAACATTTAGAAGAGGCAATCAATTGTGTCCCATAGATTACTGCTTTGTACATGCATGGAATTTCGCCTTAGTAAAAATGTTTAAGGTAATTAAGCGCAAAGAAAGCGACCATTACCCACTCTATTGTGAAATAGTAAGAGCTCCCCCAAGAGTCTGTGAAAAAGTTCTACCACAACCAATGCATTACCCTAAACGATTGACCACAAAACTAACTGATGAATATATAACAAAATTAGCTACATTTCAACAAAATCTATCCTTTGAGGTAGTAGGGAATTTGAGGGTCCCATGGTTTGAAGAAAAATCTCTCAGGTAGTACAATGCCTCTGTGTCAACCTAAAAAAGATGAAAAAGGGTGGCAAAATTTCGAAAGGGGGGGTAGAAAGCAAATGGGCTGGTTTGATTCCGTATGTAGAGGGAAAAAAAAGATACTGAGGAGAGAAGAAAGAAGTATGAGGCTAAGCTATGATCAGAAGGGCTACAATAATTTGTTAAAATTGAGGAAAGAATACAAAATGTTAGTGAGAGCCAAGAAAAGGAGCTTTAAAGAAAAATGCTGGGACTCCATATTGGAAACTATTGAAACTAAAAATATTAAAGGATTCTGGAAGCTGATTCAAGACGCAGCGGGTCGATCCCCGGGAACCTTGAGCTGTGAAGTTGATGAGGCATCCTGGGAGGAGCACCTAAGCCAATTATATATGGCTAGTAATGGGACAGTATTAAGTGAGGAAAGAATCCCCATGCGGCAGGTGGTAAAAGATCTAATCCCCTTATGCTCCCTTGAAAATGTGAAGAACACCATTAGGAAATTAAATTTAACCCGTGCTGCAGGGCCAGATAACTTACCTGCAGTTATAATTAAAACAGAGCTAAATTGGTGGGCCCAATTTTTCTCAAAGATGTTTACCGCCGTACTAGCCGCAGGAACTATCCCAAAATCATGGAGGGGAGCCGTAATCAGGCCTTTGCATAAGAAAGGGGACAGAAAGGACCCAAAGAATTATAGATTAATCAATCTGCTAGATATTGGTGTGAAAGTGTTCTCCAAAATAATTCTGGGGAGACTGAAGGACTGGGTTGAGTTACAAGCGATTGTCCCGGTAGAACAAGGAGGGTTTAAGGAGGGGCACTCAACCCTCGATCATTGTTTCGCCTTGTGGGCAGTGGCTCGGAAGTCGGTAGCACAGCAAGGTAAATTGTGCTGCTGTTTTGTTGACTTCCGGGCCGCATTTGATCTAGTAGATAGAGAATGCCTATGGGAGACGCTAAAAAGATATAATATCCCAGAAGAACTCCTAGTAGTCATCCAAGAGCTGCATAGCGAGAATTGGGCACAGGTGATTAAAGATACAGTAGGGGGTTTGACTCATGAGATAGTAATCAATAATGGCCTAAGACAGGGGTGCGTTTTGGCACCTCTTCTTTTTTCAATCTTTCTCGCTGATTTGCCATCCTCTTTAATGATCAAAAGAGGGGCAAGCCCAAAGGTAAATGGGAAGCATTTGTCCTGCCTATTGTATGCAGATGACCTAGTTATCCTTGATCAAACAGAACTAGGCCTGCAAAGAAAGTTAAATGCATTTAATACATATTGCTCATCCAAACATCTAACAGTAAATATGGAAAAAACTAAAATATTGTGCTTTGGAAAGAGAGACCAAAAATGCAGTTGGTTCCTGGGGCAAACAAAATTAGAAGTTGTTAATGAATACAAATACCTGGGAATATGGTTTGATAAAGCCTTAAATTGGGGCATGCACTCACAGGCCCAGAAAACAAAAGGCTTAGCTGCAGTATGCGGGTTGAAAAAATGTAACAGTAATTATGGAGCTATGTCGCACAGACCTGTGTTGAAGGCCTTTAATGCTATGATCCCCCCTCAGATGCAATACGGAGCAGACATTTTGTGTTTAGGGGGGAAATGCTCTTGGGACAATGAGGAAGGGAAATTTTAAAAAACCCTCCTGTGATTGCCCGGCTCATCAATGATACAGGCCATTAGGTTAGAACTAGACTTGCTAGCATGGAACATACAGTTCCAAGTTAATTTGTGTAGATTTTGGAAACGGCTAGGGTCAGGGGAGGAGGAGAAAGTGGCACGTTGGTGTATGAGGGAGATCCAACAGAGTGAATTGAAGTGGGCAAAAGTAACAAGAAAGAAACTCCACTCCATTTGTGACAATTTAAAGGTGAAAATTGACCCGGAGTCGTTATTTATTGAAGAACGGATGAGTGTTCTAAAAATCTTGGGAAACGAAAAGTCTAGACAAATTGATATGGATAATTTTAAACAAAAAGAGTCTGTGCATTTTATGTTAAATAGCTGGAGAAATGATAACTGGTACCCGTATTTAGACACCTTACCAAATCAATAGTTGAGAATGGAACTGTTAAAGGTGAGAGTAGGCATCAATCCCGCACGTACAAATGGGAAAATAAAAAGTATATTAATGGATGGTGATGGTAAATGTACATGCGGGATGGGCGTAAAATGTTCCTGTGTTCATATTTTAATGGACTGTCAAAAACTGTTAACTCTACGGCGATTGTTTTTACGGCCAGTTTTTTTAAATATGGTATAAGGTCAAGGCCGCAAGCAATCGAACTTCTCATTGATATGCAGTTCCTTGACATTGCTATTGCATTGGCGAAGTTTATCCAAGCTGCAAAGAGATTCCTTATGGAATAGGGAATGAAAGAGTGGACAAGGGAGTGACAAACAGAGTTAATTGGACAATTTTAGGTGTTTAACGAAGTTACTAAATGCTGGACTTTTATGCATCTGGATCTGGTTTACGATAACTGATACTAGGGAAACAAGTTTTTATGAGACAAAGAAATAATGAACTTGTTAAAGTAGCCCAATCCGGTTTTATGGTGTTTTTATAATTTTAACCTATTGTATTTTTAGTTGTTTTATGGTGTTTTATGTAGTTTAAAGACCAATTGGTCATAATAAACTTCTTTTTTTACTTGACTAATGGCCTCTATGTTTAATTGAGTGCTTAGGCAAAGTTAAGAATACTCGGCAACTGAGCTCAATTTAAAAATGACAAAGACTGCACTAATACTAAAGAACATATGTGGTACAAAGCATAACACCACAATGTGCCTCAGAACGGCACCCCCAGCTTACTGTGTCGCGTGCCATACACCCGTCCTTGTAAGATGCGAAAATCTCGCATCCTCAAGCTTGCCATCCTATGTGCGCCTGCCGTCACTGACATAAAACGGCAACGTAGCCCAAAAACTGGACCATCAACTTTGATCACAGGGGTGCCGGCATTGCGTTGCCGCCATTTTCATACCCGTGATGTAATTTTTTGCTGATTTCACACAGGATAGCAAAAATCCTGTAATGGGATGTATAAAACTCCCCCACCATGTAGTACAGGACCAATACACAGTCCTCAAACATATAAAAAAGTGACAATTCTTATTAAAAAGAAACCAAATAGCTATTTGTATACTCGCAACATGATCATACTCAACATGAATATATTTCAAGGAGAACTTCCGTAATTTATCAAAACATGGGGCCAAAGGTATGTAAATCACTCCAATATGTTATAATTACTCCTGTGAAACATAAAAATGCACTCAGGTCAATAGAGCATGGAGTCCTTTTAATCTCATAATGAAAGGTCAAATACCCTACAGACCTTACATCTTAATACCTAGCTTTAAAAGTTGTCACTCAATCTAGTGGGTTTGTACAATATATCCTCTTATTATTTATGTTGCATATGAAGGTACACTGTTGGGTTTCTTCATTATACTTTTATGGAGTGTTGTTTTATTAAATATTTTGATAAAGTTTTGAATATGTGTTTTCATAAGGTCCCTTGGTAGCAAATTTGGTTGATTGTGGAGACTAAATGTAAGAAGATTGTTTTTTTAAGGTCGTGTAAGGGAAATCTCCTGGTAATTTGTAGTTGGTTTAACCCGTCCCCTTGCGTTTTTAGAGCTTTCTCTCTTTTCATTGAAGTCCAGCACAAAACCAGTTACCACGTGTCTGTGAGTCTGTGTTCCAGCAAAACCAGCTGTTCCCTTTAACATGCAACATGCAGTAACGTCCGTGCTAGGCAACCAAACTGCACTCCGATGACTCTCTTGCATCCAGCAGGCTCGGTGCAACTTTTGAGGGTTGGGACCCTGTCTCCCAGGCTGCATCTTGGCATCAAACACTCAAAGGAGCAGGCTTCTCAGCTTTTATGGCTCTGTGAATGTCACAGGGAGCCAGCCAAATGACTCTTGGAGTCACCTTCTCTGTCTGGGGCTTGGGGATAACTTTTCCTCGAGCGGGATACCACAGGCACAGTCTTTTCTTTCCTAGCCGAAGACGCAGAAGGTACAGTCCTTTGGTGCAGCCTGTCTTTGCTGTGTCCAAGGAACAGCATGGCAGTCTTTCTTCAGTCCTTTCTCCAGTTCAAACATGATCAGGTCTGGGTGCCAGGGTGGCACTTTTATGCTCACAACGAGCCTAGGGAGATATGGCGACTAACTAGCCAATGGGATACCAGGTCTCCAACTTCCTACGAAGTGTGGCATCTGGCTAGCCGAGAATGCATCATTTTGCCCACTCTAAACATGGTAGAACTCTTCATTCGGTGTGTGGAGCTCCCTAGTTCAACCAAGAAGTGTGGTTACCTGGGGGCTACGCATCCTTGGAAAAACAGTTTGACAATAGCTTCTCCCTCTCTGCCCAAGATGCCAACCTGTCAGCTAAAGCAAAAGAGCAGCCCCTCTTGTGTGGCTACCTTTTGCCCTTCAAAGTCGGCTTTCACTATGAAGATTGACTTTTGGACTCACATCCAATCTGACCATCCAGCCACGAGGAGGTCATACCTCTACTCTTAGCAGATCCTTTGATCCTCTTCCTGGGGGTCGTTCACTCCTCTCACTAGGAGGGCAGAAGACTGTCTCAAGGACTACAACTTGTGAGAAACTGTAAACGGCTACAGGAAATTTTGGGTAACAAAGTAGCAACTTTCTAAAGTTGCCCTTTGTATAAAGGTTACATTAGAGTCGACCTGAACAACAAGTCGAGCTTAATGTAACAATTCATTTGATACCTTGAAATACCATATTTAGTAGTCCCATTTGGAAGTTAGCACTGCTGGGTTTTCAGTGTGTAACTCCATTCTCGCAAATGGGGCTACTACTCTTTGTACATTATAAACTACAATGCTGGGTTTTTACTGCCAGGACATGCAAAGTTAGCTAAACACATGTGAATCTTTTTAATAAAATGCACCATGCCTTTAAGGCTCAGTAGACCTGCATTACGGGTGACTTAGAAATATTTAAAAGGAAAGTCTTGGCTTTGCCATTGACTTAAATTGCTCAGTCAAGGTAGCAGTTTAAAACTTCTCTGCCAGCCAGCGATGTCGGGCGGGGAGTCATGCTTTGCTGGGTCACACTTGTGGTGGCACAACAAGTGCTGCAATCCACGAGGGACACTTAACCTGCAGGTCCTGGGAACCCCTGATACCATAACTAGGGACTTACACAATGAGAATAAGTTAACTTACTCATAAGCTGTAAAATCAGCCTGAATGACACCACGGGGCATGCCACAGGGCA
Organism: Calotriton arnoldi; assembly: GCA_963921515.1. Taxonomy (NCBI): domain Eukaryota; kingdom Metazoa; phylum Chordata; class Amphibia; order Caudata; family Salamandridae; genus Calotriton; species Calotriton arnoldi. The sequence goes on along the minus strand of CAWUFW010002387.1, from coordinate 1,064,370 downwards.
CTGCTTCTTTCCGCCGCTTGAGTAGATTTTCTATTCGAGCAGCAGCTTTCTCAACACGAGCGGTAGCAACCTGCCGCGACTGCCTGCATTGAGAAATCTCGCCGGGAGGCAGTCTGGCGCTCGATTTACTTGCTCCGCTCGCCAACTTAATGTTGGCGACCACGCGTGAGAAAAAACTAACCCTGGGCGGAGTTCGCGGAGTTCCGCGTACACAAAAAAACTCCGCCGCACTACGCGGAGCTCCGCGAGCGGCGGAGTTTCTTTAGATAAATGCAGTTCGCGGTGATTGTCAGTGCCAGGTGCTTGTCGGCACTGTGCAATCATCGTGAACGGCATCATGCACAGCGCAAGCGAGCGCTGTTTCTTTTCTGCCACTCGAGTAGATTTTTACTCGAGCGGCAGGTTTCTCAACGCGAGCGGGCGCGAGCATACGCTACCACTCGCAATGAGAAATCTGACCACCCGCGTTGAGAAATCTCACCGGGAGGTTGATTTTCCACGCTCGTGCTCGCCAACTTGATGTTGACGATCGCGAACGAGGAAAAATCTCGCCGGGAGGTGGATTTTCCTCGCTCGCGCTTGCCAACTTGACATTGACAAACGCGAGCGAGGAAAAAGACTCTGCTCCGCAACGCGAAGCAGAGTTTTTTGGAACTCCGCGAGCTCTGCGTAACGCGGAGTGCCGAAAACTCCGCAAACTCAGCGAGCGGAGCGGAGTTCAACACCCAGACTTAGAAAAAACGCTTGGAGGAGTTTTTCCTGGAACTCCGCGCTCCAAGCAGAGTGGGCAGAACTCTGTGAACTCCACCGAGGAGAGGAGTTTATCGTCTACCCCTAATTATTCCACCTTGAAAGTCGTTCCATTGCAATACATGAATATCTTATTGTAAAATATGGTGCCTCATGTATTGCAATAGAACCACTTTATTAGTTAACACCTCATTAATAGCATTAGCCTTTCTGAAATAAAAAATGGGATTTCCACTGGCGACTTTACAACATGGCTGAATGACTGAAAGTAATAAAAAAAACACTTCACGCAGCTGGCTTGGCCCAGTCATACTGCTTTTCTGTTTTTTACAGCATGGCTAAAAAACTTTGACAAAGATCTTGCATAAGCAAAAGCTATTGCCAATGCTTGTTAAATTAAGAATAGAAATTATTTTTTTCCTCATTTAAAATATTTTCCATATAAGCCGTTTCTTCCTCTGCTTCCCATGCCCAGTAAAAACTAAGGTGATTGGCACGCTCCTCCCTTAGGGTGACCACTTCCCTCCAGGGCATAACAATATTGTTTCCAGTCCTGGACATTTGTGCGATAGCATAATGCATTCTGGGTGCTGTAGTCTTATTTTCTTCCATTGAAGTAATTAGACAAACACACCTCAAATAAATGATTTGTAGATGAAAGTTAACAGCTAGAGACAGTTTCCTTAGAACATGGAGTCAGGTGATGCTGTATCCTTCTTACACTTTTTGGACCATCCAGTTGTATCTTAAGTGTGCAGAAATGATTGGGCAATGCACTTACAAATGTTTGCAAATACCAAAACAGTTCCACCTGAATGGGTGTGCACTTTATGTGCTTGGGATTACCCAGACTCCTCTGCTCCAGCCCAGAGAAGTCCCAAAAGTGAAACTGAAGAGGAAATTTAAGAGGGTGTAAGTTACACAAATATACGTTCTGCACATTATTTAACTGACTTAAGTTAGTTTGTGTATTTTAATAAATATGGAGAGGAGTTCACAAGCATTTTATGCCTATTTTCATGATTAAATCAACCGCAAGTCAAAAAAAGTCCCTCTTATAATGGGCCCTTAGTCTCGCCCTGTGTCACTGCTCTGAATTGACAAGCTGGGACGGGGTGTATGTCTGATATGAGGGAGAGACAGGGCTTTATCCCTCACACTTTGCAGGTAATATAAGATATAGATTATATATAGAGGTATCGGAAGGCCCCTGGACCGCCGCTACCCGAATGGTGATGGAAGTTGCTGACGAGTTCAGACCATGACTTCATGGGAAGCCGCCGTTTACTGAAACTGCGCCTTAAATCTCCAAGAGCTATCGGGATTTGCGGAGGATGTAGGAGCCAGCGGGGACATGCTTAAATATTTTTTGACATTGACCTAGGTGGTTAAAGATCCAACGTTTCCAGTGAGGGGAATTCTGGGACATTGGGTCGCTTTTTAAGATCAGAAGGTTTCCTCCAATGGGAGAAAAGCAGTAGGCTCATTTTAAACTCGCAGCGCGAGCACCTGAGTGATCGGCATTTGAACAAGCATTTGCAATGCAATAGGTCTCGCATTTGTGAGAGTTTGAGCTATTGGCATTGAAAATGACAATGCCTTTTATGTATGCGTTTTAAAAACTTGCAAGCGGTCGTAAACACGCACTTTTCTACTTATAGTCGTTGCTTGCGAGAACCAAGGCTGGCAGTAACTGCGCCTCGTTTACTGCCAGACTTGCTTGTCATAAGCAAGGACTACAAGTACAAAGTGCTTATTTACGCACCGCTTTCAGGTTTTCAAAACACATAAATAAAAGTTATTGTCATTTACAATGCCAATAGCTAAAACTCTCGCAAATGCGAGACCTATTGCATTGCATGGGGTACATACATGCTAATTAATAAGGTGAACTCATCTTGAAAAAAACTGAGTATAGGATCAAATTAGAGATTCCTTATTTTGTGGTAAATGCATTCCCCACCCAAATGTATGGAGTGTTTATGCACTTTTCACCCTGGTTCTTAAATATGCTACATGGGAGCTAAGTGAATTTAAACATAGTATTGGAGGGATTTTCCCAAGTTCTGTGGGAAATGTGTATGATCTTGGTGGATTAGAGCTTTAAACTGTATGTGCCATTAACGTAAAACATCACATCTGTTTTCCTCTTATCATTCTAATTACCAAAAATGCAATAGGTCTCGCATTATTAAAGTTTGAGCTATTGGCATTGCTAAATAATGCAACACCAATAGTTCAAACTTTAATAATGCGAGACCTATTGCCGCCGGCTCAAATTAAGCACTGGAAACATCCAGAGGCAGTAATGTAAATACACAGACAAACACGTACACACACAGACACAGTGATGCACTCACAGAGACATAATGCACACACAGAGACAGTAATGTACACACATACACAGTGATACACACACATACACAATGTATCGAAGCAATACTTGTATGCGATCTTTACAGAATGTGTATATCATACATTATGTTTCATGTCCTGCATGTCCACTTTTACTGTTGTTTTTCTTACTATTAGCTTACTTGTAATGCCTATCATGTATACATTTGCAGCGAGCGCATTAACAAAGCGAACACGCGCTAATTAAAAGCACATGCTTAATTACGTATCGAATAACACTGCTGCACGTTACAGACACCACTGAGCATGAACGCTTACATTTCTCAAGAAGCTACAACATGCACACGCCTCCAACTACATAATCGTGGCTTTTAAAGATGTACTCGAGATTCTCTTATATACACACTATGATTGTTATCACAAACATACAATAATAACGTCACTATCCATTGCATAACCCCTGCCCTCTCGGGTGGTAATTAACAATTGCGTCAGAAACAAAGGTAACTTTTGCAGGGGTTTAGAATAATAGAGTGAACGCCGTAAGCTCACTAGATATGCGGCAGGGGAGGGAAGGGGGATTTCATCCGGTTCTTTGTGTAGAGAGTCCGAGCACAGGGCAGGCACTGCGGCGCTAGAACGGGCTCACACAAACGGGCGCTGTAAAGAAACGGTGTGTCAGCAGCAGCGGGGCTGTGCACACTGGACAGTATGACTAATTCCCAGAAACTAAAAACTCGCAACACTAAAGCCACTGCGCGTAACGATATTCATTTCACAGTTGTAAGAAGCAGGTAGTTTTACACAGTCTACAATTTAGTGCGCGCATTCTTAATTATTTGTAATTAAAGCACTAAACACTACATTGCGTAAACAACAGCGGTGTCATCTTGCCAGCATTATTGTACAAGACGGCGTTTGTTTTATTTGCGCATACATAGACGACAACAAAGCAAAACCAATGGTGCGCGCGCACCACAAAGAAGCAAGGGCAAGGGAGCGCGGCAGCGATGCGAACGCACGCTGCTGCATTCCCTGGTACTACAGCAACGGAAGTGACTAAATCTCCATGTTATTAGCTGCTGTCAGGGTTTCTGCTCGGCGAGTCTCATTTCAGCAGTTTTCGGTGGTAATGGTGGCAGCTTTCTGATTAACAGCCATGTAACTTGTTTCTCCAGTGAATGTATCTCTTGCGCGCTTTACAATCTCGTGCTTTAACTAATGAACTCGCTGCAGCGTGAAATGCACGAACATGGCAGACTAATGATCACGCCATGATATAGTGTTCCCTCTTAATGGAGGGCTCATAATTCGTTTTGCGATTTTCAACATGAAACTAAACAGTGGTGCGCGCGCACCACAGAGGAGCGGGGGAGGGAGCGCGGCAGCGAGGCGAACGCGCGCTGCTGCGCGTGCTAGCCACCAGTGGGAATGGGAGGAGCAAAGGCGGGACATGCGCCCGTCTTTGCCCAATCGCGTGCTGTATTTATTAAAAAAAAACACGCAAAAGCCAATAACAGCAGGCGAAAGCAAAACCACACGCACGAGCGTGTGGTTAGCTTTCTAAAGCCCGTACAAGAGGTCTCGCGCTGCGCGAGCAGTGCTGCGCACTGCAACGCTAGGCGCGAGACCAAAAAAGGCAATCCAGCTGAAACGCGGCATGCCGCAAGAAATAAATCAGTAATCCCTGCAGACCCGCTGTGTTCCTCGTTTGTTCTGGGAAGAGAACGAATTTCGGAGGTATATTTGCGTGTAGCCACACACACGCTGGGGAACCCGTCCCATGGTGTTCAGGGGCAATGGTGGCACAGGCAGTTGTGGTATTTCTGGACTGCCGCTACCCGAATGGTGATGGAAGTTGCTGACGAGTTCAGACCATGACTTCATGGGAAGCCGCCGTTTACTGAAACTGCGCCTTAAATCTCCAAGAGCTATCGGGATTTGCGGAGGATGTAGGAGCCAGCGGGGACATGCTTAAATATTTTTTGATATTGACCTAGGTGGTTAAAGATCCAACGTTTCCAGTGAGGGGAATTCTGGGACATTGAGTCGCTTTTTAAGATCAGAAGGTTTCCTCCAATGGGAGTAAAGCAGTAGGCTCATTTTAAACTCGCAGCGCGAGCACCTGAGTGATCGGCATTTGAAAAAGGCAATCCAGCTGAAACGCCTCATGCCGCAAGAAAAAAAATCAGTAATCCCTGCAGACCCGTTTTGTTCCTCGTTTATTCTGGGAAGAGAACGAATTTCGGAGGTATATATATATTCGCCGAAACGCGTTGACCGTCCTTTTCACGTTTGCACTAATGGTGTTAAAAATAAAAAAATAAAGTACCTCTAAGAAATTTGATCGTGGACTCACTCTGTGCCGTGGAGACTCTGGTTCATCTGATTGGGACCGTGTTGGGTTTTGCTGTTAATATATATACACATATATATATATATATATATATATATATATATATATATATATATATATATATTATCTACTGGCGGTCGCCAGTAGATAGTTATAGTTACAACCTATTATCCATAGGAAATCCGCGACATTCTATTTGAAATAACTCTCTTGCCGGTTGCGTATCTTCGCAAAATTTTCAAACTTTGTGGGGCGCTCCGGTCCGCTCCTACCCTGAAAGTCTCGGGGGATTTGTCAAGCGGGGGCCGAGAAAAAAGGGGGTCCCAAAACGCGTTTTCCCCATGCAATTTTCCATAGGAAACTTTAGACACGGCTACAGCCTGAACTGCTGAACGGAATTACACCAAATTTGGCAAAGAGGTAGTTCTTGGTTCAGAAAGAACCCTTTTTGTTAAATGGTGTAAATCCGTTCAGTAGTTGCTGAGAAAATCAAAAGTAAAAAGATAGATATATCTATGGCCGAGTAGGGTCCGCGTACCCTCAGCGCACCCTGCGCGCACCGTCCCGATCACGAGCTGCATGTTAATTGGTTGTCAGCTGGCTGTCAACATTCCGATTCAGGAAATGTTGGCAGCCATTTTGTCCCTCGGTAGAACCGAGGGACAGAAACAAGTGCGCAAAGCGCACAAAGGGGGCAGGGTAGAAACACCCTGACCCCTAGGTTTGCTCAGGGGGTCCCACAAGGACCCCCTGGGCAAAAAAAAAAAATTTTTTTTTTTTTAAAAATCGGCAGGATGCGCTCAGGGTGCGCGAATCCTGCCGGAAAAAAAAAAAATCGAAGCGCGGTCTCCCGCGCTTCGATTGCATTTTGCCCCCGGGTGGCCCAAGTCCCGGGGGCATGGTGGGGGTGGGTATATTGTTTGTATGGGGGGCCTCAAAGGGCCCCCCAAGCCCCGGGGACCGCCACCCCCCGGGCTTTATAAAAAAAAAAAGGTGCGGGAGGGCTCTCCTGCCCTCCCGCAGCCCCGGGGACCGCCACCCCCCGGGGCTTCTTTTTTTTAAATAAATAAGGTGTGGGGGGGGCTCCAGCCCCCCCACACGCCCCGGGGACTACCACCTCCCCGGGGCACTTACAAAATAAATGTGGGGGTCCATTACGGACCCCCAGAGCCCCGGGGACCACCACCTCCCCGGGCTGTGCAATTTAAGGGAGGGGGGCCGCGCGGCCCCCCTCCTGGAGCCCGTGATGGCCCTGGGGACCACCACCCCCCAGGGCCGGCTCCTGCAGTGTCCCGGGATGTCTACCCCCGGGACACTGTAGTTTGCTATGGCAGGAAGGAGCCTCGCGGCTCCCGTCCTGCCATAGCAAACTGCTTTGGATATTGGAAGAGAGAGCAGGGAAACCTGCTCTCTCTTCCAATATCCAAAGCACATTGTGCTCCACATGGGGAGCTGCATCTTAGCAGCTCCCCATGTGGAAAAGCAATGCCGGCTCCCAAGGGACGCGGGGAGCCTGCGGGACTGTGGGGGGATTGGGGACCCCCCCACAGTCCCCAACGGAGAGGGCCAGCCCCGGGGGATGGGGTCCCCGGGGCAAGTAGTGGCCCGGGAGGGGGGCCACGCGGCCCCCCTCCCCAAAAAATAAAAAAATAAAAAATTTAAAAACGGAAAGGCCGGCCCCGGGGGATGGGGTCCCCGGGGCCTTAAATGGCCTGAGGAGGGGGGCCACGCAGCCCCCCTCCAAAGAAAAAAAAAATCGAGGCCATGCCCCGGGGGATGGGGTCCCCGGGGCCAATACAGGCCCAGGGAAGGGGGGCCACGCGGCCCCCTTCCCGTTTTTTTTTTTTTAATTTAATTTAAAAAAAGGGGTAAGGCCCTGGGGGATGGGGTCCCCAGGGCCCAAAAACAGGAAAAAGGAAGGGGGGCCACACAGCCCCCCTTCAGGGGACAAAAAAAAAAAAAAAACGAACGGGCCCGCAGGCCCCGCCCCCTTCCTTCACCACTCTGCAAACGCGCCCTGGCGCGTTTGCAGAGGGGGAACGACCCCTTGAATACTGGGGTCCCTGGGGCCAACTAGCCCACCAGGAACCTCCAGTATGCCAGGGGCTGCGTTGCAGAGAGGTGTACAGAGGCCACGCCCCTTTTACACCTCTCTGCAACGCAGCTCTGTGGCGCTTTTGGATATACCTGTTGGGCTAGTTGGCCCCCAGGGACCCTCAGGATTCAAGTGGAGTTAATCCCCCGACTTAAAACGCGCCACGGGCGCGTTTGCACAGTGGTGAAGGGAGGGGGCGGCTTCAGGTGACATATGTGCAAACGCGCCCGTGGCGCGTTTTAAGTTGGGGATTAAATCCCCTTCAATCCTGAGGGTCCCTGGGGGCCAACTAGCCCAACAGGTACATCCAGAAAGCGCCACCGAGCTGCGTTGCAGAGAGGTGTAAAAAGGGGTGTGGCTCTCTACACGTCTCTGCAACGCAGCCCCCTGGCGCATATTGGAGGTTCCTGGTGGGCTAGTTGGCCCCTAGGGACCCTCAGTATTCAAGGGGACTTAATCCCCCAACTTAAAATGCGCCACGGGGCGCGTTTGCACAGATGTCACCTCAGGCCCCGCCCCCTCCCTTCACCACTGTGCAAATATTCTTCTAAAATCATCCGAAATACGAATTCCGATTTACTCACCTGTTATAAGGAGAGACCTCAGTGCTGTATCTTTCAGTCCAGTACTGTTCCTGAAAAGTAATTTTAACCGTACTTACCAGTAACTTGAATTTCCTTCCATAGGATATCATTGCCTGCTTTTTGCTGAAAAAGTTTCTAAGTGTTGATTTTTGAAACCTACAAATATTCCTCTAAAATCAGCCGAAATACGAATTCCGATTTACTCACCTGTTATAAGGAGAGACCTCAGTGCTGTATCTTTCAGCCCAGTACTGGTCCTGAAAAGTAATTTTAACCGTACTTACCAGTAACTTGAATTTCCTTCCATAGGCTAACATTGACTGGTTTCACTTGGAAATTCTTCTAAGTGTGGAGTTTTGGAACTTTAAATTATTATTCTAAAATCAGCCGAAATACGAATTCCGATTTACTCACCTGTTATCAGGAGAGAACCCAGTGCTGCATCTTTTAGCCCAGCACTGACCCTGAAAAGTAATTTTAACCGTACTTACCAGTAACTTATCTTTTCTTCCATAGGAATCCATTGTCTGGTTTTCAGCAGAAAAGTTTCAAAGTGTCGATTTTCACAAACTACAAATATTCCTTAAAAATCGCCTGTATGACTTAAACGCATTTTTTCAACTGTTTACAGGAGATGCACCAGTGCTGGATCCAGGATCCAACACCGAGTAAGAAAAAGTAACGATAACAGTTTTTACCTGCTAAGTGAATTTCCTTCCATAGGATAACATTGGTGATTCTATGAGGAAAAGTTTCAAGTGTCAACTTTTAAAATACAATAATATTCCTTAAAAATCACGACTGTAACCAAAACGCTTTTACTCAACTGTTTACAGGAGATGTCCCAGGACTGAATCTAGGATCCAGTCCTGTGGTTAGAAAAGTAATCCATAAAGTAACTAATTGCATTTAACTAGAAATTCACATTGAGCTGAATGTTGCATTGTGTTTGAAAATGTGTTGCCCATTGCAACAACTGTAACTACTGTACTTAAAAGTCTATTGCCTATGTGCTAAGTATTTAAACTAAAGTAATTCATTCTGAGAAAGTATTTTTTGTAATGTAATGTATAATGTAATTACAATGTAATTTAAAAAATAAAATATGTAAAAGAAATTGTTTCTAAAAATGTAGTAAATCAGTATGAAAAAAATTAATATAAAAATTAATACATTTAAAAAATGTCATTTAAAAACCTTTGAAATTCACTGAAAAAACCGTAGGTTTCAGGCACGTTATAGTTACAAATTAGCATTTAAAAACCTTTGAAATTCACTGAAAAAACCATAGGTTTCAGACACGTTATAGTTAGAAATTAGCATTTAAAAAACCTTTGAAATTCACTGAAAAAACCATAGGTTTTAGGGACAGTTATAGTTACAAATTAGCATTTAAAAAACCTTTGAAATTCACTGAAAAAACCATAGGTTTCAGATAAGTTATAGTTACAAATTAGCATTTAAAAACCTTTGAAATTCACTGAAAAAACCATAGGTTTTAGGGACAGTTATAGTTAGTTGGACATTTCACTCATACAAAACCCGTGAAATTCCCCCGTTATAGTTAGTTCAGCTAACTATAACTCGCGCCCCGCAATGCACTGCTGATGACGTCACATATTACATCACTCATGACATGGTCAGTGACATCACTGATGACATCACTGATGACATCTCAAATGACATCACTGATGACATCATCCACGTGATAATCTGATGCAGCTCCTCACACCCTAATATAACCTTTGATACACCCAATCTAAATTACAGACTGCCATTCGCAAAACTATAGACACTCCAACACCAATAACTACATACCCACTCACTGATTCTTAGGTCTACACACACACATCCACTCACTCACCCGTACAGTCACTCATACTTATGGTCACTCAATACAGGACTATCATATGCACTCTTACTCCTATATAGACACTCAAACACCGCCACTCATCCATAGAGGTACTCACACACCTAGTCAGTCATGCAAATATTTAAACACACTGCCATTTACTCACCTATACAGTTATACACACACCAGCTCACTTATTCATACAAATACTAGCACATTGTTACGCTCTTATACAATCACTGATACAAGCACACACTCATCCATACAGCCACTATCACAATCACTCACTCTCGCTTATAGCTATTTATATACTCCAACACACATATATACTGGCTTTCACATATGTAGTTACTCACACATGTACCACTGGGACATACATTCACTCACTAACACACTCTTACACACACTTACCCACCCATACAGTCTATAACAGATGCACTCTTGAAACCATCCACCCAGTGAATCACCCACTCACATCTTTGCACAGAGTCGCACACACCCCACCCACACAAACACTCAGGCACCCATACAGATACTCAGACAACCAATCAATAACTCATATAGACACTCATGTAGCTATTCACAAACCCATGCAGCCACTTACACAGCAACAGACAGACGGATACAGACATTCACCCAGTTTAGTCACTAACCCATGCATTCAGTAAGATACGTTAAATCACTCACTTATAGAGTCAGTCACGCACCTACTAAATCATCCATACAGACACTTACACACCCACTCATTCTTCAATACGTCTTTTCCTATATATATTAAAAATATTTAAACTTTACAGAAACACACAGTCACTGGATGATGTCATCAGTGATGTCATTTGAGATGTCATCAGTGATGTCATCAGTGATGTCACTGACCATGTCATGAGTGATGTAATATGTGACGTCATCAGCAGTGCATTGCGGGGCGCGAGTTATAGTTAGCTGAACTAACTATAACGGGGGAATTTCACGGGTTTTGTACGAGTGAAATGTCCAACTAACTATAACTGTCCCTAAAACCTATGGTTTTTTCAGTGAATATATATATATGTATATATATATGTATATATATATCCATCAAAAAGCGCACCATTTGGAGTGGGCCACACCGGTGAGATAACTCCTCCTTTAGAGAACGGTGCAGCGGGTGAGACAGCATCTGTGCAAGGATTTGTTCGCTGTACGCGTTTCAGGCTTGCACCCTTGTTCACCAGCAAATCGGAATGAACCACGGAAGAGCAGTCACCAATTTATTTGAATTAAGCCCCGCCCCTTCAGGCCTCAAGGCATTATGTTCCTTATAGTGCTCTCATGTTACCACAGTGGGTTCCGTGTTATTCACCCGTGATTGTGACAAATAAAAGCCCCAGTGGGTTTGCAACAAAGTCCGTTGATCACACTGCTGCCATTACAAAAGTCTCAAAAGGTGACCCACCGGTCACAGAAACCACGCTGTCGTGGCTCACGATCTGCCGTTTCAGCAGCGGGCCCCCTCCACGACCGGGCAGGCCGTCTATAAATCCATCAAAAAGCGAACCATTTGGAGTGGGCCACACCGGTGAGATAACTCCTCCTTTAGAGAACGTGCAGCGGGTGAGACAACATCTGTGCAAGGAATTGTTCGCTGTACGCGTTTCAGGCTTGCGCCCTTGTTCACCAGCAAGTCGGAATGAACCACGGAAGAGCAGTCACCAATTTATTTGAATTAAGCCCCGCCCCTTCAGGCCTCAAGGCATTATGTTCCTTGTAGTGCTCTCATGTTACCACAGTGGGTTCCGTGTTATTCACCCGTGATTGTGACAAACAGCATGCCGTGGACACAAGTTGGTTGCTTCAAAAGCGGTGTTTATTTCATACAGGTTAGAGCACCTCTACGCGTTTCGGGAAAACAATCCCTTGTTCACGAGTGGACAAGGGATTGTATGTGTATATATATATATATATATATATATATATATATATGTATATATATATATATATATATATATATATATATATATATATATATATATATATATATATATATATATATATATATATATATATAATCTACTGGCGGTCGCCTAGGACCTATTTTCCATAGAAAATCCGCAACATTCTATTTGAAATAACTTTGGCACCGGTTGACGAATCTTCGCGAAATTTTCAAACTTTGTGGCGCGCTCTGGTCCGCTCCTATCTTGAAAGTTTCGGGGTGATTCGGCAAGCGGGGGCCGAGAAAAAAGGGGGGTCCCAAAACGTGTTTTCCCCGTGCAATTTTCCATAGGAACCTTTCATCGCAGCTACAGCCCGAACTGCTGAACAGAATTACACCAAATTTGGCAAAAAGGTAGCCCTTGGTTCAGTGTCGTGCCTTTTGCTTAAATGGTGTAAATCCGTTCAGTAGTTCCTGAGAAAATCAAAAGTAAAATCACATATATATCTATGGCCGAGTAGGGTCCGCGTACCCTCCCGATCACGAGCTGCATGCTAATTGGCTGTCAACACTCCAAATCAGGAAGTGTTGGCAGCCATTTTATCCCTCGGTAGAACCGAGGCACAGAAACAAGTGCGCAAAACGCACAAAGGGGGCAGGGTAGAAACACCCTGACCCCCTAGGTCTGCTTAGGGGGTCCCACAAGGAGCCCCTGGGCAGAAAAAAGCATTTTTTTTTTAAAGAAAAAAAAAATCGGCGGGATGCACTTAGGGTGCGCGGATCCCGCCGATAAAAAAAAAAAAAAATGCTATTTTGCCCCCGGGTGGCCCAAGTCCTGGGGGCATGCGGGGGGTGGGTTTATATTTTATGGGGGGGGCCTCTAAGGCCCCCCAAGCCCCAGGGACCGCCACCCCCCGGGGCTTTAAATAAAAAATGGTGCGGGAGGGCTCTCCGCCCTCCCGTAGCCCCGGGGACCGCCACCCCCACGGGGCTTCTTTTTTTAAATTTTAATAACCTGTGTGGGGGGGCTCCAGCCCCCCCACACGCTCCGGGGACCGCCACCTCCCCGGGGCACTTAGAAAAGAAATTTGGGGGTCCGTTTCGGACCCCCGAAACCCCGGGGACCACCACCTCCCCGGGGCTGTGCAATTGAAGGGAGGGGGGCCGCGCGGCCCCCCTCCTGGAGCCTGTGGTGGCCCTGGGGACCGCCACCCCCCAGGGCCGGCTCCTGCAGTGTCCCGGGGTGCCTACCCCCGGGACACTGCTGTTTGCAATGGCAGGACGGGAGCCTCGCGGCTCCCGCCCTGTCATTGCAAACTTGCTTTGCTTCATTGAAGCGAGAGCAGGGAAACCTGCTCTCGCTTCAATGAAGCAAAGAAGATTGCTTTTCCATAAAGGGAGCTGCATGTCAGCAGCTCCCCTTATGGAAAAGCAATGCCGGCTCCCGCAGGACGCGGGGAGCCGGCGGGACCGTGCAGGGATTGGGGACCCCCCCATGGTCCCCAACCAGTGGCCAGGCCCCGGGGGATGGGGTCCACGGGGCCCCCTCCCAAAAAAAGGATTTTTAAAAATAAAAAATTATAAAAAGGCAAAGGCCGGTCCCGGGGGATGGGGTCCCCGGGGCCTTAAATTGCCTGAGGAGGGGGGTTACGCAGCCCCCCTCCGAATATTGTATAAAAAAAAACAGTGGCCATGCCCTGGGGGATGGGGTCCCCGGGGCCAATAGAAGCCCAGGGAAGCGGGCCACGCGGCACCCTTCCCGTTTTTTTTTATTTTACAAAAAAACATAAAGAACATGCTGAGGCCCTGGGGGATGGGGTCCCCGGGGCCAAAAGTGGCCGAGAGAAGGGGGCCACGCAGCCCCCCTCCCATAAAAAAAAAAAAGACAGAGAAAAAAAAATGTCCGGCATCGTGCCGGAGGCCCCGCACCCTCCCTGCAGCAGTCTGCAAATGCGCCCCCTGGCGCATTTTGAGAAGGGGAGTAATTCCCCTTGAATACTGGGGGTCCCTGAGGCCAACTAGCCCACCAGGAACCTCCAGTATGCGCCGGGAGCTGCGTTGCAGAGAGGTGTACAGAGGCCACGCCCCTTTTACACCTCTCTGCAACGCAGCTCTGTGGCGCTTTTGGAGGTACATGGTGGGCTAGTTGGACTCCAGGGACCCTCAGTATTCAAGGGGACTTAATCCATGTCATGAGTGATGTAATATGTGACGTCATCAGCAGGGCATTGCGGGGGCGCGAGTTATAGTTAGCTCAACTAACTATAACGGCTGAATTTCTCTGGTTTTATATGAGTCAAATGTCCAACTAACTATAACGTCCCTGAAACCTATGGTTTTTTCAGTGAATATATATATAGATACATATATGTATATATCTATATCTATATATATATATATAGATAGATACATATATATATATATATATATATATATATATATATATATATATATATATATATATATATATATATATATATATATTGTCCTGAGAACACGCCATATATCTATGTACGCCCTTCTTGGGTTATATCTGATTTGAACAAAAAGGAACTTGTGAAACCTAGTAAAGAGAAGCTTTTTCCACATACCCGTTTCTAAATATAAATTGTTCAAAAAGAGTGAATTTCATCACTTGTCCAATGCAACAGGCGAATGTTTTTCATCTTAAAAAATTACCTTGAGTCACTTTTTTTGCCATTATCACGCAGATCATTTTTATCTACGAAGGGGGTGATGGTACCCACTTTTTTGTCTCTCACTCTTCCCGTCCTAATTTAGTTTCCTTTGGATGTCCTCCGCAGCCCCGTCATTTTATCTCTCTGCTCCTCTTTTATTTGGCTTTAAGACCTTCCAAGCCCCAACTCTCTTCCCCAGTACCTGTCCTACCCAGTCTCCAACCCTCCTGACAAGTGTTCATCTGTGCTGTCGTACTGTTCCCTGCTCTGGTGACTCCACTTATTCCTTGTCGTTTACATGTCGCGGCAGACAGACGACAATAACGACCCATTCTGTCTTTTTGCTGGAAACTCTATTTTCAGTTTTCTTCAAAAAATACTGTCTTTTATTCTTATAATTCCTAATGTTTTAGGAATATTAAGAAGTTTTATGTTTATTTCTCACCTAGCTAGATAATCAGTATATGTTCAAATTATTTTCTCTAAAGAATGTGTCTTTTTGGTAATTCGACAGTTTCAAGAGTCACCATTAGACACTAGACAGCAATTCTCCAATTTCTTTTTTCACTGAAACAGTACTTTAAATAGACAGGAACTGTCGGGTGCTGGGTACATGCCTATCATTAATTTGAAGAGCGAGAGCATCTGCACTTCTCAGCACTTGTCTTGTAGAGTACCGGCACTTCTCAGTACCCCAGTGTGAGTCTGGGGTAGGGAGTACCTGCACAGCACTGAGCTGAGCTAGTCTGACTTCTTGCAATAAAAGCTATGCCTTTTTCATACACTAATTCCGTTTATCTTTTGTAATATATTCCAGGGAGGGACGGCTGGGGTTTATTGGTGCAGATGTTCACACTGGAATGAACACTTTCTTCGAGGTGCTGATCATCAAAATGCGAAAGTCAAATGATTATTATATGAGAATCTCCCAAGGAAGCACTTTATCAATTACATAGCGGAAGAAATAAGAGCTTATAAAACAAATGTAATATATTTGGGAATTTCAATGTCCTACTGTGCTATTAAAATATTTTAGGATGTGTGACAGTACCTGCATACAAAAAAGCTCTTTGTACAGACTTTTACTAGACTTTGTCAGTTAGAGTATTAACGAATGAACCAGTACCTGTTTAGGTCTGGCGTTAGACAAGAAAAAAGCCACGGGTCCGAATTAGAAGGAGGTTAGTTAACTGTTTAGATGTGATATGCCATGCAAACCGTGGGGGATTCCCTTTTCAGGACGGTTCCCCTCACACACCAGCGGGGTCATGCTTCATCATAGGGGGCCTCCTCACACGAAAGACCTAGTCTTTGTGCGGGCTACAACCCCCTCTCTACGAGGGAGGAGCTCAGGGATGTTTTTATTGAGTCAGGCGGGGTGTACTAAACCCCTATGTGAGCTTGGCGTGTGTGTAACAAAGAAGTGCAGTGCTGTGATGTGACAAGTTAAAACTGGCTACAGGGTTAGCTATAGTGTAACTTTATTCAGCTACCCTGTGTCAGGATTAAAAGCAATAAAGAGCTGATAACACAAGTGTCATCATTAGAGACAGATGTGTAGATCGCTAGACCAACATGTTTCAGCCAGAAAGACCTAGGTAGTGTCGCGACCTTCTTCAGGGTCAGTTTGTTCAGCTACTGCAAAAATAAAGTGCAACTACGTGAAAAAGCATAAAAAACACGTGAATAAATCAAAAATATAATACTGAACCAGTAATATTGACTGTTCAGTATGGACTGCATACAACCTATATTAGAGACAAAGAGGCATGTTTGTCACAAAAAGCATATCCAGTACATCTATAGCATAAATCAAATATACAGTTTCTGACCTCCTAAATGATATCATTATGGGCACACATTAACATGCCTCTGGTGTGTGAGGGGAACCGTCCTGAAAAGGGAATCCCCCACGGTTTGCATGGCATATCACATCTAAACAGTTAACTAACCTCCTTCTTATTCGGACCCGTGGCTTTTTTCTTGTGTGACATTAGTTTGGTGGGGAGTAAGCTCACGCAGGTCCTTAAAACTCCTCAGGCCCTCAAGTGTATTGATGATAGGTCTGGCGTTAGCCAAAACCTTCTGATTTACTAATATTATATGTATGATATATTTGTAGGGCTTCCAGACAGCCCACCTTATGCATTGGTCTGTTGTTGTGTCAATCGCATGTTTCTTCCACCCACTGCTGCATACAACATAAGGCACTGGGTCAGCCCACTTCAGCCATTGGCTGCCTTCACTGGCGTGAGGACATTCTGCCCTTTCACAAGGTGTACATACACAAAAACTAAGAAGTTCCCGTCAGTTCCAGGGAATACTAAGTCAATGTGTGCTTTTCAAGACCTAATAACATTTTTGTTTTTAGCTATTTTTTTTGTTTAGATTGGAGAAGGTCCACCAGCTTTCCCAACAATAAAATTCTGAGACAACAAAACAAGTATTTACAAAGCCAAAAGGCTGAGAGCCAACACCTGACTTTTGGCTTTGCCATGGTTTATTATTTGTTTTCTTCATATATTTCTTTTACTCAAGAAAGCACAAAGTACCACACCCCACCTTTTAGAGATATGAACAGGCACTTCGAAAGCCCCCAAAATGCTGGCACCTGGAGTGATTTTCGTCTCATAGTCAGGAGGGGACTGTTAACAAACCACTGCAAACTCTACGGAGTTCTTAACCCCCTGCCCCCCTCCACACACACACACACTCGTGGCCCAAAAAGTCATAACATTTGAAAGTGGCCACCATCAGGGCACAGGAAGCCCAAAAAGTGATAACATTTTAAAGTGGCCAGCATCTGGGCACTGGTGGCCCAAAGAGTTAGAACATTTGAAAGTGGCCAGCATCCGGGCACAGGTGGCACGAGGAGTCACAGTATTTGACTGTGGCGCGCATCGAAGCACAGGTGGACCATAGCGTTTGGTAGTGGCCATTACAGCTACACTGATGACACGAGCGGCCATAGTGTTTGACTGTGGCCAACATGGGGCAGTAGTGGCCAGAGTCATCATGGAGTCATCATGGCATTTGACAGTGGCCAGCATCAGGTATTGGTGGCATGAGGAGTCATAGCCTCTGACAGGTGCCGGCACTGGTGGGTCGATAGGTCATAGCCTTTGATAGTAGCCAGCATTGGGACATTGGTGGCCCAAGGGTCATTCCATTTGCCATTGACCAGGATCGGGGCACAGGTGGCCTGAAGCCTTTGATAGTAGCCAGCATGAGGACATTGGTGGCCCGAGGGTCATAGCCATTAATAGTAGCCAGCATTGGTACATTGGTGCCCAGGAGGGTTTACAGCCATCGATAGTAGCCAGCATTGGTACATTGGTGCCCAGGAGGGTTTACAGCCATCGATAGTAGCCAGCATCGGTACATTGGTGCCCAGGAGGGTTTACAGCCATTGATAGTAACCAGCATCGGACATTGGTGGCCCGAGGGGACCCAGCTTCCGTCGCTGGCCCTTCTCTGACTTCTTCTGGGAGGCGATGAGCGTGGCTATCTGATCGGAAACCTGAAAGTTCACGCAGTGTTCAGTCCGAGGTGCAGAGAGGGCGCTGTTTGCCCTCCGATGCGGCCGAGATAACCCGCCCTTGTCCCTGTTTGATTTAAATCGCAGCGAGGAAAGAAAACGCTAATTTTACAAGAGATTTGAAAAGGGCCTTGATAAGAACTTCTTACAGTTCCTGTTCCTGTCAGGGCATGATGGATAGCCCCCATGAAGGGACGTAAGGGGGTGGGGGGCACATTCGTGAGAAGAGGCCCTTTGGGACAGGGCACGAGCCCGCAATCGAAGTCATCAGCAGCTATTTCTTAGCGCCTGAGCTTTGCCAGAAAACGTTTCTTGGCGCTCAGACTGGCTCTATTGGGAATGAGTTAAAATGTCTGTTGAAAAGCAGCAGGCCGCCATAAAGTGATAACGAGGGACTTTTTAAACCACGCCCCGCCCCCAGGTCGCCCTGAACTCGAAAATATTCCGTAACACCCCCCTCTACACCGGACTTGCCTAGAAGGAAACCGAGACATTGCCTGACAGACTGTTCCTCAGTAAAGCTGTAGGGCAGAGGATACATTTGATATGTGATTGACTATTCCCCAGCCCCACCAGAGGTGATGGTCTGACGAACAATACCAGATTTCCCCACAGTCAGGAGTTCACGCACCCGGACCCAAATCAGTGAATGGTGCACTTGATAAAAACCAGGGCCACTGGAATTATTCGGCAGGGGAGGACCAAATTATGCGACAGGAGTGACTAAATTATGCGTCAAGAAGAGCCAAATTATGTGGCATAATGGGGCACACTTTGTGATAGCATTGCTTCATTTTTTGTCTTTTTTTACTCATGGGAACACTGGGCAAATATTTCACCTCATTAGTACCTGTTTAACAGCTAAATGCTGCAATAAGCAACTGTAAGATGACCAGCCACCTTTTGAGTTGGAAACAAATTTTGAACTAATTAATTGCCAACAGCGGGTATAAATATCAGGCAGAACAAAAGTTCCAGGAGGGACATTCGCTCAAAATGGCAACTTGAAGGTTCATTGTGGATATCTGCGAGGTACAGTTTAACTTACTAAGAAATTGTTACAGCAGGAAAGAGTGACAATAAACAGCACAGTTTGTTGCATTTCTACTTATGTAAAACCAGTCTAGGCACCTGGTGGACACACTCAGTGCCTGCTTTAAAAAAAATGGAACGTGAAGTCCCATGGGTTCAGTGGCGTAGCTAGGCACTCTACCGCCCGTGGCGGTCCCTGCCTTCCTGCCTTTTGCTGCCGCGCTGAGGGGGGGGAGGGGTGTGGCGATGATTTTTGCGGCCACCGCCGCCCCCGAAACTCGTGCCGCCCGGGGCGCACCGCCCCCTCCGCCCCCCCCTTGCTACGCCAGTGCATGGGTTCACTACTTTAGCCTCTTCCCCAGCCCTGGAGCGTGCCAATTGATGACGCCGCACACGGGAGCTGCGGTTGATCATATCTTTATTTTCCAACATCCATTCACGCACGGCACATTGCATCATACTTCCCATAACCACACCTTAACATCTTCCCCGCATATCACGTAGTTCCTGTTCAGAGTCCGCCCAGAACCACCAGGGTCCTAGTGCATATAGCATCAATATGCTACATCTCCCCCTTTGTTAAATAAAAAAGGTGGCAGGCATAATTTGAAATCACATATCCTCAATCAGTCTGTGAAGAATCGCACGTGTCTGCCGGGTTGGGTGATCCCGAGGTGATCGAGGTTCACCCCTTTCAGGCAACGGCGGCACAGGTTTAGGCTTGAGGGCCGGGCCTGCGGGTCTGGTCTCCTCCACCGTAGTCTAAGGAGCTGGCAAATGTCGAGGTAGGTGTTTAAAGAGGTAGGTGTTTAAAACGTGATGTGTCCCGAGTGATGGACTTCCCAGGATGTTGTGCTGTCACCATGTCAAATGCAAAAAGAAGAATTGATGGACAGAATGTTGAACAATGTCATACATTCACCCAAGTACAGTGATCTGGGCCTAAATCCATCTCATTTTTTGCTCCCCATGCCATTCCAGTTTAAACCCAGCCATATGCAAATCAGTCTTGACCCTGCGCCCAATGTGAACAGTCCAGCACTAACTTCCAGGCCACGTCCTCCCTGGACTGGAAACAAGCATCCTAGGAAGGTTTTGGGGTTTCGCCCCTCATCAGCCAGGCTAGCTTGAATTCAGTGGCATGGAGAGCACGGGACACACTTCTGGGCATACCCGTCCCATTTGGGGTGACTGTAGGATTTATTCAGCATTCTGTCCATCATTTGTTTGTGTATCACTTTTTGCCCTAAGTGGGACGGGACGGGTATGCCCAGACGTGGGTCCCTTGCTTACTGTGTAGCTTGATTCATGCTAGCCTGGCTGATGAGAGGGTAATACCCCAAAACCGGTCCCAGGATCCTTGCTTCCGGTCCAGGGAGGACTTTGCTTGGCAGTTCTGGATGGACTGTTCCCATGAGGAGCAGGGTCAAGACTGATGTGCATATGCTGGGTCTGAACTGGGGGGGCATGGTGAGCAAAAGATCAATAGATTAAACCCAGATCTCTTGACTGGGGGTGAATGTATGATTTATTCAGCATTCCGTCCATCATTTGTTTGTGTGTCACCATGTGTCAGCCACCACCTGTAAAGGGTCAGTGGTGAAAGTTTGTTTCTGTCTCTGTTTTACCAGCACCCTGTCTCCTTTGTCAAAGACGATTTCCTGGGCGTGGCAGCGCTGATCAGCATACCCTTTCATTTTGCTCTTAGGAGTAGCATCAGTGGCTCAAAGCTTTTCAGCATTCACTGACCGTTTTGATGTTCATGGAGGTAGTTTTGTTCGGATGGCTCTCCAGAACTGGGGCTGGGCGGAGTTGCACTTCGCGGAATTCCGAAGAGTTGAAGACAAACTCAGTGGAATTTCACAGAGTTCCGCTCCGCCCTAATACTAAGGTAATTCTCCAGTTATATTAACATTTTATTGCCACTAATGTGAGGAGGCAATGCCTCAACATTGGCGGACATTGTGAGAACAGCGGCGGCTAATGTGTGCACTTTAAGATGGCTGATGAGCAATAGGGACAGGTAGCATTACATAGCTATGCAGAACGATTGTGTGGCTTTTAGCATCCATTGCAGTGCGATTCTGGAGCCCCATACAGACGTAGGAAGCAAATGGGGTGTACTGTGTAAAGAAACCACCAAGTAACACATGGCACTTTCCTGCCCACAGGATGTGGTAGCGAATAGGGAAATGAGGGGTGGATGAACAGTGGACAAAAGAGGGTATATGGCCAGGTATGCATTCATGGCTCGTATGCCTAGTACGGTCTGGGGACGGCTGTGGCCTTTAACAGCCTGTACAGATTCAGCTCTCAAACAGGCCTTCTTCTCATGTCTGCTGCACTCACACCCGTTCTTCGTACCTGAACACTCCTCTGGGTTCTCTTCAGTGTTCTCTTCAGTGTGACCGCTCGCCAGCATGAGCTCTGTGCCTCGGGCGGAGCAGTTTGAACCAGACCAGAACTCCAAGAGTGGACCTCAACGACAGCGAGTGAGTCCACGAAGCAACAGCCCAGCCCTCTAGCGCTCCACCTCCAGTCCCCAGCAGGCACATCTTGCACGCCACGTTCTCATTAGCTCACTTCCGCATAGCTCACTTCCGGTTGAAGATGGCGACTTCCACAGCAGTGCAGGCTGGAAAAGTTGCCAGTAACTTAGGGAGGTGTTTTTTGGGCAGTGCCAGTGGCCAAGTAAGCAATAGCATAAACTAAACTCCATGTGAGTAGACAGGGCAAGCTCAGCTCCGGAATCCTGATCGTACCTTTCCTGGACTCCTCCCTCGGCTCTCAACCTGTTCAGCAATCAGCTCCAGGCTTGCCCTCCTGCAGCGGGGTCTGGCACAGCGGGCTCTGTGAATGGCTGCTTCCTGGCACCGCCCTCCTCCGCACTCTTCAGGTGCGCTCTCCCTTCAGCACAGCATGGCCTTTGGTCTTCCTGCCCTCTCAGCAATCAAGGCACCCTTCTACAGGCCCTCGGTACCTCAAGGCATCCTTCGCAGGATACAGGCCAGCCATGCTGGATGTCCTGCAAGTATGTTTTCAAGTCACAGAGGGGCGTGACAGCCATATGAGACCTCTCGAGGCGGGGTCCTCGGGAGAGTGTGTGCACGTGGAGGATGTGCTAGCTGGTGCATGTTCTACCAACTGCTGGCTTGTAGGCTGTGCCCAGCGCCTAGAAACACCCATCGAGCATTTGTACTGTTCAGTAAATAATTCACAGTGACATAAAGCAAGACATTATTCGATTCAGGCCAATGCATATTGCACTGAGAAGACGATCATGAAATACAAACTTGGGTTGTAAAAAGGCGAAAGTTGTGTTACTGTTTTCAAGTTAGTATTTTCCAATTAAATTGCAATTTACTACCCTCAAGAGGATGATTGGCTGAGCTGGGTCCCCTCACTCCTTTTACACCACACTTTACCTGCCTTTTCCTTTAGTTTTCCTTCCGTCCTGTGACCTCTCACTCCTTTCTATCCTTAGCGCTTTGAAAACACATGACTAAGGGTGGGTGGCGGGGGCAAACTCAGCCACACAGCGGAATCAGAGTTTTTTTCCTAAAATTGCACTCCCAGTGGAGCGCGGAGTTGGCAAAACTACGCAAACTCCGCTGGCGTAGCAGAGTTCACCGCCCACCCTTGTCCAAAACAACAAGATAGCGAGGCTCCCATTCGTTGTGGAGTGAGGAGTTATCCGATAGGCCTGGAGGGCTTAGCGCATAGCTTGGCTCATGTCGATTCTGCCACGGACTCTCATTGAATTACCCTCTTGAGGGTGTCCATTAATCTTTTGAATACACCATTGGCTTGTACTCTTTTGGTGTTTGACGTTGAGTCATGCAAGAAACCCTTTGAAGTCCCTGCTGTTGTATGGTGGTCCATTATCAGATTTGAGGATCTCGGGGATACCCCAAGTTGCAAAGATGTCATCAAGCTTTTCTATGACAATATCATGAGTCGTCAAGGACAGTGTTTCCACCAAAGGAAAATGGGACTATTCGTTGATGACTACCATCAGATGATGTCCATCTCCTACTGGTCTGAAGAAGTCAATGGCGATTCTCTCCCAGGCATGGGCATGAAGGTCAGACATAGTCACTGAGTGCTGCATCACCTTAGGTGAAGGAAATTGCAGGTGTGGCTCACTCATCTAGCTGAGGGAACCACACTATCTCTCAATGCTCTTTTGGTGGCTACAATGCCACGATGTCCTTCATGGGCCAACTCGATGACCCGTTGCCTTAGGCTCTCAGGTATTATGAGTCTCATTCCTCTCAGTATTATGCCTTCTCGTCTGACTGCTAACTCATCCTGTACGTTTTTCGTTGTCAGTGTTAGTGACAGCAATGATTTGGTCTACAGACAGAATCGCGAATGTACCGGACTTTACAATAAAACAGATATTCTTTAGCCATCCTGGAAGTTGAACTGGGACGATGTAGCGGAGCTTGTGAAAAGTAATCTGCTGAATTTTGATCCTTCCACAGACAGAACCGTGAGTGTACTGGACCTTACAATAAAATTGAGATATTCTTTGCCCGTCTTGGATGCTGAACTGGGACGATGTAGCAGAGCTTGTGAAAAGTAATCTGCGGAATTTTGATCTTTCCCGGGATTGTGTACAATCTCATAGTTGTTCTCTTGCAGTTTCAAACCTCACCTATCGATGCAAGGAGGCATCTTAGCCTTCGGGTTTCCCAAAAATAGTGAGCAACGCATGGTGGTCCGTGATGACGGTAAATCGTTTCCCATTGAGGAATACATGAAAACGTTTGCAGCCCCACAGCACAGCCAGACTCTCCTTCTCCAGCTGAGAGTATGCACATTTTGTTTCAGATAGGCTTCGAATGGCATAGGTCACAATGTGTCTCTACGCATTTGGATGGCCATTGTGTTGAGCAAGTATTGCCCTTAGCTCCACCGGGCTCGCATCTACCATGACCTTGGTATGCAGCTTGGGGTCAAAGTAGGCCATATCAGTCGCATTCTCAATCCCATGTTTTATTTCTTTGAAACTCTGATCACATTCAGGAGATCACTGAAAAGGAACATTTCGCTTTGTCTAGTCTCTCAATGGGGCACTCACTGTGGTGAAATTATCTTGAGCAATAACTGGCCATGCCTAGAAAGGATCGCAGCATGGTAACATCTTGTGGGGGGAGAGTGGATAACCGTGCTTGCACCTTGTCAGAATCTGCAGTCACTCCCCCATCAGAGAATATGTGCCCAAAAACGTAAGTTTGTTCTTGTGAAATTCACATTTTGCTGCATTCAAATTGAGACCTGCATCAGCAATAATTGACACACTTGAGTGAGGGCTTTGTCGTGTTCCTTCTGGGTACTCCCAAAAATCAGTATGTCCTCACTTTAGTTGAAAGCATGTGTAACAAGTTGGATTACTCTGCGGATAACTTCCTGAAATATCTCAGCAGTCGCCAACACTGCAAAACTCAGTCTCTTGTATCTGAACAAACCAACATGAGTGGAAGAAGTGGTAATATATCTGCAGTTCTCTTCTAACTCGAGTTGGTGGTACCCTTTGTTGAGGTTAAGGCGGAAAAATACTTTTGCTCTATTCAATTATATGATCATGTCCGCTATATGGGCACCAGGGTGTCTCTCCCTCTCAATAGCTCGGTTTGCCTGGTGCATATCAACACAAATGCGCACTGCTAGACTACTGTCCTTTTTTTGGTACAACTACCATGGGTGAAACCCAAGGCGTGGGGCCTGTAGAACGTTCAATGATGTCATGTTTCAAAAGTGTTGCCAAGTCTTTCTCTACTATTCTTGCAGATGGAAAGCAACTCTACGGTGCCGCTGGGCAACTGGACGGATATCTTCGTTGATATGAAGCTGTACTTTTCATTTTCTTGAATTTCCCAAACTATGAAACAACAACAAGAATTGGCTGGTAATCTCATATTGAGCACAGGGGTTGTAGTTGAGGGAAATTAACACCATATCAGATGCTGTGGCAAAACTGAGCAAACATGCACTAGACGAGGTTGCTTGTAGAGCATGAATGGTGGCACGTACTGATGTCATTTTGTGTTGCAGTTTTGCTGTGAAGGACCCTTGGCCTTGTAGTGGTTTAGAAGCTGCCCAGGTTTATACCTTTGTGTCCCAAGAAGTGAGGCATGGTACAGACGAGACTGTTGAACTTTTCCACTGGCATGATACTAATCGGCACCCCACTATCGATGATGAAGGATAACGGGCGATTGTTCACCTTCAAGGAAATTTGGGGACAGTATTCGAAAGATGTTTGGCTCTTTGTTTGGTGAGTTGTTTTTGAAATTTGATCTACTTAAAAGGCAGCTAACCGTACATGTGCACACCGTCTTTTGGTGGACATTAACAAGCACTCATCTTCTTCTCTGGTACTTGATAGCGAGGTAGAGGAACCTTTGTCCATGAACTTGAAGACAATTGATTTTGCTTGGCCTCTACTTGTCGTAACTGGTTTTGCGGTTTTGGGCATGGTAGAAGTGCTTCTGGTACATTCTCGCGGCCATCTTTTCTTTCCATCATGAGGCACTAGATTTTTCCTTAGTTCAATACACAGCTATAAAGTAGTCTCTTTCCCACAGCACTTGCATATTTTTCCTAAGGCTGGACATTTTCCTTCATGGGAAAATGAAAATCCACAATGGAAGCACATTTGTATGTTCTTCAACGACATCAACTTACGCACATCTGTTTTGTGCTCGCTTTTTATGGTTAATGCTGATTCAGTTTGTGCTGTCCCTGCTTCCATGTCAGCATCTTGTTGTTCTGCTCGTTCCTCTGCTCTCGCAGTCATCAGCATTTTCTCTAGAGTAAATGTCTGTCTCAACATGTGCCTTCTAAAAGAGTCAGAAATACAGCCATCTATGACTCCAAGTCAAATGTTTTCTTCATTGGTGAAGTCACAGAACTTGCAATGCTTATTAAGTACAACAAGGCTTTCAAAAAACTCATCCATTGTTTCACCAGTCTGTTGTTGTACATTGTTGAAGATATACCTTTTATAAATCAACATTCGGCATAGGTTCGAACTTGGCTTCCAGCGCTTCTTTCACCTTTCGGAACAATGTTGCATCACTCTGTGAAACTTTCTTTAGCACTTCTTTCAGGCATCATCTTCAGGGTTTTTCAAATATTTGATGATTTTCTTTTAATTTTCATCCTTTAGTACATCTAAGAAGTCATTAAAGGTTTCAATCTACACAGTCCATCTGGCACCAATGCTCTGTTTCTTGGTCATGTCGAACGGCGGTGGTGGCTTCAGGAACACAGCTGAATTGTATTTCGAGCTCCCTTCTGCCACTATTATGTAAGTATGTGTCGTTCAGTTGATCTCACTGTGTGGGGCGACTCCGACAGTCTCTGCAAGCACCAGTTCTGTGCCGAAGCATGTGTTGCAGTATGTTTCAATCGCCCTTGAATGTGAGTACGCTCTTCATTTCTTGTATCTTGTTGGCGTTATGATTATTTTCTTACATTGTTCGAATAGTCGCTCTAGATTTGTGGCGCAGCATTACAGTCGACGCCCTCACCGGCAGGATTTGCGGGTGTTTTGAAATATACTCTTCTACAGGGCCTCCAATTGTTTCAGCAGCCGTGTGGAGGCTGGAGCAGGGCTTTGACTCCACCATGTGTGCCGGTCGCAAACCACTTTACATCAATACTGAGCACATGCAGCACGCACAAGCAGTTTGCCGTATTGTTGCAAACTCTCAGGGGGAGAAGTTTTATTTTCCATGGGTACGAAATCCCCTACTCGTCACCAGTTGTAGCATCTTCCCAAGCCCTGGAGCATGCAAATAGATTATGCCACACAAAGAAGCTGCAGGTGATCATATCTTTATTCTCTTCATCAATTCACGCACTGCACATTGCATCATGCTTCCCATAACCACACCTTAACATCTCCCCCGCATATGGGGGCGTGGCCAAGATGGCGGCGAGAGCGGTCGCGTTGAGTTGAGCTCTGCTCTGAGCCCGCCGGAAAAATCCTGATATCGCCTGGCCCTGACGGAGCAACCCCTGTATTTGCGGCAGCGGAGATGCCCCTGACTCATTCTCCACGCTCGCCGGTGTCAATGAGCGACCTGCAGAGCTGCTGAGGGCCCTAATATCAAGAGAGCCTGCGCGGAGCCTACGAGGCCAGAGACCCCGACTGGCGACACAAGGGCTCGACATCGGCCGACGTCTACTCAACCCGCCTGCCTGCCGCGGCCTGCGCTGATACCTGGCGACCGAGGTGACTACCGACCCGCCTCCTGATCCGTCGGGGATACGGACTCGGCCGTTGATTATCTAGCGGCCGCCGAATACAGTGCCTCTGAAGGACCCGCGCTGAAGTGCCGCGTCCTCGGGGGTGTGCTGGACCGCACGGCCTGCAGGTGTGGCGGGCGACCCTGAGGCGGGTGAGTCACTGGAAGCGGCACATGAACGAGAGACACTGGGACCCCCCATAGTGGCAGCGGGGGCAGTGAATAGACCTTGGCACTGAACTCTCTGTTCTCCCTCCCTTTCTGTTGCGTGGAGTGGCCTGGGCCTCTAGTAAAAGGCAGCTGCACATGCGTGATTTGCACGGCCCCTTCAATTGCCAGCAACGACCCAATCGTCCACGCCTCTCTGGGAAAGCTGATAGTGCCAGTTGCGGTGTAAATCTGGGACGGATACGGACCTCCTGATGGTAGAGGTGAGAGACCAGTGGGGACCCGGATCAATTAGCCTACCGATTTATAGAGCCCCATGGCTCTGGACTTGCCACTAACGTTGTCTGGGGTAGGGACCCCCTGACAAGTCTCCAGTTGAAGAGGCGCACCCGCGGCCCCGTTCATTGCTGCGCTCTGCCTTCGCACCTCCTCATTCTCATAGGGGCCGACGAGGACATGCCACTCCCACGTGGACTCGCACTAATGCCCGGAGATTCCGGACGTACCGTTAGGGGCCCACAAATCTGTCACATAGACTTACGCCCGACACTCTCTGTCACTATCGGCCCTCTACACCTGAGCCCTTCTGCCTCCTACCAACATCAAGATGGGTAAATCCAGAACGGAGAAGTCCCAGGCACAACAACCGGAGGTGGAATCGGCACCTCAATGTATAAAGAATGCAGATCACCCAGGGCCCTCCACCACAGGGGACCGTAATGATCACTCCACCAGGTTTGACGAGCTGCTGGCGGCGATTCTTGACATCAAAACCACCCTAGGTACGAAGATCGACACCCTGAGTATAGACATGGGGTACCTCCGGGAGGACCACAAGAAGCTAAAGGGCAGGGTGGAGGAGACCGAATCCACACTGGCGTCACTGCGCCCCACGGTGTCCACGACGGCCACCCAGCTGCAAACCCTTCAGCAAGAGGTAAACTACCTGAGAGCACGCGTGGAAGACCAGGAAGGGCGCTCGCGCCGGAACAATGTACGCATCGTGGGTCTGCCCGAGCAAGCAGAGGGCCCCAACATGGTACTCTATTTGGAGGAACGGCTCTCA
The DNA here is from genome assembly GCA_963921515.1 of Calotriton arnoldi. NCBI lineage: Eukaryota > Metazoa > Chordata > Amphibia > Caudata > Salamandridae > Calotriton > Calotriton arnoldi. The sequence continues at coordinate 1,035,720 of CAWUFW010002387.1, read as the reverse complement.
CGAGACATCCTGCAAGGCAAGATTTCGAAGTTCTTTTCCATAGAGCGTGCACATAGGGTGCCGGGAGGCCCTCCACGTCCAGGAGCTTTTCCCAGGCCGGTGGTGGCGAGATTGTTTAATTATTGCGACAGCGACCACATTTTGCAGGTCACTCGGGCCAGGGGCCCATGGCAATTCGACAATTCCACGGTCCATATATATCCAGATTACACTTTATCTGTGCAGCGCCGTCGTTCCTCCTACTTGGAGGTTAGGAAATGTCTAAGAGACCATGATATCCAGTACTCACTGCAATACCCGTCACACCTCCGCATCAGCCATAAGGACGATACAGTATTTTGCAACACTCCGGAGGAGGTGTGGGCATGGATCAATCAGCAGGGCCTGGCACACGAGCCACCCACCGTACCGACGGACTCTTGCCAGTCCTGAAAATTGGTAGAACCGCGCAGAGGCCACGGCAAAGGTGGAATTTGCCGACAGACGAAAACCCAACTGGCCCAGGAACGTGTGCAGGCCATCAAGTCAGCGGAACACATCAGCAGCCCCGCATCCTCCCAAAGATTGGACTCGGATTCAGACACGGCAATGGATCGAACATTACCCCTCACGGCCTCTCAGCTTGAGGCATTGTCGGGGGGCGGACCGACCCTCACCCCGCAGACGCACTGGGCTGAACACCCCGGGAACTCACCGGGGTTCCCACTGCGGAAACTACACACCATGTACGCACAGGCATGTTTCCAGGCCGAATCACGAGAGGCGGCAAGCCGGCAACGACACCTGGCCCTGCTGCGCCCCCTCTAGCGAGTGATAAGTAGCTGATATAGCACCAATATTGTTTATATTTGTTTTCTGTTCTCTTTCTGCCTATTTGAATTGCATTTCAATGCGAATGGCCAATTGCCCGTTGGCAAGCCGGCCTGGGGTGGGATGTTGGGAAATCTGTCTTAACATGTCGATCTCTTTATTTATTTGCGTAATGCAGGGAGTGTGTGTTGATTTTATACTTTTAATACTATGTGCGGGGGTGAGGTGGGTGGGGGTTGGGTTGGGATGGGATGGGGGGCTGCGGGATGCTTGGCACTTGTCCTGTGTCGGACGGCCCCCTTGCACCTAGTCATATGATGGCTGGAGAGTATGTCTTGTTGACCTGGAATGTGAGGGGCCTGGCGGGCTGTGCTAAGCGACACAAAGTGTATCAGTATCTACGCAGCCACGGAATCACGTTTGCACTGTTACAGGAAACACACCTTACCGTGCAAACGCTTGCTTCACTCCGTAAACGCTGGAGAGGCACGATCCTGGGCACCACATATTCGGGATACGCTAGGGGCGCGATCATCTGGGTGGCACCTGGGACCCCGCTGCAGGTCACGCACTCTAGAGTGGACACACAGGGCCGTTTCATTACCATGGAGGGCCTGCTGAATGGATCCCCATTGACGTTGGTGTCTCTTTATGCCTCGAACTCGGGCCAATCCTCATTCCTGCAGTCACTCACACCGTCCTTGCTCGCAGATCCCACGGTCCCCATGTACTGTGGTGGAGACTTTAACAGGGTGCAGGATCTTAGTTTGGACCGTTCCCCCCACTCCCTCCCCCCCTTCCAGGGGCACAATCCATCAAGCTGGCACAACACATGAAGGAGTGGGTTTCCAACATGCAGGTCCACAATGCATGGCGAGGCAAGCATCCTTTGACACGCACATACTCACACTATTCGGCGCTACACAACTTATATACCGATAGATATTATCTACTGCTCAGATAATGCCCTACACACCATACTACAGGCAGACTATTTGACACGAGCACTCTCTGACCACAGCCCGCTACGATTGAGTCGCTCCTGTGGAGCGAGACGGTCCGAGATCTCGACTTGGCGCTTACCGAGCCCTCTGGCTCTCCATCGACTCGTACTTAATGATGAATGCTGGCACTGCTTCATCTGTGGGGGTGGAATGGGACACCTTTAAGGCTGTCCTCCGGGGACATGCCATCAAAACCACGTATGGCGCCCGTAAATCGCTGACGGATGCGCTTCAGGCTCATGAATTGGAAATACGGAGGTGCGAGTAACTCATCCCTAGCGACCCCCGGGTGGGTCCCTCTCTGGCGCAGGCCTGCTTAGCGTAGAAGGGTGCAATGGACGACCTTTGCGCGCTGGATTAGAGGACAAACTTGGCACGCAGGCACAAGGAGGGAGATAAGGCGGGCAAGCTGCTAGCGTGGCTGCTGAAGTCTGACACTTCTCAACCCCCCATAACTGCCATACATAATTCTGTTGGGACTCTAGTGAATACACAGGAAGACATTAATCAGCCCTTTTATGAATATTACACAGCGCTATATGCGACCCCTGTTGTCCACGACCCTACTTCCATACAGGGCTTCCTCGCGGAGATTCAGCTTCCGCAACTCACACCAGCACACTACGATTCCCTAGAGGACCCCATCACGGTAGATGAGATAAAGGAGGCGATTGGGTAACTGGCCACTGGTGAAACGCCGGGAACAGACGGCTGGCCGTCGGAGTTTTACTCTACTTACTCTGACCGGATAACACCTTGGTTAGCCAGTATGTATACTGAAGCCTTCGAGAGGGGCGAACTTCCACCCACTCTGAGAGAGGCGACATTAGTGGTCCTACCAAAACCTGGCCGAGACCCTCTTCAAATGGCCTCATACCACCCCTTGTCAACGTTGAACGTCGACTACAAGATCCTCGGGAAATTATTAGCGAATCGGTTAGTCGCGGCTGTCCCTCTGCTAGTCCATGAGGATCAGAACGGCTTTATACCGGGGAGGAACATAGGCCTGAATTTGCGTCGCCTGTTCACACTGCTAGAATGGGCAAAGGGGGAAGCGGAGATGCCCTGGATAGCTTCCCTAGTCATCGAAAAGGCGTTCGATACTCTATGATGGGATTATCTGCTGGTGGTGCTATCCGGATTCGGCATTGGCCCCAATTTCCTACGCTGGCTACAGTTACTATATCACAAGCCTCAGGCCAGGGTGAAGACGGATCGTACTTTCTCTTCGCTTTTTACGATAGCGAGATGCACACGCCAGGGTTGCCCCCTGTCGCCGATACTTTTTGCATTGGCCATGGAGCCACTGGCATGTAGATTAAGACAACGGGTGACGGAGTGGGGCCTCCATGTAGATCGTCGATGGCACATAGTGTTGCTGTATGCGGATGACGCATTAATGTACCTGCTCGGCCAGACTGAGATACTGCAAGTAATAATGGACCTCTTAGATGAACATGCACGGGTCTCGGGTCAATTGGTCTAAATCGGTGGTGTTCCCAATGACACCTATGTCACCAGATCAGAGAAACGCTGCACCGAACACGCCGTTGGTATGGGCGTTTGACACTTTTAAGTACCTGGGAGTCCAGGTCTACCACTCAGAGATGGACACCATAGATGGCAACCTGGGATGGCCATTACCAGAGCACGATCGACTCTCCCGTTCTGGCTGGGCCTTCCCATGGGGCGGGTGGCCATCTCCAAGATGCTGGTCCTCCCGCGCCTCTTGTACTACTTTCATATCCTTCCCTACAGCCTGCCACGGAAATTCTTTAAGGATCTGGAATCCTTTTTGGTCTCCCTAATATGGAATTCTAGGGCCAGGGTGGCTCTTCATAAGTTATATCTGCCACTGTCGGACGGTGGCCTCGGTGCCCCGAATCATGAGCGCTACTAGGCCGCAGCGCAACTGCAATGGCCAATGCGTTGGCTGGCTAAAAGCAACCTCACTGAGTTGGTGACGGTGACCATATCTTGGGACCAACCAGTACTACAGGAGTGGTTGTCGGGTACTACCACTCTAACCCAGAAGCATCGCAGCAACGTCCTCATGGTGGTGGCCAGGCGCACCTGGTTCCGATACATGCTGCCCAAAGGTCGGACCACACCATATGCCCCTGGCCTGCCGCTCGAGGTACTCCCGGGCACGTTCACTTGTCACTGACGCACGGAGCTTGGGCCTTGGAGGGAGAAGGGTTTGGACACATGAGGGGACATGTATGCGGACTCACAACTACAAACGTTTGAGGAGCTGGTGGACGCTTATGAAATACCGCAGGGATCCTTTCTGTTACATGCACTGCTTACTCGCCATTTCCTACAAATGCAGGATAACGACCGCACCGAACCTCCCACATCACACCCCTTGCAAACACTGCTGACGCATGGTCAGGGTAGGCATGCGGTGACAGCCATCTACACCTCTCTCCATGTGGACAATCCACCCGCATTGACAACGTTGCGTGCATACTGGGACGCTGAGCTGGCCACCACTATTACTGCCAAACAATGGGCGCAATGCACCAGTTATCCGAAAATTATTTCGACCAACGCCAGGCTGAATTTAACTACTTGCACCATACGTATCTCACACCACATAAGCTAGCATTCATGTACCCCACAACAGTAGACAGATGCCCTAGGTGCCGTGATTTGGGGGCCACATTCACACACATGGTGTGGACCTGTACCGATATTCAAACGTACTGGGCCTAGGTGGCCGCTATCCTCTCAGAGGTGGCTGCCACCCGGGTGTAGGCGCGGCCCACCCATTTCCTATTGGGCATCATGAGGCGTACCGCTTCTCGTAAGGGCCTGAACAAGTTCCTAGATCTAGCCCTGGGCCTCGCCAAACGTAAAATAGCCATGACATGGAAGGTGCATCTGGGCCCCAACATACACTCGTGGATACTCGACCTTCGCGGGGCACTTGTGTCGGCACATGCAAATCAGCTGGTGTCGGCTATGCGAGCGTCAGCACCCCCATGACCGAACCCCAATCAATGGCAACACTTTCTGACACTAGTCGAGGCCAAGCTGGCAACGGCGCACCCTCCCTCTTAAACCCAGTCTTTAGCACGGGGACTCAACTTTCTCAGCTCGACGGGACCCGCACTCCTACACATATACATGTACATCCCTGGCTGTTGGATGCGCGGGGCCCTCACTCTCCCCTCTCTGCCTCTCCTCGTGCCTTATTTATTCTCTGGCTTTCTTGTCTCTCCCTCCACCCCTCCCGCTGCCCCCTCTTCTTTCGGCTTATCTCCACCAGGTGGGATACTGCCACCAGTCAGCTACACACGTGATGCCCACTGATATGCTCCAGCGCCATGCACGCCTTGACCTACATAGAGATCGACCTTTAGTTTTTCTTTTGTGTTGTTTCACTTTGTTGCCTATTTATGACTCAATGTTGGAATTGATCTGTGTAATAATGATGGATTTTCCTTTTGCTATTATGACTGTTATAATTGTTGATAAATGTATCCTGTCACGGAAATGTGTGGCAGCACAGAAGGCAAAGTGAACTTCCTTTTTTGCTGAGCTGGATTCTCCTGACACCCTGCCTATGCCATTTACCTTATTGTAAATGTAAAGTAAATGCTGGACTATGTCGTCATGCAGATGTTAATGATGTTACTTTATCGAAAAATAATAAAAATAATTTAATTAAAAAAAACATCTCCCCCGCATATCATGTAGTTCCTGTTCAGAGCCCTCCCCAAACCACAAGGGTCTTAGTGTGTATAGCATCAATATGCTACAGCTACCTTTGGAGTAACTTTTTTTGGATTTCAAGGTTGGTTGCAAGAGTATTTCCCATTAGTAGTTTTTAAAAAAAATTATTTGGTGAATTTCAGGTGTTTCACATGAAAAAGAATTCCCACATCTGGGATGTAACAGGTGGACACCGGAGTAAAATACTTTGCAAAGAGACATTTGAACTTTTAAACTTGTTTCTTCGTTTTTCCTCCACAGGAAAATAGTTTTTCTCCAGTGGAAAATCTCCTTCCTTTATACATCCACCAATTTTGAGAATCTTCTGTCCACATTCCCACTCGTCATGACAAAAGTCAATGTCCATACCATATCAGCCGGGGGAGCGTCTTGTGATAGTTTGCAAATGCCCACAACAGGTTTGCAAAAACTCCTTTTTATCAGGAGAAATCTCTCCCAAAAATAGATTGGCAGAAAATTAATTAGCAAAAAAAACCAATGTTTTGCGACAAATTTCTCCCACAGAAACTTTTTACAGAACCTGAAGACTTTTCATTTTCCACTAAGCATAAAATCAATAAACTATACAAAACTTTCAATTTCGCACAATCCTATCCCTGTTGCATCAGGGAAGTAACAGCTCTCGCTCCCTAAGCGAAGGCAGAGCAAGGAAACAGGCTTCGCGAAGTCCAGATTCGAACATCCATCTTGGTCATTGTTGAAATTGAAGCTTTCGAGTTAGACTGTTCTTTCTGGTCGAACAGCACCCCAGGGTTTCTTACCAGGGTTAAGGCAGGAGGACAATGGTCTGTCTATATACATTTTGTGGGGTTCAACAATGCAGCATGGGAAGCCGCACATTTGAGAGACGCTGTTTTGCTATGGGCTGTGTTGTGTTTTAGTTGCGTGGTAGCTGCCCAAGAAACGATGCCACACACCAGAGCGGGGGATGTTCTGGGCTAGCCTGCAGGTTGACCTCTGCATAGTTATACAGCGGAAGGCAACGAGATGTCATGGAAGGGATTAGAGCAGTGATTCCCAACCTGTGGTCCGGGGACACCTGGGGGTCCGCCAATCCTAATCTGGGGGTCCGCAATTACTTCGAAAATTAAATAATATTAACAGATTAATAAAGTGTAGATTAATAAAGAAGATAAATCTAGAATTTCAAAGTTTAAAATGTTCTGCAAATGTGAAGGAATTTGAAATTGGAGGCCAAAAATGAAGGTAGTGTCCTCAGATTGACTGTGAGAACAGTGCAACTGCATGATACAGAATAGAGTATGGGCGATGAGTGGCCTCAATTGAAATTAGAAATGCTCCAACCCTCCTATTAAAATTACAATTTCGATTTCTGTTATATTTGATTGTGAATTAAATAGATTATTTCATCATTTGTGTATTTGTTTGATAAATGCTTGTTTCTGTATTGTTTGTGTATCGTTTAGCAGTTCAAGTCATCGAAAATGCTTAGGTCATGTTCCCCGGCTTCCTGTAATAACTCAGTGCGGGTCTTTGATTCCAATAATAATTCAGTGGGGGTCCCTGGTTTCCTGTAATGAGTAAGTGGGGGTCCTCAGAAGACAAAAGTTTAAGAACCACTAGATTAGAGGAAGGAGACACCTGTTGGGAACCAGAGGCATGAGGGACAAAGACTACAATACCACACAGGTTAGTGATGCAAAACCTGGTCTGAATTAGGGGTGGGTGAAATATTCCATTCTGTCTGTGGTATTGCCGGAATTTTGGCCACTCTTTAACGTGGAGCTTTGGTCAAATTCCGGCACTCATCACATGGTGGAATTTTTCTCCCGTAAGGCTCCTGAATATGTGAGCCGACGAGTGCGAGCGATATTTGGCATCCCCAGCGCGATTTTCTAACGCCAGCGGTCACCAGAATTCGCAGGTGGTCGCGGTGAGAGGGCTGCTGTTCAAGTAGATTTGCTGCTGCTGAAGTTTTCTACTCGAGTGGCAGCAAAATCAACTTGAATGGTTGCGTACTCTTGTGCAACGCATGGTGTCATAAGTGCTGATTTTCACGCTACTGACTCTAAATTGCAGCACGAGCATCATATTTTCTGCCCGTTAGCGGCATCTTGTGGAGTTTTTCTGGGGGGGGGGGGGTGACATCCCACTGATGTGAAATGGAAAGAAAAAAAACTTCCATGAACAATCCAAGCTTGTTTATCAACTACCCAGCTAGTCATGGTGCATCAAGTCAATGGAGGTATGGCGTTACATTGAGTTACTTCCTGCCAGTGACCATCAATCATACAGACTACAATTGAGCCTGACCCTTTTCTCCTAATCCCTACTAGAAACCACGCTTGAGGTGAACATAAGGCTACTCTCGCCCAATCCCTGCTTGAAACCATGTTTAAGGTAACCATAGAGCGAATGATTGCTTGGACCAGAGGTCCCCAAAGTCTGGTTCAGAGGCATGATGCCTTCAGTCAGGCGAAGTGGTACGAGTTAATGCGTTTTATAGGGGAGTTTGGGCAAATGTAAACCGAAAAAAAGGTGGAGATGTAAGAGCCTGTGGGGACCACAGAGCGTACGAGGAACAACAGATTTCTACAGGCTGCAAAAATAAGCCACAATTTTAGCAAACCTTTGGATGGGCTAGAATTGGGATTGGGTTGAATGGGGCATTGCTTCAACCCCATGACACAGATTATCATCAATTCAACCCGAGTTTTGCTAAGCAGAACTGTTATTAAGAATTTATAGAATTATAATTCCCCCTGCAAAGTTTTGCAAAGGTGGCAATTTCCCATAGTTGTCAATGTATGTTGGCAGGTATATATGTGGTATTTCTATAACACAAACCTAACCAGAAGGCAACAGAGCGCAGTACAGGACCAAAAATGCATACAGTCAACAAGTGATAGGAGAGGAAGCTGGGTTGTGGTTGGTTAATACATTGTGATGTAATATTCTTTAAACAGATGAGTCTTCAACTCTTTCCTAAATTGGAGCAAAGTTGGAGCTGTCCTGAAGGATACAAGGATGTTGTTCCATTATTCTGGGTGCATAAATAAAAAGGCTGGCTACCTTGTTTTTGTTTTTTTACGCTTCTTAGTCTGCTGTCTGCTGGCGTCCTGGCTGTCGGCGTGCCAAGATTTACCAGAGATGCTGAGCTTGTCTGCAAGATCAGCGAGGGTGCTGGTCATGATGGCTTTGTAAATGATGCAGCTCGTTTTGAAGATGGTACGGGCTGATAAGGGGAACCTATGGAGTTCCAGCAGGATGGGGGTGATGTGCCCATATTTCTTCAGGCCCTGGATGAGATATGCTGCAGCATGTCGGATACCCTTAAGGGATGCCAGTGTGGAGTCTGGGTGGACCATAGAGGAGGGCCTTGCCACCTTCCAGATGCAGGAGTATGTGGGCTTTAACAACAGTGCTGAAGTCGTTTTCTGGAAGAAATGTTTTCCCTTTCTTTAGGTGAGAGAGAGCTGGTTCCAGGCCATGTTTCGGCAAAACGTTACTTGAGGGTGAGGTTGGTGTCCAGGGTGAATCCAAGGGACTGTACATTCAGTGAATGCAGGGGTTCAAAGCCATTGAGCTTCATGTCATTGACCAGGTTTGTGTTGTTTTTTTGTTTGTAGTTCTTGGCAACTAACAGGAATTTTGTTTTGAATGGGTTGAGCTTTAGGTAGGTTTTGGACATTCAAGTTTGGATTATGTGCAGGCCGTGTTCAAGACGTTAGATGCCTGGAGCAGAGGAGACTTTCAAGAACAGTTGTGTATCAGCAGCATTTTGGTGAATATTGATGTTGTTTTCTGTGAGTAGAGCACCAAGCGGCTCCACGTAGAGGTTGTAGATGACAAGGTGTTTAAACAGAGAGAGACCCCTTGTCAGCTACCAAGGGAGTGGGGTACTACCAGTACAAAAAACAAATTATCCCTTGATTTACTCAATCAACAAGAACACCCTATCATTAGTGGAATTCTTAATTCATATAAAGCACATGGATTTATTTTTTTTGAGGGGATCTCACTCAAAAACCCTAACACACTCAAACAATAATACCACTATAACATGCAATACAAAAAGGGTCAATTTATTTCTTTAGTACATGTGAATATTATTAAAAACACAATTTATATAGTAAAACACCTAAAATACAACACAATGCATCAATTCAACATAATTAAAAACAATACAATTCATCAGATCAGGACATAACATAACATCTTATGACACTTTTACCACAGAGACCCCTAAAAAATAGGGAAAAGAACAATGATAGACAATACACTTTGTCTTTTAACTCAACAATTCCCTAGGAATAATTTTAGCAAGATTAGCCTGGATACATATACTCTATTTTGTATCTACAGGTCCAACTTGTCCTCGGGATAATGTACAGAAATGCGTCGACGCGTTTCGATGGGTATCTGATTATTCCATCTTTATCAAGATAGTCATTATGTTCACTTTTCTTTGTGGTACATTAGGTTGTTATACCCTGAATGAAAAGGAGTTGATATTTGCACTTATTTATTTATTTATTTTTAAGGTTTTATATAGCGCGGACAAGACCCTTGCGGGTATCAGAGCGCTTTACAACGTATACAATACAAATAAAAACTGAATATTATTGGTTATGATAGTTCCAACATTGGTATCTGTTTCATCCTCGCAGATATCGGCCAGCCAACATCTAATGGATCAGGTGAATTTGGCCAGGAGAATTGCTTTAACTTCATTTTTGAAGGATGCCGCATGAGGGTTCTGTCTCGTTTTTGGGGGTAAAGCATTCCAAATCCTAGGGGCCATTCCTGAGAAGGAGCGGTTATACGTTTTCTTTTTGGAAAATCTTTGTGGTTTCAATAAAAGGTTAGAAGAACTCCTGTTCGTTCTGTTACCCCCCGATGGTATTAGTTTCTCTGCAAGGTATTGTGGTGTTTTGTGATGCAATGCCTTGTGTGTCATACAAGCAATCTTCAGATGAACTCTGGCCTCAAAGGGTAGCCAGTTAAGGGCACGCAAATCAGGGGAGATGTGATCGTTTCTTTTGGAGCCTGTGATAAGTCTAGCGGCTGCATTGATTGATGCTCTTAGTGGGGCTGTCGTTGTTCTGGGAAGGCCACAGAGAGCGACACTCCCATATTCCACTCTGGGGATTACTAGAGATTGAACGGCCTGTTTGAAATCATTTGCGGGTATGAAGGGTTTCATTCTTCTTAACATGTTCATTTGAAAGTTTGCTCCTTTATTTGCTGCGCTGATGTGTTTTTGCATATTTAGCTTATTGTCCAGCGTTATGCCAAGTGATTTGGCCGAATCAATCAAGAGCGGTTGGCCATCCAGTGCTGTTAGGTGTTTCATCCATTCCATGATGTTGGTTGTCTGGTTGGGGGGCGCTATTAGGAGGAATTCTGTTTTTAGTGTGTTTAATTTTAAGTGATTATTAGCTAACCAGGTCTGCGTTTTTTGTAGCGTTGAATTGAGGGACTTGATGTCCTCAAGCGAATGTACCTTAATGTAGAGTTGTGTGTCATCTGCGTACATGTGGTATTGGACCTTTGCAGAGTTGAGAAGCTCGGTGAGTGGTTCCATGAACAAGTTGAAGAGTGTCGGGGAGAGAGAGGATCCTTGGGGTACTCCTAAAGTGACAGGAGAAGGTTTGGAGAGGGATTGATTAGCCTTAAAACTTTGTGTTCTGTTTTGAAGGAAGGAAGTGAACCAGTTGAGGACCGTTCCTGACAGACCCATTCTATGATTCAGGAGGTCTAATAGATTGTCGTGCTTGATCGTGTCAAAGGCGGAGGATAGATCCAGTAAGATAAGTAAGCAGGCTTTGTTTTGGTCCAGTATATTTAAGGCGTCGTCTATAATGTTGGTCATTGCGGATTCGGTACTGTGCCCTGATCGAAAACCAGATTGGAATTTATCAAGCAGGTTGTAGTGATCAATGTGGTAGGTAAGTTGCGTGTGAACACATTTTTCTAGTAATTTGGCCAGGGTAGGGATGTTGGATATAGGGCGATAGTTATTTAGGTCAACTGGGTCCGCCGATGATTTCTTTAAGATGGGGGAGACCTGACCAGCTTTGAGTATATCAGGGATGGTTCCTTGTAGCAGAGAGGAGTTTATAATCCTAGTCCATAGAGGCACTAACGTCGGAATGAAATCTTTTAGGAGGGATGCTGGGAGGGGGTCGGAGAAGTGATTGGCGGGATTTAAGGCTGTAAGTGTTTTTTGAATAGCTTCTTCGCTGTAGAGGTTGAAAGATGACCAGTCTGCATTGTTTTTGAGGTCGATCTTTGAGGAACCACTAAGTGGGTTCCTGAGGGGGGACCATGAGGCGATCATGTTAGAATTGGTGAGGGCTGACATGTCATTCATTAGGTCTGACTTTATGTTTTCAGTTTTTGTTGTGAAATATGAGGCGAATGTCTCGCAATTGGGTAGTGTGTCTGAGTTAACTTGAGGCGAGTTGGAGACTCCCTTCGATTGTGCTTTGATTATTTCAAATAGTCTTTTTGGGCGATTCTTGGATTGGTTCAATTGATTACTAATGAAGTCTAATTTTGAACGTCTGATTTTTCTGTAGTAGGCATTTCTCGTGCTTCTGAGTAGTTTGAGGTGAGGCGAGGAAGGTGTTGTTCTCCATTGACGTTCAATTGATCTTAATGTTCTTCTGTCTTCATTTAGGCTACCGTCATACCATGGGTTTGAGACTTTGTTGGAATTACTTTTCAATTGAAGTGGAGCTAAATTGTCTAAAAGTATGTTCATAGATTGGAAGTAATGATTGGTCAGATCGTGTACATCATGTAATCTGTCAGGAGGGAGCGTTAGGATGGGACTAGCGGTTGCAATTGAGGATGGATTCACGTTTTTTAGGTTTCTTTTCCAGATTTTTGTTCTCTTGGGTTGGACATGGAGGTGTTTATTCTTATATTTCTTATATTTCTTTTGCAGGCTCGAAGAGTGGTCTCCTCACCTGCCGATGCGCTTACGTGGCGCTCTTATTGGCTCATGGATTCCCCGTCCTACTTCGTCCTTCTTGAAAGTGTAAAAAACTTTTTTTTTTACACTTTCAAGAAGGACGAAGTAGGACGGGGAATCCATGAGCCAATAAGAGCGCCACGTAAGCGCATCAGCAGGTGAGGAGGTGGATGTATTTAAGCCCCTCTACCTTGAACGTGATTTGCGGGTTTTTTTGGACACAGAACTAGAAACCTGGGGTTCCGGATTGAACCGTTCAAGAATATACGGCAGTTGGGAAACAGTGATTATTCACGTCCGTTTAAGAAGGGGATCTACTAACAGACCACTCTTCGAGCCTGCAAAAGAAATATAAGAATAAGTGCAAATATCAACTCCTTTTCATTCAGGGTATAACAACCTAATGTACCACAAAGAAAAGTGAACATAATGACTGTCTCGATAAAGATGGGATAATCAGATACCCATCGAAACGCGTCGACGCATTTCTGTACATTATCCCGAGGACAAGTTGGACCTGTAGATACAAAATAGAGTATATGTATCCAGGCTAATCTTGCTAAAATTATTCCTAGGGAATTGTTGAGTTAAAAGACAAAGTGTATTGTCTATCATTGTTCTTTTCCCTATTTTTTAGGGGGTCTCTGTGGTAAAAGTGTCATAAGATGTTATGTTATGTCCTGATCTGATGAATTGTATTGTTTTTAATTATGTTGAATTGATGCATTGTATTTTAGGTGTTTTACTATATAAATTGTGTTTTTAATAATATTCACATGTACTAAAGAAATAAATTGACCCTTTTTGTATTGCATGTTATAGTGGTATTATTGTTTGAGTGTGTTAGGGTTTTTGAGTGAGATCCCCTCAAAAAAAATTCCATGTGCTTTATATGAATTAAGAATTCCACTAATGATAGGGTGTTCTTGTTGATTGAGTAAATCAAGGGATAATTTGTTTTTTGTACATGACAAGGGACAGTGTGGAAACCTGGAGGGCTCAGCAGCTGATAGGGATCTTTTGGGAACTGAAGGTGCCCATGTGAACTAACTGGTGATGCTTGGAAAGGTTGGAGGAGAACCAGTGGACATTGCTGGTGGATTCCATTTGAGGCTCCAGTGTGCATATGAGGGTGGGATAGCCAACTGTGTTGAAGGCAGCTCAAAGGTCCAGCAATATCAGGAGGCAGGTGCCATCTTCATCCGTGGCCAAATACTTTTCTTTATAAAAGCGCCCCGTGAAAGAGCGCATGGCGCGCTGAATTCGCTGAATGTTGCAGGAAAGCATGTAGCGCTTGCAGTAGGAGAAACTCATTAAAGAAAATAGGGCTTACATACTACATAAGACGTACTGTGTGACAACTGAAGTAAAGGGGCCAATCCTCATGGGAGGTTAAAAATGAAGACAAGACGGTACTAAGGAGGGACTAACAAGCCTATTAACGAATCAGAAGCCAGCATTTACAAAGGACAATGACACAAGCCAATGACAAATATGGCCGGAGAGTGGGCTTCAAGTACATACCCCAATACAGCATGCCTCGCAGAGCAGCGCATGCACAAACTCGACCTAAAAACAGGGTTCTTGGTAAAATTTGTGGGACTACCTCTGCCCAGCCCGAATGGCTTTTCAGACTGGTTTAGAGTCATGCAGCTTCTGTACAAAAAGATTGTGGAGAATCATTCAGTGTCCTAAAGAGGCCTGTGATAGAATGGGACTGGCTCGCCCAGTTTGGCACGTCTTTAGGAGACATGCAGCATACTAAGGAAACACGTTCTTGCTATCCGACTGATACTTCCTCAGCCCTGCCGACTTATCAAAGGAATCTCACTTCCTAGGAGAGTCAGTTAGAGGTTACCACCATTCTCCATGTCGTCAAGAGACCGTGTTGCCTTTCCTGGCTTTTCATTTGGCAATCTAATTAATTCTGGAATTGAAGTTTTGGTTTGCTTATATTGAATAAATTAGACTAACACACCAGAAACCCGTGGTCTGTAGAAGGAAAGTCCAGGAACATGGCATCCTGCAGACATGGACTGAGTCAGTAGGAGTCTGCGAAAAACACATCATTTCGCAAAATTCCAGCCAAATCTGTCATTTAGCGCTACATTTTAGCGTGAAATGCTTATTCGCATCAGTTTTGACACAAGAATGCACGTCACACTGAAAAAATTGCACGAAAAACACAATTGCCACGAAAAACAGCCGTTCGCCTTCTGGTTGTTCGTGTTGTTCCCACGCTCCAATTTTTCTGCGATTGGTGGCGTAATTATGTGACGTGACATATTGGCGTCATTTTAGAAGTGCTTGTAACAGCGTAATGCGAAATTGCAGAAACTAAGCCAGCGTAATTTAAATTTCGCCCAGGCCCACTACCTCCATGTAACTGTCTGTTCCTCATCTGTGAGACCCTTGGAAGCCCTGCTCTGACAGAACATCTCCAGATGCACTATGGGCCCCACCACACAGCCTCTCTCTGGCACACACCGCCTGTTTACAGCTCATCTTTCCTAAGCAGAAAGCCTGCGAGGAATCCGGCACTTTGCTCAGACCTCTCCCTAATGACTTCCCTCTCCCCCCAGAGCATCATCTGTGACCACGCTAAGAGCTCCCAGGCCTGGAAGTCGTGGAATGCCCCACAACCCGCTGAGAGACGCCTTCAAAGCTGAACTGTTTTCTGTTTCTCTGTCACTCACCTTAAAGGCCATTTATGCAAATACCTGCCTTTTGAAGTGCCCCGAGACCGCCCTGGTGCTGCAGGTGGACGTCAGGGCCCAGCGGCGAGCTGCAGGTCCAGGGATGCACGCGCTGAAAGCTCACCTCAGCGCCTGGTGTCCATGGGAGGTGGTGATGACAGCAGGCGCTATGGGCGAAGTAACAGGTGACTGCGAGCCACCTGAGGATAGAGCCCTGCTGCAGAGCAGGGAGGGAAAGGACCTTCCCTTCATTAACCTTTGACCTCTGGCGGCCCTCACACACAGTGCCGCACCCCTGCACCTGTTGGAATGGGGCGTCCCTAACTGGTGACAATCACTCAAAAACTGTTCATGCTTTTGAAGTTGCTTCAGCTGTTATAATTTATTAAATGTTAATCAGTTCAATAGCCTCGAAAAAAGCATTTACAATTCCCGTGTGACTCTATTTGAAATACGTTATATGTGCATACTGGGTTTTGGCAAGAGGAGCAGGGTGACCATCTCACTACAGGACATTATAGGCTCTGTCTTCACTCATAGACTTTTTACCTACAAACTATTGCCTTCCGGTTTGTCAGTCGAAGTCATTCAATGAGAGCAAAAGAAGACTACGATACCCAGAATGCATTGTGTTATTAGAGGAAAGTCAAGAACTGGAAACAGTGTCCTGGAGCGGGGCGGTCACGTCATAGAGGTGTATCACCCGCTAGCTACATTTGTTGCGTTTCTTTGCTTATTTCAGATCTGCAAAAACACACGGTGCCACGTGTGTCACACAATATGAGCAGTTTTCACACGGTCACCAGTGAACAGAAGATGTCACACAGGGGAAGGCAGGGGGAGCTGGAACCGCAGCACAGAGGGGTTTCCAGCTCTTGTGGGGAGGCTCTGCTCAGGGGATTCTGTACTTCCCCAAGTGCATGGGAGTCAATATCAGAAGCTTCCGTCCAAGGCCCTCAGTGACCACCGTGTGCATCACACACTTGCAGGGCCACACTGTGACGTTACTAGCAGTCTAACACAGAGAAGGAGCACAGAGACACAGAGGACATGTATGGCCACACACGTGGGTGCAGCAATCCCTCACGTGGTCAGGTACTTCTGTGTCGACCAATGTCACATGTCCTTCACTATGGCAACACCAGGGTCTCTAGGGGTGTTGCAGGAGGTCTAACTATATTCTGTCTCCTTGAGCTGCGGTTCCCTCTGTTTCTTCTTTCAACTTTCTAGAAGGCCGGGGGCACTTCTGGGGAGACACGGTGTACCTTAAGTTGCTAACATTCTTTGTCTTCCCAGGATGCACCAGAAATAGGAGGTTACCATGAGTGGGGTCTACTGGGAGGATGTTGCTAAGGTTTTTTCATTTTCCAGAAACCCTTCCTATACTTTTCATTAAAAAAAAAACCACAAGCCCAGGCAATGCGAGATGTCTGTCTTATGAATGAAAGAGTCTTTTGTTTCATGGATGGTTTTAGGCACTCAATCAGTCACTGTACATGCCCTGTCACTCATCTTTTCACATGTGCATTTATTCATCCATCCACTGACTCATCCTTGCATTCACCGTCTGACACAGCTGCAAGGAACACGCACAAACTCAACAACATATGCAAACTAAATTAAAAGAACACAAGTAGAAAAAGAAAAGATGCTGCCGTCTAAACACAGTGGGCATATGATACCTGGCACCAAAGCCCTTGCCTCCTAGGTAATCTGTGAGATTCCATGAAAAATACCTACCTGTAGGCAGTAATAATCTACCTTTTAATGTCTACTGACTTGAACATATGCTTTTCACAATCAATATGTTCAGGGCTGCTGCCTTTATAGTAACTTTTCATATTAAAACAATCAGACCTACAGCCTTTATCATTAGCATGTCCCCATAATCAACTCATACCTACTGTACTGAGCACAAGCTTTCCACAAGGCAACCATCCAGCATGCAGCCATAAAAGTACAGATGTACACAAAATTACAGTTGGCAAAACAAAATACTTTCTCTCCTGAGGGAGCCTAACAAAGATCACTGTAGTACATATCTTCTGTCCCCACTGTTTGTTTGGGTGAAACACAAACCCCAAAACCCTTGCGAACTACGTAATCTGTGAAATTCCATGTAACAAAATACCTGCCTACCAGGGCCCGACTGGCCGTAGCGGGCACCAGGCATTTCCCCGGTGGGCTGGATGGGAGGGGGCCTGTTTTGTGGCCGTGGGGCCGCTTTTCATACAGGGGGCTGGTTTTGCAGCAGTGCTGCAATATTAGCCCCCTGTAAGAAAAGCGGGAGTGGTGCTTCGTGGCTACCTGCCCCCCCCCCCACCCTCTCCCAGGGCAAGTCGAACAGCAACCTGCCAGGGCTGGTTGCTGTTCCCAGTCTGGCCCTGCTGCCTACAGGCTTTAGCAGTGTATTAACAAACCATCCTTAAAAGCTGGGGGCGCTAGAGAGCTCGGCCCCAGGTTTCCGTCACTCCGTTAGGCTTTGCTGGCTATCCTATCCTATCCTATCCATCAGGAATCCGCTCGATTGGCAGACATCTCCAGCGTAAAACACTCGGAGCTGTCTGGCGGGATCCCAGAGGAATGTGCAGAATTGCCGCTGAGCCGCCATAACGGTGCATTGAGCGAGATACCGGGTGACGGTGAGGGCCTCTAACCAAAATGGCGCCGTGCTCAGGCGAAGGCCCTGGAAGTGGAAGAGAACGCTCCGGCAACTAGGCGCACCGGACAACCGATGCGGTGAGAAAACCAACTCTTGCAGCATCGGAGGGACAGCGGCCCACGACACAGAGAGGTTGGGAAACGTGGAGCTTGGGGACGACCGACCTACTGACCTGCCTGCCCTATTGCATCGGAACAGAAAGAGAGCCGAACGTGGCCAGCGGGAGCAGGATATACTGGAGAGGTGCTTGCGGTGGTACATGCATTGCTCCGGAAGGCCGGCCCGGTGGGACACCCCCCTGAGGTAGGAGGAGACAGAGGAATCCAGGCGCAGCGATGCGCGCCTGAGATCCTGCCGGATGTGGGCACCCTGGGCCCTTGCGGTGGGAGACGCCAAGTGCCCAGAAGACGAAGGGCCTCCGAGGGGTACTGGTGGCGGGCCGGCGGTGGAGCTGGAACTCGCGGTGCCGCGGAGCTGATTCGCTGCAGCCGCCAGCCCGTAATGTAAATTGAGCATATGGACCCCTTTATAAGAAGCGGGGAGAGCGGCCGCAGGCTCGAGATTCACCTGAGCATTGAGACACGCGGAGAGACAAGCGCAGTGACTGGGTGGTGGGCCTCGGGCCTCCAGATGATGGTGAATAGGCGGACCCCTCCGCTCCTCTCTGATGTCTGAGTAATTCCAGATACCCAGTCAAAGAGTGAGGCTGCCTGACTGGACCTTGCCTATAAAGGTGAATTGGTATATTTAAGGAGACTGAGGCGCACGGGGTACCCACCAGGAGGAGGCCCAGGGAAGATAATTGTGTCCAAGTGGGTGCCTCCTGAATCTTTGGGAGTATAGCAAGGTCGCCTGGCAGAAGGAAAAACACCTATAGACTCCTGGTCAGCAGCAAAATACCTGCAGAGAGCGACCAATCACACAGACTGTTGGTGGGGGAGATAGACGCTGCTGCGCTCCTGCTTGATGTGGAGGACAAGGGGTGTATTACTGGAGCGTCTCAGCCAGCAGTATCTCATTAGGGACTGGGAGAACTGGGACACCCATGGGGTGATAACCGTATGATAGCTGTATTGACAGCAAGTAGGGCTCACATTGGTAGCTCACAATTTTGCACCGGGAGACAGTGACTGCCAAACTCTGCTCTGTAGATGCTAAGTTGCAGCCTGACAGGAATATGACTCGTTACTACGCGAGTCATTACATCGCGTGGCATTACAACGCGGTCGTTACAACGTCCGCGTTGTTACCACACAATGCCATTACTACGCAAGTCATTACATCGACTTGCAGTAGATGGCGCGCTGACATTAGAAATATATAATTTACTATTCCAACTCCAGCCTACGCAACAGTAGGGAAGGTGTTGGAATAGTAAACTATACTATTCCTAATGTTAGCGCGCCATCTACTGCAAGTCGATGTAATGACTTGCGTAGTAATGGCATTGCGTGCTAACAACGCGGTCGTTGTAACAACCGCGTTGTAATGGCATTGCGATGTAATCAACGCGATGTAAAGGTCGTTTCCCGCCTGACAGACCACATACCCAGGAAAACATATCCCCAATCGATCAATAACCCATGTGGGCAAGAGGAGAGGCCACTGCCCGGGTGGAGAACTGAGTATCGCAGTGCAGACCCACATTGCCATGGGGTAGACGGACATCCGGCAATCTGAGCTGGTTTTTGACCAGCGCAGACCCCCTAAGAGTATGGAACCCATGGAGGACAGACGGCAGGAAGCGAGAGCAAGTGAGGCGCCCACAAAAGAACCAGATATCCGGGAGATGTTTAAAGACCTGAAACAATCCCTCACCGCTATTGATCACATAATTGACTCTCTAGCGGACAGGCTCGACAGACTGAAAGATAAGGTAACCGGCCACGATGAACGTATTGAACAATTGGAACAATGCACTTCTCAACTGGAAGATAATGGAGCAACCACCCGGGAGAAGCTGCTCAGCTTGGAGAAAGTGCTTGAAATGATCCGGAATAAAAATGAGGACTTGGAAGCCAGGTCCAGAGCGAAACAACATCCGAATACTGGGGATTCTGGAGTCCACCCTATGACGCGAGTGGAAGACTATGTTGAAGAAATGCTGAGGACCCTCTGCAGGGGCTCCCTATCCGCAGTCTGCATAGTGGAGAGAGCACACAGATTGCTGGCACCGAGGCCTCCGCCCGGGGCTCCCCCTAGGCCAATTATCGCTCGCCTGCTGAACTATAGGGACAGAGACACTGTGCTCCAGATGGCGAGGGATCAGCGCGAAGTACGATACCAAGGGAACACAGTGTCGTTTTATCCCGACTTGATCCTGGCAGTTCAGGCAGCCAGACGCAAGTTTCTACCAGTAAAGAGACTACTTCACAAGCAAAACATTAAATATTCGTTACTTTACCCTTCAAAATTGCACATCTTCCATGCAGGCAAGACATCGTACTTCACAGACCCAAAACTTGCATCTAAGTTTGTGCCTGGGCTCCACCCGACTGAGCGGTCGCCACAGAAGGAGAAAGATGGCAAGGCAGAGAGCCACCTCAGCAACAATGACTAACAGAGAACTGGTGCACTAGTTACCCTGGCTGTGAACTGTGCGCTGGGCCCGGAAGACGGCATGCGGAAGCCCTCAGAAAAGTAATCATATCACTTTATGTAGCGTAAATGACTGACTGCTTATGTGAGATGTCTGCCATTCTGGCAGTGGGGTGATCTGCCCCACTGCCCTACATTTGTCCGGCCACCCGGCTATATGAGCTGGGAAGAGCAGGGTGACTAGTGATTCCCCCTCAGGGATGATTTGCATCTACTGTAACACAATTGGCCATTTTGGCGATCTTGGGATTGGGGGCTTGTATTCTGCCAGTTTGGGAGGCGGTAGTGGGAGTGGGGTGGGATCTAATTGGGGCAGTTTGAATGTTAAAATGGTTCTTAGTAGCATTATTGTCTCTTTCTTCCCTTATTCCCTTGCCGGCCTCCTTCTCCTCTTTCGCTGAACCTGGGAATGGGTTCTCAGAATATTGCATGACTTGTATGACCGGTGCCGAGACGGGCACACAGAACGTATGGCTTGTCTGAAATTAATTGCCTGAAATGTCCTTGGCTTGAATGATAAGCAAAAGGTACGATTAGTAATGGCTTGTCTGAATCGGCAAGGGGTGGACATCTGTTTATTGCAGGAGCTACATCTGATAGATCGTACTTGTGAGCGACTGCACACAGGATGGATTGGGGAAAAATATGTGGCATGCTACTCGAACTACGTGCGAGGGGTGGCGATTGTTATCAGGAAGAGGCTGCAATGGCGCATGCGAAAGGCCCTCTGCGACGTGCAGGGTAGATATGTTATGTTAGCCGGTATGCTTGGGGGATACCCGCTTCAGCTGGTCTCAAAATATGGCCCCAATGTCGACTACCCGGACTTCTTTGGGGAGGTGTGGAGGTTGATTGATGGGCTGGGACCAGGGGCGATCCTCCGGGGAGGGGACTTCGATGTAATCCTAGATCCTGACACACACAGATCTGGGAGTGTGCGGTGCCCCCACCCTAAAGCAGTGGCACAACTGTAAGCGATTATTACTGACAACGGCCTAGAGGACATTTGGCGCAGACAACTTGCAGGTACCAAGGAGGGCACCTGTGTCACTTTGGCCGGTCCCTCCTGGTCTCGAATTGACTATTGGCTAACATCCAGAGACGTGACAGATTGGGTCACCGAGGTCATTCACATGGCTAAAACACTCTCCGATCATGCGCCAGTGCGGGTGGAATTAGCATTCAGCTGGCGACTACCGCTGGGAGCTCTGCAAGATCAAGTTTTCAGGGAAGCAATAGTAGAGTATTTTGACCTAAACATGCACACAGTGGACTCCCCCTCCACGCTTTGGGAGGCCTTCAAGGTGTTATTCCGGGGCAAGTGCATCGCAAGGCCGGTGGGGGTCCTTCGATCGTTGCAGGCAGATCTTGCACGCCTAGAAGGAGAGATTTGTGGCCTCAAAATGGAATTCCATGCCACCAATAGCAGAGAGACCCTGGGGACCATTAGGGACAAAATAGGGGACTTTGAGGAGACCGCTGGGTGGGAGTCTCACTTTCTTGGTAGAGAGGCCCAAGCGTGAAGATACGGAGAGGGGGATCATGCGGGAAAGACTCTTGCAGGATTACTTAGGAAGCCCTGGGCTAGCGACTACATAAACGCACTTCACAATCACAACAATGAGGAGGTAGTCGGACAGGCAGAGGTCCAGTCAGCAATGATCTCCTTTTACTCATCTCTACATGCGGCACGCAAAATAGATACCCCACGAATTTACAAGATTTCTTTGAGTCAATACAATTGCTGTGGCTCAGGGACGGGCACCGGAAATATCTGGAGGAGCCCTTCTCGGAGGTCTCGATGGCCTGTCAGCTGCTTTTTATAAAGAATTTGTAACTTTGCTTGCACTGCACCTCATTATTATGTATGAGGAAGCGATGCAAAGGGGAGAGCTACCCCGTCTCTCCGAGAGGCGCTCATCATAACGACACTAAAACTGGACAAAGAACCGTTGAAATGTGACTCCAACAGGCTATTGTCCATGATCAATCTGGACAATAAGATCCTTGCTAATCTCATTGCATCTAGACTTCTTCCACTCCTGCCCAGTATAATGCAACCAGATCAATGTGGTTTTGTCCCCAGGAGAGCGACTTCCCACAATTTGTGCACTTTATTTGCCACAATGCAAGAAATCGACCCTTCACTGCCAGCGGCGGCGATTTTCCTGGATGCCACTAAGGCATTTGATTCTCTTGAATGGCCGTACCTGTTTGCACTCCTGGCTACATTAGGCCTTATCCCCAAGTTCATCAAACTGATTGTGCTTCTATACACTAAGCCCACAGCTAGAATCCGTGTTAATGGGGTGATTTCGCCTTCATTTCCAGTGTCTCGGGGCACTCGCCAAGGATGCCCGCTATCCCCCATTCTTTTTGCTATGGTCATGGAGCCTCTGGCGGCCCAACTCAGGCAGCACCACGCGAGCCGTGGGCTAGCATTCTGCCCACGGGTGATTCTCATCTCTTTGTACGCAGATGACGTGACTCTGTACGTCAAGCAACCCCAAAAAAATCTTGACCCCGTAATTCGGGAATTTACACGGTTTGGAGGTCTCTCAGGCGTGTGTATCAATTGGAGCAAATCGATAATATTTCCGCTCACGCTGGCTGCTGAGAGATTCCAGTCAGAATTCCCTCTCAGCTGGGCTGAAGGGCCAGTGAGGTATCTGAGGATTTGACTCAGTCGGGACATAGACGAATTATGGCGCTCCAATTACGGCAGACTCATGGAGTGGCTGGAGAGCCACTTGTTGAAATGGGAGAAGCTGCCACTAGCCCTCACGGGGCGCCTAGCGATAGCAAAGATGGTTATCCTCCCCAAGTTTCTGTATCTGTTTGTCAACCTTCCGATTCCCCTCAGTAGTGCCTTTAGGCATAGATTGAGATCTAATTTAATATCCTTTACCTGGGCTAGCAAACAACCCACGATTTCCTGGAAAACACTAACGTTACCCTTTGAGCAGGGTGGATTGGGTGCACCTGACATGGATCTTTATTATCTCTGTGCAGAAGCCCAGTTTGGCTATTACTGGATATACCCCACGCAGTTCATGGCACATACCGCACCAGAGCACGATCAAGCGGTGCCAACGCCGTTGGCCAACGTCCTTTACAAACCTCAGTCTAGACCGCGTGCCATGGTAGACACGACTGGCTGCACGATTTGGACCTGGCATGGATTGAAACGAAGGGCACGGCTGGAGATGCTATACGCTCCCTCTACACCGCTATTAAGAATTCCCATGCTGCCATTTGTGGCTGATGCGGGGGCTTGTACTAGGTTAAAAAAAAGCTCTGACTCGCCACAATGGGAGATGCATTTCCAGAGGACACATTCGTGGAACAGGCCACCGTGCTCGAGAGGGAAGGGTTGGATGCGCTAGACACACTGACATACTATCAGCTTTGCGGGGCCCTGCATGGATGCTTTGCCTGCGGAAAATAGGAAACTAGTGTCTATGCTCCTGCTGCTTGCAAAGCGTAGAATTGTGATGTGCTGGGGTCGCCAGCGGGCCCCTTGTAGGACAGACTGGCTTAAACGCCGCGTTCTGTAACGGACAGCTGTCCACATATTAAGTACTCATGCCAGCACAGACATGCCCCAAAGATATCTGGGAACCGCTGAAGGTGGAGAGGTGTGGTGCAGCGGCCAGGGCAGCTGACTTCGGAGCACAGGGTTCACGGTTCGATCCCCGGCTCCGGCGGCAGCTCAGCTCAGCACCATGTGACTCTGGGCAATAGCTCACTTAATTTCCACTCTGGCCCCCAGTGCCTTGAGACCCGTAAGGGTGAGTAGCTGCGCTATATAAAAACGGACTTACTTACTTACTTACATTTGCTGAAGAGATATCTCCTTATGAGTGAACAGGATGAGAGTGGTCCTCTCTCGTCAGATTAGCATATGTAAGCAGGAACCTGGGTGGAAAGCTGCGAACGCTTGTCGAATGTTAAGTAGCAATAGGGCTCCGTGATTAAGAGGAGACAGGCTCCCTCTCCCTCCCCCTCATCCCCCCCCCCAGCGCCTTGAAACCCTCACGGGTGAGTAGCGCGCTTTAAACCCCCAGATTGATTGATTGATTCATATCAGCTGTGAGAATGTACTGAAATAAGGCACTTGATGTAAGATGTTCCGGCGGTGAGCAAATGTATATATAAACTGACAGTGAATGAGTATATGATGTAACAATACTATTCCTTTTATGGCAGTACTGTATTTGTAAGGAGTAAAGCCGCTCACTTGTACACACAGCTGATTTTCAATAAAAGTTTATAAAATAAAATAAGAAAAATCCTTAAAAGCTTGTTGTCTTTAACGCATGCTTTTCGCAGTAAGTAGGTCAGGCCTACTGGCTTTGTCATAACCTTTCATAATAAACAGATCAAACCTTTTAAATCTGGAATGACTTTGCCCAATGAACCGATGAAGTCTTTGCCTTTAGTATTGGCTTTGCACCTCAGCCAATCGGCCTCTTCAAGTGCATATAAACTAGCAACCATCATACATACTGTTGTAACATTACAAATATGTAGGAAAATTCAGCTTTCAAGACAATATACTACCACTCTCAACAGGGCACAACAAGAATTATCACAGTGGAAACCCCCAGAGTTTGTCAGAATGGAAGCCCAACACCAAAATCCTTGCCTACTGTGTTAATCTGTGAGATTACATGCAACAAAATACTACTCTATACCGTTTAATACAATGTGATAGTACCCAACTGTTAAAGTCTTATTAACTAATACTTTTCACTATTAATAAGCTAGACCCACTGCCTTTGTCATAACGTTTCATCATGAACAGACCAGGCCTATGACTCGGACATAAGATATCCAGTGCACCAATCACGCATAGAGCCTGTGCCCGTTATTATTGCGTCTTGTAGAGCGCTCAGCTACCCCAAAGGGTTTCCCGGCACTGCTGCAAAGACTTACCTGACGCTGACCATAACCAACTCAGGACTACAGTTTTGAATGTAAGCTTTTCCACAAGGAAACCATCAGATACACAGTTATAAAATTAGAAAGGTATGCACAATTACAGATGTCTAAGAAAAATACCATCTCTTCAAAGAGAACCTAACATGGATTCTCAGGGAGCAAACTTTCTACATTCATGGTTTGTCACACAAGGTAACCAACACCGAATCCCTTGCCTAAATTGGTAATCTGTGAGAAAATACTAGGGGTGGTCATAACTCATGAAATTCCATGTGGCGCAATCATGCGGAATTACCTAAAAATTCAGCGAGATTATGCAGAATTACGCGAGGAAAGTAATTCTGCATTTAGCACTATTTTATACGCGCAAAAATGCTCCATCATGCATTTTGCAGTAAGAAATAGCATTAAATGCAACTGAATAATGAGCACTCGTTAAATATGCACTTGGGGTTGGATTTTTTTACACAGTTTACTCTCGGAAGTTAGCACTAGTGTCAGCGCGAAATGCACCCCCATGTCCAAAATGGAAGCGAGGATGAATTTTGCACTATGAAAGTACCACTAAATGCAACACAACATAAACAGCAGCGCGAGCAACCACTGGCGCTTGCTAAATGTGCTCTCGCAGTAGGATTTGTTCTCCCAAATTACTCTTAACTCTGTGAGAGGGCGTGATTGCGTTATTATTGGTAATTCTGTGTCAAAGAGTAACCCAGAATTACTGAAATTGGTCCAATTTCTTCCGGCAGAATTAAAATTACTCCCAGGCCTAGAAAATACCTATCCGTAGGCTTTAATGCAGAGTAATAACAAGCCACACTTAAATGTTTATTGACTTTAACACACACTTTCACAATAAATAGTCACTCCTAGTGCCTTTATTGTAACATTTCATAATAAACAGATCAGGCCTATAGCCGTGATCATTGGCTTACGACCATAACCAACACAGCCCTTCCGAATCAAGTATCAGCTTTGCCACAAGCCAAAGAGTGCAATGCAAGCAGCCTTTTTAGTCGAAGCACACACATGTGGCCCGTTCAAATCCTGGACTCAGAGGCATCAAAATGTGGGTTGGAACTGAGCCCATCTCTCAGTGGTACTCTGAAAGCTGCTTTATGTTGATCACTTGAGGTCAGGCGACAGTTGCATTATCAAGCCAGATCTAGAAATCCAGGTAGATTGATATAGCCCTAGGTATTCCATACTGCTCTCAAACACAAAACTGCACTACGACATCTAAAGTTAATGGTAGAAGGGGGGGGGGTGCTGGGATTGCAATATAGCTGGGTCATCTCTGCCCATGCAGGTGAGCCTATTGTTTGCTCCTGGGAGCAAGTTCACACATCATTCACCCCTATTTAAATGCTAATTACTGTCTGGCAGACATTGGAGAGAAAAATGCAGATGTAGCTCCCGAGGATTACAGGCAGGACAAAGGTAGCTTTATAAAAGTTATTTTCCCATAATATTTAGAAAAAAACGACTTCACCTTGAATTTGAGTTTTAATAACTATTAAAAATAGTTGTTTCATTGTTTTTCTAGCTAGTCCTAGTCCAAAGTTACAATATTAGTATTTAATGTGGAACAGCCAACCCTGCTGCAGTGAAAATAGCTCACACTCTAATAGGTTTAACATTAATCTTTTACATGTCCCACTTTTAAGTACTTACACCCTGCATTATGGGCAATAAGGGCTAATTAGGGGTGACATCAATATTTAAAATGAATATTTAGCTCTACCAAAAGGGGTTATCTTGACAGGTTAAATTTGAAGTTAAAACCTGCACACCTAGGCTGCTGGTCGCAGGCTTGTAGTCATGTTTACTTTGTCACTGTAGCGGATGCCGCAATGGGTGCTGCAGTCCACTTAGGACATTTAACGTATGGGCTCTTGAGTACATCTTGGTATCATATTCTAGGGACTTGTGGGTAAGTTAAATATGCCAATCTGGTGCTGTATCACAGAAAGTGCCCCATGGATGCAACGGGCAAGTGAGCCCACTTTGTACACCCCCAGGGCACTTTGGTATTACATGAAGGGGCCACAGACACTTGCGTGGCCCCTTCTGTAACACTAATAGTGCTGGCGCACATGTAGTGCCAGTGCTATCATTAGAGGGCGTTCCCTCAAATGCATGGGGGCGTGGCCCTTTGCAAAAGAGGGAATCACTTTGCCTCTGCGCCATTTTATGGATGCAAAGGCAGCGCACTGAAAATGCGTCCCAAAAAGGTGGTGTACTTTCTGTGCATCTCCGAAAGGCAGCCCTCGGGAGGGAAGAAAAGGGGTCCCATGGACCCCTCAGATATCCCCATGCAGGCAGGTGCAGTCACTCACTGCACATGCCTGCAAGGGGATCTCTAATCCCTTTTTAAAGTATAGGCAGGTTGCCGGCTGCACAGTGAACCACGGAGTGGCTGTGAAGCAACCGCTTCGCATTTTTCTTGAATATGGCTGCCCTGAGGGCAGTTCATTCACCACAATAGGGCGCACTTTCCCAGTTTGTGCCCGGGGTACTTGTTTTAAGGAGCGCCGTGGTGCAAACAGGGCAAGTGTGCCATTATGGTAATACAGACCTTGGTGTGTAGCAGTTTCATCATGTTGAAAGGAAGAGCACAAGCACTTTACCAATAGCTGGCAGGGGTAAAGTGCACAGAGGTCTATAGCCAGAAAAAATAGGGTTCAGCAAAAAAGCAAACTCATCTAGGGTGAACCTGCAGGGAGGGCAAATTTCCGACAGTGGCTATTTGTCCGCAAACTCTAAGTAGGGCATGTAGGCAAATTCCCAAACCTCTGAAGGCCCTTACTCCATCGGGTCATCTGAGGAACATATTAGCGGCAAGGATAAAGTAGTCTCCATCGCTGACATCCTTAGGTTCCGCCCGACCACCCGAGAGCCATGTCATGTATGTTATGTTATGATACGCAGATTGTAGAGAGCACAATCACTCGGGCGCTGAGCAACTGTGAGTCTCGCTAAACCTAGGGCCTAGTGGGACTATTCAAAAAGCCAGGTCTTCGGGGCGTGGCTAGCAGCTGAAGGGAATGGCGGCTGGCTAGAAGAGCTCTGCATCCCTCGTAACATATCCAACATCATCCTGACCTCAAATCGGCAGCAAAACAGGCGAGAAGACGCTCTCCAGCCCCGAGAGCTGCCCTGGCCCCCCCCTGGGAGTCTATAATCCGGGGTGGCGGTGCGGCGGACGGAGGACGACGGACGACGACGACGACAGTGGCGGCCTGGTGACCCCGGGGTGTAATACTTGCACGGCCGGCGAGGTTTGCCGCCCGCTGGCCGGCGGGGACTCCCCTGGGCGACTGGGCGTCTTGCGGCAGTGGAAACCGGAGCCTGAGAGGTGGCAGGGGCGACGTGCAGGTGAAGCGGTGCCGGTCTCGCCGAGGGGAGCTGATACTCGAGGCCCCGGTCTTGGGGCCTGGAAGGCCTGCAGCGAGGGACTCTGCCTTGGACCCAGGCGTAGACGCAGGAGTGAGCGGCTCTTCGCGGGCTGAAGCGAAGGTAGGATACGGCCAGCGCGGCGGCCAGGGAGCGAAGCCTGGACGGACGTTGCCGGTGGCAGGGGCGGCCGTGTATCCCCGGGTGCCCCGGGGGGACTGCCGGTGGCTTGGCGGGCCGCAATCCACCGTGGGCGGGGGAGGAGTGGAGCCTCCCGCGCTGCGGCCGGAGACCTGGGCCCCGGTGTGACTTGGCCTCGCTGGTGCCTTTGGCGGGGATCCGTAGATGGTGGGCCGTGGGAGAGATACGGTGAGTCCAGGACCCACTGGCAGACTGTGATCTGGGTCCCCCCACCACCCATTCCTGCGAGAGAAACAACTACGAACACTGCACCCTCCAGAATAGCAGGACGGAGATAACCAGCCTACACCCCTCTGGTCCCTGGGGGCATTGGGAGTAACCTCAGCGGAAGAAGCTATACCTCGGCAATGCGAACGATTAGGGTGCTACTGTCCATTTGAGGTCCGGGACTGCGCTGCTGGTACCAGAACTGATGCCCTTAGGCAACCTGACGTTGCAGTAGTGTTTACAATAGACTGGTAGACCCTCCTGTTATGAAGTGCCGAAGACCGGAGAGATCCACGCCCGGTGGTCCGTGGGAGGCGCTGCTTACTGATTGAGCCCAGCCACACTGTGGACACGCACCTGCCACCTGCCTAACAGACCCCACTATTGAAGTGATAGCAGGGTTCCTGCAGGATAGCCCTAGCAACAATGGACGAGGGGCCTGCGGCAGTGCTGCCTTGATCACCCGGGTGACTGGCGACCTCCGGCCGGCGCCCCTTGCCTCCCACATCCTCCTCTGTGGTAGAACCCGCCATGGCGACGGGAAGGGGACCAAAAGCGAGTGTAAAGGGCAAACTCACAAAGTTCGCATGGAATAAGGCCGGAGAGGACCGAGAGATGCAGCGAACGGAAGAGCAGGGGTCACAAAAAGAGCCGGGACTGCAGTCAGAGCCTACCATACGAGACGTGCTAGAAGCAATTGGTGGAGTGCGGTCCTCCCTCGACTCCGTTACCACCGAAGTATCCCTACTGCGAGCGGACTTTCGTAAAATGGACGATAAAGTCAAAGACCTCAAAATAGTCACATCATCACTGCAGGACGACACGGCGCAACTCCAAACCCAGGTTGCCGAGCTCCAGAGCCAACATGTGAGGATGGCGCAACAGCTGGATGACTATGAAGGAAGGGCCCGCAGAAATAACATCCGCATTTTAGGTGTGCCGGAACGGGCTGAGGGGCCAGCAGCGGATCTCTTCGTGGAGGACATCATAGTGAAACATCTACAGCCCAAAAGTCTCTCCAAATACTTCTCCATTGAAAGAGCACATAGAGTCCCGGGAGGGAGGCCGAAGCCCGGCGCCCCACCAAGACCACTAATAGCCCGTGTATTTAACTATAGAGACAGAGACATCATTCTGCAAACGGCACGGGCAGGGCCCCCACTCAAGGTGGAAAACAGCGAAATAACGTTCTTCCCGGATTTCACGGCTAAGGTCCAGGCCCAGCGGCGAAGTTTTCAAGAGGTGAAGAAGGAGCTTCGGGACCGAGAAGTAAAATACGCCATGTTGTTTCCGGCGAAACTCAGGGTGGAATCAGACGGGAAAACGTGGTTCTTTGCCTCGCCGGAGGCCACGTGGGAGTGGTTGGAGGGGTGACGAAGAGTCGATGGCCATCGCCGAGACCGAAACGCAGGGCCAAGGAAGTACAAAGAGAACGGTGGGGCTCTTTCAGATGAGGACCCCGCTGGTGCCAAGAACAATTAGCTGCAACTTCGGGGGTACAGCCGTGTAGGCGATGAGAACTGCAGAGAACTCTACCTCCATGCAGGACATTGGTGAGAACGTTCCTATTATAATAGTGACTTACTGGTCCGGGAGGACACTTGCCGCAGCACTATTACCGTTTGTAATGACTCACTTATGTAATGTATTAGTTTGTTATCACAAGATCAGGCTGGGAGCTAAGAGAACGGAGGTATACCGCCAATAGCTGTAGGGGGGTATGGGGGGACCGCAAACCCACACCTTTTGGTATTTTTGAACGGGGTAGAGGCACTCTGCCTAGTTGGGGAGTGGGTAGTTCGAAATCCACGGGAAGGGAGGCAGGGAGGGGGGTGGTGAGGGGGTGGAGGGATGGGGGATTATTGTTTTTAGGAAAGTTTGACTTACAAAGTAATCTATGCATACTGCCATATACAGCGCTTACACTTGCTCTTAATTGTTGGGAGGAAGAATCAGGTCACGCCTTGCTTATACTAGAAAGGGGAATTGTCAATCATACACTTCTGTTAAACTGTCGCACTGTTAATGTCAATGTGTCGGATGATGGGGGTAGAATGGACTCATCGATTTCAATACTCACCTGGAACGTAAACGGACTGGGTGATAAAATTAAAAGAGGTATTGTCCAACAATACCTGAAGAGACAGGCCCCGGACATAGTGCTGTTGCAGGAGACCCACATGACTGGAAACAAAAGTAAAGCCCTCACACGATGGGGTTACAAACTCCTGGTGCACGCTGACTTCACCACGGGATCCAGGGGAACTGGGATTCTTGTCAAGAAAAACCTAGCCATTATTGTAAAGCGTACCTGGGCAGATGCAGGGGGTAGATTTGCTGTCCTAGAGGCCCAATGGGAAGGGAGAGCACTTAATATATTTTCAGTATACCTACCTCCTGCGCTGGGTAAGGAAGCACTGACAGCTCTTGGCAAAATACTGACCGACCTTCCGGTGGGCACTCTGGTCCTGGGAGGGGATTACAACATGACCATGGATGACGATACAGATAGATACCCCCGGTGGGCGGGGACACGTCCCAATGTGCAAATGAAAGAATTCACTACAGCCATGGGTCTAACAGATGTATGGCGCACCTTGAAACCCAGAGATATCCAATACACCTACTACTCAAATGCACATAGGAGCTCATCTCGTATTGACTACTTTTTAACATACGCAGCCTCCATTAGCAATTTTCAAAATCCCCATGTCCTGCCGAGAGGCATCTCGGATCATTCACCGGTTATAATTGAACTTACACAATGGGAGAGGCAGCCACG
Source organism: Calotriton arnoldi (assembly GCA_963921515.1). Classification (NCBI taxonomy): domain Eukaryota; kingdom Metazoa; phylum Chordata; class Amphibia; order Caudata; family Salamandridae; genus Calotriton; species Calotriton arnoldi. Next base: position 1,003,733 of record CAWUFW010002387.1, on the reverse strand, counting down.
ATCCACTATAGTTCTAAACCCATGGTTGTTGAAAATTCCCTACATAAAAACAGAACTCTGTCAGCAAACCTGTAACTATTTCACCGAAAATGTCGGCTCGGTAATATCAGCACAAACTCTGTGGGAGGCCTTTAAAGTGGTCTTAAAGGGGCATGCACTGTCTCTAAAAGTGGGTTACATCCAAAAAAAACATAGCCAGTTTGCCCAATTGGAAGACGAGCTTTGCCAACTCGAGCTCGACAATACCAATACGCCCTCGGACGACACGTTGCATCGCCTGGCAATGAAACAAGAGGAGTATAAGATCAAGGCACGGGAACAAGTGTTGACCAGACACCTCCATATGCAACACCGTCTATATAAACTCGGAGACAGGGCTGGAAAGACGCTGGCCTGGTTAGAGAGGAGAGAACAAGGGGAGAGGTGGGTGGCCGGCCTGAGCATGCCCGACGGTAATACCATTACACGCCCTAAGGATATAGCGGAGGCTTTTGCTAGTCACTTAGAACAGATCTACTCTCCCTCCACTACATATACTGCGGAGGACTCTCGCCAACTCCTTGCTGATAGCAATGTGATGACTCTCTCCGAAACGGACAAAGAAACTCTGGAGGGGGAATTGACGGATGTAGAGATTCAAAAGGCTATAAGCCAAATCCAATCTGGGAAGGCCATGGGGCCCAACGGGATCCCCATTGAATTCTTAAAAGTCGCAGCCTCCCATGTTGCCCCTCATTTACGCGCCATGTATAATGAAAGCTATAAGCAAGGGAAGCTGCCTAGTGATCAGCGAATAGCATCAATAGTTGTAATCCGTAAGCCAGGGAAGCCTGGTGACCAGTGCGGTTCCTACGGACCGATTTCGCTGATCAACGCGGAAGCTAAGATCCTAGCCAAAGTTCTCGCCACCCGACTGGCACCGGTTATCTCATCACTGGTACATCCTGACCAGTCTGGGTTTATGCCGGGGAGAAATACTGCATTAAACATCCGCAGACTTAACAACGTGCTGGCGCGGAGGGCGTTCCTGGAGGAAGACGCTGTGGTGCTATCTCTAGATGCCTCCATGGCGTTTGATTCCATAGAATGGCCATACCTCTTCGAAGTCCTGGTGAGGATGGGATTTGGCCCAAACTTTCTAGGATGGATTAAACTACTGTACACAGATATACAGGGCCAAGTGAGGGTCAATAACTATACCTCACGAATATTCACACTGCGAAGAGGAACCAGGCAGGGCTGTCCTCTGTCCCCGATGATATTCTCACTGATATTAGAACCATTGGCCGCCTGGATTCGCCAGGCGGTGATGGTGAGGGGCCTGAAATGGGCAGAGGGTCAGGAAGATCGAATATCCCTGTACGCAGATGACATCTTGCTGTACCTAGCCTCTCCATATAAATCCATCCGTGGTGTTCTGAACATCTTCACGAACTTTGGGAAATACTCGGGCTACCAAATAAACTGGAGCAAATCTGTATTGTTTATGCTCCGGGGGCAGGTCCCCCGTCTCCCGCCAAATTGTACAATCGAGGTGGCCGTCGAGGGATTTCGATACATAGGAATCTTTGCTACGTCGGACCCTACCCTTTTTTATGATCGCAACCTGGCCCCCCCACTGGCCCGGCTCAAAACAGACGTTAAACATTGCAGATCCTTGCCCCTGTCGCTGGTGGGCCGTGCTGCCTTGTTCAAGATGCTGGCACTTCCCCGCTTTCTATATATCCTCCAGAATTGTCCATATCAGGTTCCAGACAAGTATTTCTCAGCGGTAGAGGGTGAGGTCAGGACTCTGCTCTGGGATGGAAGGGCCCCCCGCATTGCCACCAAAAAGCTGACGAAAGGCTGGTTCGATGGAGGAATAGCTCTCCCAGACCTTAAACTTTATTACTGGGCCTCGCAACTAGTGGTGATAAACCAGTGGATATACCGCTCTCCCAATGATCCTGCATACATGCTTGACAGATATCAGACCGGACGATCTGTCTACTTGGGAGCGCTTTACTCTAAAGTGAAGAGAGGGCGATATTTTGGGCCTCTCTCCCATACTGTAGCTATCTGGCATCAGGCTAACTCCCGGCTAGGATGGTTAAAAGTCCTCACAAAAGCAACGCCACTTTGGTATGCCCAAAAGTTGGATTCTCTCTGCCAGCAACCTGGCTTTGATAAGTGGGACACCATCGGGATATCTGTGGTCAGAGACATGGTTAAAAAAGGGTCGATCCTCAGCTTTAAGGAGCTTCAGGACCAATACAAGATGGCGCAGGGGGAACAATTTAGATATATGCAAATCCGGCATGCCCTCACAACAGCTCTTCCAGACCCCACAGAGATACCAGAGTCATCACCATTAGAGGATCGATTACTAGATGGACCACTACATTCTAAAGCCATTTCATTGACCTATAAAAAATTGTGCAATAACATACCTGACACGCTACATAAGCTTAAGGGATACAAAAGGGGATGATGGACGGAACGTTTGAGCCAATCAAACACTCACCCCCAGTCAACTGATCTGGGTTTAATCCATCATCATTCTTTAGCTCACTCCACCACCCCAGTTCAGACATGGCCATATGCAAATCAGTCTGACCCTGTGCCTCATGGGAACAGTCCAGCCCGAACTGCCAAGCCATGTCTTCCCTGGACCGGAAACAAGCATCCTAGGACCGGTTTCTGGCATTTCAGCCGTCATCAGCCAGGCTTGCTTGAATCCAGTGGCAAAGTGAGCAAGGGACCCACGTCTGGGCATACCCCCGCCAACTTAGGGCGACCAAAGCGATACAAAAGGGGATGATGGACGGAACGTTTGAGCCAATCAAACACTCACCCCCAGTCAACTGATCTGGGTTTAATCCATCATCATTCTTTAGCTCACTCCACCACTCCCAGTTCAGACATGGCCATATGCAAATCAGTCTGACCCTGTGCCTCATGGGAACAGTCCAGCCCGAACTGCCAAGCCAAGTCTTCCCTGGACCGGAAACAAGCATCCTAGGACCGGTTTCTGGCATTTCAGCCGTCATCAGCCAGGCTTGCTTGAATCCAGTGGCAAAGTGAGCAAGGGACCCACGTCTGGGCATACCCCCGCCAACTTAGGGCGACCAAAGCGATACAAAAGGGGATGATGGACGGAACGCTTGAGCCAATCAAACACTCACCCCCAGTCAACTGATCTGGGTTTAATCCATCATCATTCTTTAGCTCACTCCACCACCCCAGTTCAGACATGGCCATATGCAAATCAGTCTGACCCTGTGCCTCATGGGAACAGTCCAGCCCGAACTGCCAAGCCATGTCTTCCCTGGACCGGAAACAAGCATCCTAGGACCGGTTTCTGGCATTTCAGCCGTCATCAGCCAGGCTTGCTTGAATCCAGTGGCAAAGTGAGCAAGGGACCCACGTCTGGGCATACCCCCGCCAACTTAGGGCGACCAAAGCGATACAAAGGGGGATGATGGACGGAACGCTTGAGCCAATCAAACACTCACCCCCAGTCAACTGATCTGGGTTTAATCCATCATCATTCTTTAGCTCACTCCACCACTCCCAGTTCAGACATGGCCATATGCAAATCAGTCTGACCCTGTGCCTCATGGGAACAGTCCAGCCCGAACTGCCAAGCCATGTCTTCCTGGACCGGAAACAAGCATCCTAGGACCGGTTTCTGGCATTTCAGCCGTCATCAGCCAGGCTTGCTTGAATCCAGTGGCAAAGTGAGCAAGGGACCCACGCCTGGGCATACCCCCGCCAACTTAGGGCTGACCAAAGCGTATACAAAAGGGGATGATGGACGGAACGTTTGAGCCAATCAAACACTCACCCCCAGTCAACTGATCTGGGTTTAATCCATCATCATTCTTTAGCTCACTCCACCACCCCAGTTCAGACATGGCCATATGCAAATCAGTCTGACCCTGTGCTCATGGGAACAGTCCAGCCTGAACTGCCAAGCCATGTCTTCCTGGACCGGAAACAAGCATCCTAGGACCGGTTTCTGGCATTTCAGCCGTCATCAGCCAGGCTTGCTTGAATCCAGTGGCAAAGTGAGCAAGGGACCCACGTCTGGGCATACCCCGCCAACTTAGGCGACCAAAGCGATACAAAAGGGGATGATGGACGGAACGTTTGAGCCAATCAAACACTCACCCCAGTCAACTGATCTGGGTTTAATCCATCATCATTCTTTAGCTCACTCCACCACCCCAGTTCAGACATGGCCATATGCAAATCAGTCTGACCCTGTGCCTCATGGGAACAGTCCAGCCCGAACTGCCAAGCCATGTCTTCCCTGGACCGGAAACAAGCATCCTAGGACCGGTTTCTGGCATTTCAGCCGTCATCAGCCAGGCTTGCTTGAATCCAGTGGCAAAGTGAGCAAGGGACCCACGTCTGAACTGGGGTGGTGGAGTGAGCTAAAGAATGATGATGGATTAAACCCAGATCAGTTGACTGGGGGTGAGTGTTTGATTGGCTCAAACGCTCCGGTCCATCATCCCCTTTTGTATCGCTTTGGTCGCCCTAAGTTGGCGGGGGTATGCCCAGACGTGGGTCCCTTGCTCACTTTGCCACTGGATTCAAGCAAGCCTGGCTGATGACGGCTGAAATGCCAGAAACCGGTCCTAGGATGCTTGTTTCCGGTCCAGGGAAGACATGGCTTGGCAGTTCGGGCTGGACTGTTCCCATGAGGCACAGGGTCAGACTGATTTGCATATGGCCATGTCTGAACTGGGGTGGTGGAGTGAGCTAAAGAATGATGATGGATTAAACCCAGATCAGTTGACTGGGGGTGAGTGTTTGATTGGCTCAAACGTTCCGTCCATCATCCCCTTTTGTATCGCTTTGGTCGCCCTAAGTTGGCGGGGTATGCCCAGACGTGGGTCCCTTGCTCACTTTGCCACTGGATTCAAGCAAGCCTGGCTGATGACGGCTGAAATGCCAGAAACCGGTCCTAGGATGCTTTTTTTCCGGTCCAGGGAAGACATGGCTTGGCAGTTCGGGCTGGACTGTTCCCATGAGGCACAGGGTCAGACTGATTTGCATATGGCCATGTCTGAACTGGGGTGGTGGAGTGAGCTAAAGAATGATGATGGATTAAACCCAGATCAGTTGACTGGGGGTGAGTGTTTGATTGGCTCAAACGTTCCGTCCATCATCCCCTTTTGTATCACATAAGCTTAAGGAGCAGTGGGAAAAAGACCTGGGATCTCTTGACGATGAGGACTGGCAGGCTGCCCTGATGTCTCCCAGGGAGGCGGCCATCACCCTCCGTTTCAGGCTGATACAATTCAAAATCCTCCATAGGTCATATTTAACGGGAGTGACATTGGCAAAGATAGGGGCCAGAGCTGATCCACTTTGTCTTAGAGGCTGCGGCCACACTGCTACCTTTTATCATACGATATGGGATTGCCCGCGGCTTCTACACATATGGGAGGGGGCCACGACTCAAATCCAAACCGCTTTGGGAAAGACACTGACTCTTACACCAGGGCTGGGTCTACTCAATGTGTGGGCGGCAACAGATCTCACAGAGGTGGAACAACAACTAGCCACGCTGGGGTACACCCTAGTCAAAAGAGAAATAGCTAGAGGATGGGGGGTGGCAAGTCCTCCGTCCACGCAGGCATGGTTGAAGGAAGTTGATAAATGTATGATTGCAGAAAAGGAAGTCTTTATAACCCGGGGATGCCCAAAGAAGTGGGATAAAAAATGGGGCAAGTGGAACGTCTATCGAGGGACTAACTGTATTTCCCCAATGTTAGAGCTTGAGATGAGGCGAAATAGAAATCGAGCAATGGATAAGATGTAGAAGTGACCTTCTCCCCATGCTAATGTATTGCTGTATTAAATGCTTGCTGAAATGTTGATTACAACTGTATGCATAACTGCGAATCGAACTAATAAAAAAGATTATATAAAAAAAAAAAGCCAGGTCTTCAGTTTCTTGAGAATTTGAAGAAGAGACGACAAGGCTGTTATGTGTCGCGGAGGGTCGTTCCACGAATTAGAAGTGATGTAGGCAGGGGCGTAACAAAGGCCCCCGCAGACCCCGCAGTGTGGGGGGCCCGAGCTCCAGGGGGCCCCCTCAGCAAAGTATGCTGGCCTGAGAGCTCCTGCGTGAGCCGGAAGGGGGGCCCTCCATGTACTTTGCAGGGGGGCCCCCTCGAGTTTCGTTACGCCACTGGATGTAGGAGAAGGCTTGATCGCTGGACCTGGTTTTCCAAATACGCGGGGTGTGCACAAGAAGGATTCCGGACAATCTGAGGTGTATGGAGGGTTTGTGAAAGCAGTTGTAATTGTTGAGGTACGCTGGGGCAGTGTTATGCAGTGCTTTATAAATGTGGGGGAGGACTGGAGTTTGAATGGTGCTTGTTTTTGTATGGCCAGCCACAGGGGCGACTCCTCCGCTATGGCGGAGGAGCGTCGCTCCACTGCTTTTATGCAGTGCACTGCAAAGGAAACATAAAATTATAATAACTTTGAGTTATTATCATTTTATAAACATAAAATGATAATAACTTTGAGTTATTATCATTTTATGTTTCCTGCTGCTTTGTGGGTGAGCGGGTGGGCGGGGCGGGGCTGCCCTGCTCACAGAGCAGTGCAGGGGAGGAGTGTTTTGCCCACTCCCAGAACATGAAGTGGAAAAATAGAAGAGCAGGTATTCCGTACCAGAGTACCTGCTTGTTTCTGAGAAGTGCCAGTACTCTCTAATTAAAAGTATTATGCTTCGGGGGCGTGGTTTGGAGGCCGGGCAAGATGGCGGCGTGACTACGGAGCTCCGCGCCGAGGGTCTCCTAATGACTCCGTTTTGTGTGGAGAACACCTCGTTTTTGGAGCGGAGACACGAACGTCTGACGTGACCTTGCTGTGGGAAGTCTCCGGTTTATTCAGGTGCGGAATTTTCCAGTTTTTCCGCATTTTCAGCGAGATGTGCCGTTTTCCTCATGTATAACGGCCGCCATTTTAAGCTCTGAACTCCCTGCATCGCGCTGAAGATTCTCCTCATATGTGCTCTTCTCTCAAATCCAGAAAACAACTTGTGGCTGATTTTTCAAATGGGCAAGTGACTTTTCTTTAATTTTAATTCCCTGAAGTTTTTCCTGCTACTTCAAGAAGCTGACACCATTTATTTATTTATTTACGGCCGCCATTTTGTGATTCCTTTTTCTTACTCTTTATCATCTGAGTATCATCTAAATAACTTCTGACTTTTTTCCTCAACTGACTGTTGACCTGTGGATGTCCATTGCAACGCTACTCTATCAATGCTGCAACAGTCTGTGGATATATTCAGAGATGTTTTAAAGCGCCTTTTTTCACATATCTGCATTTCAGTTTTATCTTTAAGTGTGCGCAGTAGGCACATACATTCCAGTACTGTGCAAAGATGTTTTTGTGCCTTCTTTTTTCGGATATCCTTCTTCTTTTGGCTTGATCCTCCTCATTACTCTAGAAGAGCTTAGGTATCCTCATTATGTCACTTTTTACCACTATTCATGGTGTTTTTGGCTGACTAAGAAGGTGGCCCTGCGACCTCTTCATAGAATTGAGATTTTATTTTACTGCTCTTTGGATGTTTCAAATTAAATATTGCTTATTCCGTTCCCTCTGTTTTTTCTATGGGAAGACTAAGAAATCTTAAGCTTACTACTTCCTTCAAAATTAACGCGCAGTCAGACTCTGACTCTCCTCTTAACGAAATGGAGGACATTTTGCCTCAGAAACCTGATCAGGCGTCAGGTACCATTCAAAAAACACATTTATCAAGTAAGCTACCTGCAATTTCCACAAAGCAACCGAAAAAAGACCCTCCTTCTCCAGTGAACACATCCTCGGCCTCCATGGATATAATCCTTGAGGAAATTCGTGCTCTGAAACCTTTCATTGAGGAAACCAATAAAACTTTGCAGCATTTGGATGACAAATGGTCCTCACTGGATTCGCGTATGCTTGTTGTGGAACAGAGAACGGATTCTCTGCAGGTCTCGTGCTCTCGCATTTCCTTTCTGGAATCTGAGATATCCCTGCTTAAGAAGCAGTCGGAGGATTTAGAAAATCGTAATCGCAGAAATAACCTCCGAATTTATGGTCTTCCCGAGAATACAGAGGGCTCCAACCCAACCGTCTTTTTTCAAACATTTTTGCCTAAGCTCTTGGACCTCCCTACTACATCCCCTCTAAATATCCAAAGGGCTCATAGACTTGGACCCAAGATCTCTGCAAAACCTTGTGGAGTCATCATGTTTTTCTTGCAATATACAGACCTTCTCCAAGTCCTGTCTGCAGTCAAATCCAAAAAACAAATTTTTTGGGAGGGTCAACGCCTATTTCTCTCTCAAGATGTGGCTAAGGTTACAGCTGACCGTCGGAAAAAATTCCTTGATCTTCGCCCTCAATTGCGATCTCTAAATGCCAGATTCAGACTTATCCATTCTTGCCTTTTCAAGGTCACCTATAAGGAAAAGACTACCACATTTGATGACCCAGTCATATTGCTGGAATTCCTTCGTCAACATGGAGCTGTCGCAATGGACACTTCAAAGCCTACTTGATTTATTTATTTTGCTTCACCTTGTCCGATTGTTTTCTCGTATATGTAATTCCTTGATCGTTGTTTTGCATATATATCTGTTTTGTCTAATGTATTAAGATGTTGTTCTTACCTATTGTTTCCTTCTTTCTCTTACCTTGCATGTTTTATTTCATCTATATGTTTTATACCTTCTCTTATACAGGTGTAGTTCTTCTCCCGTTATCGCTTCCCTTATGGTCTCCCCCCTTTTGTCGAAGTTTTACCCATGGTCCCTTTGAGGGCTCGTCAGAGCTCTGATGGTGTCGTCGTCGTCATCTTCTGGTGTAGTGAAAAGAAGACGAAAGGTAAAGACAATATCTTCTTTATTGCCAACAAGACAGGAGCAGCGATGAGCAACACCATCCCATGTAACTGCCACCCGACCTCCTCTCTACCCTTGTCATTCCAGAACCTCCAAAGGTGGAAGTTCTGAGAAGGCACGGGGAACACAGAGAAGATGGTTGGCATGGATACAACCCAACACATCTTCCCCCTATACAAATGAAAATACTGGAGAATTAAAATAATTACAAAGGTTCATAACAAAAGAACAATTTCATGGAACAAATAGCATGCAAGGAAATGAATGTAACGAGCAGTGGAAAAACACTAATACATAACATAGTCTTGAAACTTACTGGGTGGCTTTGTAGATCTGGTGGAAGGTTCACGGCTGTAAGGGCCATGACATGTGCTACTTTGGTTAGAACGGATTACATGGGGATGTTTAGAAACGGAGATCTTACTTTTATTCCACCATCTTCCGTCTTCTAATTGTACAGCACTTTTGTTGACTCTTACCACCCGCTTGTAATCAGAGAATTTGGATGAGCCCTTGGACAAAATTCGGGAACATTTGACTCTGACAAAATCACCTACATTTACCTTAAGTTCTCTAGTGCTAGGTTGAATGTATTTCTTTTGAGCTTCAGCTCTTTTCTTGTTTACATCTTGTATTTTGGCTGTTGGTAAATCAAACGCACCCATCCATCCCCTTAACAATTTTGAAGATGGAATACGGCCCCTAAGTAAGATAAATGGGGAAACCTCTGTGTCAGAGTTGGGGTAGTACGTACAGCCCACAACAGGTTTTTCAGTTCATTTTTGCAGTTTAGGTTACTAGCCTTGGATAATTGTATATTGTCCTTGATCACCCTATTGAATCTCTCAACGAGACCATTACTCATAGGGTGATAAAGAGAGGTTTTAGTGTGTTTAATGTCCATAAGAATTAAGAATTTCTCGAACTCTGAAGAAGTGAATTGACAGCCGTTGTCTGAGACAATTTCTTCAGGGATGCCATCCCTAGCAAAAAGAAACTCCAGAAATTCTATGATACTAGAAGTTGTGGGAACTTTAACAAATTTCAACTCCGGCCAGCGGCTGTAGTAATCTATAAGGACAATACCATATTCTGAAACGCCACTGTCAGATAATGTAAGAGGGCCAATGATGTCGATGGCCAATTTGGACCACGGTTTGGAGGGAACACTAACAGCTTGAATTGGGCTGGGAACTGTTACCTGAGACTTGTCACTTACAGCACAATGGAAACAATCTCTAACAAAATGTTCAACTTGTTTATCAAGACCCGGCCACCAGAACTGCTCCCTAACTCTTCTCTTCATTGCACGCATGCCTATGTGGCCTTCATGAGCTAGGGTAAGTACTTTATCTCTCATGCTTACAGGAACCACAAGTGAAGCAGAACGATACAAAAGATCATTGATTATAGAAAGCTCGTCAAAAACATGCTTAAACTTTCCAATGGATTCATCAAGGGAATACTCTCTAGTCCACCCTGTGTGAATCATACTCATAAGTTTTATGATATCCAAATCTGTGGAATAAGCATCTCTCCACTCACTCTCTAAGATGGCTCCACTGGATTCAGAAATGGCGTAACAAAACACATCATCACATTTTATGTCCTCACCATCATCCGTGTCATTGACGCTTGGTAATCTGGATAAACAATCTGCCAAAACGTTCCGTATGCCAGGAACATATTCAACAACAAAATTATGCTCCAACAACCTATATTGCCATTTAGCAACTCGGGAGTAGCCTTGTCCCCCTTTTGTGGTGAAAAGCTGGACTAAGGGCTTATGATCTACTCTTACAGTGAATTTTGAGCCCCATAGGTAGTGTTTAAAATGAACGATGCCCCACCAACAAGCTAAGGCTTCGCGTTCTATTACAGAGTATGTGGCTTCGGCACCCTTGAGACCCCTGGATGCAAACGCTACCACCTCATCCCTGCCATTCCTATGCTGCATTAGTACAGCACCAAGACCTTTCTGACTGGCGTCAGTCATGATTATAGTGTGATCATTGATGTCAAAAGGTTTAAGGGGAATGGCATGAGCAATTTCATTCTTGATTAGCTGGAATTCCTTGGTGCATTCTTTACACCAGTTAAAAATGACATTTTTCTTAAGCAGATTTCTCATGTGGAATGTTTTAGATGAGCAATTGGGCACAAATCTGGCATAGAACTCGATGAGTCCCATGAAAGATCTCAACTGTTCTTTGTCATTAGGAACACAAAAATTTTCTATGGCTTTAATTAGGCTGGTTTTAGGTTCAACACCCTCGGCAGATATTTTGTACCCCAAATAATCTACGGAAGTTACATTTATCTTGCATTTTTCAGGACTCAAAGTAACACCTTTTTCTTTTAATATAGAGAAAACAGTACGTAATGTTGCATCATGTTGAGTTTGATCCGAGCCATAAACTAGGACATCATCCTGAAATGCCATCACCCCAGGGATGCTCTTGGACATGCTTTCCACGATCCTCTGAAAAACTGCAGAGGCAGAAGCAAGACCAAACGGCATACGCTTGTATTGGAACAATCCTTCTGGAGTGATGAATGCAGTGTAATGTCGCGAATCGGGGTACAAATCGACTTGATGGTAAGCCGACGTCATATCGAGTAAACTAAACTTTTTCCCATTCTTAAGGGTGGTGGTCATCTCAGTGATGTTGGGTAATGGGTGTTGATCAATCCAGATGTGGCGATTTAAATCGCGAAGATCAACACACATGCGCAGGTTTCCGTTGGCTTTTCGAGCTAGAACGATGGGAGAGACCCAATCGGATGATTCAATGGGTTCTATGACATCACTGGCACAAAGTTTATCTAATTCTTTTTTAAGTCCTTCACGTAAAGCCAAGGGTACTCTGCGGACCTTGTGTACTACAGGTTGGGCACCGTCACGTAATTTAATTTTGTGTTTAAAACCTTTAAATAAACCTAGTTTGTTATTAAAAATCTCAGGATAGGCAGATTCCCACGTTTCATCTTTAAGGGTTTGCACATAGACTAAATCTTTTTAGTATGACTTGATGGGGATCATTAGGATCTAAAATGATTCCTAGGTTATCTTGGTCGTGCCAACCCAAAAGACAGGTATCATCTTTGGCAACATAGACAATTCCCTGAGCATTATTGCCTTTAAAACATAAATTAGCATGAAATTCACATAGGACATCGATGTTTTTACCACCATAAGCAATAGGACGAACCAGTGAATGATTTAAAGTGAGACCTTGGGATTGAAACAAGTCTTCCCATATTTTGTCACTTATGAGAGTATAAGGGGACCCTGAGTCGGCCAACATCTTGATGTCTCTTCCATTGACAGTCAAAGTACATAAGGGTTGTCTTGATTCTTGTAGAACCGTAGAAACGACGCCTGCACAGTGATATTCTGTCAATATGCAAATTTGATCTTCTTCACTTGAAGATGATACATCCGAAGGTTGCTCAAGGTTGAGGATTTTCTTGGTGGAGGAAACGCCAGAATTGACGGATGACTTGCCACTGGATCTACACACATTGGCGAAATGGCCTCTCTTAAAGCATTTGCTACAAGTCTTGTTAAGGGCAGGACAGAATCTGGCATTACCGAGGTGAGAACTGCTACCACAACGGTAACACTCCCAACGTCTATTAGAGGGTCTGGGATTGGTGTTAGGTTTAGAATATCCCTCCGTTCTTCCTTGGTGTGGATAGTCTTTTGAAGTTTTAGATTTACCCTTAACAGCTGAAATACTTTGTGCTGGAGAAACGGAACTGGAAATTGACATTTGCTCCAAGTAGGATGTAGTGCTTTCGATCTTAATAGCAGTTTCAAGTGCTTTTGTAGAGATAGATCAGGCTTGGATAAAAGAGCCTCCTGGACTTTTTTGTTATTAGTCTTTTCTACAAGCTGGTCCCTAATCATTTCTTCCTCAAATGTTTTGTAATCGCAAGAAACTGCTAGGATACGTAAAACACCAACATAAGTGGAGGCGGACTCCCCGGGCAGCTGCGCTCTTTTCCGAAATTTATGTCTTTCTAATGTGATGTTTTTGCAGGCTTTGAACCTAGTGTCAAGAGACTTGATTGCTGTAGCATATTCATCCTCAACGCCGTCGCCTTCGCCTTCAATAAATAAAACTAACACTTTAGGAGTGTGCTTAAGAATGGTACGGCCCTCTGAACCAAGACAATGTCTTAGAATAGCGAATTTCTTTTTATGAGTAAATGAGTCGCCTTCGAGAGCATCCAGGTATGCTTCGAAACTTTCTTTCCACTTCTCCCAATCCAACTCAGGAGACGCGGGATTAGGTGAAAACGCCGGAGGAGCTGAAAGAGATTGTTGCATGCTGAAGGAAACACACAATACAACACACAATATATCACCGCCGCCGACTGAGGTAAATTGAGTGATACACAAGAAGGTGTGTGTGTCACCGCAGAGTTGGCATGAATGCTTACACATGCATATTTGTAGAAAATGAAAAATGAGGTCGTGAAAATAGTTGCAGGAACTGGGGATAACAGAGTTTAAATTAACGTGCGTGTCGTCGAGTGAGGAATGAACAACACGCTGTGGTTGGTAGAGTACCACTTCAATTGCTGGCGTGGTGGCAATTCCTTTTTTTTTTTTTTTTAATTTAAATGCCCAAAGTGCGCATAGAACCGCGCTCCTAAGATCTGCTGAATGATTGTTAATAGTGGTGTGCAGATCACCGTGACACTTGGTTGTGTGAAACCTGGTGTGCAAATCACCGTTGAAGTGTGCTGCACGTAGAACCAATCAGAGACACAACGCGTGAATTGGTTGGCAAAAGACGTGGTTGGCAGGTGGAAGGCTTCGAGGTGGTAGCTAGGTAGCGGTAAACAATGGCCGTACGTCGAATATAGAGCGTAGGCGTTGATTGGCAACGCGTTGGTTGGCAGAAAGACGGAGGCGCGTCGGAAATGCTGGGTAACGGTAATGGTGAGCGCGAGCACGTCGGGAATGGTGCAGAAGGCCAATGAATAAAAGTAAACAGTACCTTGGATTTTCAGGGCAGGGGTGAACGATGTCACGTACGCCAGAGGGAGTCCACGAAGGCTGAGCCTGGATCGCTGCTAGATCGCTGCTAGGGGTCGTCAGCTGGACGCAGGAAACGAAGGAGACAGGCACGCGTGGTAGTCTTGAAGGCGGATCGTCGCCAGTGAAAAGAAGACGAAAGGTAAAGACAATATCTTCTTTATTGCCAACAAGACAGGAGCAGCGATGAGCAACACCATCCCATGTAACTGCCAACCGACCTCCTCTCTACCCTTGTCATTCCAGAACCTCCAAAGGTGGAAGTTCTGAGAAGGCACGGGGAACACAGAGAAGATGGTTGGCATGGATACAACCCAACATGTAGCCATCCCCCACTTCGTGTTGTGTTGTAGGTATGTTCTTCAGTCGTCATTTGTATGACATGTACTGTCTCTTTGTTCTCCATCTTATCTTTCTCTCTTTGATATTCTTTTTTAAGGTCTCTTCTCTCCACACTTTTTTTGTATCTCTTCTTCTTTACCTTTTTCTCCCTTCTGTCTTCTCTATTGAATCATATGTTTATGATTGATTATGGCATTGTATGCTTAATGAATGCTTATGTTACTTCCTTCCGATCACATTCAGAGTTACTACATGGAATATTAAGGGATTAGGCAATCCCATTAAAAGACAACGAGTGTTGTCCCATTTAGCTAAGTTAAAAACTGATGTTGCTCTACTCCAAGAATCTCATTTGTCTGATACTGAAGCTTCTAAGTTAAAGAAATGTTGGGTGGGCAATGTTTTTTCCTCTCCGGCTTTAGGTAAGAAAAATGGTGTTTTGATTCTCTGTCATAAAAAATATCATGTTTCAGTCGTTCATCAAGAATCTGACTCTGATGGGCGTTGGGTTTTTGTTAAATTACTTATAGATAAAATACCGTTAGTTATCTTTAATGTTTATGGCCCAGTTTCCGTTGATAAAGCATTCTGGACACAGAGCTCTGATAAATTACTTTCGTTTGACGATGACTATATTGTTTTTGGTGGTGACTGCAATCAAATTCATGACCCCATTTTGGATAGACAATCTCCAGTAAAATTTGTAAACACTAAAATGCATTCACAATTCACCTCCACCATACGCCGTAAATCTTTAGTCGATATTTGGAGACTTTGTCACCCTGACCTCCGAGAATACAGTTACTTTTCACCCCCACATCAATCACAATCCCGTATTGACTATCTCTTTTTAAGTAAATCCTTAACTCAGCACGTCCTCCACTCTGAGATAGGTTCTATTTTAATATCAGATCATGCCCCGGTTTTTGTTGATTTTGATTTAATACCTTTTGTCCCATATGCTGGTAGATGGCGTTTTAATAATTCATTACTTGTGGATCCTAATTTCTCTAGCCAATTCAGCTCTTTTGCTTCTGAATTTTTACTATTAATACAACTCCGGAGTCCTCCCCTATAATGATTTGGGATTCTTTTAAGGCAGCCGCGAGAGGTTTCATAATAAATTTTGTTTCTCAAAAGAAAAAATGTTTTGGAAAACAAACTACTCAATTACTCACTAAAATTAAAAAACTAGAATACGCTTATTATCACTCCAATACTGAATCTTCTTTAAAAGATCTTATTGATGCTAAGCTTACTTTTAATAGGTTATCCACGGTAGCTGCTTCCTCCTATCTTTTGAAAAGTAGTTCTCGCTATTATGGAGGTCAAAATAAAAATGGGGAAACTATTGGCTAATTATTTAAAAACAAGGCGAGATAGAACTAGAATAGAATCTCTGCAAAGCTCTACTGGGACTACCCTTTTTAAAGATGATGATATTTTAAATAAATTTGCCTCCTTTTATAAAAATCTTTATACTCCTGAGACTCAACCATCTCAATCTGATCTATCCTCTTATTTTCAATCTATTAATTCTCCTCCTTCTCAACTTATTGATTTTGATTCATTGGAAACTGATATCACTTTGGCAGAAATTTCCCACGCTGTTTCGGTATTACGACGAGGTAAAGCCCCTGGACCTGATGGTTTTACTGTTGAGTTCTATGAGCACTTTTCTAAGCTTCTTCTTCCTAATCTTCTTCTTTTATTTAACTTCTTTATTACAAACGGTTCTTCCCAAGGCACTTTTCAGGAAGCCATGATTTGTTTAATCCCAAAAGACAATAAGGACCCCTCCCTGTGTAAAAACTACCATCCCATTTCTTTAGTTAATACAGACTATAAGATCTTTGCAAAAATGTTGGCATTGCGCATTGACCCTATTCTACCTGAGCTTATTGGACCAGAACAATCTGGTTTTGTAAAAGGTCGACTATCCTCTGATAACTCTAGAGTATTTGTTAACGTCCTCAGCAAGGCTTCTTCCCTAGACTAACCTCTTGCTGCTATAGCTCTAGATGCTGAAAAAGCATTTGACAGGATTGGTTGGGATTTTATGTTTCATGCTTTAAAGTGGAAAGGTTTTCCTCCCAAATTGATTTCTTTGATTTCTTTATTATATTCTGGTCCTAAAGCTTCTATTTTCGCAAATGGTAAAACCTCGGATTATTTTCTCTCTCTAGAGGGGTACGACAGGGTTGCCCTCTATCACCTTTACTGTTTGTGGTGGCATTGGAACCCTTTTTAACCAAAGGACGCTCTAATCACGGGTTTCCACCTAGGCCCACATCAAGTTAAAATGTCTGTTTACGCGGATGATATCCTTTTATACTGTTCTAACCCGGATACTTCTCTTCCTCCTTTTCTCCACCAGGTTGATATTTTTCTCGGTTGTCAGGATACCGTCTTAACCGGGATAAATGTGAAGTTTTACCCCTTAATGTTTTATGCCTTAAGCACTATTTTCTTCAAACAGGATTTTCCTGGCAACCCTCTAAGTTAAAATACTTAGGTCTATGGTTTTCCTCGACTATTTCGGAGACTTTAAAATAAAATTTTGATCACATTATCAAAACACTAAGGGGCACATGCATCAAGCCTAAAAAAAATCGCAAAATTAGCGAATCGCTAAATTATGGCGTTTGCGACCGCAAAATACCGTTTCGCAATGCATCAACTGCAAAATAGCGAAAACTCAACAATTCGCTAATTTAAAGAATCGCAAAACATTCTGCGAATAGTATTAGCGAATCGCTATTTGCGCTCCAAATAGCGATTCGCAAATAAGGAATCGCAAAATAGATGCATGAAAAATCGCAAATTGCGAATTACCTGAAATTCGCAATTTTGCGAGTGCAAAATAAGAAGGATCACAACCAGGTGGTAATCATGAGTGCAAATCAGATACAGCTGAAATTCTACTTAAACCCATTGAAACACACCCAGAATTAGCTACCACATCTCACAATGGCAGGGATGTACCTGATGGCGAGGAGGATGAGGCTGCTGGCTGCTGGACACAGACGGAGGCGAATTAATGAGCGCATCTTCAGAGTCCGCATAACTTTGCTAGGACAGCAAGAGGATGAGATATACGATAAGTATAGGCTCAATGCAGCAATGATCCATGACCTGATCAATGAATTGGATCCCATACTGCAACGACAGACACGTAGGACCAATGCTATCCCAACGCATGTGCAGGTCCTATGTTGCCTATACCTACTGGCGTCAGGCAGCTTCCAGGGGGTCATTGCAGTAGCTGGAGGTGTGTCGCAAAGCGCACTTTCAAGAATATTCAAAGCATTCCTTGATGCCATGATGGCCAGGATCGGCTCACACATCAATTTCCCCACCACCGCGCATGACCTTGCGAAAACAAAACAGGAGTTTTACCAGATAGCTCGCTTCCCACATGTTATAGGTTGCATCGATTGCACACATGTGGCAATATGTCCCCTGCAGCACAGGAATACATATACAGAAATAGAAAATGCTATCACTCCCTTAATATTCAGGTTGTGTGCAATGCCAAATACATAATCACTGATATAGTGGCTCAATTTCCTGGGAGTGCACATGATTCATATATTTTCAGGCAAAGTGGCATTCACACCCGTCTGGTCAGGGGAGAATTTGGAGAGGCACATCTGCTTGGTAAATATGTGTAGGTGATACTCACAGTCATTGTACGTATGCCAATGTCAAACTGCCACTGACCCTTTGCTTACCCACATGCAGGTGACAGCGCATACGCCTTGCGTAATTACCTTCTGACGCCTTACCTCAATCCCACAACTGCCACCCAACAGAGGTACAATGCTGCACATATATCAACAAGGAACATCATAGAGCGCACATTTGGGCTGCTGAAGAGCCGATTCAGATGCCTCCATAAGACTGGTGGAGCACTCCAATACAACCCTGAACAATGCTGCAAGCTAGTAGCTGCATGTGCCATGCTGCACAATATAGCAACGAGGGGTGGAATGGAGATCGAGGTGTCTGACAGTGACTCCGAGGATGAGGACCAGCAAGTGCCACAGCGCCGTGCAGCACAAGGGGCAAGCGCAGCAGAAGGGCGCAGGAGAAGATTGGACATCACACAAAACTATTTCTGAGGTGAGTAATGATGACACAAACAGTGTATATTACAATCACAGAACGGTTTATTCAAAGGAAATATTGCATGAGTGTCGGAGCACACTTTCAATGTGGCCAGTGGCACAGGATTTTTAAGTAATGGACATAAGTGTATTAAAAATAAATAATGACTTGTCAATCAGTCAAAAGGTCCGATCACATCCATGGTTACGTCACCATATCGGTATGCAATTGTATATAGCAGGCTACCGCTTTCTCCCACGGACACCCAGACGCCTGTCAGAGACAGCATCCTCATCCCTCATGTTGGAAGCTGAGGGGGTACTGCTGCGTGTGTTGCGTCTTCCTGCAGTGGCAACTGGCATAGCTATGCTACTCAAGCTTGAGGCCCCCTCACTACCCTCTTCCTGCGTGGACATGTTGGCCCCAATTGTGGTAGCATTCAGCAGTTCCACTGCATTGGTTACCTGGTCCAGTGCCTTCGCCACATCCCCGCTCCAATGGCACATTTCTGTTTGCAAGGTCACAGACCTACGTGCCAGCAGTGCAGTTGATGTGGCCAGCCTATTGTTGGATTTGGCATAGCTTTTGAGGTGCTGCATTAGTTGCCGATGGTTTCTTCTCTGTGATGCATGTCCCTCCTGCATAACCTTGGTCATTTGCTGCACACTATCGCACAGTACTGCAATGTTGTCTGCCATCTTCCCTATTTGTAACTGCACTAAACGTGTGTTCTTGGTCTGCAGGCGCTGCATGCGGAGCATCTGTCCCTCAAGACCACCCCAGACATCATTTGGTTGCTCCTCCTGCTGTGTTCTGCGTGATCTGGCTCTTCTACGCCGGACACTGACATTACTTCTGCGGACCTGTGTTTGTGGATTTGGGATGGATGTGGCTGGGCCATGCCTGGACTCATGTGGTGCATTTGTCTCATCGTCAGACTCCATGGTGACCAGTGGTGGGACAGTTGCCCTGCGTGTGTTTGGGGCACTGGATGGATTTGTTGGCAACACCGGTGTGTCCATATCCTCAACTGCGCTGATGTCCTGTATGTCCTGGTTGTCACTATCCTCAGCTTCTACACGTTCTGCATCTGTGAGATTTAACAGTGCAAAACCAGCATTAATTTAAGTAGGGATTTCATGTCACAGTGATCATATTTTTACTTTGGCATTAAATTTGGAATATGTTCACTGTTCTGAGTTGTTCTTAGCCTATTTGTGTGTTTGACATTGTATATGCTTGACCTGCCTACATCTCCCATAATGCACTTCCCTTCATGGATACATTGTGTACTGGATGTTCTGAGTGTGCACTTGTGCTGTACTGGGGTGGTGTACTACCTTTATTATTTAGGTCAATGGTAACATGCAGTCATCTTACCTTCAGATGTGTTTGCTGCTCCTGACGTGTCTAGCTGTGTCACACCGACAGCAGCTTCAGGCTGGATAGTGGATTCAACCATTTCCTCCATGGTAGTGTTCCCAGTGTCTATCGGTGTTCCCCTCCTGTCTTCCTTGCTTCCTTCAGACGGGCAGCTATGCGCTCCTTGGCCCGACTGCGCATGTCGTACCATCTTTTCTTCAGGTCATCGATGGTGCGGTGTGTCACCCCACTGGCATTCACCCGGTTCTGGATCCGGATCCATATTTTCCTTTTTTCCTGCTCTGCCACTTTCAATGATTGTTTCCCAAACAGCTTATCATGGCTGTGGACAACTCCCTCAATGAGTGTGTCACTTTCTTTTTCTGAGAATTTCATTTTCCGCTTCCTGCCTGATTGGCTGTCCTCTGCTGTTTGTGTGCTTTCCATTTTCTTGCAGTTACCAGGTTTTTCCAATTGCTCAATGCCACTGCTAGTTAGCTCCCAGAGCCAGCTCCCTCCTCTCCCTCTGACTGTGCACTGGGAATGGGGCTTGTGCTGCTCACTTCCTGGTTCTGATGTCATCAAGATGCATCACAAATGCGACTTCGCTATTTGCGAATTCGCTATTTGCGATTCGCAAATAGCGAAGTCGCTATTTGCGACTCGCTTATTAGCGAATCCGCAAATTTCGGATTCGCAGTAGCGTTTGCGATTTTTTGCAATTCTTTATTTTTTCGCAAATTTTTTGTTGCATCTGTTTTTGCGATTCGTTATTTGCGAATCGTTAAAATTCGCAATTAAGGATTCGCAAAATTTTACATTGATGCATGTGCCCCTAAATGATACCATTACTAGATGGCATCCTCTTTTTCTCTCCTGGTGGGGAAGATTGGATTCGATTAAGATGATGCTCACCCCTTTGATTCTATACACTCTCTCTATGATTCCTGTGCACATTCCCGGTTATTATTTCAAGAAAATTGATTTGCTTCTATTAAAGTTTCTCTGGAAAGACAAACCTTCTCGAATTGCTCTGTCCTCTCTAAAAAAAGACAAACTTAATGGGGGCCTTAAATTCCCTGACTTTAAATCTTATCACTATGCCTTTTCCCTAAAACAAGCCTCTCGTTGGATTTCCTCCGATCCCTCTGCTCATCCCCCGGTGTGGTTATCTATAGAAAAATCTCTCACCTCCCCTTTTGACCTTCAAGAGATTCTTGCCTTCACTACTAATATCTCCTCTTTACGCTCTTCCGTTATTTCTCATACTCGTAAACTTTTAGCTCCTCTCCTACCATCTTCTTATCCTTCCTTTACCTCGCTATCTCAACAACCCATTTGCACAATAAATCATTACGTATTAAAAATCGTACTATTTATTGGAAATCTTGGAGATCTAAGGGTTTGATATGGATTTCTCAACTCTTGTTTAATAATGAACCATTATCTTTTACTGATCTCCAATCTAAATTTTCTCTTCCTAACTCTTTTTTATTTTTTTTTAAATATATTTTTATTGATTTCAAAGCATTTAAAGTCACATACATTAAGTGGTCAACATTTCGGCCATTTACATAGTATATTAAACCATTAAGGAGAGTATATCAGGTTCAGTCACGGTACCTCCAGAAATTGCGCTCTAGTGCGTTGTAGTTCCATTTCCACCGTTGGGGAAATACATAGGTCTCCCCGATACACATTCCACTTGCCCCATTTTTTGTCCCATTTCTTGGGACACCCTCTTGACTTAAACACCTCCTTCTCAGCAATAATGCACTTGTCAAATTCCTTTGTCCACATTCGGTGAGAAGGTTTGTCAGCCGCTCCCCACTGTTTCGCGACCTCCTGCTTCACTAAGGTGTAACCCAACGTGGTTAGTTGTTGTTCCACTTCCGTGAGGTCAGTCTCTTCCCATATATTAAGAAGGCCAAGTCGTGGTGTAAGGGTTAGTACCTTCCCTAGTGCATCTTGGATATGTTTTGTGGCCCCCTCCCATATGGGTCGTACGATTGGACAGTCCCAAATAGTATGAAAAAAGGTTGCTTCTTGATGACAGCCACGAAGGCATAGTGTGTCAGATCTCGAGCCTAATTTCGCTAGTGTAACCCCTGTGAGATAGGATCTGTGCAGGATTTTAAGTTGGATTAATCGGAAACGAAGAGTGATGGCTGCCTCCCTCGGTGACATTAGCGCCGCTTGCCAGTCTTCATCGTCAATGGGCCCTAGGTCTGTCTGCCATTTCTCTCGGCGTATGTGGAACGGGCTTGGTAGGTTGTTGCACACTTTTCTGTATGTTAGTGATATGGCTTTATTGAGAAGTGGCCCATCCAACATCCGATCCTCCAAGGGGGACGACTCTGGTATCTCACTCATGTCTGGAAGAGCTGTGGTGAGGACATGTCGAATCTGCAAGTATCTAAAGATCTCCCCTTGAGCCAGTTCATATTTCTCCCTCAATTCCCCAAATTTGAGGATTGTGCCCTTTTTCACCAGGTCCCCTATAGTGGAAATTCCGATGGTGTCCCACTTATCAAACCCAGGCTGATTACATAGTAGTCCAAGTCGTTGGGTAAACCATAATGGTGTGGCTTGGGTCATCACATTCGACCATCCAAGGCGCTTAGTCGCCTGGTGCCATGTCGCTACTGTGTGGGCCGTGGGGCCAATGTACCTTCCTCTCCGGGCTTTCGTGTATAGCGCCCCCATGTATCCCTCTCTGCCCATTTGATATCTGCCCAGCATGTAGGCCGGATCAAGTGGGGAGCGATATACCCAGTGGTTTACCACCATTAGCTGCGAGGCCCAGTAATAGAGTCTTACACCCGGGAGGGCAATTCCCCCGTCGTACCATCCCTTAGTCAACTTGCGCATCGCTATGCGAGGGGATCCGCAATTCCACAGTAGTGTCCTGACCTCACTCTCCACACCCGAGAAATAGGCATCCGGGACCTTATTCGGACAGTTTTGAAGGATATAGAGGAAGCGTGGAAGGGCCAACATCTTAAATAGGGCAGCGCGGCCTAAAAAAGAAAGGGGCAAGGATCTCCAGTGTTTGACATCGTTGCGCAACCTGTCCAAAGGAGCAGCTAGGTTTCGATCATAGAAAAGTTGGGGGTCCGGAGTTATGAAGACTCCGAGGTACCGAAAGCCCTCAAGGGCCACCTGAACTTTGCAGCCCGGGGGAAGTTGGGGAACCGGGCCCCGAAGGACAAATAGTACCGACTTGCTCCAGTTGATCGCATACCCAGAGTATTTTCCAAAGTTCGTAAATATATTTAAAACTCTGTGTATGGACTTATTTGGGGAGGCGAGATATAACAGGATATCGTCGGCATATAGTTATATTCGGTCATCATGTCCTTCCGCCCACTTCAACCCTCTCAGCATTACATCACTTCTCACCCAGGAAGCCAGTGGTTCCAGCATCAGGGAGAAAATTAGGGGGGACAGGGGACAACCCTGTCTAGTGCCTCTCTTTAGTTGGAATATTCGTGACGTATGGTTATTGACCCGCACTTGGCCCCACAGATCCTTGTACAACAGCTGTACCCAGCCCAGGAATTTTGGGCCGAAGCCCAGACGTTTCAGAACTTCAAACAGATATGGCCATTCGATAGAGTCGAACGCCATTGAGGCGTCGAGGGATAGTACCACTGCGTCTTCCTCTATATATTTTTGGCGCGCGAGAACATTATGAAGACGTCGGATATTGAGCGCCGTATTTCTCCCTGGCATAAAGCCAGATTGGTCGGGGTGGACCAATGATGGAATTACTGAGACCAAGCGTGAGGCCAGCAATTTCGCATGGATTTTCGCTTCGACGTTGATTAAAGAAATCGGCCGGTAAGAGCCGCAGTCTTCGGTGGGTTTCCCCGGCTTACGGATAACTACTATCGAGGCAAGTCGCTGGTCTTCTGGCAGAATCCCTTTATCGTAACTTTCATCATACATGGCCCGCAGGTGAGGCGCGGCTTGGGAGGCGACCGTTTTTCAGAAATTCTATAGGTAGCCCATTTGGTCCCATCGCCTTCCCTGACTGAATACTGTTAATGGCCTTCCGAATTTCGTCATCTGTGAGCTCCTCGTCTAGAGAGTCTCTGTCAGTTTCTGAGAGTGTAGGCAAATGAATATCTGCTAGCAGTTGGCGGGAGTTGTCTGCCGTGTATGTGGTTGAGGGGGTGCATATTTGTTCTAAGTGGTCAGCAAATGCGTCTGCTATGTCTTGTGGGTTTGAGATCTGCTTCTCTTCCTTGAGGGTCAGCCTGGGCACCCATCTCTCCCCTTGCTCCCTCTTCTCCAACCAGGCTAAGAGTTTGCCCGCCCTGTCCCCCATTTCATATATCTTGTGTTGAGTGTGTAGGAGTTTGGTCCTCATATGTTCCCTCACTGAAGTCCTATATTCTGACTGTTTGAGCATTAGGCGATGTATAACCGCATCTAAGGGAGATCTGATGCTTTCTTCCTCCAGCTGTTGGAGTTCACTTTCCAATTGTGTGAACCGTTGCTGTCCTTTTTTCCTATATCCCACTTTTAGCGCCAGTGCCTGTCCCTTCAATGCTGCCTTGAAGGCTTCCCATATGGTCTGCGCTGAGTCTACTGACCCGACGTTTTCTTTAAAGTAATTAACGGTCTGTGTGAATAACTCCGCTCTGATATCTGGGATTTTAAGCAACCATGGACTGAGGACTATGTTGGCCTGCGGACGTTGACTAAAGTATGTGAGTTCTACCCACACCGGGGAGTGGTCCGAGATGCCCCTCGGTAGAGCGCGGGGATTTCGAAAGTGGCCAATTGCTGCCGAGTGTGTCAAAAAATAGTCAATGCGGATGTGCTCTTGTGTGCATTTGAATAGTAAGTGTACTGGGTTCCGTCTGGCTGTAACGATCGCCATATATCGGTTAAGCCCAGGGCTTTCGTAAACTCCTCCATGCGTGTATGGGGTCGTGCCGATGGTCGTTGTGGATTTTTATCCCTTTGGTCATCCATTGTCATGTTAAAGTCACCCCCCAAGATCAGGGTGCCCATGGGGAGGTCCACTATTATTTTCCCCAGGTCTACCAGTGCTTCTTTACCTAGTGCCGGCGGGAGGTACACCGAGACCGCATTGAGTGCTTTCCCCTCCCATTGCGCCTCTAGAACTGCTAATCTGCCCCATGGATCCGCCCAGGTGCGCGTCGGCGTGAGTGCCAGACTTTTTTTAACTTGGATACCTGTCGCACGGGATCCTGAGGTATATTCTGCATGGATCAGGAGCTTGTATCCCCACTGTGTGAGGGCTTTGCATTTGTTGCCTACTAAGTGTGTCTCCTGCAGCAATACTAGGTCAGGGGCCTGTCTTTTAAGATAGTGCTGCACTGTGCCCCGTTTAATTTTGTCCCCCATCCCATTCACGTTCCAGGTTAGCACGGAGAGTGATGTTTCTATCCTAGCCTCTGTCATATGTGAAGTGGGTAAAAAGACAGGAGCACTCGAAGTTACCCCAGGGCTCGTCTCTCGTGTTTCGCTGTCCTGGCATCCCATGCATGCATTTGCCCAGATAGTTTGGCACACAAACAACAGCAATATACGTGACTTTCCTCCCTGTGAAGCTAGTAGCGATGGCCGAAAATAGGTATGACTTTTTACACTTTGTGACTTGTGAACACACATAAACCTGTCCCCGCCATCCCCCTCCCACAACTCCTGCACCTCACCCCTCCCTGCCCCCCTGCCAGTGGATTTCGAACTACCCACACCCCAACCAGGCAGAGTGCCTATTGCCCCCCCAAAATACTAGTAGGTGCTGGCAGTCAGCCCTCCCTCCCCCGCCCTAAGCTAACATTGCATAGTGTTTCATTGCGTCTGAGGGTTTGTGTCCGGCCCCCTTACATCTGAACTCGTCCCTTTGTTTCACAACCATGCTCAGGCAGACGGCATAGACACCAAATCACTGTATGCCCCAACCCTTAAGTGAAGGGGATTTTCCTGGGAGTCCCCCCCGCCCGCCTCGCCATCTCTAAGTCACTTATCTGCGACCAGTGCGTCTCTGTCCAAGTTCGGGAAGCCTTCTTTTCAGCTGTGCATTGTCGCTTCCATCCCCGTCTGGGATGGGTCTTTGCCCAGCTCAGTCCCCTGGGTGGATCTATTCGATCTGTGGCCGCCATTGCGTTCTTTGTGTGGTTTTTCAACTCGGCGCCATCCCTCCAGCCAGTCCCACGCGTCATCAGGTGAGGAGAAGAACCACGTCTTACCCCCCGACTCTATGCAAAGCTTCGCTGGGAAGAGCATGGCGGATTTCACTTCCCTGTCTCGCAACTCTCTTTTCACTGCTAGGAAGCTGCGACGCTGGGTTTGAACTTTGGTGGAAAAGTCAGGGAAGAACGTGACCACACTGTTTTCCAATTTAAGCGGAGGGTTGGCCCGTGCCGTTTGAAGTATCATGTCTCGGTCTCTATAGTTAAAGACGCGGGCGATAATTGGTCGTGGGGGAGCCCCTGATTTAGGTGGCCCCCCCGGGACACAATGGGCCCTCTCAATGGAGAAGTAGCTCGAAAGCCTCTTAGGCTGTAGGTGCTTCAGGATCAAATCCTCTACAAAGAGGTCCGCTGCTGGCCCTTCCGCTCGCTCCGGCACACCAAGGATGCATATGTTGTTCCTACGTGCTCTGCCTTCGTACTCATCCAGTTGTTTTTCCATCGCGGTGTGCTGTTCTTGAAGTTTGCTCACTTACTGTTGGAGCTGGGAAGTGTCTTTCCACAGTTCAGTTGTCGTATCTTCCAGGTCTTTCCCTTTGGTGTCCATTTTACGAAGATTCGCTCGGATGAGGGACACTTCTATGTTCACCGAGTCAATGCGGGCTTCCAGGGATGTACGCACCCCTGTGATTGCTTCCATAATGTCATGGAGCGTTAGGTCTTGCTGCGGTTGGGGGTTGTTTTGTTTGTCTTGGGCTTCCAATTGCGCTGTGTCCTGCCCCTCCCCCGCTTTATTCAGCAAATTTGGCCAGATTATTTTGGGCTGTTGGTTTGGGCCCCCTTCCGCTCGCCATTTCCTGGCCCTGCTGTGGCGATGCGCGTAGGCCCTCCGAGACCAGTCCCGGTAGTCCCCGCCGCCTGCCAAGGGGGGAATTCTGTCCCACTAGTGGCCTGTCGGGTTTCCCAGAAGCTGGTCCCCGGCGCCCCCGCCACCCCTCGACTCCCGGCACCACGTTCGTTCACTGGCCTCTTGAAATATGGAGTTTCACCTTCGTGTGCCCGGGCTCCTGTCTTCTTCTCCAGTTGCTGTAATGGTTCTTATTTGGTCATTTGGAAGCTTTTACTCCCGGAGGAGTGGGGTCGGCCGAGTTATTTTCCTCCTCACACTGTGAGCTTAGAGGCCTCACTTGTTTGTTGTCCGCTGGCGGAGCTCATCTGGTCCCCAAGCGCTGGTTCAGCTCTTAGGCACCAGCCGGCGCCTTACTTCGGGATTCCGGTCTCGTTGCGCCCGATTGCACGCTGTGGTGTTCGCGCTCGGTAAGGCCTTTCTGCAGCACCGGAGGGTCTCCGCTCGTGCTCCCGCCACCTCGGCCCGCCTTGGTTTCGCCCGCCCCCAGGCGTTCGTGGACTGTGTTGCCGCTTGCTCTCGCCCGGACACGGGACGTATATGTGGCAGTCCAGCTAGTAGCCAACGTTTTGGGGGTCTGCGCTCGAAGCGCCGGTTCGGCGGGCCCAGCAGGCCTCCAGCGCCGGGGTCTCGATTTTGACCCTGCGGGGCTCACCTCTCCCTCTCACGCCGCTGCGAGTCCAAGGCTGCGATGCCGGAGACCCGGGACTCTGACCTCGGTCCGCTCCTCCTCCCGCTCACAATACCATCGCTCCACCGGAGGTCTGAGGAAGTCGGGGAGCTTCTGCAGGGATCTCGGTGCCCCCTCCACTTCTCATTAGATCGTCGCCATTTTCTTCTACGTGTCAGCCGCGTCTGCTCGACTCTACCTTTATTTACCGTTTCGTGGCCCGATTTCACGCCACTCTTGTCGCCGATGGGGTCAGGGGCCGGTGATCCACCTCAGTTCGGAATATTTGCAGCTTAGGCAACCGGATAAGTGCAGGATATGTGGCGAGGGCTCCGGAGCCTCGCTAGTGTGCGGCCATTCTTCTCGGCTGCTAGCCACGCCCCCCCTCTTCCTAACTCTTTTAAATCACAATATAATCTTTTACTTCCTTCTCTTAATCAATATCTCCTTACACTCCCAACTATTCCCAATCTTCCTATAACATGTTCTACAATATTTCCCTTATTGGATACCTCTCCCTCTGCGTCTTCTATCTACAAGTATTTATTATTACCTTCAGAACGGCACAAATCAAAGACTGAATTGGCATGGGAAAAGGATTTAATACAATGCTGGCCTGCCTCTATGTGGGATAAATTGTGGCTAAAGATCCACAAGACCTCAAGAGCTGCTAATACTACCCAAACCCTTTATTTTGTTTATCAACGCTTACTATATTCCCCTGCAACATTAGCTTCTTTCTCTCCTAGTACTCCATCTGCCTGCTGGTCCTGTCCCTGTTCAAATGCTGATTTGAAACACATGCTATTTGATTGTCCTAATATCTATAAATTCTGGCAATTAGTCTGGACCCAAATTAATAATATTTTTAGAGTTAATGTTCCCCTTTTCTTTACCCAATATTTTCTTAGGTTCATTGTCACCTCACTGGCCTCAAACACCGTCAAACTTTAAGTTGTTAGATTTATTATTAGCTATAGCCTTACATCTAATAACTTCAAACTGGAAACATGCAGATAAAGTTACTTTTAAAGCCTGGTGGAACGCCATATGTTTTCATCATAGACTCGACACCAATTACGTCACCCCTATCTCTCTAGCAATTAAAAGGGATTTGTTATGGCTTCCACTTACCACATACCTATCCTGGTCCGCTTCTTCAATTGTTTCTACTGGTACTGTTGTAAATATATCAGATGATGTCCGGAAACCGCCGTAAATACACCTTGTTGTCTTTTTCTTAAAAAATGTAAGATGTTACTGTTTTAAGCCTGCGTAATTATATTACAATATTTTATTAGGAATATTTGATATGCATACAGTGTTTAATCTCATATTTCGTTTTCCCTCAACCTTTGTGGTGCAATAATATATTGTTTTTCCCCTTTCCCCTTAATTTCTCCCCCTTATTCCCCTCTTACGCACAGAATGTTTATTGTAACCATTGCATTTCCTATCCCTTTATATGATCTCGATGTTAACTATGATCTATTTTGCTTATCATATTGCTGTTCTTTTTCTTCTGGTTTTCAATAAACTCAAACTTAAAAAAAAAAAAAAAAAAGTATTACGCCTCTTTTGAAAAGTGCAGGTACTCTTCCTCTCAAAATAAAAAAGTGCTGGTACTCAGTAGCGGACAGTACCGGCCCATTCAAAGCACTGCCCACTCCTAAGTGCGCAATGACTGTTTGGTCGGCCCTCTCAGGCCGCCCAAACCAGACATGCGCACTTTCCCCATTCTCCATGCAGGCTGCATTACAGCCTGCATGGAGAACAAGCCCAGGCCCCCATTCCCTGGTTGAGCGTCCATCCAGGATGCTCAAAAACAATCACAACGCTGCATTGCAGCGTTGTGATTGGTCAGGGGAGCCTTTTCTGTGCTTCCTGTGCCTTGGAGAGCATGAGCAGAGACGCGGCACCGGCGCGGCAAGGTAAGTGTTTCTTTTCTTCTTTTTTTTACCGTTTACCTCCCCACCCCCAGGTGACCACACCCGCCCGCCACCCGGGAACCATGCCGGCCGTCACTGCCCAGCCAGTGTAGCTCCTTGAGGTGAGTTGAGATGTGCGTGTGGACCAGGAGGTTGAGAATGATTCTGGCCGCCGAGCTCTGAATGGGCTGCAGCCTCCTGCTGAGTGGCCCTGGTCAGTTGAAATGACAATTGCCTTTAATCTTTTACTGCGTAGCTCGCTATTTTTCATTAAATGCCAGTGGACTTTAGGCTTGCCGACGTGTGGGTGCGTTATTTTTAACATAGGGAAAGTTGAGGGGGCAACCCAGTTTTTCAGAATCATTGTTTTATTTTCCCTTTTTCTGTCTTTATAGAATTGATTAAAACAACTGGGTACATTTTTTTTCCAAGTTTTACACTGGTGCAAAAAAGGGAGCACGTGCATTCTGAAATACGTCTGCCTGTATATCGGGTTCTGAACAGACAGAATTTGCTCCGTGCCAAAGTTCAGAACCTGCGCAATAATGTATCAAACTGATGTTTGCCTTATTTTTGCTGTTTTACACAATATTGTGTTGTAATTGTAATTGCATTTGTATAGCGCTTACTACCCCTGACGAAGCTGTAGCAACACATTTTTCTATACTTTTCAAATCTAAAGGATACAACTTGATTTAAGGCAAAATAAATGTGTTCCATGTGTTTAAAAAATAAAGCAAAATCAATTTGTTCCAGTTTTTATGCATCAAAAATGCTAACACACGACTCATTTTGTAATTAAAAACACTCTTACACATATGTGTAATGACTTAAACGCAAAGGATGTGTCACATATCTTGTTTACAATGGTTTCTCAAAATGTTCCCTCCATGTTTTAGTGAAAACACCTTTCTGTGGCATGGGCCGCAGCAAACCCCCCTCACCCCCCTCCTTCCCTTTGCGCATGCTGCAAAAATGAGGCAAGGTTTGTTGGTG
This sequence comes from Calotriton arnoldi, assembly GCA_963921515.1. Lineage (NCBI taxonomy): Eukaryota > Metazoa > Chordata > Amphibia > Caudata > Salamandridae > Calotriton > Calotriton arnoldi. The sequence goes on along the minus strand of CAWUFW010002387.1, from coordinate 973,292 downwards.
TGTGTTTGCTGCAAAAAATTATGCAAAGTTTGTTTAGTGTGTGTTTTTGCAGCAATGCAAACATTTGGTGTAGATGGGCCGAAATGAGACAAAGGTAAACTCTATCAGCCTTTTACCCTTCCGATTCTGATAAAATGAGTACCTGCACGTTGAATACTTTACTTGCCTGCTTGGAAAGCGCCCAGAGAAGATTCTGCTTAACTGTGCGCTACAGTTGTGTTTAATAGTATCGGTTTATCGTTGTGAACACATCTTGGCCAGACCTGTTGTGTGACCCGAGAGTGACCCTCACTGAGAGCGGTGCCAGACCAGTGATGCGTCCAGTCCAATGCCCCACCACCCTACCCCCCTCCACCTGTCCGAAGCCCCTCCCTCCTCATCCTGCTGCCATTAAATGTCCCCTCTGTTACCTGGAACAATCGGGCTCTGAGAGCCTTTATTGCTGCCTAATGGAACGAGGGAAAATAAAGAGAGATTGAGGGAGGGGCGGGCCGGGCAGCTGAAAGCTTTATTTGTGGCAGTGCTGGGCTGCTGCTGGCCTCAGGTGTGCCCCACCTACACCAGGCCCGGGTACCTGGCCCGCCGCAGGCCCTGAACAGCCCCATTAAAGTCCTGGAAAACAAACACACACAGGCCTGCCCCTTCCATTCAGGGGTACTGAGCTGGCAAGGACGGGCCTTCTCTGCTCAAGTGGGGGCGCTCGCGGGTCAGTGCGCCCCACAAAAGGAGACCCAATGGGCCGGGCTATCCATGCCGCTGACCTGGTCAAGAGGGGGCCGTAGGGGCACGATGACCCCGCAGTTCGCTGCGAGGTCACCATGGTGAGCACCCACTGGGCACAGTCGTGGTTCACGCAGCACGTCCCATTTCACAAGTTGGTGTTGTAGTCTAGTGGGATGATGCACCTGCTGCAGAGAGCTGTATGCGAGCTGCAGGTCAGAGGTCGTAATCTCAGGACGATGATGCGATGCTGCTGCAGGTCAATGTGTAGACAAACAGAATAGTTTAAAAAAAAAAATCTTTTAACCTGCGAGCCACAGTTTTAAATCCTCCCACAAGGGCGGTTTAAATCTACGTATTGACGACTTTCCTTCTCCTCTTAGTACCATAAAACCCAACAGGGTGTACAAGCTTGTTACATAACATAGCATAGCATAACATAACGATTGCCTTGTCTAAGGATAGTTGTATAAAAACTAAAACACCTCTGTAAACAGCTGCTGAAAAACACTACAGCCAATGCCAAGGTCCGGCCAATCCACTGGTCAGTATCCAGCAAATATTCTTGAATGGCCGCTGACCCTCAACTCTCCCAACGTAGAAACCACTTCCTGGTGATTTCCGGTCTGGTTTCAGGCCACCAATCAGGATATAAACAGAATAATGGACATCAGGGAAGAGATGCTTACTGCCAGGGACTCTGGGCAGGATTATGCATTACTCCCCGACAACCTAACCGGGCCTTCCACACCATAGACCCCAACATTCTTCTCTTGTGGTTGAGACCTCTTGTGGAACTGTGGGATCAGCACTTCTGTGGTTCGAGCCATCCCTCAGAAGCTATAACCAGGGGGTCAAGGTGGAACCCTCTTCTTCATGGGGACAATCAAAGCGAACAGGGAATGCTCTGATGATAACCCTGTTGAATGCATACATGGGACCTCACTCCCGTACGCTGTAACGGCTGCCGTATGTGCACCAATGATGTCCAGATCCACAGAAAGGGACCGATGGATCCGGGAAACAGGCGCGTGCCTGTCACTCATGCTACAAAGGATGGACCAAGCCTGGGGGTGGAGGGAGCGAAGGGATTTGTGAATTTGGTTTTGATCAGCTTCATGATTCTTCCCTTCAAAAATGTAACCACTATCATCTGCATTCTGAAGTTTGATACGTTTAAAAAAAAAAACACAGAAGGCGAAAGAACCTCAAAAGCAAATTTGGCAGGAATAAAAATGAAAAAATTGTTTTGGGGGAAAACAAATTCTCACAAAAAGTTGGTCCCGCAAAACGATCCCATAATTGTTATGTATCAATCCACTTTCAACTTTTACAACTGTGGCACAGTTTGAAAACTTTATAACCAACACAAAACTTTGTTGGAGAAATTATAGTGACACTTTCCTTTAGTCAAAAATATTTTATTGTTTGATTAATGAAATCATTACAATGTGTATAAAAACGTAAAACATTGGTCAAATGTTTTGCCCTGGACTGCTACCATTGCAATCAATAAAAGTGTAACAGTAGAATATTAACATTTTAGACAAAAGTTCTCTTCTGGAACAAGGTAGCCATCGTTTATGAACTAGCACAAAGTGGTGTTATATTAATATTTCATTTAATAAAAGTAAAAATCCCTTCTAAAAACGAGGTAGCCACCAAGTAGGAATGAGTGCAGCGTAGCGCAAAAGGGAGCGCATGTTCGTAGGCCGGTGCAAAATGAGGAAATGTTAAGTAGCTGAGAAGCTTTGGACTATATTGTCCAGCAATTAGTCCGTGAATTAATAAATGGTTCAATGGATGCTCTAGATCGAATTTAGCTTGTTTTGTGTTGTGCTGCCGCCATTTTAGTGTGAGGTTCAGACTTACAGTGATCGATAACAGAACGTTAATATTACATCCTTTTCTCAGCCTCACATCTTGGAGTTCTGTATTCTCTTAAGCAGGGTTCACTGTTATTGAAGAGGCACAGTCTTTCAGTATAAAACATGGGTTCTGTGTTGCACGTGGAGTAAGACTAGGTCGGTGGGGGTATCAGCCCAAAGGTGTGCCATTGACTTGTGGAGTGGTTCAATGTTCTGAAACTGAGATAGGGGTCATCGAGTTACCGGATCAGAGGACTAAAATGCGGCAAAGGCTACTTCAATAATGTACCGCTGTTGTGTCTGCCAGTGACTGTTTCCTCATTTTGGCACAGAACCTGGATTTTCTGAGTGACCAATGGCTGCTTGAACTTACGATATGCATGATGAACAAAGATTGTGAAGCTGATGTTTAGGGCTGTGTTCTCTGGATTCTGTTCCCCAATGATGCCCTGCCTGCAGGACCGGACTCCCAGTTTGTTCCACTCAGGCTTCAGTTTTGTCCTACGCAGGTTCATCAGTGTGGGGCAGATGCATACAACGTGCTCCAAGGATTCGACTGATTCCCCACAACCCCTACACGCAAGTTCATCTGATGGGTGCCGCCAAAGGGGTAGATGTTTCAAAAGGAGCCACTTGCCCAATCTAAGCGCCAAGAATCTCCGTTTTAGGTGCAGGGAATATGTGCAAGCAAGGTATGGCGGAGGAGAGGCCAGCTGGTAAGAGTTGATTACTGCCCATGCGTGCTTGCGTTTGGCAAGGATCGCCTTGTCGGACGAATAGGAGCACAGTTGGATACGCTTCTTGATGCTTAATTTGAATGCTTTTGTACTTCGATTAAGGTTCCACAGTTTGCTTGCTGATAGTTGCTGCATACATTCATTAAAAAAACGACGGTATGACCCTTCAGGGTTGTTGGAGCTGATATCTGACCATAGTAGGGACTCGAGAGAGCCAGCTCTAGCCTGCCTTAACTTGTGGCACAGGTTAAGGAGGCCTAGCTCTAATCGAATCTGTGCTGCGGATGAAGTTTTTGGCAACTGAAGAACCTTTTTGTAGACCCTAGTCATGTGTTGGTTTAGTGTGGAGCTGAGCTTACCTAGGGAAATTTCGAAGTCGTACGACAAGGTGAGGCCTATTTTGGCTCACATAACTTCCAACATTGGAACCAGGCTCGGACCTGCCAGCTTTTTGGAAAGTTTAGAGAGGCTGATTTGAAGAGCCATGGCTTTCATAACGATTTCACTGCAGTGCTTGACAAGGGTGCCCCTAGAGTCGATGCTGATCCGCAGGTATATATATGTTTTTCCTACCAAAATTTGGAAATTGTTGTACGACCAACCGCCACCACTGTAACATTTCCTGCCAAATATGACCACTTGGGTTTTCTTTAGATTTACCTCCAAGTTGTTCGTGGTGGTGTAGCTGTATAATTTATTTAACAGTCGTTGCAGCCCAACTCTCGTGAGACTGAGGAGAGCAAGGCTGTCAGCATATAGGAGATTTCTGAACTGAGCACCACCGATCCTAGGGGAATGGCTATTTATTGCATCTAACTCTGCTGAGAGGTCAGCTAAAAACAAGCTGAAAAGCAGAGGAGCTAACACACATCCCTGTTTGACTCCCCTCGACGTCTGTATTTTTTTAGATAGATGAGAGCCAGTGCCAAGCTTAACTTGGATCCATGTGTTAGTGTGCAATTGGACGATTGTCTCCAGAAGTTTGGCCGGAATTCCCCATTTCGTTAACTTAGCCCAAAGGGTCACCCTTGGCACCCGGTCGAAAGCTGCTTTGAAATCTACAAAACAGCAGAAAATCACCTTAGAGGATACATTTGCTTTATCGATAAGTATTGATAACATTGGAAAATTGGACAGTGTACCTGAGTTAGCCACAAAGCCTGTTTGATATATTGGGATCAGTCCTTTCGAGTCGGCCCAACATCTCAGGTCTTCGAGTAAGAGACTGGCAAAATGCTTTGCCTCATTGTCCAGCAAGGCTGATGGATTTTGACCAGCCTTGTTCGAGTGATTCAATTTTCCTCGCTTGGTTGTTGCTGCATGTCTTGCGAATGGACCAGCCACTCCCTGTGGACGACTTTAGAAGGTGTAACATTGTTAATCAATGTAGATTCAATCCTATTGTCTGCCTGGAAGTGTCTGGTCAGGAATGTTACCCATTCTTGCTCTGAGATGTTTGCACTCCCCTGGCTGGTATATCCATTAATTTGCCTGTTTACTAGCGCTCAAATTTTTCTTGGGTTCTGGCTCTTACTTTCCCAAAAAAGAGTACACCAAAATTGTTGAAGGTCATGTTGTTTGTCATTTTGGTATGCCCGTCTATAATTTGCTTGTGCAGTTTTGTAGTCGGTCACTAGCTCTTCAGATTCGGGATGCCTCCTAGCTGCCCTAAGAGTGGCATTTCTAATTTTTTTTAGCGCCGTTGTTTGGATCAAAATAGGGTTCCGTTTGTTAATTGGATTGACATGATGTCGCGGCGGTAGTAGGAATTGACTTAAAAGTTGAGAGCAAAAATGTATCCAGTCGGTTATTGGAGAGGCTGTCAACAGATTGCGATGTGTGGTGAGTTGCTCACACTCCTTCATGATTTTTGTACTGATGTCATCGTTCCATCTTAAGTGTTTTCGGTTTTCGGAATTAACTCCTATATATGTGATTTTAGCTGGGTCGTGATAAGCTAAATTCGGAGTGACAGTAACAACTTGTGGACGGTGATCGTTCTCGGAACGCGCTATAATGCTGTAGTTTTCTATGTATGGAAACAGGTCTAAGTTGCAGGTGGAATAGTCTAGGTAAGAGTTATTTCAGCCTTTCGTCCACGACCAATTTGGGGGGATGTCCTGTGGAAATCTGCTGTTCATTACAATGAAACCTGCACTGTAAAGTTGTAAGACCCAATGTTCCCCTAGGCTGCAACGCAGTTGGAATTTGGGTTTAACCTGTGCCTTCAGTTCTGGTAGGGGGAATGAAAGGAGACTTTTCTGAGATACTCCGGGGTCCCTTGACAAAGGTTGGTGTTGAAGTCCCCCGTAAGAAGACACTCTGCTTGAGGAAAAATCCCCAGCCAGGTCGCACAAAACTATGAATAGTCGATTTAACGGAGACCTTTTTGTTCGAGCGCTTGGATTAATGTAGGCGTTGAGAAACAACAGAGGGCGCTGCTGTCTCCACGGGTTAATTTTGACTCCAAGCAACCAATTCTCTTCAAAATGTAGTGGTTGAATAGTACCTTTTAGGCTACATGAAGTACATATAGACAGTCCCACCTTAGGCCGGCCGAATTTCCGATTCCTTACAGCTGATTTCCAGTGTTCAATGTATCCGGTTAAGGGATAGTTTTGAGTTGCCCACGTTTCCTGAAAGGCAAGAAAGTCATGTCTAGGGATCTATATGTAACCTAAATCACATCGAAATGACCTGCATAAAAGTCAAACAACGCAAAGGGGAGCACCGTAGTAATATCCAGTGCAAAAAATCTACCACCAAGATGAGCAGCCACTATATAACTGAACAATACTCAAAAGATGACCTACGTTGGGTCATTCTGGAGACTTTAGACACTGCGCAAGAGAATGTGGAAAGCATCCTTTCCGAGAAAGAACAGAGGTGGGTGTACCGCTTGGGAACTTATAACCAAGGATTAAACGACACTATCCCGTGGTTATCATTCCAGTAATTAACATATGTCATGAATCACCAAGGGAACATAAGAACGAAAATTACCTGTTGAATAAAGAACAATAAATGTGATTAAGTACATTATAAAACTTTTCACTGTCAAATCGGGAACCTTTTTGAGTGCGACAACGCATTTTATCCTCCACGATTCTGAGAAACATAGTGCCTCATTACCAGTTCACATCAAAACTTCATTACCCATAAGGCAGCATTATTAGACATTTCCTCCCCCAAGTGGCTCCAAAAAACTGCTACCAAAAATATCCGCACTTTAACACTTCCTATATTAACATTAAGAGCTCTCTTGGCCCTTGCGCAGACATAAAGAACGATTGTTGCTGAGCACTATGAGCCATAGGAAATTGCGACCAATCATACCACATGCGGGAGGGAAAACAACAAAGTCCCTCCCTCCGAATCTACTTCCTGTTCCAGGGCAAATAAGACAGCTACAGCACATGTCTTACAAATCCCACACGGCAAGGCTACAAGCTGCATTGCCGGCCTCATGGAACTGAAACACCCGCATAGATTCCAGGTAAAACTAACCAAATCTATTTTTCCTAAAGCTCTCTCACTTTCACTTTGCACTTTTATCCTCATAGAGGCACACAAATGCACCTTCGGTAATTTTCCAGGAGTACGCTATACATCAGCTTTTCTGCACATTTTCTCTTCTTTTAAAACCAAAAAGTTCACTCGGGCTTATAATAGTTTACGTCTACCGACAACAGGAAGCCAGCACTGCGAAACGTATTACAACATCTAAATCACATCAAGCAAGAAATAGAACTTTTTAACATTTGTTTTGAAAACGTGGAAGTCTATGTATACTTTTGCCTTGCATAATAAGTAAGCCTTTAACTCCTTCCTTATTTTCTCTTTGTCGTCCACAGCAATAGACCAAATTAAGGCCTATTACCACATGTTCATAACAGGCGTTAAATACAACCTGTTGCCCTAATAGGGTGAGCAAATCTAACTCCCCTTACATAGCACATACACATCCCTTCAACATTTGAGATGGCTGGATCCTTTGGTCCTGAAGAAAGCCATCCGACCCTTTTGGGCGACACAGGCTGAAACATGTCGACCGACCGACCACTCACCAGGTGCTTTGGACCTATAATCATCCAATTAAGCACCACCCACATTTTTTAACCTTATCCCTCCCCTGTGAAAATAAAAACAAACTACACAGGAAAGAAGATATTTTTAATAATTTTTTATAACTCCAACACTCTTCCCACTCACGACTGTCGCACACCAGACAGTCTCCCTCCTGGTGGAGGATGATGAACACCTGGAGAACGGGACACTCAGGTGCCAAGACCCTATGATGATTCATCCCACTTAATCAAATAAGCAGAGAACCAAGATATACCACTGCCGTCACAGCGTGGCTGAAGGTCCTCATCAGAAAATTTCCAAGAGACTCTGGAAAACGACCTAAGTGATTAATTCTTTTTGATTATTTAAGACGTATTAATGTGGCTAGCATCTGTCACTTTGAGGTACAGGTCTGTGCATGCATTGTGGGTCCAGGGTAAAATGCTTTGATGCATCACTTTTTGATTAAATAGATGGGCCAGCATTTGTTGCTTTGTTGTACAGGTCTGTGGTTGTATTAGGTGGTCAGCGTGTGCTTGTTTGATGTACAGGTCTGTGCATGTATTTAGAGGTCAGCATATGCTGCTTCGATGCGCAGAGCTGTGTTTATACTGTGGGACCAGTACATGCTGCTTCGATGCGCAGAGCTCTGTTGATTATACTGTGGGACCAGGACATGCTGTTTTGATGCGCTGAGCTGTGGTTATAATGTGGGACCAGGACATGTTGCTTCGATGCGCAGAGCTGTGTTTATTCTGTGGGACCAGTACATGCTGCTTCGATGCACAGAGCTCTGTTGATTATACTGTGGGACCAGGACATGCTTTTTTGATGCGCAGAGCTGTGGTTATAATTTGGCACCAGGACATGTTGCTTCGATGCGCAGAGCTGTGGTTATATTGTGGGACCAGGACATGCTGGTTCGATGCACAGAGCTGTGGTCATACTCTGGGGCTTTTTGCTGCACAGAGCTGAGTTGTATTTTAGATCACGAGCCTGACCATAGCTGTGGTGGTACTATTGAGCCGGCTATACTGCTTTGATGTGGAGGGCTGTTGTTGCCAGGGGTGGATGAAGAATTGCGCTCCACCTGCAGAGTTTGCAGAGTTTTGCCCACTCCATGCGGAGCACGGAGTTCCGAAAAACTCAGCGAAGTGATACAGAGCGGAGTTTTTTCTCTCGAGTGGCTCGCCAGGGTTAAGATGGTGAGTGCTTGCAAGAAGAAATCGCGCGCTAGACCTTCTCCCGGGGAGATTTCTCAATGAGGGCGGTCGCAGCAGATCGCAACCGCTCGCGCTGAGAAATCTGCCACTCGTGTTGAGGAAGCTGCAGCTCGAGGAGAATGTCTACTTGAGTGGCAGAAAGCAGCAGCACCCTCCTGGTGTGACATGTAGTGCTGCTTGCGCTTTTACAGCATGTGAGTAATTCCTAGCGCTAAAAATCAGTGCGAGCAGCACGACTTAACAGACTCCGCCGCTGGTGGAACTCCGCGGAGCGCGGCAGAGTTTTTAGGGCACTTCACAGTGTTTCACGGAGTAAACCTCTGCGAACTCACCCAAGCCTAATTGTTGCACTGGGGGCCAGGACATGCTGATGTGCAGGCCTGTGGTTGTCGTGTGGGGCCAGGACATGCTGATGTGCAGGCCCGCGGTTGTCGTGTGGGGCCAGGACATGACGCTTAGATGTGCAGATCTGGGCTTGTGCTGTGGGATTGGTTCATGATGCTTGATGTGGAGAGCTCTGGTTATCATGTCGGGCCACAGCATGGTGATGTCGCGTCGGATCTGTAAAGGGGTGGTCTGGTTTGTTTGTACTTAGAATAATGAAAGGAGGATTGAAACCTGTGACTCGATGGTTAGACACGGATATATGCAGCCTGCGCTCAGGCTGCCGAGCTATCTTACCACCATACGGGGCCCTGTCTCAGCTTCTGGTCTTTCTTGACCCCACACACCGATCATGGTCATTGTCTCTCATTCTACCTCCCCCTACAAGACATACCCCCCCCCACGCACACACACAATTAATGGGGCACAATGCTCCTTAAAGCCTGGTCTACCCTGCCAGGCACTAAATGGTCTATTACACTATTTCCTTTTTAATGTGTATAATGCCACTTGAAGCCCAATTGGTCCTGGCAGGCACTACTTTGCCCGTCACATACTTCCCCTCTTCGAAAGTACAGTCTGACGCCTTGCACCCTGGCCCACTCTGCTGGTCTCCTCCCATTAAATGTGCATGATGCGCTTTGAAGCCCAGTCTACACTGGCAGGCACTAACTGGTCCTGTTACATTCCTTTTAAATGTATAATGTCTCTTGAATCCCGGTTGATCCTGCCAGGCACTAGCTTGCCTCGCACACAGTTTCCCCCCGCACCCCAGGCCTCCACCCTCACACCCTTTGGAAGTCCAGCCTGGCTCCTTGAAGCTCGGGTAATCCTAGCAGGCACTAGCTGGCCTTTCGCACAGTTTCCTCCTTTGAAGGTGCACCCTGCCCCATGCACCCTAGCCCACCCTGCTAGTTTCATCCCATTACATTTGCATGATGCTCCATATACCCCCAAGTCTACCCTGGAAGGACCTATCTGGTCCTGTTACACTCCTTCTTTTTTACAGCGATAAAGCCGCTTGAAGCCCAGTTGGTCCTGGCAGGCGCTAGTTGGTCTGTCACACACTCCCCCTTTGGAAGTACAAACTATCCCCTTGAAGCTCAGTTGATCCTGGGAGGCACCAGTTGAGCTGTCATACAGGTGTCCTCTCCCCACCCCGATCTCCACCCTCACACCCTTTCGAAGTGCAGCCTGGTCTTCCGATCAACTGTCCTTACCTTCCCCCTTCCCTCCCCCTCTCGCCTCATCCCTTTCCGCTCTTCCCCGTCCCCCGTACCCTAAATTCTTCTCTTCCACCTCCCATCTATCCTCAACCCCACCTTCCTCTTCCCTTGCTTCCCAACCTTGTCTCCCTCCCTGACAATTCCTTCCTCGTCTCTCCCTCTGACCTTGCAGTCCCTTTCTCCTCTCTCAGTTTCCCTCTAGTCAATTCCCCCCACTCCAACTGTTACCTGTCCCCCCACATTCGCCTTACATAGCCTACAGTACCTATCTTGCACCATCCTCTCCTTTCTCCCCATTCCTTTGGCCCTCCTCGGACACCCCGCCCTCCCCCCCTTTACAGCCCCCTTTTCTTTCGGCTCCACGCACATTCGGACCTCATCTGTCCCCCCGCCCACACCGCCCGGGTCAGTCTCGTCTCCCCTCGTCTCCCCTTACCTCCGGCCTTCTTTTGTCCCCCTCCCTACCCCTCAACTTCCTCCTCTGACGTATGCCCTCTTCTCTTCCCCTCTGTTCAACTCCAGTAAAAATACTTCTCTTCCCACCACTGTTTCACCATCCACTCCCTCTGTCCACCATCGTTCCTCACCTCCTTCCCTTGCTCCCCAACTCCCCACCCATTCCCCCACCCCTCCCTCCCTCCCTCACCCTCTGCACTCCCTCCCTTATCCCATTCCACCACCCCGCCCCGTCCTCCCTCACCCTCTGCACTCCCTCTCATATCCTGCTCCTCCAGCCCGCCCTGTCCTCCCTTACCTTCTGCACCACCGCCCTCAACTCGTTCCCCCACCCCTCCCTGTCCTCCCTCACCCTCTGCACTCCCTCCTTTATCCATCGAGCCACCAATCACTCCGTGCTCAGCTCTCCTCTCTCTGGAAAATAAACTTGATTCTCTCATCTATTCCATCTCCCAGCTTGTAGCGTCCATCTCACGTTTAAGCGCCAAGTTGTCCCCTGTCCCTAACACCCTCCCGAGGAGTTCCTTGCTCCCGCGCCCCAATAAAACCAACCACAGTCTGCCCTCTGCAGACATCACCAATTTACGGGCCAGTCTCAAGACCACCAACGTCACTCCCTCTCCGCCCTCCTCTCCTAAGAATTTTACGCAGTTTCCTATTCAGATCATCTCCTCTATCAGACCTCACCAACCTCCCTCTTGCCGGGCTCCCTCATTCAAGAATCTTATCCCTATCTCCCTGAACAACCCTAACACCCCCATCACCAAAACATCTGCGTCAGAGCTGCACTGCTTGCTCCACAACTGCAGATCTGCAATCAAACACAAAGTGGAAATCTCTGACACTATCACACACCAAAATCTTGACATGTTCTTCCTCACTGAGACCTGGTTTAATGACTCCTCTCATACTCTGTTTGATCTGTTGGTACCCACTGACTATTCTATCCTCAGAAATGACAGGGCAGACAAAATTGGAGGAGGTGTCGCTATCATCTTCAGAAACTCCCTTCAAATTAAAGCGGTTCCAACCACCCTCTTCCGTACATTCGAATGCCTTTCCCTAGAACTTCAAATACATCACTGCTCACCCTTTAGATTCCATGCCATCTACCACCCGCCTGGTTACTGCTCTTCCTTTGTGGAGGAACTGACTGACTTCATCAGTGACCAATTCTCTCAAAATGACAGACAGATCTTCCTGGGTGACTTTAATCTCCACTGGGGCTCCTTGGAAGACTCGGCTGCCAACAAGCTTGCCTCCTTTCTCTCAGCCAATGATCTCCTCCAACATTGCTCGGAAACCACACATTCTAAGGGCTCTATTCTGGACCTTATCATATCCAAAGCAGACCTGCTGACCACTGCTCCCCGATCCATGTAGACTGGTCTGACCACCTCCTCATTCCCTTCCGTCTTCACCTATCGCACGTTATAACTCTCGGCCAACCTAAAAGAGCTACTACCTGGTTCCGTAACGCTAAGAACATTGATCTTGACACTTTTTGTGATTCCGCTATGCGGGCACTTCCTAGACTAGACCCTAGCGTGGATGTCAACGTTCTCACCTCTCAGTGCCTCTCAGGACTAGCAGTCGAAATCGACATTGTTGCTCCTCTCCAAAGCAAAAGGAAAAGACCCACCCCCTCAGCACCTTGGTTCAATAAAGCACTCTACGATGAAAGGAAAAACCTTAGATTCCTGGAGAAGCATTGGAGAAAATCTCCTTCCACCTCCAATCTCTCTCTTTTATGCTCAGCAAGATCCAAATATCACAACCACATCTTCCTTGAAAAAGCATCACATTTCAGATCCCTCCTTGACTCAGCCAAAAACAGACCCAAAAGCTTTTTGACCTCTTCAAAAACCCAACCTGTTCTCCCCCAACCATTAAGCCTGAGGATTCCTCAAAGAAAGCAGCAGATTTCGCTATATTCTTCGATGAAAAGGTCAAAGCACTGGTGGATCAGGTCGCCCACCCCCCCCATGGAGGAGCGGAAATCCTTAGTCACCTGGCAGAACTTTGACATCATCTCGGAAGATGACCTCCTCAAATGCATCCGCGAAACTAAACCCTCCAACCATTCCTCCGACCCCATCCCTAGCGACATCTCCATCGATTTCTACACCTATACTCTCTCTTACTGGACCAAGCTAGTCAATCTCTTCCTCAGTCAAGGCTCCCTCCCGGTTGCCCTCAAATCAGGTCAAGTCACCCCTCTTCTAAAAAAACCCGCCGCCGACGCGAACGACCTCAACAACTTCCGCCCTATCACCAACCTCCCTTTTCTTTCGAAAATCACCGAAAAATGTGTTGCGAAACAACTTTCCTCACATATTTTGTACAATAACCTCCTCGACGTCTTCCAGTCTGGCTTCATCCAAAATTGCAGCACTGAAACAGCCCTGCTGCAAGTGATTGACGATGCGCTGCATATTCTTGACTCTGGGGAATCATGTCTTCTGATTCTTCTTGACCTCTCTGCAGCCTTTGACACGGTTAATCATAGCACCCTCCTCAACACTCTTCAACAGAGAATGGGACTGGATGGCACAGTGCTCAAATGGTTTGCCTCTTTCCTCTCAGACAGATCCCAAAGGATCAAGATAGGGAACAGTCTTTCATCTCCTGTGGCCGTAGGTCAAGGCGTCCCTCAAGGTTCTATCCTGGCACCCACCTTGTTTAATCTCTACCTGGAACCTTTAGGGAACCTCCTAAGCAAATCTGGGATCCTTTACCATCTGTATGCGGACGACACGCAAATCTACCTTAAGGTGTCCTCCGCACACAATCTCTCCCTACTCAATTCTACCCTCAACTCTATTCACAACTGGATGTCAGCCCACCAACTCATTCTGAATCCCGCCAAAACTGAATTCCTCCTCCTCTCTACCTCTCTCTCACCTCCTCCTGTTCAATCTTGGATGGATCAGCTGAACCTATTCAACAACAAACCCATCATTGTCGACAGCGCTAAATCCCTAGGTGTCATTCTTGACAAAAGACTCAACCTAATCTCCCACATCAACTCTATTGCTAAGAACGCACGGTACCAGCTGCGCCTTCTGTGGGGGATCCGTCGGTTCTTCCCGGAGAATGACTTAAAAACCTTGGTACAATCTCTGGTTCTCTCAAGACTTGATTATTGCAATTCTCTTCTGACGGGCCTACCCAAATCCCACCTCTCCCCTCTCAAATCCATCCTCCATTCAGCAGCTCGCTTCATTTCAGGGTCTAAACGAAGTGACCACATCACTCCTATCCTGTCCTCTCTTCGATGGCTTCCGATCGAGGCAAGATCTATTTATAAAACTGCCTGCATCACACACAAAGCCTTACACACGTCCTCCCCTCGCTACCTGGCGAATAAATTGAAATTGTCCGGTGGCTCTCGCCCTTCTCGCAATGCGGAAAAGCTTCTGCTTGAGCCCCCGTCTTCAAAAGGGAAAGATCGATGGCTCAATCCTTCTCGGGCAATGCAGTGAGAATCTGGAACTCGCTTCCCCACTGCTCCCCACTGCTCCGTGCCACCTCTTCTCCCCGGATCTTCAAAGCTGACCTCAAGTCTCTTCTCTTCCAAAGACACTTCCAGAACTAATACTTTCGTTCTCAGACCCCTCTAGGAAGTTCGCTCGTCAGTGTAAAATTGTACTTTTGTCTGTTCATTCCTTATTTTGTGTGTTGTGTTGGTTTTTTATGTGCGTGTTCCCCTCATTACAAGTCCCCTGTGAAGTCACGCCCTCTCTACTACCTCAAGGAAGCTTTTCCACTATAGGAAATTCTGTATTCCAAGCCTATAGAAGTGCCTTCTCAGTGTGTTTTGAGTTACTGCCACTTATTACAGTATTATGCCTTTAGTTGTATTTTGTACCCCATGTATCATATATTTTGTACCCCATGTACCCCTGCTGTATTCACGCCCTCTCTACTACCTCAAGGAAGTTCTTCCACTATAGGAAATTCTGTACTCCAAGCCTATAGAAGTGCCTTCCCAGTGTGATATGAGTGACTGCCACTTATTGCAGTATTATACCTCTATTTGTATTTTGTACCCCATGTTTCATGCACATCTGTCACTTTGTCCTCTTGGAACTTATTCCTCTTTTTGTATTTGGTTTGTTTGTTTTTTGCACAATTGTCACTTTTCCTCATGCAATGTAACGCTTGCCTTTGTATTATGCTCATTTGTATCCTCCTCCTTATGTAATGTTGCTGTTCCTGTTGTGAAGCGCTCTGACACCCTCGGGTAAAGTCCGCGCTATATAAAAACGCATACATAAATAAATAAATAAATAAATAAATAAATAATCCCGGCAGGCACTAGCTGGCCTGTCACACAGTTTCCTCCATTGAAGGTGCACCCTGCCCCTTGCAGTCTGTTCGGGTCAAGTCGTTTCTCTTTTTAAATGTGTGACGCTCCTCGCAGCCCACTCTACCCTGGAAGGCGCTAACTGGTCCTGTTACACTCCTTTTTTAACAAGGATAATGCCCCTTGAAGCCCATTCGGTCCTGGCCGGCACTAGCTGATATGTCACACAGACCCTTTGAAAGTGAAGCCAGCCTTCCTGAAGCCCGGTTGGTCCCGGCACGCACTGGCTGATATGTCACACAGCCCCACTCTTTGAAAGTGCAGCCAGGCTCCTTGAAACCCGGTTGATCCAGGCAGGCACTAGCTGATATGTCACACAGCCCCACTCTTTGAAAGTGCAGCCAAGCTCCTTGAAGCCCGCTTGATCCTGGCAGGCACTAGCTTATATGTCACACAGCCCCACTCTTTGAAAGTGCAGCCAGGCTCCTTGAAGCCCGGTTGATCCAGGCAGGCACTAGCTGATATGTCACACAGCCCCACTCTTTGAAAGTGCAGCCAAGCTCCTTGAAGCCCGGTTGATCCTGGCAGGCACTAGCTGATATGTCACACAGCCCCACTCTTTGAAAGTGCAGCCAGGCTCCTTAAAGCCTGGTTGATCCAGGCAGGCACTAGCTGATATGTCACACAGCCCCACTCTTTGAAAGTGCAGCCAGGCTCCTTGAAGCCCGGTTGATCCAGGCAGGTACTGGCTGATATGTCACACAGCCCCACTCTTTGAAAGTGCAGCCAGGCTCCTTGAAGGCCGGCTGATCCTGGCAGGCACTAGCCGGCCTGTCACACAGTTCCCTTGCACCCTGGCCGGGCCGGGTAGGTGCTCTTCTCCCATTAAGTGCGCATGAGGCTCCTTGAAGCCCACTCGAGCCTGGCCGGCGCGGCCTGTCACCGCGCTCACTCCACGCTGACATGCCTGGAGGTGGCCGCCTGCCCCCCTGTCAGCCGCTTTGTCCCGCTGTGATGTATGGGCCCCGCTGACCCAGTCGGTCCATTGTCCCTCGGCCACTGGCCCCCACCCGACCGATCCTAATCTAGCGCTGAGATATTCGCTCTTTTAGAAGGAGGACAAGAGGTGAGCGGTGTGCTGGACAGGTGACCCCCCCCCCCCACTCCATTGTAGCCTGGCTGGTCAGCCTGCCCGGCCGCCCCCCGAGTGTTTACTGCAAACCCCTGCTCTGTGTTCTTATCTCTAAGGGGCGGGGGGCGTCTACCACGGACCCTCTCCTTGTTCAAACAGGGCCACAGAGGGTCTGTGGAAGTACTCGTGTCCGGCCATTCTCTGCCCGCCATGCGCGCTGGTGTAAGTCAACACACCCACCAGAGATAGGCTTATTATTGTGAGATAATTGACCGGAGGACAGGAGGCCTGTCACTTCAGGACTGACATGGGCAATGAGGGCCGAGGGGGTGTCCCCCCATCCTGCCCCCTCCTATAGCACACACTTTTGCTGTGTCCTCTTCCCTCCTCCCGAGGGGGTCTCAGAGGTCAGGCTCGCAGTGCAGTGTGCTCAGGTGTGCTTGATGCTGCCATGGGGACTGGCCTATGGGAGAAAGAGGGGAATTACAGAAAGGGGGGTCTCTGAAAGGCTGGTAGAGGTGAGACAGACTCATTCACTTCTGCCACAGTCACAAAGAAAGACGACATTGTGTAGGAAGTCAAACTACAGCTGCTTCGTAGTGAAAAATGAAAATTACATTTACTAGAAACTTGTCAATTTCATTTAGTCAAAACATGCTTTTCCTGGCTCCAATGCAGAAGACCACACATAGCCTTCGCAGGGAGCTGGGAGTAGAAGCTGGGATTCTGGGCTGGAAATATGAGGTCTATATCACTGAAGGCCATCTCTTCGGCTCCGTGAAGGGGATGCTGAACTTTATTCTAAGCTGAACTTTATTCTAAACAAGAACTGAAACAGTGTATTCGTACAAACACAACTGACACGAAGATAATAAGTATTAGCAAGCACTGGCAAAGCTACCGGGTCTGCGATGGCCGAAGCTGGTTTGTCTTTGCCATTGGTTGTTAAGTTTAAATTTTAAAACAACATTTTTTTATTACAAAGATCATTGAAAATGGCTGCCCGTCCATACACACGCATGGGTGGCCAGTTTGAAATAGCTCTGTAATATAGCTTTCAAAATAACATTGAGGTCAACCAATCTCCCTGCTCCCTTACCCGGCCAAGGTACTCGAGAAGGCCCTCAACAAACAGCTCACCGAATAACTGGTAGAAAACCTCCTATTCGACACATCCCAATCAGGATTCTGACACCAACCACAGCACTGAGACCACGCTGATCGCTGCCACAGATGACATCAGAACCCTCCTCAACCGCGGAGAGACTGTGGCCCTGATCCTCCTCGACCTCTCTGCTGCATTCAACACGTTTCCCTTCACACCTTCATCAACAGACTCTACAACTTCGGTAAACAGCATAACGCTCTCAAGTGGATCGCCTCCTTCCTTACAGGATGCACTCTGAGCATCCGGCTGCCTCCCTTCACCTCCGAACCTGCGGCGTAGCCCAAGGATCATCCCTCAGCCCCACCTTGTGCAACACCTACATGACCCCTCTCCCAGACATCATCAGATCCCACGGACTCAACATAATTTCATACGTTGAACTCTCAGCTCATCCGCTCACTCACCGAAGACCCCTCCACCGCCAGAACCAACTTCCGTGACGCCAAGACCAATGTAACCAATTGGATGAGAGACAACTGCCTTAAACTCAACCCAGACAAGACAGAAGTACTCATCTTCAGGAAAAACACAGTACAACAGCTGGTGGCCAGCAGATCTCAGACCAACACCCATGCCAACAGATCGTGCACGTAACCTAGGCATCATCCTCGACAGCGAACTGACCATGAAACGACAATTCAACGCAGTCGCCTCCTCCTGCTTCCACGCCCTTCGCACTCTCCGCAAAATCTTCAGATGGATCCCAGTCAACACCAGACAAACTGTCACTCAGGCCCTCGTCACCAGCCGCCTCGACTACGGCAACGCTCTCTATGCCGGCATCTCCACCCAGCTCCTCAGAAGACTCCAGACCATACAGAACGCTGCAGCCAGACTCATCTTGGACCTCCCCAAACGGACCCACTTCACCCCCACCTCAGAAACCTCCACTAGCTCCCCATCCAGAAGAGATGCCAGTTCAAGATTCTCACTCACGCCTACAAAGCTCTACACGATCACGGACTGGCCTACATCAGCCATCAACTGAACTTCTATCTACCCGCAAGACACCTGCGCTCCTCCTCACTAGCCTCTGCGCACACCTCCCACATCCGTCACAGCAGGGGCCGCTCCTTCTCCGACATCGCTGCCAAGACCTGGAACGATCTGCCCCTCCATCTACGAACAGCACCCTCCCTGGGGGCCTTCAGAAAGCAACTCAAGGCCTGACTTCTTCACTGAGACGTTGCACCCAGAGCGCCCACATACCCCTAGGGGTGACTGTGCTGCGCTTTTCAAATGCTGATTGGTTGATTGATTTCTGTGTGTATGATAACGTTGTTTGGCAGAATAGCGTCTCACATACAGAAAGAAACCAATGGCTGAAGAGGGCAGACCCGTTGCCCCGTGCTATATGCTGTAGTGGGCGGAAGAAGACCGTGAATGACACCAGCAGAGACCAATGGATTAGGAGGTCTGGCTGAAAGCCCCTGTAAGTGAGTGAGAGAGAGAAAGTGTGTGTGTGTGCTCGTGCGTTGATTGTGTATTGTGATTCCTTCACTTTATAATCCACGAAAATAATCACTCAATTAGGATTTATGATCAATCCTGCAAAAATATCGAATGTTTTCGAGACTCAGACTAGACCATGTTCTTACTCTAGGAAATATTAGCAAGTACTCGCTTTGCAATTTTTTGTTATGTTTATTGTGTTATATTAAAAATAAATCAATGGCTCGCTTGAATTTGCTTTCAACTAATAGAACGAATGCATTTAGTTGAGCACCCCTTATTTGAAGACTGTAACTGCATGTCCTCTCTTGGACTCACAAAGTGGTTGGTGTAAAATTCTATAGTACATTTGTTTTATAAATTCTAATATATAATCAAATCATTAAAAAAAAACATTGGCAAAGCCAGTAGGTGTGGCATTGGCTGCCAGCCTTTTGGCTTTGTCGATGCTTGGTCTGCGATGGTTTTTACTAAATGTATTGTTGGAAAAGATGCTGAGCCCTCATCAAACTAACACAAAAAATAACATAAAATCAAAAGTATTCTTTACCATAGGAGTCCCTGGAACTTAAGAAAACTATTTTGTGTATCTACGTGCCCCTTGTGAAAGAACCGAATGCTGTCACTCACTGTGAAGTCAGCCAATGGCTGAAGTGGGCGGACCCATTGCCCCATGATGTATGCTGTAGCGGGCGAAAGAAACATTTCTATGACACAACAACAGACCAACGGATGAAGAGGACTGGCTGAAAGCCTGTTTAAGTCACTATATTATACAGATAAGTTTAATAAAATGAAATGGTCTTGGCTAACGCCAGATCTAAAAAGAGACCTTCCATAATTTGAGCAAAGGGAAGGTGCCATTCTGAATTCTGATTATTCATCAATGACTTTTTATCTTGTTTTAAAATTGTATTGCCTTTATACGGGTCTAGTTATTGTAAGTTTCAAATGACTTTTAATATGTATTAACAAAGTATTTCTAAATGTCTGAATGTTTTAATGATAAACCTAAGCAAACATTTTCATTTATTTATAGATATGGATTGAGGGGAAAAAATAATGGAATATTAATGATTCTGAAATACATTTATGTAGAAATGCCGAAAAAATGCAGAAAGATATTATTATGATCTAAGCTTGTGTTATTTTAAGTCTGTGGAAAATATTGAATTGCTATGTGTATCCTTTAAAGGAATTCTGCGAGGATCTAAGGAATCTGGACATAAAACGGAGTCAGAATGACCTGCAGGAAAAGCTGGACATTTCCTGAAAGACTGTAGCTTTGATAAGACTCGGAGGGCTGGGCCAGAGTCAGACATATGGAAGGCAACATCTGACATGTGACTGACTCTACACCAGACCTAGCAGCATTTTAATGGTGTATCATCTTAATATTGACTCAATAATATATTTGGGCAATAATATTGTTTCTAAAATATTGTGGTGTTCAGACCGTTGTGGGACATAGTATCAAATGTAAGACTATTATTGGGGCTGATGTTCAAGGCTCTTTTGCAACCGCAAATTCTGCTATTTGAGATTGTAAAAGAGCTTTTTTCTGTATGGAGGCCCTTTTATGAGTCAGCATTGAGTTTCTGATTTGTAAGAGGACTTTCTAAAATCCTTTCTGAATCACAAATTTCGGGGGAGTGTAAGGAGGGTGTCCCCCTCCTATTCGTGATTCAGAAAAGAATTAGTCAATGGTTTAGGACCGCAGTTATAATTGCAAACCACTGATGAGTTACTGACTCCCGAGTTGGGATGGTAACTGATTCACGAAAAGGAAGTGGCCCACTTGAGCCTCTTCCCGTTTGAGGATTGTGTTGCCAGCCTTTGCCTTTAAAAGCAGCACCAACTCCCTTAACATGAACCACTTAAACAAAGTGCACAGAATTGGAATGCATTGGGCTGGTGGTCTGCTGTCCCTTGCAGGCCACCATTGCTGTGATTGAAGCCAATTACAGATGGTCCCAAATTGTGACCTGCCTAATGAATATTAATTAGGCAGGTTGTAGGAAAGTGCCCCTTTTTGACATGGTCATCCCCATTTTATTGCCTGGTATTGATGCAACTTTGACTGAAGTTCACTGGGTTCCTGCTAAGCAGGTCCCCAGTGCCGGTGTTCTTTCCCAAAAGCAAGATAACTGTGCAATTGTACCACATTTGGCAAGACCTTTAGCACCTCTGTAAGTCCCTATTAAATGGTACTCTTGGTACCTAGGGCATGGGTACTAAAGAAGGCCCCTAAGGGGTGCAGCATGTATTGTGCCACAGTGAGGGACCCACCGCCAAACTCATGCAGACTGCTAATGCAGGCTGCATGAAATGGTGCAGACAAAAGTGAAAACACAACATGGCACACACCCTGTGTGCCATGTCTCCAGATACTGCATTAAATATATGTAAGTCACCCTACAGCAGGCCTTACAGCCTTAAGGCAGGGTGCATTATCTTACATGTGTGGTCACATCTGCATGAGCAGATATGCCCCTGTGGTGTCTAATTCAATTACTACATAGTACAAGTGAATGGGGAAGCCATCTTAAGTATATGTACTGGGCACTGGTCATTACGAGTTCCCCAGCTACATGATGGCTTCACTGAAACCTATGGTGTTTGGTATCAAACACCTTGTATTGATGAATCCATACTGATGCCAGTGGTGGATTTATTAAGACATGCATCCAAAGAGCACCTTAAAGGTGTACCCTTAAAACCTACTAGCCTCTAGTGTGCTAGCTGACTGGTATAGACCACAGACAGGTTTTTGACCCCCTGCAGGTGAGAGCCTATGGTCTCTAAGGGCACCAACAATGCCTGCTCTGGCCAGAGGTGCCGTCATCTCCTCCAAGCAGGATGGCTAGTAATCAGCATTTCAAGGCAGAAGGCCTCTTCCGTCTCTGATATGCAACCACAGCTTCCCCCAGACAGGGGAATTGTCACCCCCTACCCAGGGCTCATTTGGCACCTGGACAGGTGGGAAAATTAGCTAGTCAGGAGGCGTGTTGACTATGAGACTAGTTACACCTCTAAGGTGGGCTACCTGAAGTGAACACAAAAAGTAGAATTCCATCATCTTGTTTTTTGGTGAAATTCGATACACTGGATAGGGTTATGTCCACTTCCTGCAAGAAGTGGTCATATAGGGGGTGTAGGCACCTCAAGTTAAGAAGCCCATTGGCTACTACCTTACACTCCCCTTAACACTCCTAAATTGAGTATTTAGGTGGCACCCCTGACACCTGGAACTCGGATTCAAAGAAGAGGACAAAGAAGAGCGAATAAGCGAGAATTGAGAACCAGCTGCAGACTTTTTGGCGCCAAACCCTGTCTATCTGCACATGTCCCGACAATCGCAACAGACCAATACATCCTGCTTCTGTGCATCTGCCAAGAACCCCGGTGGGCTTCCAGCACTTTGCATATTGTCAGCAATCTCTCTTGGAGTAGAAGAGCTACTCCCCTGCAGCTTGCAGGCACTAAGCAGCAAAGTCTAGTCCACAGTTCTGCCACTCTCTGGTTCCACTGATGCAGCAGCTGGCCAGGAAGAGGTCACTGTGCTCCAGAAGGTCAGACCGAGCTCCCCACCAAGTGAGAAGAACCAGAGCTGCACAGCACCAATACCCGGGGTAACAGACCCCTTCCAGCAACCAAAGCCTGTTTGTGTCTAGTCTAGACTCCAACGACTCCAAGAATGAGTAGACATTGAGGGACGTCAGCACCACAGAGACCCACTTCAAAAGTGGCCCAGCTGTCCTGTTTTTGTCCCCTTAACCAGCAAGACCAACAGCTGTGAGAACCTGCGACACACCAGACCAGCCGACCTAACCACTCTCAACACCCGAGCGCTCCAGCCCGGGTTCCCAAGAGCCACCTGTGCTTCCTTGCTCCCAGGGCCTTTATGAACCGAGCCTCCCATTGGGAGCTCTCGGACTTGTTCCCAAGCACCCCTCTGCAGCCTGTTCCTAGATGGTCCCCCCTCTCCCCTTCGGTGTAGCGCGCAAACCTACCAACCCGGCCAGCAACTCTGCACCCGGATGCTCCAGGACAGGTAAAGACTAACTGCTAGTGGTTCTTTGGACCTTGGCCCCCTACCACATTAAGTCCTGAAGGGGAACCCCCGGAAACCTTTTGCAAGTAACTGTATGCAATTCCGCTTACAGACGCATTTAAGTGAACATTTTACTTACCTGTAAAAAACTCAATACCTCGAAAAGTACTGACTTGATCACAAAGCTCTTGATGTTGAAATGTATATATTAAAATATGTGTTATTTTTCTAAATTGGTCTCGGATTTATTCTTGAGTGTGTATCTCATGTATTGCCCTTGTCAGTACAACAAATGCTTAGCACTACCCTCTGATAAACCCTCTGATAACTCTAAACTGCTCACCCACACTGCCACAAAAGAGAGCATTTGGGATTATTACTGGTGCCTCTGTAAACCAATGAGGGTCGCCTGGACTCTCTGCACAGTGTACCTCGTTTTTGTCCACTTTATAGAGAGCCAGCTTCCTACACAGGTCATTCTGCGACCCCAGGAATTTGGTAATTTGTGAAGTGATTTATAATATATACATATAAAATATGTTGGTGGGTTCTAAAAATACTATTCCATTTGCAAAAGTTGGTATGTAAATTATGACTGCTTTATGCAAATGGAATAATAGTTATCAGGCCCATAGTGTTTTAATTTTGAACACAAATATTGTTGTTGATCACGTTGTTGACTTTTCTATTAGTATAATTAATGTGTTTTATTTTATTTTTGTAAGTAAAAGTTTTATATGTTTTGTTTATTTTATTTAGTGTTTCAGCTATGCATTTGTGTACATATGTAAATGTATATATATATATATACATATATATATATATATATATATATATATATATGCATGTAGATGGATAGATAGATAGATAGATAGATAGATAGATAGATAGATAGATAGATAGATAGATAGATAGATAGAGGTAATTTAAGTATTTTTAATTTGTTAGAATTTTAAAATATTTTTTTCTTACATTTTTAATGATAGTTTATATATTTTTTATCTTAAATTAATTGAATTTTATTATTTGCTTCATTTGATTTTCTTATATTTTTATTGATTGTTGTGTTTCCAAGTGAATAGAGTGGGAAGTGTTTTAAAGTATACAACAGTTACATGCGTCTATTATTAGTTTTTAATTAGTGATGTATTAAGCAGTTTCATTACACATTTTGTTTTTAAATTGTAATGATTTGATGTAGGTTGTTGGGTTTGTTGGTGAAAAGATTAAGCCATAACTTAGAGATATGAATGTGTGATCAATTGTTTTAATGAATTATTTTGATTAATTAATTAATTCATTCATTCATTCAGTTTAGTTCATTCTTTATGGGTTGTTGGGTTTGAAGAGGGATAGAGAGGGACATGCTTAAACAAAAATAATATTCATTTGCATATGCAATTAATTTATTTTGCTTTAATAATTGATTTAACAATTGGAATAATTAATCTATTTGCAAAATAAAATTGTTACCATGTTTGTTAATTGAATGAAATTATAATATTTCTGTTGTGCCTCTATAACCAAAAAATTATTACAGGTATTATTTTATTATTTTATGTCATACTTCTTTATTTCAAACAGTGAAGTTGCATTTTTGCATATTTTCGGACGTAAACAAATATATTTTTCATTTAAGTAGGAGCAGTGTTCATAGTCTTTTTTTAATATATCTATTATGATTTTTAAATTTAATTTTGTATATTTTATGTTTAATAAAAGTACCCCAAATTTATTAATAAAGCATCAGGATTGTTGTTAGTGGAAATAGGTGGTGAAAATCATCAGTCAAAAACAGTAGATATTAAAAAGTAGCTATTTTTTATTGGAAAATGTTTTTCATATCTGTATTTATCTTAATTAATAAATATAATAAGAATGACCATATATATTTTAAACTTATAATACAATTGCTTGATTTGGGATTATAAGAAATAATAAAATAGAATTTTTAAACGTAAAATATGTTTCCAGTGCGTGTGGGTTTGGGGTTAGAATAGTAATTCTGGACTTGTGAAAATCACACTTTCCCAATTGAAGTTGTGTTCGAGCTACAGCATTAAATCTGAACTCCCTACAGTCAACTACTTTCACCAGTGGTATTTGGATTTGAGTTAGAATAATAAATACCAACACCCCATAATCAAACACTTTCCCCAATCATAGTTGGATAGGTGTGAGAATAGAAAATCTGCACTCCCAGGAATATTCGGAATATACTCTCCAACATTTAACACTTTCTCCAATTGTAGATGGGTTGGAGGAAGAATAGCTAATATGAGCTTTCCAATATTACACATTTTCCCCAGTGGTAGTTGGGTTGGAGTGCAGGAAACTCCGCTTTGTGTAGTGCAGCGGAGTTTTTTCCCTGCTCGCGATCGCGAACAGTAAGTTCGCGAGCGTGAGCTGCTGCTCGGGTAGAATTTCTACCCGAGCGGCAGGAAGACCAGCGCGAACGGCAGTTCGCACTTCACTCCGCCACTTGCGGAACTACGCAGAGTTTTTTTGTAACTTCGCGGAGTTCCGTGTAGCAAAACTGTGCGAACTACGCCCAGACCTGATTGAAGTAAGAACAGCCCGACCTCATGTGCATGTGTATTTAATTGTAGAAATAACAGAACCTGGAGTTTTTAATGGGCCCATTATCCCAACTGCATAGAAGGCTCTGCAATATTTATCGAAAATAAATGGAGAAAATTCTCTCTAGTGGTATTTTAGTATTGAAACCTCAGTTCTTTCATCCCATGATTGATGCATTACTTTTAGGGGTGGACGGAACTTGCAGAGTTTCCCACCACGGAATCCCATCAAGTTACATAAAAACTCTGCGAGATTCTGCGGAGAGATGTGTATGTTGCGCTGCTTGTGCTGCAATTTAGTGCCAGTAGGGTGAACAGCGCTGATAAATCAGAGCGCACAGCAGTAAGCAGTGGCAAGAGCGCGCGGCCATTTGAGTTGATTTTGCTGCTGCTCGAGTAGAAAATCTACTCGAGCGGCTGCAAATCTACTCGAGAAGCAGCCCTCTCACTGCTCGCGACCGCCTGTAACTACCTGGGCTAGAAAATGGCGTTAGGGGATGCCAAATCTCGCTCGCTCTCGCATTTCTAGAGCCTCATAGGTATAAATTCTGTCATGTGGCGATTGGCAGAATTTGACTGGAACTCGGCGTTACAAGAGTAACACAGAGTTGCCAAAATTCTTCTAATTCCGCAGATGGAATGAAACATTCCACCCACACCTAATTTCTTTACTTTTTTTAGGTCTTGCTTGCGACAGTGCATGCTCTGAATGCACTCTCACTTGCGAGAGATATTGTATACAACAAGGGGCTTGGAGCCTGCCCAATGCTTAACATTTGTTGGTTTCATTGTCACTCTTATTTGCTGCTTACTAATTGGCCAGCGTGTGCTGGCTTCACATTCTCTCATCTCAGCTGGAGCATGAACCAAGTACTGATTGCTTCAGCTTGATTGCTGTCCTTCCGCTGATCGCGCTGTGATGAAGGTACTATTTTTATTTTTTATTTTTCCTTTGTCCTTGTTGTACTTCTTGCCATTTGAAGCTATGTTTTACTGTGCCACAAGCACTTCAAAGAAGCCCTCTTCTCCTTTTAAATTGATTTTTATTGTGACAACAGATGTTATCTGCTTCCAAATGTATTTTCACTAAGACATGGACATGTGTGCAATTGCTTTCTTGATGTGATAGGATGTTTTTCCAAATGTCATATTTCTTTTCCTTTTCACGCATGGAGAGATTAACTGATTTGCTCAGAATCACAGGGGTGTTGTGCCGAGACCTAACAAGCATAAGCGAAGCACATAGGTCTCGCCTTTGAGACAATTGGCTCTGCCATTGCCTTTTGTTCATGCTGTACAGCATGGGCATTGCAGACCTTGGTAATGATTTGTAGCCATGCTGTTTTGCAGCATGACTGCTGTGCACCATGGCTAAAATATTAACAAAAAGACTATGATGCATTTAGCACTAATGCACTTTAAAAAAAACAACAACACATTAGTCCTGGCTGTGTCATAATGGTTTCTTAAATTGGTTTTAGCCCCACTGCAAAGCATCCACACAACTGTACAGCTTGGCTACAAAACAGTGCCAAAGTCAATAGCTCTCATAGGCGGGTCCTATTGGCTTTGCCAATGATTGTTTGGATTTAGTTACAGAAAAGTGGTTGGCTTGGTTACTTTTGGAGCCAGCTATAATATTTCTTCACTTGTAGGTGGTGTGTTTTAAAGAAGATCTCTTTCAGATTACCATTCTTGTTCGACCGACACATGTTTCGCTCTTGGATTGTGAGCCCCTCAGCTTTATTGAGGCTTAGATTCTGTGGAGTGAGTGATGTTTAGTCACAATAATAATTACTGTCTGCTCACCTGAAACTTCAACAATCCAATTCTCATTGTTCAGAAATCTGTAACGAGCTCTCATAGGTATGTCCCATGCAACAGGTCTGGAGTGTGTGATGTGTTCTATGTTTAAATGTTCATTTATGTTCTTTTTGGTGCTACACATCGCTCTCCCCCAGGTCTCATGTGCATGTGTGGTGTGGTCTCCTTTGCACTACACATAGATATTTCATGCCTTATAGGTATGTGTGTTATCCTTGCATTTCAACATGATTTTTTTTTGCTTACGCTTCATATACCGTACATGTGTGCTCTCCTGGACTTTATATGCTCTTCGTTAGGCCTCTTGCGCATGTGTGCTCTATTCTCATTGGCGCCATGTGCAGCTCTTGAGCATCCTATGTAGGCATTTGGTTTTCTCCTAGGTCTTTTGTGCACACATGCTCTCCTGGGTGCAGCAGTTGGTTATATGCACGGATGTACGTATGTTTCTGTGTGCTTTGCTCTCCTTGGCACAGTGCTGTCTTCTCACGCAGTTTTTCCCCAGGTCTCATAACGATGCTCTTGGCAACACACATGGTTCTTCACCAGGTTTCATTTGCATGTTTGTCGTTTTTGGCATCACGCCATTCGACACAAGCTCTTCACCAGGCGAGGTTCTTGGCCGAGCCGTGTGTGCATGTGTGCTCTTCATGGTACCTCACTTGCTTCTCCTTCAGGTCTAGGGGTTGTTGATCTCCTCCTCGACAACATTTGTGCTTACTTATTTGACAAGCCTCATCTGCCCGTTTGCCTTTCCAGTTTATGTGATTTTGTGTCATTATCATGACGCATGTGCACATGGGTTGACACCACACTTGGTTCTTTACTAGAGCTCATGTGCATGCGGGTCCTCCCGGACCCACACTTGGCTCTTTCCTGGCCTTCATGTGGGTGGTGTGGGTGTTCTCTTTGTCAAAGTGTGTGGCACCATTGTTCACCAGGCCTCATATAAATGTGCGTTCTCATTCATATAGTGAGTGTTTCTTCGCCACAACTCGTTTGAATGTGTGCTCTCCTTCATACAATGTGCGGTTCTTGTCCACGTCAAGTGTGAACATGTGCTCTCCTACATACAGTGCTCGGCTCTACGCCAGGCCTCGTGTGAATATGTGCTTCCCTTTATACAGCGCGCAGTCCTTCACCGAGTCTTCACAATGCCTTGTGTGAATGTGTGCTCTCCTTCATACAGTGCACGCTCTTTCTCTACGCCTCATGTGAACGTGTGATGTCCTTCATACAGTGTACGGTTCCTCTCCACGCCACCTGTGAACGTGTGCTGTCCTTCATACTGTGCACGCTCTTGCACCACGCCTCGTGTGAAGGTGTGCTCTCCTTCATACAGTGCACGCTCTTGCACCAGGCCTCGTGTGAAGGTGTGCTCTCCTTCATACAGTGCACGCTCTTGCACCACGCCTCGTGTGAAGGTGTGCTCTCCTTCATACAGTGCACGCTCTTGCACCACGCCTGTGTGAAGGTGTGCTCTCCCACGCCTCGTGTGAAGGTGTGCTCTCGTTCATACAGTACACGCTCTTGCACCACGCCTCGTGTGAAGGTGTGCTCTCCTTCATACAGTGCACGCTCTTGCACCACGCCTCGTGTGAAGGTGTGCTCTCTTTCATACAGTGCACGCTCTTGCACCACGCCTCGTGTGAAGGTGTGCTCTCCTTCATACAGTGCACGCTCTTGCACCACGCCTGTGTGAAGGTGTGCTCTCCTTCATACAGTGCACGCTCTTGCACCACGCCTCGTGTGAAGGTGTGCTCTCGTTCATACAGTACACGCTCTTGCACCACGCCTCGTGTGAAGGTGTGCTCTCGTTCATACAGTACACGCTCTTGCACCACGCCTCGTGTGAAGGTGTGCTGTCCATCATGCAGTGCACGCTCTTGCACCTTCAACATTTGTGCCCCTTTGGTACCAGAGACGATGCTTCTATGGCCACCGTGTTGTATGTGGCTCCTCCGTAACACCTTAGAGATCTTCACTACTCATGGCACATGGTACATGGCCAGGTCATTTGTGTGCGTGTATATTCATGGCACATGGCCAGGTCATTTGTGTGCGTGTATATTCATGGCACATGGCCAGGTCATTTGTGTGCGTGTATATTCATGGCACATGGCCAGGTCATTTGTGTGCGTGTATATTAGCCCCGCCCAAGGTTTCGCTTCAAGCCTCATGTAAATGCGCGTTCTGCTCCCTCACGCTTGGACGAGGACGACCAAGCGTGAGCGTAAATCACGTCCTCGCGCCGAGGCGTGACGTCCAGGAAGCTCGCTGTGGCCCATTAGGCCTCGCTCAGCCCTCACCACTGCAAGTTGGGCTTGCAACGCCAGACACAGATGTGTGGGTCGTACGTCACTGACAATAGGACAGTCCCCCCAGGACAAACACCCCCGCAGTCTAGTGCAGCTTGGACTCTTCCAGGCCTCGGGCCTGAAAAGAAGCAGCGATGGCCATCTCACCAACGTGCAGGCGGCTGGGCACAAGAGTGGGACGGACGGCCATTTGCGTAATAGAAATGCACTGCCCGTATTATAGTGAAGGAGTGTGACATTACACTAATGCAGTGAGATTCTACATTTATGCTAGAAGTGACGTAGTGTACCGGTGATACTCCACTGAGGTGATGCATTGTGATAACACTATAGTGATGCAGTGTAAGGATGCAGCGGTCTGGGGCACTGTTATCGTGATGCAAACTAATATCAAAGTGATGCAATGGAGTACACCAGTGATGCAAAGTGATTTTATGTAGTTATTGTGTATATAGAGCCTTATACCCGCTGCAGAGGGCTATACGGATCATTAAAGGCCCTGAAACTCTGTTATAGACCCGAGCCGCAGGCTAACAAGGGAGAGGGCCTTTAAACACCCTGCCCCGGGCAGAACTGACGGTAGAATGTCCTACATTAAAAAAGGCAGAAACACAAAGACGCACATTGGAATGTTGCAGCAGACGGCCTCTACCAGCTATTATTGGCCCTCAGCCTTTCATTGTCTCCAATGGAGTTCTTAACATTGCAATGTTCTAATATTTATTATAGTTTCATTTATATAGCGCTTCATACCCTTGAGAGGTGCCAATGTACATTTGCAGACCATTAGCCCTACATGCAGGCGTGCTTTAGATGGAAGACTGTGGCCCCGGTTCACAAAACGCCTCTGCGCTCAGGACGGAGGCTCCGCAGTCGCGGTGGGATCTCCAGAATGGGAAACTGCAGTGTAGAGATCCCGCCACGACTGCAGAGCCTCCGCCCCGAATGCAGAGGCGCTTTGTGAATCAGGCCAATGTGTCCGTCGTGTGCGGGGGCCAGAAATGGTTCTGATGTTTTGTCACCTCATCAGTGCCACCCCGGAGCAGCATAGGAGCAACCCATAGGGTGGGCATAATTCAACCAGGCATACAGTATAGAATGCGAGGTGCTTCCCAGGGTTACAGAGGAGCAACTCAAGGAATCAAGAAAGACCACCCATGCATGGACCTCTAAAGCCCACCCATGAGCAGCATTAGCAACCTATAGAACCAGGGGACGCTTGTCAAGCGGTGAATCCACAGGTGGAAAACATTTAAGTTACATGACAAGAACGGGAGAGGCAGGAGCATGTTTTAAAGAAAGGTTAAGGAGGATAGTGAATAGTGAACAGGGAGTGCAGTGTGAAGATGAGAAGATGCAGGGTGATGTTATAGTGACTCATTGAAATTTGTCAATGGTGCAGTGCAATCTTATAGTTAGACAGTGTGATGTTACAGTGATTTATTGGAATATGCCAGTGGTGCAGTGCAATCTTATAGTTGTACAGTAGGATGTTAGGAAGATGCAGTGTGATGTTATAGTGATTTATTGAAATATGCCAGTGGTGCAGTGCAGTCTTATAGTTATACAGTGTGATGTTATAGTGATTGAGTCCTCATTGAATTATTCCAATGGTGCAGTGCAATCTTTTAGTTGTACAGCAGAGTTTGATGTTATAGTCATTCATTGAAATATGCCAGTGGTGCATTGCAATCTTATAGTTATACAGTGTGATGTTATAGTGATTGAGTCCTCATTGAATTATTCAAATGGTTCAGTGCAATCTTTTAGTTGTACAGCGTGATGTTAAGAAGATGAAGTTTGATGTTATAGTCATTCTTTGAAATATGCCAGTGGTGCAGTGCAATCTTATAGTTAGGCAGTTTGATGTTATAGTCATTCTTTGAAATATGCCAGTGGTGCAGTGCAATCTGACAGTTGTACAGCAGAGTTTGATGTTATAGTGACTCATTGAAATTTGTCAAAGGTGCAGTGCAATCTTATAGTGAGGCAGTTTGATGTTACAGTGATTCATTGAAATATGCCAGTGGTGCAGTGCAATCTTACAGTTGTACAGCAGAGTTTGATGTTATAGTCATTCATTGAAATATGCCAGTGGTGCAGTGCAATCTGACAGTTGTACAGCAGGATGTTAGGAAGATGCAGCACACCTTTTCAAGGAGGTGTTTGTCTGCGGAAATCCCCATTGGGACCACCATGATCCGTCTCTCTTACTGGGGGTAACTAGGCCCTATTGACAATATCCGAGGAGAACAGCACGCACTAATGTTGTACAACTTTGGATAGCATTGTGACTTACAACTCCGATCTCATTTCTTGGAGACTGTCGGATTGGGGTGGATTTGTAGCAGTGTATTCAGTTTGTTCCAGAGTCAGGAGTGAATTTTCAGTGGTGTATTCAGTTTGTTCCAGATTTAGGAGTGAATTTTCAGCAGTGTATTCTGTTTGTTCCAGAATCTGGGGTGATTTTCAGTGGTGTAATCAGTTTGTTCTAGGTTCTGGGGCTCATTCAGTGCAGCAGTGCATTCAGTTTTTTCCAGAGTTTGATGTGGATTATCAGTGGTGTATTCAGCTTCTTGCAGAGCCTGGGGTGAATTTTGTAGAGCGTGGGGTGGACTTTCAGTGCTGTATTCAGTTTGTTCAGTGGCGGCTCCTCCACTAAGGCGGAGGAGCATCGCCCCACTGCCTTGATGCAGCAAAAGAAAGGAAAACATAAAATGATAATAGCGTAATTTTTTTATCATTTTATTTTGTCCTCCTGCTGCGGCAGCTTGCGTGAGGGAGCGGGGCACAGCTGAAGAGCAGGGGAGGAGTGGTAGAACCCTCCTAAGTGCGCAATGATAGTTTGGTCAGCCCTCTCGGGCCACCCAAAACAGTCATGCTCACTTTCCCTGTTCTCAGAGAGCATGCCTACCCCTGCAGCCCCTGACTGAGCACTGTGTCACGGCACTCAGACCAATCACAAAGCTGCATTGCAGCGTTGTGATTGGCTACGGGGAGTGTGAGAGCCCTGACACTTCCTGCTTCCTGTTTCTCCAAAGAAGGAAGAGGACGCAGGAGAGGCATCGGTGGCCAGCCAACCGACCTGCCGGGCGGTAAGTGATTTTTTTTTACCTAACCCCCCCCCACGTCCGCCCCTTCCCCCTCACCGCCCCACTGTGGGTGGGAGGTAGTAGCCGCGACTGAGTTTGTTCCACAGTCTGAGGTCGATTTTCAGTGGTGTATGTAGTTTGTTCCAGAGTCAGGAGTACATTTTCAGTGGTGTATTCAGTTTGTTCCAGAGTCTGGGGTGATTTTCAGTGGAGTATACAGTTTGTTCTAGATTCTAGGGTGGATTTTCAGCAGTGTATTCAGTTTGTTCCAGAGTTTGAGGTGGATTATCAGTGGTGTATTCAGCTTCTTCCAGAGCCTGAGTGAATTTTGTAGAGAGTGGGGTGGACTTACATCGCTGTATTCATTTTGTTCCACAGTCTAAGGTTGATTTTCAGTGGTGTAGTCTGTTTGTTCCAGAGTCAGGAGTCAATTTTCAGTGGTGTATTCAGTTTGTTCCAGAGTCTGGGGTTATTTTCAGTGGTGTATGCAGGACCGGTCCTAGGATATGTGCGGCCCCGGGCAGAATCGGAACATGTGAGGCCCCTAAACAGAGACGACGCAGGATCGGTTCAGGCCTGCTAAGGAAAGTTTTTTGTTTTTTTTTTAAATTAAAATTGTGACCCCCCCGCCCCCACACCCTCGAGTGACTGGGTTTTGTCACTAGTTGTTAGCGGTTTAAGCTAAATGAGTAACTACAATAAATGATTTTACTTTCACCTTGTTGTTCTGACCAATAAGTAGCTCCTTCACACACGTTTGCATAGAATCACAACTGGAATGCAGGACCATTGCTCTTTGTGCTCTGCAGAGAGGCCATATTTTGAATGATCATGTAATCTGAACACCTTTTTGACCCACAGACAGGCACAGTGTGAAAGCTGTACTGCCTGCATCCTCAACTCCAAAGTGCTCAACGGTAGCCTGTTATAAACACCTGGAGGCGACTCAGTACAAAGGGTGCATCATCCAAGTGTAATATACTGTGAAATGAAATACAGAAACACACATGCTGGAAATAGCTACCACTCTTGGGGAATGCAAGATTAAGTAAAGAATGGGAAATATAAACAGGAACAAAATCACTGCCATGGATTACCCTAACATCAGGACCACTGGAATTATGCGGCAGGAGATGGCTAAATTATGTGGCAGGATGAGTAAATTATGTGGCAAGAAAAGGCAAATTATGCGGCATAATCCGGCACATTTTGAAATAGTATTACTTCATTTTTTTGCCATTTTTAAACGGTAACACTGTTTGGGCGCTGGTTGCACCCCATTAGTACCAATTTAACACCCAAATTTAGCAGTGGGAAACAGAAAGTTGACTAGTCCAGCTTTTCAAAGGGCCTTCCCACATGCAGCAAGACGTGTCGCTGCATTTTTAGTAACTTTTGAACCGTGTGAGCTAGAAAGCAATTTTGTTATTAAAATTTGTAGATTATGCAGCAGATGATGGATTATGTGGCAAATGCGTCAAATGCATACTTATGCAGAAATCGCCGCTGCCGCACAATCGCATAATTCCAGTGGCCCTGCCTAACATGCAGCATCAGACTGGGGCAGAAAATAGGCCCCAGTGCCAAAATAAAAGGGGCCCCCATTAGTGAGTTAGTTAGCTAGAAAAGTGTCCCATGTTTGCAAACTAGGGCAGTTTTAAACTTGTAAAGACCTGCTGTATAAGTTTCTTGTAAGGTATGGAAGACTGCACTGATTTGAGTTTGCTGCAGGCAATGTTTGCTTTAATATCATAAAAATCAACAGTAAAAACCGTCTCACCTGACCATAAAGCAGGTCAACAACTAGCCAAACAAGCATTGGCATAGCCAATAGGTCTCACCTTCGGGACCTTATAAGTGTTTAGCCATGCAGCAGTTGATGTTGTTGCACCAAGGATATTGTGCTGCATAACTAAATACTTATAAGGTCCCAAAAGCGAGACCTATTGGCTAAGCCAATGCTTGTCTATAACTGTTGCCACTAGAACCACATGTGACAATACAGAGTTGTGAGAAAGGAATTACGTGGATCACCAAGCTGGAATCGTGGTTACAGCCTGCCAAATAAGTTTAGAATGTAGAGAGGGAGAAAGGATGGGAGAGAGGAAGGAAGAGAGGGATGACTAATGTATACATTGTAGAGATATATGTCTAACCTGAAAAAGTCACACGTTCCAATCCTAGTAGATCCACTCAGTCTTTCACACTTCTGAGCTTGATAAAATGGATACCAGTGGTTTGGGTAATAACTAACACCTTTCATGAACACTTACACCAAATAGTACAGTGTATTACCATGGCTGCTCACCGATCAATATTGTAAAACTGTTTGCCTTTAACCAACTGACCGGAAGCCACAGGACCTCAACTGTTGGCTATTGTAGACCCAACCATGCAGAGAGAAGTGATATGGTGGTTGATTTCTTTATGTCAAAGGCTCCTCCCTGTGCAGCTCCATAGCTCTGGAAAATGGCAACAGCCACAGCAGTAAATGCTCTCCTATACCAAGGAATCAATTCTTCTGTTACTGCTCCGCTTGTTTTTCATGACTTATGTGATGGAGTTTCATCATGTCTCATCATCAATTTTCAACGTTATTACTACTGCTGCCTGAGACCTAAGCAAGTACAACTGATATAACCTGTATGCCCTCTGATCTTGTAAGGTCTACATAATCGAGTAGTAGCATTGCAGTATGAGCCTGCAGGATTTGTCTATCCCTGCTGCCTGTGCCACGTGATCACAAGATGCATGTGACTTTTTATTTTGCCATCTTGACCTTTCCAACATAAAATATGTATGAGAATCTACTTGCAAGAGAGAGAATGGAAAAATGAAGTGAAAAAGATTCTGTAGACATTTTCAGAAACTGCCTGTTATACAAGTAGATCGTTGGGAACTAAGCAGTAAATTTTGTTGAGCACAAAAAAGTCTAGGGAAGTTTGCCTGACACACCACAATATTATTGGACTATTTCCTGACTGCCCCTCCAGAAACCTTTAGAATTTTAGTCAATTAATGTGAAAGCTGTGCTGTAAAAAACAACGTTACGCCATTGTCTTTTTTGAAAATCTGTGATGTGGGAGGGAAAGCTCTCTAAAATTGCATGTAGAAAGTCAGACTTGCACTCTCTGCTTGCCCCCGAGGTGACATTCCAAGCAGATGGTTGTGCCTAGCCACTTTAAATGTTCACCATCCAACACTGGAACACTCGGTCTCATCTGAACCTAACTACATCTGCTCAGTAGCTTCTTGGGCCCTGATTTGTTTACATTGACGTTGGACTTGAGCACTCTACCTCAGGAAGGGAGACTTCGGGATGACAGAAGGACACGGGATTGGGAGAGTCTCCTCACGTTCTTAAATTCCCACATCCAGCTTTTCCTCAAAATATAATTTGAGGTTAAATTAAGTGTTCTGAAGTGGCCAACACTGTACACAACTCTGTAATAAATATAAAGCTGAAAGGTGTTGCCTTTTATCCATGCACAATTAAAAAGCATTTTGTCGATCACAAACGTATTTACAGTGCAATTTTCTTGCTGTATGAGGCCCCTGCGGTGTTGCTGATTTCTTTGCCTTATGTGCATAAAGTACATTTTATGACTGTACTAATTTAAGAAGCTATTATGAAATGGGTTGCGTCGTTTAGGGCCCACGTCCGTCACAATAACGTACTTTTAGAAAACGTATTTGGGAACCACTGTGGTTATTTTGTTGCCTTGGAACTGCAATGAGAAAACAAATAATTAAATAGACAGAAAAGAAAACGGCGAAATTCTTTACCTGATATTGCAGCCCAGTGCAGAGAACGAGGTGGTCATATGTTACCTTCTCGGTTTTGGAAAGCGACACGTACTTGGCATCTCGGTCTATGCCCGTCATTTTACCAACCACAACATTAACCCAGGATCGGAGTGACATCAGTGCATAATCTTTATCATTAAAGCAGTGGCTGTGAAGAGAAAAGATCTAAAAGTGACATTTTAGCAGCTGACAGCAGGCATTAATTAGACATCTGGTGGGCTGGTGGGGGGCCCCGAGCGGTCCCAGCCTGTTATCTTGCTGTGAGCGCCCCGAAGCCCGTGGCACGAAATTACTCATTAAGAAACACTCACTTACAAATTAACGTCTTCCTGTTGAAGCCAAATAATGCCTTCTAGCACTGGCCCGTCCCACAAAGAGAAATAAAACGCGAATTGCTGTGTTAACTACGAGCGTTTACTTTTAGCTTGCCTCCAACGTATGGCGCACATGGCGGCCTTTTGTTGCGCACTGTAT
Source organism: Calotriton arnoldi (assembly GCA_963921515.1). Lineage (NCBI taxonomy): Eukaryota > Metazoa > Chordata > Amphibia > Caudata > Salamandridae > Calotriton > Calotriton arnoldi. Next base: position 936,401 of record CAWUFW010002387.1, on the reverse strand, counting down.
TTTGGTTGCTTCCGGGCAGCTGAGAGACAGGCCGCAGCCTGCCTGCTGCCCAGGCACCGGCCACAAACAGCTGACTAATCACTACTGCAGGCAGGCCTGCTTAACAGCGCCATAAACAAGCGCCTGCCTTTGTCTCAGCTACGCACGTCGTCCTGCCTGCAGTAAGAAAAGAGGAGCGGGGGGCGAGCGCGGCAGCGTGCAGAACTGACCACACGCTCATGCATCGTGCCTGAAACGTGCGCGTAACCGCACAGAAAAGGCCATTGTGCACGAGCGTGTGGTCAGCTTTGAAAACTCCATTACCCCCAGGTCCCTCCTGTCCTCGTCCCCTTCATACTAAACAAGTGAGATAATCTATCTCATTGACAGAAAAAAGAAAAGAAGGAATGCTGCTACACCCCTCCCCCTCCCCACTGGGAGTACATAAGCGTACCCTACCCAGCATTCCTCCTGTTATTTTTTCTGTCTTCGACAGTATGAAGAGGTCCAGGAGCCGGGAGGCTCCTGGGGACTTACCTGCTGCTGGGCTTCGGGTTTGTGCTGGTTTTCCCGGGTCTCCCCCTGCCGGGCTTGGGGGGAGCCCTGTTGACGCCTCCAGTCGGTTCCTTCATGGATGCAGGATCTCCTTCTGCGGCTGGTGTCTGTTGCTGCGCCTCCCGGGTTGCTGGGCTTGTCGGGAGCGCGGCAGTTCCTGTTCTGTCCTCCGTGGAGTGCGGCGGCCCCCGTGTGGCTGGGGCGCTTCCTTCCGGGGCTTGCCTGACTTCCTTTGTTTGGTGTAGAAAGTCAGGCGTTTCATCACTTGCGGCTGGCGGCGGTGGCGTAGGGTGTTTGCCAGCCCTCGTGTGAGTACCGCGTAGCGTTTTTTTTGTTATTTATGCTGCCCGCGTTTGTTTGCTTCTGGTGCTAATTCTTCTTGGGCCAGCTCCTGGAGTACGGTACTGCGGTGCATTGTACTGTCGGATCCTGCTTGCCTCAGTCCCGACAGGGGTGGTGACTTGGTTTTCCTGCCTTCTTTCCCTCATTTGGGGGTCTGCCTCCTGTGGGGGTACTGTGGTTGCCTGTGCAGTATCCTTCTGGGGCTTATTTGGCTGCCCTGTTCTGCCGGGTGGCTTGCTGTGCTTCGTGTGCCCTGCGGCCCTGCTCCGGTTCACCATGGGTAAACATGCCAAGAAAAGCAGGCATGTGGATGTTTCATCCTCTTCCTCATCTTCCTCTTCTTCTTCGCCTTCTCCTGCACGCTCCGGGCGGCGTTCCAGGGGTGGTGATGCCAGGTTGAAGAGGCTCATTAAGGAGACTTTATTGGAGATGGGTGGTGCTCCTCGGTCCAAATCCTCTGGTCGGGCTCCGCCGCCTTCTTCTTCTTCAGCTTCTGAGGAGGAGTGGTTGGGGGGTGATGTGCTGAAAGGCAAATATGTCGACAAGGATATGTTGCCGGACTTGTTGAGTCATGTGAAGGCGAATATGGGGTTTCCTGCCGATGATGCCCCTGGTACTTCTGGGAGTTCCTTGCTTTGCCAGTTCCAGTGCTCTGCTGCTGTGGTTATGCCGGTTCATCCATGTGTCAAGGAGGTGCTTGACCGGGAATGGAAGGATCCGGATCGCATTCTGCTTCCTCGCTTCATGGCGAAACTCTACCCTCTTCAGGATATGGCCAGGGACTTGCCAGACTCTGTTCCTGTGGATTCTTTTGTGGCCAGTCTCGTGGGGCGCACTTCTTTGGCTGAGGATGCGGTTGTGCGTGATCCTGTGGACAAAAAGGTGGACGCTTCCCTGCGTAAAGTTTATTCTGGTTCCCATCTGGCGCTCCGGGCTGGCATATATGGGACTTATGTGGCTCAGTCCCTGCTTTCTGACCTGAAGTCCCTGTATGGGTCTATGGATGATGCCACTGACTGTTCGGGGCTTCTGGCTCATGTTGAGAGGCAGGTTGAATTTCTGTCTGATATTTCCTTCGACGTGGTGCGTGCCTCGGCCCTCTCTGGGGGTGCTTGTGTGGCTGCTCGTCGTAACTTGGTCCTGAAAGACTGGAAGACGGATTCAGCCCAGAAGTCTGCTGTGCTGAGGTTGCCCTTTCAGGGTTCTATGTTGTTTGGTGAGGAGTTGGAGGGCAAATTGCATCGTCTGTTTAAGGAGAAGAAGCATTCTTCCTCTTTCAAGCAGTCTTCCTCGGTGCCGGCTTCTTCTAAACCCAAGGCTTTCTTCCCTCCTCCTTCTCGCAGGCAGTTTGCCAGGGGCACGGGTCGTTTTCAGTCTGGAAAGGGTCGCGACAGGAAAGCGAAGTCCCCTCCTGCAAAACCTCGTTCCTGACTGTCTGGCGGCCGACGCCGGATCCTTGGTCGGAGGTCGGCTTCGGTTCTTTCTTCCAGCCTGGATGTCCTCCTGTTCAGACTTGTGGGTGCTGGACATTGTGCGGTTCGGGTACCTGATAGAATTTTCGGCTCCTCCTCCGGACTCGGGGGTCCGGCCGACTCCGTGGCCGTCTTGTCCATCCAGACGGGCGGAACTGTCTCTGGGGATCCAGTCTCTGCTGAACAAGGGGGCGGTGCAGGAGGTTCCTCCCGGGGAGAGGGGTCAGGGATTTTATTCCATTATTTTTCTGGTTCCCAAAGTGACAGGGGGGTTTCGTCTTGTCCTGGATCTGAAGGCCCTGAACAAGTTTGTGCTGCGTGTCCTGTTCAAGATGGAGACTCTTCAACGGATCATTCCCCTGGTTCTCTGAGGTCATTACATGTGCACTCTGGACCTTCAGGATGCCTATTATCACGTTCCGGTTCACCCCCTCTCTCGACGTTTCCTGAGGTTTTGTCTTCGGGTGTCCATTATCAGTTCCAGGTCCTCCCTTTCGGCCTGCGGTCCGCCCCCAGGGTGTTTACCAAGGTGGTGGCTCCCTTGGTGGCTTCCTTGCATCTTCAGGGGTGTTGGTTTATCCTTATCTGGACGATTGGCTCCTTCATGCTCCCTCCGCAGTTCTGTTGTTGCAGGTTCGGGAGTTGGTGTGTTCGACCTTGGGGGCCCATGGGTTCCTATTGAATCTCCCCAAGTGTCAGCTGCTGCCGTCCCAGGACTTGACTTTCATAGGGGCTCGTTTCCGCACGGATCTGAATCGGGTCTTCCTGCCGGTTGCTCGTGCAGTGACCTTGTGTTCCCTGGCTCAGCGGTTTCTGGTGGGTCGGTCCTTCCCGGTCCGTCTTTGGTTGCGCCTTCTGGGTCTGATGGCGGCTACGGTGTTCACTGTGCCTTGGGCGCGTTTCCATCTTCGGCCTCTTTGGTCCTACCTGTTGGCTCGGTGGGATCCTTTGTCTCGGGATTTGTCTCTCTTGGTTCCGGTGTCTCTGTCAATCCTTCCTGCTCTGCGCTGGTGGACTTTGTCGGACAATCTGGCCAGAGGTTTGCCTCTGCAGTCCCCTCCTCCGGTGGTCCTTACGACGGATGCCAGTGCGTTGGGTTGGGGGCAACTTTGGGGTCGGAGTTCCTTCAGGGTCGTTGGTCGCTGCTGGAGAGTCGGCGGTCTTCGAACTGGCGGGAGTTGTCTGCTGTGTTTCGGGCGGTCATGGGGTTTCGGGGTCTGCTGTTGCACCGCCATGTGTTGGTTCGGTCGGACAACACTGTCACCGTGGCCTACTTGAATCACCAGGGGGGTATGCGGTCCCAGTCCCTGAACGCGGTGGTGTCCCCGTTGTTTTGCTGGGTGGAGGGCCATCTCTTGTCTCTAGCAGCTGTTCATGTCCGGGGGGTGGACAATGGGGTGGCGGATGCCCTCAGTCGGTTTTTTCCCGCCTCCCTGGAGTTGGCTTTGACTCCGGTGGCCTTTCGTCTGGTGTGCGTGAGGTTTGGTCTTCCTTTTCTGGACCTATTTGCTTCCCGGCTCAATGCTCTGCTTCCCCGCTTCTATTCCCGGGTTCCTCAGGAGGGGTCTTGGGGGTGGATGCCCTGACCCTCCCTTGGCCTTCTCGCCTGCTGTATGCCTTTCCTCCCCTTGCCCTGATCTCTCGGTTTCTGTCTCGGCTGGTGATGGAGGATCGGGAGGTGGTTGTGGTGGTGCCCTTCTGGCCCCGCCGGTCGTGGTTTCCCACTCTGAAGTTGTTGGCGGTTCAGGGTCCTTGGTTCTTCCCCTTCCCTCCGTCTCCCTTGCGGTCCTCTCCGATGTTGTCCCTCCGGCGGCTTCGGCTGTCGGTTTGGAGGTTGAAAGGCAGGGGTGGAGGAATCGGGGTTTCCCCGAGCATTTAGCTTTGGCTATTCAGCAGTCCCGGAAGCCGTCTACTCTTCGGTCCTACGGTAGGCATTGGGGGAACTTCGAGCGTTGGTGTCTCGGTCTGGCGCTGTCTCCTTTGGTTTGTCCTTTGCCTGATGTTCTTCAGTTTCTTTGGGATGGGTTCGAGAAGGGTTTGTCTGTCTCAACTCTGCGGGCCCAGTGGGCTGCTGTTCGGGCTTTCCGTTCCCCTTGGGGGAATCTGACTGATGTGGATGACCTGGTTTCTCGTTTGTTGCGCAGTTTTTCTATTTCCCGTCCTGTGGTTCGGCCTTCTTTTCCCCTTTGGGACCTCCCTTTGGTTTTGAGGGCTTTGGTGGCTGCGCCTTTTGAGCCTTTGGAGGAGGTTGATTTGAAGTTTGTCACTTTTAAGGTTGTTTTTTTGGTGGCTATTACTTCTGCTCATCGCCTGGGTGAGCTGGGGGCTTTGATGGCTCGGGAGCCTTTTCTTTCCTTTTCTGCGGATGGAGTTGTTCTTCGTTTGGATTCCTCCTTTGTTCCAAAAGTTTCCTCCCAATTCCATCGCTCCCAGGAGCTGGTCTTGCCTGCTCTGTGTTCTGTTCAGGTGGATGAGGACGACCTTCCCTGGTCCTTGCTGGATGTTTGCCGTGCCTTGAGGGTCTATGTGGACCGTACTCATTCCTTTAGGCGGTCTGACTCCCTGTTTGTTTCCTTTGGGGTGGTCTCCAAGGGTTGCCGGGCTTCCACTTCCTCCATTGGTCGTTGGTTGAAGCAAGTCATCATGTTGGCCTATTCCCTTTCGTGCTCCCCTCCTCCGGCTGGGGTTCAGGGGCGTTCTACGCGGGGGATGGCGGCTTCCTGGGCGGAGGTTCGTGGTGTGTCCCTTTCTGAGATTTGTAGGGCCGCTACTTGGGCCTCTGCTAATACCTTTGTTAGGCATTACCGGATTCAGAATGTTCTGGGGGATGAGGCTAACTTTGGTTTGGGGGTGCTTCGGGCTGTGTGCTCCTGATCCCCCTTTTTTCTTTGGTGCTGTGCTGTTTTCAATAAATTGCTGGGTTTGCTATGGCTCTGTGTCCTGGTGGTTTGTTGTGTGATGATGGCCGGTTGCTGCTTGGGTATTCTCACTTGTTTAGTATGAAGGGGACGAGGGCAGGAGGGACCTGGGGGTAATGTCCTATTACTTACCGGTAATCTTCATTACTCCGGGTCCCGTTGTCCTCGTCCCCTTCATAGCATCCCTCCCTCCCTCCCGGGCTTTCCGGCCCTCATCTGGGGCTTGGTGGTTCAGGAGGAATGCTGGGTAGGGTACGCTTATGTACTCCCAGTGGGGAGGGGGAGGGTGTACACAGCATTCCTTCTTTTCTTTTTTTCTGTCAATGAGATAGATTATCTCACTTGTTTAGTATGAAGGGGACGAGGACAACGGGACCCGGAGTAATGAAGATTACCGGTAAGTAATAGGACACTACATAAAGTCTTCGCCAGAAGCAGCGCTTGCGCGCTACTCTAGGCTCGACCTAAAAAACGGCCAACATACTGACCTGACAGCAGGGCTTTAAGTGGGATGAAAAAACTATGGGGGTCTTTCAAAGGGGCATGGCTAATGTAATTAAGGGTGTGGCTTAAAAACATGTAAGCTACATAAATCTGTGCATAGCATAGAGTGCCGCCCGACTGGTATTTTGCTGCTTCTGTCATTGCCTGCAGATAAATATCACAACAAGTAAAATGACACCTATAACAAGCCAGTACTATTGGCTTTGTCAGTGATTATTAGTTGCATAAGATGAATAAGCAACATCTATGGCTTCCTTGTATATAATATTGAAAATGCTCCAGTTCTGACATGATGAGACTGTGAAAGAACTATAAGGAGTCTCGTTGAAGTTGAATTAAAGGCAGGGAAGGGTGGCACTGCTGCAGAGTTAAGATTTGTTTTTTCACTCTGAGGGTGACGGCAAAAATGGAGAGCGGGCCCATCTCATCACCTGCTTTTCAGAACTTTCATTCATTGTGCAGACACTGGATCAATGTTTTTGCAGGTAAACTTAAGGACATGAATATAAGGCCCCTTTTCAATGTCCATTTTAATTTACTACCCGGTCTAAGACTTGAGTGACCCAGCACACTTTAAACCCTGCTGCATCCACTTTTACATGCAGATTCTGCTTCTCTATGTGCACCTCTTGTCTCACTGCCGCACTCACACCAATCTGCTCCCCCCCCACTTTATTCCGTTTGTCTTACCCATTTTATTCGCCTTTCTGCTCCCTTTCCACTTGTCCTGGGTGAGCAGTTTCCATTGTGATGCACCGCCATTCTATCTTTTGCTCTGCGCCCAGCAGGATACCCTGCTTTTCATTGATACAGGGGCAGGGCACCCTTCACAGCAAGGGCACTTCAATAAACTGTCTAATTGCTGTCATCAACATGCAGATGCAGCCATTAGGCCCATAGAGACAGGCCTGCAGGGGAGAATGATCAAAAAAAGAAAAAATATAAACTCTTAGGGGGCCCCCTGGGCCTCGAAACTCTGGAGTCTTTAAAGGTGCGAGGCCCCATGGCTGCGAGCAGGCGCAGGGCCCTGGGCAGCTGCCCACGCTGCCCATGCCTAGCGCCAGCCCTGGGTGTATGCAGTTTGTTCTAGAGTCTGGGGTGGATTTTCAGCAGTCTATTCAGTTTGCTCCAGAGTTTGAGGTGGATTATCAGTGGTGTATTCAGCTTCTTCCAGAGCCTTGGGTGAATTTTGTAGAGCGTGGGGTGGACTTTCAGCGCTGTATTCAGTTTGTTCTACAGTCTGGGATCGATTTTTAGTGGTGTATGCAGTTTGTTCCATAGTCCGGGGTGATTTTCAGTGGCGTATGCAGTTTGTTCTAGAGTCTGGGGTGGATTTTCAGCAGTGTATTCAGTTTTTTGTACGGTCTGGGATGGAGTTTAGGCTTCAGATTCAGTTACTTCCAGAGTCTGGGATGGATTTTCAGCGGTGTATTCAGTTTGTTCCAGAGTCTGGGATGGATTTTCAGCGGTGTATTCCGTTTGTTCCAGAGTGTACAGTGGACTTTCAGTGTTGTCTTTAGTTTGTTCCTCGGTCAGTGGTCGAATTTTCAGTGTTGTCTTCAGTTTGTTCCAGAGTCTGGTGTTTATTTTCAACAGTGTATTCAGTTTGTTCCGTAATCTGGGGTGGATTTTAGGTGTCAGATTCTTTTTGTTCCTGAATCTGGGATGGATTCTAGGCTTTAATTTCAGTTTGTTCCAGAGTATGGGGTGAATTTTCAATGGTGTGTTCAGTTTGTTCTGGAGTTTCGGATGGACTTTAGGCATCAGATTCAGTTTGTTCCAGAATGTGGGCTGGATTATGGGTTTTAAATCACTTTGTTCCTGAGTCTGGTGTTTATTTTCAGCGGTGTGTTCAGTTTGCTCCGGAGTCTGGGATGGATTTTAGGCGTTAGATTCAGTTTGTTACAGAATCTGGGCTGGATTCTAGGCTTTAGATTCAGTTTGTTACAGACTCTTGGTTGAATTTTCAGTGATGTATTCAGTTTGTTCCAGAGTCTGGGGTTGATTTTCAGCAGTGTATTCAGTTTGTTCCAGAGTCTGGGGTGGATTTTCAGCGGTGTATTCAGTTTGTTCCAGAGTCTGGGGTTGATTTTCAGCAGTGTATTCAGTTTGTTCCAGAGTCTGGGGTGGATTTTCAGCGGTGTATTCAGTTTGTTCCAGAGTCTGGGGTGGATTTTCAGCGGTGTATTCAGTTTGTTACAGAATCTGGGCTGGATTCTAGGCTTCAGATTCAGTTTGTTACAGACTCTTGGTTGAATTTTCAATGGTGTATTCAGTTTGTTCCAGAGTCTGGGGTGGATTTTAGGCTTCAGATACAGTTTGTCCCGAAGTCTGGTATGGATTTAAAGCTTCAGATTCCGTTTGTTCTAGAGTCTAGAGGCAATTTTCAGTTGAGTATGAGTTTGTTGCCGACTCTAGGGTGGACTCTCCGTGGTGTATTCAGTTTGTTCAAGAGTCTAGGGTGGACTTTCCGCAGAGTATTCAGTTTATTCTGGAGTTTGGGATGGATTTTAGGCTTCAGATACAGTTTGTCCCGGAGTCTGGTATGGATTTAAAGCTTCAGATTCAATTTTTCTAGAGTCTAGGGGCGATTTTCAGCAGGGTAGTTAGTTCCAGAGTTTGAGGTGGATTATCAGTGGTGTATTCAGCTTCTTCCAGAGCCTGGGGTGAATTTTGTAGAGCGTGGTGTGGACTTTCAGCGCTGTATTCAGTTTGTTCCACAGTCTGAGGTCGAGTTTCAGTTGTGTTTTCAGTTTGTTCCAGAGTCAGGAGTGAATTTTCAGCGGTGTATCCAGTTTGTTCCAGAGCGTGGGGTGGATTTTCAGCAGTATATTCAGTCTGTTCCAGAGTTTGAGATGGATTATCAGTGGTGTATACAGCTTTTTCCAGAGCCTGGGGTGAATTTTGTAGAGCGTGGGGTGGACCTTCAGCACTGTATTCCGCTTGTTCCACAGTCTGAGGTCGATTTTCAGTGGTGTATTCAGTTTGTTCCAGAGTCAGGAATGATTTTTCAGTGGTGTATTCAGTTTTTTCTAGAGTCAGGGTGGAATTTTCAGCGGTGTATTCAGTTTGTTCCAGAGTCAGGAATGATTTTTCAGTGGTGTATTCAGTTTTTCTAGAGTCAGGATGGAATTTTCAGCGGTGTATTCAGTTTGTTCCAGAGTCAGGAGTGAATTTTCTGTTGTGTATCCAGTTTGCGCCAGAGTCTGGGGTAATTTTTTAGCGGTGTATGCAATTTGTGCTAGATTCTGGGGTGAATTTTCAGTGGTGCATTCAGTTTGCGCCAGAGTCTGGGGTGATTTTTAGCGGTGTATGCAATTTGTGCTAGATTCTGGGGTGAATTTTCAGTGGTGCATTCAGTTTGTTCCAGAGTCTGGGGTGATTTTCAGCGGTGTATGCAGTTTGTTCTAGATTCTGGGGTAGATTTTCAGCAGTGTATTTAGTTTGTTCCAGAGTTTGAGATGGATTATCAGTGGTGTATTCAGCTTCTTCCAGAGCTTGGGGTGAATTTTGTAGAGCGTGGGGTGGACTTTCATTGCTGTATTCAGTTTGTTGCACAGTCTGAGGTCAATTTTCAGTGGTGTGTTCAGTTTGTTCCAGAGTCAGGAGTGAATCTTCAGTGGTGTATTCAGTTTGTTCCAGAGTCTGGGGTGATTTTTCAGTGGTGTATTCAGTTTTCTGCAGAGTCTGGGATGGATTTTCAGCAGTGTATTTCGTTTGGTCCAGAGTCTACAGTGGACTTTCAGTGTTGTCTTCAGTTTGTTCCAGGGTCAGGCGGGAATTTTCAGTGGTGTATTCAGTTTTTTCCGGAATCTGGGATGGATTTTAGGTGTCAGATTCTTTTTGTTCCAGAATCTGTTCTGGATTCTAGGCTTTAGTTTCAGTTTGTTCCAGAGTCTGGGGTGAATTTTGAGTGGTGTATTCAGTTTGTTCTGGAGTTTGGGATGGACTTTAGGCATCAGATTCAGTTTGTTCCAGAATCTGGGCTGGATTCTAGGCTTCAGATTCAGTTTGTTCCAGAATGTGGGCTAAATTATGGTCTTTAAATTCAGTTTGGTGTTTATTTTCAGTGGTATATTCAGTTTTATCCGGAGTCTGGGATGGATTTTAGGCCTCAGATTCAGTTGGTTCTAGAGCCTGTGGTGGATTTTCAGTGGAGTATGAGTTTGTTCCAGAGCCTAGGGTGGACTCTCCGTGGTGCATTCAGTTTGTACAAGAGTCTGGGGTGGATTTTAGGCTTCAGATTCAGTTTGTTCTAGAGCCTGGGGTGGATTTTCAGTGGAGTAAGAGTTTGTTCCAGAGTCTATGGTGGACTCTACGTGGTGTATTCAGTTTGTGCAAGAGTCTAGGGTGAATTTTCAGCAGTGTATTCAGTTTATTCTGAAGTCTGGGATGGATTTATGCTTCAGGTACAGTTTGTTCCGGAGTCTAGGGTGGATTTTCAGCAGTGTATTCAGTTTGTTCCGCAGTCTGGTATGGCTTTTAACCTTCAGATTCAGTTTGTTCCAGAGTCTGGGGTGGATTTTCAGCGGAGTATGAGTTTGTTCCAGAGTGTCAGTGCCAGCACTTTGACTACTTTTCCTCCATCTTTCTTTTAATTAAAGCTCGTTTGTACGGTCCACTTGGAGCCACTTGTTCCAAAGGCGCATCCAAGGATGCAGGGGAGGACCAGATAGTCTATCTTCTTCTGGCAAAGGCTCTATAGAGGAAGCCATGGGCTCAAAGGTGATTCTCTGTCTCACTGGGAGCTGAAGGGGCTCTTTCGGGTCCGGGACAATGTGTTCTGATTTGCTCAGATTCAGGCACAGCCTGGCTGCTCGATTGTGCATCTACTGTGGTTTTGGAACCAACTTCTTCAGTTCGGCTAGACCCACTGAGGCACATTGGTTCGACCTGGATAGAACGAATGCGCTAGAATCAGTTATTGGTTCTCAGATGAGTTGGAATCAGTTCTTTGTTGTCATCAGTGCTTTAAGTGGGCAGGTACTGCCCAGTACTGAGTACCTGCACTTTGTAAACTGCACTTCTCAGCACTTCAGCAATTCCTTTAATGGGAGAGTACCTGCACTTCTCAGGAGCAAACAGGTACTCTAAATAGTGAGTGCCTGCACTTCTATATTTCAATTTAAAGCAATAGTTGTCAGATGAATTCAGATCAGTGGTTTGTTTTAAGTACAAGGAGAACCTTTCTCAACATCAGCTGGACATTGGAGCTTTTTGTGACGGCTGCTATTTGTGATAAACAGGAGGGAACCTTGTCATATCAACCCCCACCCTGTTTTTTTTACCATCTGAGTTGGACTTGAGGTTGTTTCCGGTTCCAGATGTCATTGTACCAGTGATCAGGATTTCAGATTTCTCCTCGTTTAATGTGTGAAATATTCCTTTATCCACTGGTGTACATGACTCAAAGAGATTGACATTGTCTTTTTTTGTTGCTTGTCACTTTCCAGCTGGGTGTGGATCTGTGTGTCATCACATACATTAGGACCCAAACTTTGTGCAGTGATGTCGCCATGCTGCATTGGTGCACTCTGAAGTTATACTGATGCAATGTGTGATTAGTGGCACAGTCCAGTATTATAGTGCAGCAGTGGATTGTGCCGGTGGGGCAATGTGAAGCAGTGCAGTGATATTCTGATTCACTGTGGCGTGATAGTGATGCAGGGCTTTCTTATTGTGATGCAGTGGAATGTGCTTGTGGTTAAGTGTAGGGGTGGGCGTAACAGGCGTAACATGTTGTAAGCTCCAAAGTGCCCGCAGGCGAGGAAGCACTCGAGCAGCAGCATGACAACTTTATTGTAAAGATGTTACGCGGCAGCCCGGCCGTGGAGGAGTGCACCACCCCGAAGGAACTGGGGGTCACGGGCCCGGAATTTGCCGTGCCTACTATGTGAAGCAGCAGCTGAGGGATTAATGGACACAATGCATCCCGAGGCCCATTTGAGGGTTTTGTACCAGCTTTGATAACATGCCCCCATCAAGGGAAATGACACGAACTATCAGTCCCACGAGGCAGTGCGTTCAACTCATACGAGTTGCCCATCTGAGGGCGGTTAATTATAAATAGTGGGAGTGTCAAAATGCTTAAACTCAAGTCGAGCCTCTGATGACGAGCGAAGGCTCAGAAACGCGTCAGGTTGAAGATCCAGACATGAGAGCTGTAAACTATCGGCGTGCAAATGTGTTCTTTACCCGCAATAAAGTTGTCATGCTGCTGCTCGAGTGCTTCCTCGCCTGCGGGCACTTTGGAGCTTACAAAATGTTACGCGGCGGCCCGGCTGCAGAGGAGTGCACCACCCCGAAGGAACTGGGGGTCACGGGCCCGGAATTTGCTGTGCCTTCTATGTGAAGCAGCAGCTGAGGGATTAATGGACACAATGCATCCTGAGGCCCTTTTGAGGGTTTTGTACCAGCTTTAATAACATGCACCCATCAAGGGAAATGACACGAACTACCAGTCCCACGAGGCAGTGTGTTCAACTCATACGAGTTGCCCATCTGAGGGCGGTTAATTATAAATAGTGGGAGTGTCAAAATGCTTAAACTCAAGTCGAGCCTCTGATGATGAGCGAAGGCTCAGAAACGCGTCAGGCTGAAGATCCAGACATGAGAGCTGTAAACTATCGGCATGCAAATGTGTTCTTTACCCGCAATAAAGTTGTCATGCTGCTGCTCGAGTGCTTCCTTGCCTGCATGCACTTTGGAGCTTACAACATGTTACGCGGCGGCCCGGCCGCGGAGGAGTGCACCACCCCGAAGGAACTGGGGGTCACGGGCCCGGAATTTGCCGTGCCTACTATGTGAAGCAGCAGCTGAGGGATTAATGGACACAATGCATCCCGAGGCCCATTTGAGGGTTTTGTACCAGCTTTAATAACATGCACCCATCAAGGGAAATGACACGAACTACCAGTCCCACGAGGCAGTGCGTTCAACTCATACGAGTTGCCCATCTGAGGGCGGTTAATTATAAATAGTGGGAGTGTCAAAATGCTTAAAGTCAAGTCGAGCCTCTGATAACGAGCGGAGGCTCAGAAATGCGTCAGGCTGAAGATCCAGACATGAGAGCTGTAAACTATCGGCGTGCAAATGTGTTCTTTACCCGCAATAAAGTTGTCATGCTGCTGCTCGAGTGCTTCCTCGCCTGCGGGCACTTTGGAACTTACAATATATATATATATATATACAAAGCAAACACAAGGAGATGATGGACGGAGCGCTGAAACTTTTCAGACACTCACCCCCAGTCACAGATCTAGGTTGAATCCATCATCATTCTTTAGCTCACTTCGCCACCTCAGTTCAGACCCAGCTATATGCAAATCAGTCTTGACCCTGTGCCTCATGGGAACAGTCCAGCCCGAACTGCCAAGCCAGGTCTTCCCTGAACCAGAAACAAGCATCCTGGGATCTGTTTCGGGGTAACACCCCTCATCAGCCAAGCTAGCTTGAATCCAGTGGCAAAGTGAGCAAGGGACCCACGTCTGGGCATTTCCTGCCAACTTAGGGCGAACAAAGCAAACACAAGGAGATGATGGACAGAGCGCTGAAACTTTTCAGACACTCACCCCTATTCACAGATCTGGGTTGAATCCATCATCATTCTTTAGCTCACTTCGCCACCTCAGTTCAGACCCAGCTATATGCAAATCAGTCTTGACCCTGGGCCTCATGGGGTCAGTCCAGCCCGAACTGCCAAGCCAGGTCTTCCCCGAACCAGAAACAAGCATCCTGGGACCGGTTTCAGGGTAACGCCCCTTATCAGCCAGGCTAGCTTGAATCTAGTGGCAAAGTGAGCAAGGGACCCACTTCTGGGCATACCCTGCCAACTTAGGGCGAACAAAGCAAACACAAGGAGATGATGGACGGAGCGCTGAAACTTTTCAGCCACTCACCCCCAGTCACAGATCTGGGTTGAATCCATCATCATTCTTTAGCTCACTTCGCCACCTCAGTTCAGACCCAGCTATATGCAAATCAGTCTTGACCCTGTGCCTCATGGGAACAGTCCAGCCCGAACTGCCAAGCCAGGTCTTGCCTGAACCAGAAACAAGCATCCTGGGACCGGTTTCGAGGTAACACCCCTCATCAGCCAGGCTAGCTTGAATCCAGTGGCAAAGTGAGCAAGGGACCCACATCTGGGCATACCCTGCCAACTTAGGACGAACAAAGCAAACACAAGGAGATGATTGACGGAGCACTGAAACTTTTCAGGCACTCACCCCCAGTCACAGATCTGGGTTGAATCCATCATCATTCTTTAGCTCACTTCGCCACCTCAGTTCAGACCCAGCTATATGCAAATCAGTCTTGACCCTGTGCCTCATGGGAACAGTCCAGCCCGAACTGCCAAGCCAGGTCTTCCCTGAACCAGAAACAAGCATCCCGGGACCGGTTTCGGGGTAACACCCCTCATCAGCCAGGCTAGCTTGAATCCAGTGGCAAAGTGAGCAAGGGACAGATCTCTGTACTGCGGTGAATGTATGACATTGTTCTGCATTCTGTCCATCAATTGTTCTTTTTGCATTTGTCACCCCGAGTGGGACGGGTATGCCCAGACGAGGGTCCCATACTTTCCATGTCACTGGATTCAAGCTATCCTGGCTGATGAGGGGTGTAACCCCGAAACCGGTCCTACGATGCTTATTTCCAGTCCAGGGAGGACCTGGTCTGGCAGTTCGGGCTGGACTGTTCCCATTGGGAGCAGGGTCAAGTCTGATTTGCATATGGCTGGGTTCAAACCGGAATGGCATGGGGAGCAAAAAAACGATGGATCTAGGCCCCGATCTCTGTACTGGGGTGAATGTATGACATTGTTCTGCATTCTGTCCATTAATTGTTCTTTTTCTAGATATATACATACATATATACATATACATATATCCAACATATGTAACACAATTATTACAAATATATATATTTTACTTTATATTCATGGTTTTTGTTTCTTTTGTTTAATTTACTACTATAGAAGGCACTTTATATATATTTGAATACATTAAACATGAAATATATTAATAATTACATTCCAAAACATTAAATAAATTACCAAGCAAATAAAATATAAAAAAATGTGTAAAACAAAAAATACATTTACAAAAAATATTATCAAATTTTTAAAACAAATAAAAATATAAACAAACAATATACAATTAAAATTATAAACAAGGGGGGCATGTCTTGGCCGCAAGCGAAGATGGCCGCGCTCTGCTGAGCTCCGCAGTCAGTGGGGATGAATCCAGCCATCTGACCCAAAATTCGAGGGAACTTTGATAATCTAAAACCGGTGCAGAGATCCCCAAGGTGCAGTGGCCCACAGGAGCCGGAAATATTTGAATCGGAGCTGCGTCTTGGTGGTGAGCGGAGGAGCCGGGAAGACGAGCCTTGCGTCATGTGGCCTTGCCCTGGAACGTGAGTCAGAGCTCTCGCTGATCCCGGCTCTGGAGTAACTGCCTGCAACCTGTTTGGAGACGGAAGGCACCCGGGGGGGCTGGGCAGTGTGTGACTGGGGCCCGGCGGAAGTGCCCGTGAAATAAGGCCAGAGCGCGAAGGAGTCCGGACCGCATAGACAGCGGCGCGAACGCCCCATGGCAAGCGGCAGCGTGAGTGCAACACGGGCGGAGGTACCCCGGGGCCTTGCCTGGAGGCTGAAAAGCGGCCGAGTGTGACAGAGTGCCACGTCCTGAAGATCCAAATATGCCACGCCCGCTACCGGGGCCCGGTGCTTCAGATCTGCAGACAGATGAGTCTATTCTCTATTGGCAGCGCAATTGGACCTTGAAATTCACTGTCACCGACGTGATGTGCCTCCCCTGTCCTGCAGCTCTGGTTGTGATACCAACTCTATTGTGCACGCAGGACCTATAGCTTTGCCGCATCCTGGTGCCTTAAGGGGTGGTACCGTCACCTAATGACCGTCTCCATTACTTACAGAAATAAAGTAATTGCCCCGAGTTTCACATAAAGACCTGCAAAAATGAAGTGGCTTTCAAATGCACGAGAATGGAAATGAGAGCGCGCGCAGCAGAGACACTTTCCGCTCAGACGGCATTCGGATTACTGGGGCAGCACATTTAGACTAGTTTTGGATATTAGTCCTGTTCCTATAGCGCCACACTGGCTCCTCATTGAAGAAAGAGCATACTTTAAGACTACACGCGTTGTTGACAAAGGTACACAGACTTTCACTCCTCGGAATGCAGCTTAGGCATCGACAATCTCAGTAAGCCAACAAAGGTTGCTTAAAGCAGAATCTCTTCTCCTTCAGTCTCGTACATTCAAAGTACGACCTACCGCGAACCAGGGGTGGAGTGGAACGTCGAGCGGCCTGGACCGTGCACAGCAGTAAATTGAGTGGAGGACATATAACGTTTTGAGAGGGGCAAGAACATTAGCAGATGGGGAGAGAGAAGCACACTATTCTGCCCCACAGGCGGCCCATAATGGTAAAACCAAAAGGACAAGCTGGGGCACAATCCAACAAGATGGACAACTATATCGTCCCGAGGCACCAGTCTGCGGTGGGAGGTGAGGAACCCGCAGAACCCTCCCTAAATGCTATCATGGTGGCCATACGAGACGTAAAGACCACCCTGGACCCAAAGATAGACACTTAGGGGTCGATTCCGATCTCGGGCGGAGGCGCACCTAACACCATTCGTCCGGAAAAAAACCGAGCCGAACGCGTGTTTACCGACCGATTCGAACATACGTACAAACGAGCAAGTACGATGCGCATTACTGCCCAGATCCCGACCCAGCCGTACTTACCCAATCCAGCTCCTGTTCCTCGTCCGAGCCGGATCCGTAATCACTGAATCGAGTCGCACGGAAGCCAAAATACAGCACCTTCCGGCCGGACCAGTACGATGCGCACTCCGTACGCGCCGAACCCGTCGCTACGTCCGGCACGTCAGAGCATCCGGGAGAGCCGCACATAAGCTCCGATTCGCGCCACCAGAAGATCCACGGCTACGAGACGGACACGCCAGCCACGAGTACGAGTCGAAGCAACGAGAAAGCCGAACGAGACGAACCAACCATGAATCCCATCGCGCAGGTCCTACCAATACTCTACATCTATTACCGGAACAGGTACGGACGCGTACGGCGCAGAAGGTAAGTTAAACATCCACTACACAAACAAACGACACATACCCGACACATAACACACACACATAGGGATGCAGAAATGACTTACACTAGCAACAGCAGAACCATAGGGGCGGGATGGCTATCACCAATGCCATATACACCCATAGGGGCCTGGATGCCTACCACTACCACCACCCCTACTCAGGGGGGGCTGGATGCCTACCACTACCACCACCCCTACCAAGGGGGTGCCAGATGCCTGTCACTACTACCATCCCCACTCATAGGGGGCAGGATGCCTACCACTACCACCACCCCTACTCAGGGGGCCTGGATGCCTGTCACTACTACCATCACCCCTACTCATAGGGGCTGGATGCCTACCACCCCCTACTCAGGGGGCTGGATGCCTACCACTACCACCACCCCTACTCAGGGGGCTGGATGCCTGTCACTACTACCATCCCCACTCATAGGGGCCTGGATGCCTGTCACTACTACCATCACCCCTACTCATAGGGGGCTGGATGCCTACCACTACCACCACCCCTACTCAGGGGGGCTGGATGCCTACCACTACCACCACCCCTACTAAGGGGGTGCCAGATGCCTGTCACTACTACCATCCCCACTCATAGGGGGCTGGATGCCTACCACTACTACCATCCCCACTCATAGGGGGCTGGATGCCTACCACTACCACCACCCCTACTCAGGGGGGCCTGGATGCCTGTCACTACTACCATCACCCCTACTCATAGGGGGCTGGATGCCTACCACTACCACCACCCCTACTCAGGGGGGGCTGGATGCCTACCACTACCACCACCCCTACTCAGGGGGGGCTGGATGCCTGTCACTACTACCATCCCCACTCATAGGGGCCTGGATGCCTGTCACTACTACCATCACCCCTACTCATAGGGGGCTGGATGCCTACCACTACCACCACCCCTACTCAGGGGGGCTGGATGCCTACCACTACCACCACCCCTACTAAGGGGGTGCCAGATGCCTGTCACTACTACCATCCCCACTCATAGGGGCTGGATGCCTACCACTACCACCACCCCTACTCAGGGGGCCTGGATGCCTGTCACTACTACCATCCCCACTCATAGGGGCTGGATGCCTACCACTACCACCACCTCTACTCAGGGGGGCTGGATGCCTACCACTACCACCACCCCTACTCAGGGGGGGCTGGATGCCTACCACTACTACCACCCCTACTCAGGGGGGCTGGATGCCTACCACCACCCCTACTCAGGGGGGCTGGATGCCTACCACCACCACCACCCCTACTCAGGGGGGCCTGGATGCCTACCACTGCCACCTGGATGCCTACCACTACCACCACCCCTACTCAGGGGGGCTGGATGCCTACCACCACCACCACCCCTACTCAGGGGGGGCTGGATGCCTACCACTACCACCACCCCTACTCAGGGGGGGCTGGATGCCTACCACCACCACCACCCATACTCAGGGGGGGCTGGTGCCTACCACTACCACCACCCCTACTCAGGGGGGGCTGGATGCCTACCACCACCCCTACAAAGGGGGTGCCAGATGCCTGTCACTACTACCATCCCCACTCATAGGGGGCTGGATGCCTACCACTACTACCATCCCCACTCATAGGGGGCTGGATGCCTACCACTACCACCACCCCTACTCAGGGGGGCCTGGATGCCTGTCACTACTACCATCCCCACTCATAGGGGGCTGGATGCCTACCACTACCACCACCCCTACTCAGGGGGGGCTGGATGCCTACCACTACCACCACTCCTACTCAGGGGGGGCTGGATGCCTGTCACTACTACCATCCCCACTCATAGGGGCCTGGATGCCTGTCACTACTACCATCACCCCTACTCATAGGGGGCTGGATGCCTACCACTACCACCACCCCTACTCAGGGGGGGCTGGATGCCTACCACTACCACCACCCCTACTAAGGGGGTGCCAGATGCCTGTCACTACTACCATCCCCACTCATAGGGGGCTGGATGCCTACCACTACCACCATCCCCACTCATAGGGGGCTGAATGCCTACCACTACCACCACCCCTACTCAGGGGGGCCTGGATGCCTGTCACTACTACCATCACCCCTACTCATAGGGGGCTGGATGCCTACCACTACCACCACCCCTACTCAGGGGGGACTGGATGCCTACCACTACCACCACCCCTACTCAGGGGGGGCTGGATGCCTACCACCACCACCACCCCTACTCAGGGGGCTGGATGCCTACCACTACCACCACCCCTACTCAGGGGGGACTGGATGCCTACCACTACCACCACCCCTACTCAGGGGGGGCTGGATGCCTACCACCACCACCACCCCTACTCAGGGGGGGCTGGATGCCTACCACTACCACCACCCCTACTATGGGGGGGCTGGATGCCTACCACCACCACCACCCCTACTCAGGGGGGGCTGGGTGCCTACCACTACCACCACCCCTACTCAGGGGGGCCTGGATGCCTACCACCACCACCACCCCTACTCAGGGGGGCCTGGATGCCTGTCACTACTACCATCCCCACTCATAGGGGCCTGGATGCCTGTCACTACTACCATCACCCCTACTCATAGGGGGCTGGATGCCTACCACTACCACCACCCCTACTCAGGGGGGGCTGGATGCCTACCACTACCACCACCCCTACTCAGGGGGGGCTGGATGCCTGTCACTACTACCATCCCCACTCATAGGGGGCTGGATGCCTACCACTACCACCACCCCTACTCAGAGGACGGGCAATGCATGACACAACCAGCATACTCCAACATAAGGAATGTAAGAAAAACACATCCCCCCAACACCATGACAAGCGTGTGTAGACTGTGTCAAATGCCTACAACACTGAACATGACATTGAACATACAATGTGACCCCCCATCACATGTGTCACACATAAATGTGTGTGGCCTCCACAATGCAAGCAGACCATGACCACTGTGGCAATGGGGTCTAACCCCCCATCATCACAGTGACCAAAAGGTAAGTGTGGGGTCCATAGCTGAAGCACATATTGAACATTGTGGCAATGGGGTCTAAACCCCCATCATCACAGTGACCAAAATGTAAGTGTGGGGGCCATAGCCGAAGCACATTTTGAACAATGTGGCAATGGGGTCTAACCCCCCATCATCACAGTGACCAAAAGGTAAGTGTTGTCATGGAAAAAGCTGCAAATGCAAAACAGCATGGATGATTCCTGGTCACAGAACAACAAACACATCAGTGGCATAGTAGTGCTTGTGTCCCATAGCAACATAGATTGGGTGAGGCAAACAGTGCAGTGCAAATAAGACATACCTTTGGCCATGTGCAGACAAACATCACCCATGGGGGCTGACATTGTCAACATTCATCAATAACACAATGACAGAAGTGACCATCATAATGCAGAACCACATATCTGCACCAATGGGCACACAAATGTAGATATCCTGTGGAGACTGTAGATGTAAGGTGAAAAAATACCATACCATGGCAGCAATGGGACATACAAACCATGATCATTGTGCTGACTGATGACCTAGGAGTCCCAGGGACAGCAGGGGAAACCCACCAAACAACATACAGCCAATGGCACACTAAAGATATGCCAATGCAGTGGTGCAGATGCACAAACACAAACAGGCAGCCCCACACTGCATATAAAACACAACAGGTGATGGGGGGGGGGTGCCAGTGTCCCCAGGCAACCACACAACACATGAGGGGGCCTGAATACCAATTACACAGATGTGCATACAGTGCCACACAAAAGTAACTCATGGATCGGATTCCCCTATGTGGGCAATCAGGCATTGTTAGATGAGAGGGAGCACAAATTACACATGTCACACAAGCTTGTAGGAACAGCAACTAACACAGCAAGACACAGACCCACCACAGCACTACCCCCAGGGACCCCACATTGTGGTGACACTGGCCTGCATGATAATCCCACTGTGATGACAAAGCTAGATGTCGTTCACACTGTGAACCACAGTCATGTGTCCTGAGCAACAAACTACCATCACACCTACACATGCACAAATCAATCAGCACGGCCTGTCAGCCAAGGCCAATATGGAGGCAGGGGTCTAGCCGTGAAACAACAACTCTCATTTGCACACACTCAACACCACACACCTTGATCTCCACCAATGTGCAGCAGTGAAGCTCACATGGAATGCTGACATTGCACATGCACCCATGACAATCCCAGGGGTGGTGGTGGGAACTAAGGTGCAGAAACACATCACACAAGGCCAGTCAACAAGACTCCTGAATGTCTGACACACTGCACAGTACGCCGTACATGGGCATGACGTCAAATCCACACCAACCAATGGGATCCCGGCCACAGTCACACACCAATAAAGAAGCCAAGGTCACCCACAAAGAACACACATAGACAACTTCCAACATTGCAGCTCTGACCCTGAGGAGTGGCAGCAGTCACACACACACAACGTGTCACAATCACTGAAAGCTACCACAAACTGTGAATTACATGACTTGTGTAACCAACAAGTGCCAAGGGGAATCCTGACTGTGTCTCATCTGCGTTTGCCCACAAACTCAGCCCTGACAGCAAACACACCTATGGGTGACACCCTGATGACCAGTAATGTGCCATGCACCCACATCCCAGAGAACCCAGGGAGAAGACTTTGGGGGAACATAGGTCAACTCAGCAAGCATCACAAACAGGAACATCACTAGGGATGCCAGCCTGCCTAGCAAAATGGAAGTGAACACACACAGACATGCTCACACAACACACACCTTGGGCTCAGGCAATGTCACGGAATTACACACTGCCATGAGGGGATTCCACTCCTGTGTAAGGAAGCTGTGCCATACGTTGTCTCTGTAGGGCACTCAGCATTGCTGTCTGCCCTACATGGAGCTGGCGAAGTAGGTACACAGACTCCTCACTCAGGGCAGCAGGGGACACAGGGGCAGGGGGTGCGGTGCCTGGCACGAAGGAGACATGCTCCCGAACACGGGAGCCTCCACGGACCTCTGGAATGGGAGCTGATGGGAGGGCGGCGGTGGTGGTGGTGGTGGTGGTGGTGGCGGGGACAGCAATACTAGCTGGGGTGAGGTGGCTGCTGACACCCGCCTCCACAAGGGAGTCATCCTCCGAGCTGCTGTGGTCCTCAGCTGAGGTGGATGGTGCTGAGGACTCCTCATTGTGGCTCCCCTCGCCCTCCGTGCCACTGGGTCCCTCCGACCACTCATCGGCTGCTGACCCAGTCTGGCTCTGCGGCTCCTCCTGGTCCGTGGAGCTGTCCCCTCCTGTGGCCGTGGATGTATCTGCAAACAATTAGGGAAACAGACAAACATCAGTCACCTGCACTGACCGCACACACCACAGTTAGTACAGCACATTACAGATCAAGCCCTGGCATCCTTAGTTGAACATTGCCAAAAGTGATCAAACAGATTAGGAGAAGCCAATTGTCAGTCTGATGGTCAACCATGGCACTCACATCCCTCCTGGCCTTGCACTCATCTATCTGGTGCCTGTCGGATGGTAATACCCCAGTGTGGACACATGCACCACCTACACAGTAGTTGGACATTGCAGAGAACACGGTGAAGTATGTGAACATGCACACATCACTTCTCTTGGCACTGAGTCAGTACAGGTGTCCGGATAAAGGGATGGCCAGAGTCTATTTTGAAATGCATGTGATGCATACCAGCACCAGACACCATGATGCACCCATGTCCTGATAGTCAATGCCACAATGGGGTGCATGTAGCACATGTCACTCACCTGCAGGATCACTCTTAGGGAGTTTAATGCCATGGCACAGGCATGCCTGCAAAGTCATACATCACTGTCTCCAGTCACATGGGCAGGGCAGCCAGCCAACAACAGTCTGCACTGTGTCACAATCCTAGGTCATGGGGAATGCAAGTTCTGTAGCTGACAAGTGCACATGTCCATCCCCCACAAACCACATCATCTGAACTCCTATTTGTCCACGTCATAACAATTGGACATATGGGAGACATGAAACACAACCCTCTGAACCTGAGCACCTCACAATCTGCTGTGAATGGGAAACAGCTGCCTGAACTTCACAGTCGCATACCCCAGTCTGCACAGTCAAGTGATCAAACACCTATATGTCACACAAGTATCGTCTCCTATGGTCACATCTCAGGTGGCATGCTGAGCCCTCACCGATAAACACCCCAGTAGTCCTGACAACGGAGCCACAGCACAATGACACAGAGGCAGACACCTGAGGGAACATTTCACTGAGCACAACGTGTCAGCTGATACACGGGAGTGGGAGTACAGAGTGTATTGTATGGCCTGGAGTAGGCATGACTGTCCTGCTCCACGTGAAAGAGGGATGAGCCCTGGACAGTAGGCAGGTGGCTAAGTATGTGTGACACACTTGATATACATACTCCTGAGGCCCAAACATTGCTCCCACCCGCAGCATGGGTGTGTGCCAAATACCCCAGGCACATGTGGTGAGTCAGATCAGCAATTGGACCACATATCAAAGTTACACGCAGATTACATGGCAGAACTCAGGCATTGTGTAAGCAATTGACCCACCCATGAAGCCCACCACAAAGTTACGGGAACAAATGCTGTCCCCCACCTTGAGCTAAGCAAAATGCAAGGACACAGTGCCCAAGTGACACAATTTCCTGACTGAAAGGGCCACACCTGGGTATCAGATGAGGAGTGGGCATGTCACAATTGAAGGACATGGGTCCTGGACCACAAGACTGATGTACTGTGGAAGTTTAACCAGGCCAGAGGAGAGCACATAGCATGTCAGACAAAGTTCACAGTGCAATCATGGACTCACCCCCTCCTTGCTGCTGTCTGGCCTTCAGCTGCCCATCCAGGTCAGGGAAGACCACCGGCAGGATCCTGAGCATGTGGGGGGTCAGGGTCCGGTGTCCGCCCCTCCTGCGAGGAGGCGACAGCTTCAGCTGGACGCTTGCGATCCTCCGGGTCCAGCCCCGAAGGTCCTGCCACCTCTTCTGGCAGTTGCGGATCCGGCGCTTGTAGACCCCCACGGATCTCACTGCCCGGACGATGGTCAGCCAGATTTTCTGCTTCTGGTGGGCATCAACCTGTGAGGATGACAAAGTGAAAAGGCCATTACTACACATGCAACATATCCGTGCATCACACATTTGGATATACATGTCTCAATGACAGGGGCACATGATGTACACAGGCAGTGCGACGATGGCTATGAACAGTTTGCCAGCAGTTACTAAATGGTATCATTGCCTGGGAAGTAAAACCTTGTTGGAATGCACTGTTACTGCCCTATACCTGTTCAGTGCATGTAACTACACACTTTGGGGGGTGACAACTACTCAGTGAGCATGCTAGCCAGTGGCGTGCACACTGTAAGTCTTGCTAGTCAGACAACATGCACATTTAGTAAGGCAGTGGACAGCACACTCACCTGCTCCCCTGGTTTCCCATACAGCTTGCTGTACTGTGGAAGGAGGCTGTCCAGCAGGGCCTGGTTCTCCTCAGTGCTGAAGGCAGGGGCTCTCTCCACAGTACATGCCATTGCAGTAGCCAGGGGATGCAGAGACAGCAGCAGTGGTGGTGGCAGATGTCGTCCAGGAGCATGTAGTGCAGGCAAGTGAGCTCTCAGGGGAACAGCCAGCATTATATGTGTGCTGCAGAGGCAGATACTGTCCCATGTGTCCAAAGTGATAGGTCCAAGTCGTTTGCATCTTCTGAATCTGGCCAATCCATGGAATTGCACCACTCATACACGCCCACAGCATCCTTCAAAAGTTCAACTTCATGACACCCATGTTTTTGCAACATTGTTGTGGGTGGCCAACTGAATTCACTGCATCAGACTCGTTAAAGGTTTGAAAACGCGTCCGTTGCCATGCCAGGCCATAGCCAATGCGTGCGCACCGATCGGTCCATTGCTGTTCAACGCGTACCCGTTCACATCATATGCAATGGCCAATGCGTGCGCACCGATCGGTCCATTGCTGTACAACGCGTACCCGTACACATCATATGCAATGGCCAATGCGTGCGCACCGATCGGTCCATTGCTGTACAACGCGTATCCGTACACATCATATGCAATGGCCAATGCGTGCGCACCGATCGGTCCATTGCTGTACAACGCGTACGCGTTCACATCATATGGAATGGCCAATGCGTGCGCACCGATCGGTCCATTGCTGTACAACGCTGCACCGTACACATCATATGCAATGGCCAATGCATGCGCACCGATCGGTCCATTGCTGTACAACGCGTATTTCTGACCACATCATATGCAATGGCCAATGCGTGCGCACCGATCGGTCCATTGCTGTACAACGCGTACCCGACACATCATATGCAATGGCCAATGCGTGCGCACCGATCGGTCCATTGCTGTACAACGCTGCACTCGTTCACATTATATGCAATGGCCAATGCGTGCGCACCGATCGGTCCATTGCTGTACAACACGTACCCGTACACATCATATGCAATGGCCAATGCGTGCGCATCGATCGGTCCATTGCTGTACAACGCGTATTTCTGACCACATCATATGCAATTGCCAATGCGTGCGCACCGATCGGTCCATTGCTGTACAACGCATATTTCTGACCACATCATATGCAATGGCCAATGCGTGCGCACCGATCGGTCCATTGCTGTACAACGCGTATTTCTGACCACATCATATGCAATAGCCAATGCGTGCGCACCGATCGGTCCATTGCTGTACAACGCGTACCCGTACACATCATATGCAATGGCCAATGCGTGCGCACCGATCGGCCCATTGCTGTACAACGCGTATTTCTGACCACATCATATGCAATGGCCAATGCGTGCGCACCGATCGGTCCATTGCTGTACAACGCGTATTTCTGACCACATCATATGCAATGGCCAATGCGTGCGCATCGATTGGTCCATTGCTGTACAACACGTATTTCTGACCACATCATATGCAATGGCCAATGCGTGCGCACCGATCGGTCCATTGCTGTACAACGCGTATTTCTGACCACATCATATGCAATGGCCAATGCGTGTGCACCGATCGGTCCATTGCTGTACAACGCGTCCCTGTACAAATCACTCGCATATGTCACCATGGTTGTCACTGGTGAACGTATGCCAGCCACAATTACTTGCCAGGGACTCAGGGGCACACCTACAACACCACAGCCTGTCCACACTGTATCCTAAGGCATGTAAGGCTGCATTACCTGTGTGTGTATGGGGGTCAACCTGTGTATTTTTTGGTGGCACTTGTGGGCAGCCACTCCCAGGCCGTGCACGTGTTCATGGGGACAGATTCCTTTGTGTGTTGTGCACATGACCACTGTGATGTGCAACTGTTCAGTTCAGGGCATGTTGCATGGTCACATTTCCAGGTTGTGTATGTGTATGTCATGTCACATACACCCTGAGTCTCATGTGGGAAGGTATGTACGTCACAGGGTGACCCATTGCCACAATAGTGATGGCCCTCCACAGTCTGTGTGCATGTTGTGTTTCAGATGTCTCGGATTCCATGTGCACAATGGGAGACAGTCTCCACATCCACGTTGTTTGTGCATCGACTTTGATGTTGTGCGTGTGTGTGTCACAGACGTCCATGTCTGTCCTGCAGAGGCAACAGGGGCCACTACCTGTGTGAGTCATGGTTGTATTGCTGACGTGTACATGATACGCCATGTCATGCCAATGTCCATGTGGCAATACAGGGTACCTGGGAATCTACCTGTCAAAGAGCTGTGATGCCTGGGGCACATCTGTCCTCACTTGTCACTGTGGTGTGTGTTTGGAACGTGACAGCAGTACATGGGTACTGTGACACAGCCTAATGATTTCCCATAGCACGACCTGGAACTTGTTGTTAACACATGTTGAACTGTGATGTTAGATGTCGGCCATGTAGGTGCCATATATGTCCATACAGAATGGCACACACATCAAGTACTTGTGTCTTGTAATGATGTATCATGTGATATTGAGTATGGTCAATGCCACATATGTGGGTTGACTGACAATCTTTCTTTGTTCACCTATGCACTGCAGGGCACCAGCTGTCCATAGACCATTCCCTGACCTTGCAACAATGGTTGAACGTGACTGCATCCGACGGTACCGCTTCAACAGGCCGCTGATTGAGGAATTGACGGTGCGGTTGGCCCCACATTTGCAACCTGGCCGGACATACCCTACACGCTGACCCCCAAGGTGAAGGTGATGGCAGCCCTACACTTCTTTGCCACTGGTACCTTTCAACACACTGTGGCGTCTGCTGGTGGGATGTCACAGACCATGTTCAGCCGTGTGCTACGCGATGTTTTGGAGGCAATGTTGGGATTCCTGAACCAGTACATCTATTTCCCTAAACCTCAACAACTCACTGACGTCAAGAGTGACTTCTATGCCCTGGGGAGGATGCCACATGTCATTGGCTCCATTGATGGGACACATGTGGCTTTGGTACCACCACAGGCACATGAGCAGGCATACAGGAACCGTAAACATTACCATTCGATCAATGCTCTGGTGGTATGTCTTGCAGATATGACCATCTCACATGTGTGTGCACGTTTCCCCGGTTCTGCACACGATGCCTACGTGATGAGGAGTAGTTGCATCCCGAGGATAATGTCAAAGATGCTGAACCAGCGTGCCTGGCTTGTCGGTGGGTGCTGACTTTGTACCATTGTGTGTGTTCTGCAATGTTGTATTCCACCCTCTTTTCCAACTCAGCTAATGTGCAATTGTCTGTATGTAGGTGACTCCGGATACCCCAACATGCCGTGGTTGCTGACACCCCTCAGGAACCCTGTGACACCAGCCCAGATGCGCTACAATGAGGCACATGGTCGGACCAAGAGAGTGATCGAGCGGACATTTGGTCTCCTGAAGAGCCGCTTTCGCTGCCTGGACAAGACAGGAGGGGCCCTCCCATATGCCCCAGCAAAGGTGTGCAAGATTTTCATCGTCTGCTGCATGCTACACAACCTGGCAGTGCGGAAGGAGTTGCCCCTCATCCTGGATGACGATGACCAACATCCGCCACCTGTGGAGGATCCTGGCCTGGGCCACGATGCCAGTGATGATGATGATGATGATGGTGATGTCCGCACACAGCTCATCACCAACTTCTTCAGCTGAATGTGAGTATCCAGAGATGTCATGTCAATGATTTGAGTTTGCATGATATGTGTTGGTGGTGCTCTGTTGCTGTTTGAGTGTGGCTATGTGCTACTTGACTGGATGCGTGCAGCGGTGTGTCCTTACAGGTAGTCTGTACTCCCCAACAGTGTTGACATGCTAACTTGGTTTTGTGTAGGTATCTTGTGACATGTATTGGGCATGAGTATTGCAGTTCTGTCCTGTTCTTCAGTGCTTTTGACTGTGTGTCAAGTCTGTTCTTCACAGGGTGCTTTCAGAGTCGTTTGGTCCACTCGGATCCCCCGACACCATGGTTCAACTTCCAGGGTGGAAGCAGTCGTTTCCCTACAGGTGATGTGCCCCACACCCCTGGACTTTATTTCTTCTACAATTGTTGACTGTGTGGCCACAGCCACGTGGGATTACCTTGCATATGTGTGGAAACAACATGTTGCAAATGTGTATTAAACCTGTGCTTCACTTTGGGATGTGCGTTGTCTGTGGTCACACATCTGACTGACATTTGCTTACTGCACCTGTGGGCTAGTTAACACAGACTGTGAATAGGTGTGGTGTCTGTGCATTCCACTGTATTTCCTGGCAACATCAGTGTAGGCGATGAGTCCGATGGCCCTGGTGTGTATGTGTTGTGTAGCCCTAG
Organism: Calotriton arnoldi; assembly: GCA_963921515.1. NCBI lineage: Eukaryota > Metazoa > Chordata > Amphibia > Caudata > Salamandridae > Calotriton > Calotriton arnoldi. The sequence continues at coordinate 907,683 of CAWUFW010002387.1, read as the reverse complement.
TGGTGTGTCTCCCTCATATGTGTCACGTCGCCATGACTCACATGACGGTGTTGAACTTGCTGTAGCAGTTAGCATGCACAGTGTCATTTAGCAGATCATCATCTCCATGACAGAAACAACGTTGGAATCACAACAGAGGCAAGTATGGTGTATTAGTGATTTTATTTACATACATGTGTGGGGACAGTGCACAGGATGGTGGGTGCTGTACATTGGGATTGTAATCCAAAGTTCCCAGATGAGTTGGAAGTGTTGGTAGCAGAAATGTCCTGAGTAAAGTCCACAGTCATCTGATACATTGGTCCAACTTAAAGTCCCCATGTCATGTGAGAGAGTTGGGTTGCATTAGACAGGGTGAACAGTTTGCACACAAAGGTGGAATTCCAGAACAGGTGTTGGGTTCCTGGGGGATGTACATGGCCATCGGACTCTCAGTTCTCCTTCCTCGGACGACCCCTCTTCTTTGGGGGGGGACCCTCACGTGCAGGCTGCTGCGGTGCAGAGGACTCTCTGCCAGAGTCATCCTCCCTCCCTGTGGCAGTTGCAGTTGTTGCGTCACCAGATGTTGTGGGCACACAGGGAGGTGTGGCCATGTTGGTGCTAATCTGGCGGAGGCATGTCAATATGTCCCTATGCACCGCTGTCAGTTCTTGCAATGTGTCCCACTTGGACTCCATGCCAGCCATGTGTGTCTCCACACAGGACATGTGTGTCTCCACACGGGACATGTGTGAGTCCAAGCGGGCATGATGGGCAGCCTGCTGCTGTTGAATGTCCTTCAGGATCCCCACTACCTGGCTGACCTCTCCGGTGCTATTCTGGTACGCATCAGCAATGCGTACCAGTTGTGGGTCATCATGCAGTCCAGACCCCTCTGCAATCAGCGACCTCTGCCTACCACCCCTCCCACCACCCCTGGCCACACGTGCGGGACCTGTGGTGGCACGCACAGGTGACCCTAGGCCCCCTTGGGAGTTGGTACTGGGGTTGTTGTCCGTTGCTTCACAGTGGGCTGGGGTCACTGTGCTGTTGTCATTGGTGGTCGTTGGTCTGTCCGTGTCGGCGGGGGTGGTCTGTGTGTTGGCAGTTGTTGGAGGAGTGGGTGCAGGTGGTGCAGATGGTGGTCCTGCTGGTGCTGCATGATGACTCACACCGGAGGTGCCAGGTAGGTCTTCGCCATCCGAGGAGGGCAGAGGCTGTTCCACACCAGAGAGCTCAGGGTCCCCCGGAGCCTGGGACAGGGACTCCTCATTGTCTGCTGCTGTGTCCCCATCATCACCTGTTTTTGGAAGAGACACACAATATATGTTATGTTTCTACAGGCATCAATGGTTCAAACACCTGACAGTTGTGACTGTACCTCTGGATGCGGGCCTGTACATTGCATTGTCCTAAGTTGTCACAGTCAGAAGTTGGTATTGGTGTAGCACATTGTCCTGCCAACCTGAAGCATTTCAATGTGAATGTTGAGGTGTGTGCATGGCCAGCATTGGTGGTATTTGGTTGACATACGGCCCTCCTTCTCCCCCAGCCCAGTTATCCCACCATGAAGCATGCCACCGTTGCAGTGGGTGCAGGTTGACTCTCAGGATGTCAGTCAGTGGTGTCCTGCTGTTGGTTGATGCCCAGTTCCCAGCAGGGCCTTGTGCTCCCCACAACAGAGCACCAGTGTCAGACATCTTTGAAGTGGCTTTTCACTCCCTGTGAGGTGTGCATGCTTCAGTGTGAGCTTGCTGGGCCATGCGGGTGGGGGATGTTGAGCTGTGACTACCACTGCCATCATGCTATTGCCTACACCCCCCTTCCCAGCATGCCCATACTTCCTTCCTTTTGAGTGGACTTCACTGTGTGTGAGTGTGACAGCAATGGCAAGATGGCTGACAGTGGTGTCCTGTTGTTGGTTGGTGCCCAGTTCCCAGCAGGGCCTTGTGCTCCCCACAACAGAGCACCAGTGTCAGACATCTTTGAAGTGGCTTTTCACTCCCTGTGATATGCGCATGGTTCAGGGTGGTGTTGATGGGACAATTGTGAGGGTGACCAATATCTGGTACTACCACTCCCATCATGCTATTGCCTACACCCCCCTTCCCAGCATGCCCATACTTCCTTCCTTTTGACTCTGCTTCCCTGTGGGGTAGTGTGCCTGTGCTGACAGGATGGCTGACAGTGTTGTCCTGGCGTTTGTATGGCTACAAGTCCCAAAAGTGTCCCTGTGCTTCACACAGCATTACCCAGTGTGGTAGTTCTTTGTGGGATATTTAATTAGAGTGTGAGGCAATGCATTCTCCCAGGTGAGTTGTGTGGAGTTTGTGTTAAGGGTGTGTGTGAGAGGAGCTGCTGGTAACTATGGTCAGTGCTGTCAGTCCTCCTTCCCACCCAGCCAGATATCCCACCATGTAACGTGCTTCCATTGCAGGGAGTGCAAGTTTGCTTTCAGGATGTCAGTCAGTGGTGTCCTGCTGTTGGTTGGTGCCCAGTTCCCAGCAGGGCCTTGTGCTCCCCACAGCAGTACCCAGGGTCAGCCATCTTGTCAGTTCTTTTCCACTCCCTGTGATGTGAGCATGTTTCAGAGTGGTGTTGATGGGCCAATTGTGAGGGTGAGCAATATCTGTGACTACCACTCCCATCATGCTGTTGCCTACACCCCCCTTCCCAGCATGCCCATACTTCCTTCCTTTTGACTCTGCTTCCCTGTGGGGTAGTGTGCCTGTGCTGACAGGATGGCTGACAGTGTTGTCCTGGCGTTAGTTTGGCTGCAAGTCCCAAAAGTGTCCCTGTGCTTCACACAGCATAACCCAGGGTGGTGGTTCTTTGTGGCATATTTATTTAGAGTGTGAGGCAATGCATTCTCCCAGGTGAGTTGTGTGGAGTTTGTGTTAAGGGTGTGTGTGAGAGGAGCTGCTGGTAACTATGGTCAGTGCTGTCAGTCCTCCTTCCCACCCAGCCAGATATCCCACCATGGAACGTGCTTGTTAGACTTGGCATCTTTTGGCGTGTTTCCCCTGACTTTTTGCTTTCTGACCTCCCGGTTTTGACTCTGTTTTTGCTGGTGTAATGATTCTGCGCACTTTCCTCACTGCTGTCCAGTGGGAAAGTGCAAGTGCTCCTGTATAAAATGCGTTATGGATTGGTGTTTCCATGATTGGCCTATTTGGTTTATGTGTCAGTCCCTTGTAAAGTGCACTGCGAGTGCCAGGGCTTATAGACCAAATGCTGTTGGTGGGCTGCAGCACTGGATTGTGCGACCCACGCAAACAGCCCGTAAAGTGTAACTCGGGCCTGCCACCGCAGAGCCTGTGCGCAGCCTGGGGCTGCCATGTCGACTTGGCAAGTGCACACACTTGCAAGTCCCTAAACCTTCCCTTTGCTACCTGTTAGTCACCCCTAAGGTAGGCCCAAGGTACCCCTGTGGGCAGGGTGCGTTGTATGCGAAAGGTAGGACATGCCCGGGTGTGTGCGGCAAGTCCTGATAGTGAATTACAGCCAAGTTCGTTTTTCACTATTGCAAGGCTACCTGTTCCCCCTAGGCCAGAACGGGCAGTTTTGATTATTACAGCTTATAATCCCAACTGACCCCGGGAACATGGTAGAAATTCGAGTTTAGTATGCCTGGACTCAGAATGATAAAATGCAGCTTTTAGTGAAGTTGGTTTTAACATTCTGGGGCCGATTCCGATTCGGGCCGGAAATCTCCCCGATCGAGCCGGACCCGGAGAGATTTCCGACCGAATCGGACCCGTGCAGTCCGACCGAACGAGTACGATGCGCACGTATGCCATCGGACTCGAGTCGGTCGGACTCCCATTGAAGTCAATGGGAGCAGGTCGTACAACGCGTACGCGGGCTCCCATTGACTCAATGGGTGCGATGCGGACAAGGGCGCCCCCTACAGCGTGTACGCGGCGAAGCGATTCGCGCCGTACACGCACAGGTAGGGGGAACCCATGGGTCCCCCCTGTGTGCGACTCGCGCGGCTATGCGTACAGGGGGTCCGACACGGACCCCCAAAGTACGGCTCCGACAGCTCTTTCGAGCCGGAGTGCGCGGCTCGGTCGGACTGCTCGCGGCGCGCATCGTACTTACCCGGCCGGGGAACGTCTCCATTGCGCGGTGCGAGTCGTGTCCGTGCGAGTCGGTCGGTGCGGTTCGACCCGGGATCGAGTCGGTCGGAGCGGTCGGGACGCCCGGACGAGTCGGTCGGCGAATACGCATCGTACTCGCTCGCCCGGACGCGCGTACGGATCGGTCGGGAAATAGGGCTCCGAATCGGATCCAGTTAAGCCGAATCCGATTCGGAGCCCTACCGGCCGAGATCGGAATCGGCCCCTCTGTGTTTGAAAATACCACTTTTAGAAAGTGGGTATTTTCTTGTCTAACCATCCAAGCCTGCCTCTGCGAGGTTGTGTATTCCTTGTCTGGAGTGTGAGTGACAGGGGCTGGGGGATGCCAGGAGACAGGGTGAGTCAGCACAGGGCTGAATAGCCAGATCGACCTGTAGATGGGTGGGAGGGGTCGCACCTGGGCCCTGAATAGGACAGTGCCTTCCCTCCACAATGCTGGCTCCACCTCCTGGGGTGCGTCTGATGTCCCTGGCCTACTCACTGAAAGAAGGGACGGAGACTTGTCAACAAAGTGCTCCAGAACTGGTTTGGACTAGGCAAAGGCCTCTCTGCCTTCAGAGAACAAAGGAATTTGGGTTATAAATATTGGGGCCCTGACCCCATGAATTTAGATCTCGCTGGAATCAAGGAACCTGCCAAGACGAAGAGCTGGAAGAGCTGCCAGGAGGAGTACTGCCCCTTTGCAGTGTTGTTGCTTTGTTGGGTTGGCCTGCAGCTGCTGCTTCTGCCTTGGGCAGTGAAAGGACTGGACTGAACTTTCTACAAACTTGTGCTGAGTATCTCCAAGGGCCTGAAACCGAGCTGGCCTCCTGTTAAGAAGTCTCAGGGACTACAAAGACTTCACAAGCCTCTGGGTACCGCTTCTGGAACGCTGTTTCAGTTGCCACAGAGGAAGGGAACCGCAACCGACTCCGTCAACCGAATCCATCCCTGGCCGGTGACCTGTTTGCACCGCAGACCGCATCGCCCCGCTTCGCATCGCAACCCTGGTCTCACCGTGGGCGACGTCCGACGCCGCCAACATCGAGCCGCTGCTTGCACCGTGACCTGTGGGCACCGCAGTTCGCATCGCATCGCTTCACTGAACCAACCGGACCCGACCGACGCGGTCGCTGCAACTGGCTCAAGAGTCGTGACCGCACCGCATTTGGGGCACCGCTCGCACGTCTGCGACGCACCGCTCCGACTCGCACCGCTGTCCGACGCCAGCTCCCGCACTCCGGCTAGGTCGCCTGCATCGCAACCTGTCAGCACCGCATCGAGCATCGTCTCACCCTGCATCGCACGCCTTGGACTCACCGACTCCGTCTGCACGACGCTCATCGAGCCGCTGCCTGCACCGCATCGAGGGACACCGCACCTTGCATCGCTCCGTCTTGCACCGCAACCGCGACGAACGCCGACCGGCTCGTACACTCCGTACCAGCCACAACGAGAAAGGTACTGTAACCGAGTCTGTTCATGACTCTGCTGGCCCGTATCGACGCGGTCGGCTGGAACTGTTACACTCTGTGGTTTTCAGCATCACGGTAGGCTCGGACGGAGCTACCGACTCGTACTGAACTTTGCTTTTGTGCTATTCCTGCAAAGAAGAAGTTACCGTATCAAGTATTCATTCAGTAAAGTATAGTATTGTGGATTTTTGTCGTAATTGGTCTTGTCTTGAGTATATAAAATATTGGTTATTTTTCTAAACTGGTGTGGTGTCCGTTTGTAGTGCTTACACTGTATTACTGTTGGTTATGTGCAAATGCTTTACACACTGCCTCTGAATTAAGCCTGACTGCTCGTGCCAAGCTACCACGAGGGTGAGCAGGGGTTACTTCACGAGTGTAACACCCTTACCCTGACTAGGAAGAAGGGTCCCTACTTGGACAAAGGTGCAAGCCCTTGCCAACTAGAGATCCCATTTCTAACAGTGCTTCCATTGCAGGGAGTGCAAGTTTGCTTTCAGGATGTCAGTCAGTGGTGTCCTGCTGTTGGTTGGTGCCCAGTTCCCAGCAGGGCCTTGTGCTCCCCACAGCAGTACCCAGTGTCAGCCATCTTGTCAGTTCTTTTCCACTCCCTGTGATGTGAGCATGGTTCAGAGTGGTGTTGATGGGCCAATTGTGAGGGTGAGCAATATCTGTGACTACCACTCCCATCATGCTATTGGCTACACTGACTTTACCAGCATACACAGAATTCCTTCCTTTCAGTGAGCTTCCCGTGAGGTGGTGTTCTGGTGGTGGCAAAATGTCTGACAGTGTTTGTTGGTTAGATTTGTGCAGCTGCCTTGCTCTATTTGTTGTTGGGTTTGTACATGTCATAGTTACATTTCACTTTGGGATGGCAGGTATTGTGTTTGTCTAACTAACATACACATCTTGGGATGATTCTGTTTTGGTTACTGTGGCTTTGCTGAAGGTGCATGGTTTGACTATCCCCTTGACAGTGAAGTGTGTGTATTGTCACAGGATATTGGGTATATTGGTTGTGTACTCACCAAGCTCTGGGATGTTTGCTAGTCCATGTACGCTCTCTGGTGGTAGGATGGCCCGCACCTTCTCCTCCCAGGGCCTGAGGTATACTGGTTTGGCAGGAGGGCCACTGCCGGTGCGCTGGCTCAAGGTGTAATCCTTCTTGAGTAGGGCCTTGACCCTCCTGCGCACATCATACCACCTGTTCTGGATGTCTTCCTTTGTGCGCAAACATGGTGATTGTGCGTTCACCCTGTCGACGATCCTCTCCCACATCTTGGTTTTCTGCGACATGGGGGTCTGTTACCAGTGTACCAAACAATTGTGGCTCTACCCTGAGGATTTCATCTACCAACACTTCCAATTCACTGTCTAGGAACTTTGGATTCTTCTTTGGGGGCATGGTGATGGGTGGTGGTGGGAATTGGTGTGTGTGTGAGTGTGCAAGTGAGGGTAGGTGTGTGTAGGTTTTGCTGGGTGTATGTGAGGATGCTATTAGGGAGTTGCTAATGGTGTGTGGCTTGTGTGATGGATGAGTTGTGGGTGTGTCTGTGGTTGCTGTCTGATGGTGTTCTGTGCTGGCAGGTCATTTGGATTTGCAAAGGATCATGGTAGGGATTTGTGGCCTTTATATGGGTGGAGTTGTGGGTGTGTCTTTGTTCCATTTCACCCCCCCCCAGTATTTATTGACTTTGTCATTGCTTGTTTGGCCCTTTTCTTTGTATTTTTTCATTTGTAGTTTTGGTGCATGTAGGAGACGTTCTCCTGACCGAGTCGGACGCTGCAGTTGGCTCGTGCGAGCTTCTCCGAGTCTTTCAGGCTGTGTTTACTGTGGGGCGTACGCGTCGGTCGCTGTGTATTGGGTTGCTTCGGCTCGGTTTTGTATGCGTGTCGGTCGTACGGCTTGAGCTCCGTGCGACTCGGTTTAGTTTCCCACGCATTGCATCGTACTGCGCGGGTCGGAGTTCGCAGGTACGTTTCTGTCGGCTTCATTCCTGGTGCATGTCGGTCAGTTCGAATCGCGTGTTTTTCCGGCCAGCTAGCTGGTTTCCGTGCGGTTCGGTCGCTCGGATTGTGTTCCGTACGAGTTGGTCGTGTTCCACGTGCATTGCATCGTACTAGGCGGATCGGGCAGCGCCGATACGTGTCGGTCGGACTAAAATCCCGTACCGAGTCGGTCGGTACGTTTTCCGGCCCGAATCGGAATCGGCCCCTATGTCTTTGGAAGTAAATTTAATCTGTGCAGATTTATCCAAATTCAGTGAGAAAGTCACAACCACTGAAACACAAATAGCCCAATTACAAGCAGTGTCAAAAAAACTGGAGGGGCAAGTGCAGAAACTGACCCACCAAACCACAACGATGGCGGTCAAACTTGAAGAGCAGGAGGGCAGGGCGAGGCGGAACAACACAAGAGTGGTGGGAGTTCCGGAGGGCATGGAGGGCCCCAGCGTGGAGCTATTCATGGAAGACTTTATTATGAGCACACTGAAACCAAAGAGGTTGTCCAAATTTTTCTCCATTGAAAGGGCGCACCGGGCACCGATCCCGCAGCCCAGGCCTGGGGCTCATCCAAGGACAATATTCCCCCGACTTTTCAATTACCGCGATCGAGATGTCATCCTTCAGGCGGCCAGGGCGGCTGGAGAAATACGGATCACTGACATAATATCGTCAGTCAAAATATCGAGGTACCAGAATATCGTCGCCAAAATATCGATGGGCAAAATATCGACTTCCTATCTCCATAAAGGTAAGTACCAAAATATCGAAACAAAAATATCGTTGTTAAAAATATAGTTATACAAAAATATTGATTTTTTTTTAATGTCTTAAAAATAATATAAAATTAATTACATTATAAATATAATTAAATAAAACATAGTTAGAATTATTTAAAAAATATTAAAATTAATAAATAATAAATGTAATGTAAAAAAATATTAAACATGCATAATAAATTTTTATATATATATATTAGCTTATTAATATTAATAAATAATTATTAAATTTAATTATAAAATGTTAAAAACATAATTTAAATTATAATTACATATATATGTAAATAAACCTGTAATATAAATATAAAAATTATCTTTCTATATAATAAATTATATTATTAAAATTATTATTATTTTTTTAAATAATATTTTACACTACATTAATTATAACAGTAGGGAAAACATTGCATAGCGTAGGGGATAAAATTACTATTCCCACTCCAACAAGTGTAACAGTAGGGAAAGCGTTGGATAGCGGTAGTGTAAAAATTACTATTCCCACTTCAGTGAGTGCAACAGTAGGGAAAGTGTTGGATAGCGGGTGGGTAAAAATTACTATTCCCTCTCCAGCAAGTGCAACAGTAGGGAAAGTGTTGGATAGCGTGTGGGAATAATTTACTATTCCCACTCCAGTGAGTGCAACAGTAGGGAAAGTGTTGGATAGCTGGAGGGTAAAAATTACTATTCCCACTCCAGTGAGTGCAACAGTAGGGAAAGTGTTGGATAGTGGGAGGGTAAAAATTACTATTCCCACTCCAACGAGTGTAACAGTAGGGAAAGTGTTGGATAGCGGGTGAGTAAAAATTACTATTCCCACTCCACCGAGTGCAACAGTAGGGAAAGTGTTGGATAGCAGGTGGGCAAAAATTACTATTCCCACTCCAGCGAGTGCAACAGTAGGGAAAGTGTTGGATAGCAGGTGGGAATAATTTACTATTCCCACTCCACCAAGTATAACAGTAGGGAAAGTGTTGGATAGCGTAGGGGATTAATTTAGTATTCCCACTCTTGCAGTATAATTAACATTAATTAACAATTAATTAATTTAAATTTTTTTTTACCTCCCACCATATTCCCCCTATAACCATCACCACCAATACTTTAAAAAATTAATAAATTAACATAATTAATTATCAATTAATTAATTAACTATTAACAATTAACGATAAAATTAATTTCCATCAAATATAAATTAATTCACACAATTAACACTATAAAATAACTTTAAAAAATATTATATAAAAAATACTAACAATTTTAATAAAAATTAAATTACTTCCCACTCTACTCCCCTATCAACAATCAACCCACTCCTAAAAAAGTACACAATTAACATATTAACAAATTAATTTTTAATAATTAATATCAAAGTAATAACTAATTATTAACTTTTTTTAACACAACATATTTACCAATACATTATTAATTATTATTAATAAATTTGTAATTAATTAATAATTAATTAATTAACTCAATTAACAATATGAATTATTAAATACAAAAGTATTAATTAATTAATTTATTAATTAATGAATTTCAATTAAATTACTTCCCACCCTATTCCCCTATAAACCCACAACCCTCTACAGAATAAAATTACGCAAAAATTGATTAACATATAATTAATTAATTCAAAAAAATTCTTAATTATTATATTATAATTAAATTACTTCTCACCCTATTCCCCTATAAACCCACAACCCACTACAGAAGTAAAATACGCAAAAATAATTTAACATAAAATTCATTACTTTTAAAAAATTCAAACATACATTACAAAAATAATATATACTTTTAACACATATACTAACATTTACAACACTAAACAAAATTCGATATTTTTAACAACGATATTATGACTGACAATATTACTAACTTCGATATTATGACAATCGATATTTCTTACCTGCATTTCGATATTCTGTACCACTATATTTTTGACAGTCGATATTCTGTCCACTCGATATTTAAAACTCGATATTTTGTCATATCGATATTTAGACTGCATACCGAGAAATACAGCTTGGAAATGCTCAAATCTGAATTTTTCCAGATTTCACTCTGTTGGTGCAGAAACAACGCAGGAGCTTCAAGGAAACAAAGAGGAATCTACGCGAGAAGGGTATTAAATATATGATCCTCTTTCCAGCCAAGCTTAAAATCATTAGCGATGGTAAGACATGATACTTTACCAACTGGAAGAAGTATGGGACTGGCTGGAAAGGCAATATCCGGGATCCCGTGCCCAAGGAAGCAGCCTGCGACAGAATCAAAGGGACCCTGACAGAGCACAAAACATTAAAGACCGCTCGAACTCCAGGGAGGCCGGGGAGAGGGACGATAGAGTCCTGAATGAAGCGGGAGCTGCGGCAAGCTGAGTCGGACTGAGGCCACGCGGTGGAGGAACCAGAAGAAGGGACTCACAGCGGGACCACTGTGGTAAAGTACTTGGGGATTGAAAGACTGCCGACCACAAGAACACAAGTATGGCGGACAGAGAATAATAAATGTTGTAACAAGGATTGTCATAAAGCTTGAGTGGAGTGGCGCACGCTTGAGGTTGAGACACCCCCCATCATTGTGTTGAAACAGTTCAGTTTTAGGGTGACAGGCGCTCTGCGGGTTGACAAATTGGGAAGGTACAACCTATTTAGCAGGGTAGCAGGGTGGGGGGCGCAGGGCGGTTATTTCTTCCTAGGGTTCATGGTTGATATTAGTTTAATAGTTCAGGTTCAAGCTCAGGCAACGACACAGACTAGTTGCATCACTAGACAGACTGACACTTTAGTCACCATGCCCTGCACCGAGGCATGGCAAGGGTGGGGGGAGACTGAATTCAGACCTAGTGGATGGCGTCCCAGGAACCTATTGGAGGCCAGATAATGATCTGATCCTGGAATGTCAATGGTCTGAATGGGGGACTGAAGCGAACAATGGTGCTTCAGTTCATCAAGTGACATGCCCCAGACATTGTCCTGATTCAAGAATCCCACCTCCTCGGCAGTCAATGTAAAGCGCTAAATAGATTCGGGTACACCTTGCTGGCCCACGCAGGCTACACCACAGGATCAAGGGGAGTGGGAATATTGTGCAAAGTATCGTTTCCATACATTGTGATGGCGCAGTGCTCAGACCCCCTGGGCAGGTATATGGCAGTGAGTGGCCGGTGGGACGGTAAGATCCTAAACCTATGTTCGGTGTACGCCTCCCCGGGCCTACAAGGGACTACACTTGACTCACTTGGTTCGGTGCTGCTGGCGCTCCCAGAGGGGTGACTGATACTCGGGGGCGACATGAATGATGTGGTCTCCGGGGACCTGGACACCTTGAGAGGGGCGGTAACGGGGAGACGACTTGGGCCGTTGGGAGACTTCCTCCGAACACTTGGACTTAGTGACATTAGGCGACACCTACACCCGGGGGTTAAACAATATACACATGTCTCGGCGTCGCATGGGAGCCTTGCTCGGCTGGACTACATTCTCACACCGGCTGCTACCCTGGGGCACTTTAGCAGAGCTTCCCATGTGGCTCGGGGAGTGTCTGACCACTCCCCAGTAGAGGTGATTCTGGAGGGTCCGCGGAGAGACCATACCCTACCCCCCAGGATTGATCCGTTGTATCTCAAAGATCCCAAGTTTAAGAAGGCGTTAAGGAAGGGAGCTCAGTACTACTTTAGCGAAAACGCGGGGTCTGTGGCTTCGAAAATAACGCTCTGGGGAGCGTTTAAAATGGTTATGAGGGGGCAGGCACAGGCGCAGATTGGTGTGATCAAGAAAGACAAGATTCAGAAATGCCAGGCCCTAGGGCGTGAGGTGGCGGGCGTTGATGCACAATTGGGTAGGGGGAGGCAGACGACGCTAGCACACGACGCAAGTTACAATTAAAGCAAAAGGAGCCAAGGGACTTAATGGATGACAGTGCTAGAACCTTGGCCCGGGCCACACAGCATAGGCTCTATGATATAGGGGATAAGGCAAGCAAGCTGTTGGCTTGGCTCGACAAGAAAAGAATGGAACGTAACTGGGTCCCAAGAATAATAGACGAGAGAGGGCACCTGCACGAGACTGGGACCGCAATAGCAGAGGCGTTTGCTACATACTACGAGTCACTATATTTAGCCCCCTCTTCAAAATCAGAAATGGAATGTGAGGAAATCCTAAAAGACATACGAATGCCGCTTCTTTCCGAGGCTGACAGGGAGATGCTAGAGGGTGACCTCACAGTAGAGGAACTCAAGGCAGCCACACGAGCGCTACAATCTGGGAAGGAGGTGGGACCGAAAGGTCTGCCACTTGAACTATTTAAAGTACTGCTAGATAAATCAGCGGGAGTTATTCGTGTGGACAGCGTGCTACAGAACCCGTGGGGCTGGACTAAGCCAGTGACCCATATGTTGGTGCCAATTTATTAAAGGCGACTGACAGTTTACTCATGAATAAACGCCTGTAATTATGTGATTTACTAGCACTGATGTTTAAGCCTTCTGCAAATTAATTTGGCTTCTTAAAATTATTTGAAGGAATAGGCTGTTCCATTATTTCACCTAATCTTGGAGCCTTTGAATTTATGCATAAGCTCCTGCGATTATAATTCAGCATTTCCTCTTGATCTTCATTCTACAGAGTCATTTTCTGGGCGGACTCCATACGATCGTTGCACCTTCGGTTGGGTCTACCTTAACAATAGATGTTTGATTGAAACTGGTACGGACGCTCATATAATTACCGTTTGCCCTGATGATGACCATTTAGTTTCACTATGGGCGAAACGCCGTCGACGCACATATGTGGCCGAAATTGAAGAGGACGCATTGTTTGCTTTGTGTTGTTTCAGTTTTGTCCTGAACTCCTGATTTTTGTAATCCTTTTTCCTCAGCCACTTGTCTGTTTACACATTGCACTGTTTATAGGTCTTTGTTTGTGTATTGTGTTGAGCGCCTTTTGTCTTATATGTTTTAAGATTGAATTATTTATCATTGTTAATAAAACTTTTTCTATGAATTGTATATATTTAAACATGGGTTTTCTCTTTTTTCTCCTTTTTCTCTTTCCTATTTCCTTTTCTGTGTCTTCATTGGTATAATTCTCCATATTTTTCATATTATAATGTTTTCTTTCGGTTTTTTGATTTTTTGTTTAAAATTTGATGCACGTATTGTGTTAACTTGAACCCTTGTTAGGATTCTAGATAAAACAGCGGAGCACCTCCTGCCAATGTACGAGGAGGCCAAAACGGCGGGGACTCTCCCGCCTGACCAGAGGTTGGCGACGATAGTCGTAATCCCAAAGGAAGGTAAACCGCCCGAAAAATGTGAATCGTATAGGCCAATTTCCCTGATAAATTACGAAGCAAAGGTCCTGGCCAAGGTCTTGGCGACACGACTATTGAAGGTAATTATGTCCCTTATACATCCAGATCAGGCAGGGTTTATGCCACACAGAAGCGCAAGACTCAATCTACGGAGATTGTTCGGTGTCCTCCATAAAACATCCGCAGAGGATTCACAGCCGGCAGCCTTGCTGTCCCCTGATGCCAAAATGGCCTTTGATAACATCGAGTGGAATTACCTGTTTGCAGTACTGGACCACTTGAACTTCGGACCCAATTTTGTCCAATGGGTGAAGCTTCTATATAACTAGCCCATAGCGCGAGTGAGGGTTAACTCAACGGTATCCCGAGCATTCATGTTGCAGAAGGGAACTAGACAGGGGTGCCCCCTTTCCCCACTTTTATTTGCCTTGGCCCTCGAGCCTCTGGCAGCATGGATTCGCAGCGACCCACTGATCTGGGGGATACCCATTGGAGAGGAATGGGAAGAGCGCATATCGTTATATGCTGACGATGTCCTGCTGTATGCAAGGAAACCCAGGCTGCTCCAAATCCTACGCATATACGGCAATTATGCTGGCTATCGCATAAACTGGGATAAATCTTTGCTCTTCCTGCTGGCAGGTGGCTCTCCAACACTCACAAGTAGATGTGTGATCCCCATTGAAACCAAAGGTTTCAAATATCTAGGTATCTATATTACTAGGAATCCACAGGACTTTTATCAGAGAAACATCGAACGGCCATTGACCCGCTTCAAAACAGACGCCGAAAGATGGAAAAAATTGTCCCTCACTTTAATGGGCTGCGCGCCCCTTTTCAAAATGATGACCCTCCCGCGACCACTCTACGCCATACAAAACACCCCTTTTGAAGTTTCTAGCGCATTCTTTACTCGATTGGAGGCCGAGCTGAGAGCCCTAATTTGGAATGATGATCCCCGCGCATAGCTCTACGGAAATTACAGAGGGGGATTTATGATGGGGGGTTAGTGGTGCCAAACATTAGGCTATAATATTGGGCTTCGCAGTTAGTATGCGTGAACTATTGGGTATTTGGAGACAGGGCGGACCCGGCCTATCGTGTTAACAGGGATAGTATGGGAGAGGGAGGCTACCCACGCCTCCTTTACAACCCAGGGAAAGTCGAAGCTCTGTCGCCGCATACACTTACAGTTATAAAGGTATAGTATGTGGCCCACAAACACTTAGGGTGGAAAGGGGGACTAACGGAAATGATGCCACTCTAGGAAAGTAAGCAACTCGAGGGGTCGGGCAACCTCCAAGGCTTTCACAAATTGAGGTTACTGGGTTTAGAGCGACTGGGGGATTTGTGGAGGGGCAGAGCCTACATAACATTCCCAGAACTGCAAAAAGATTACGACCTAAATCAGGGAGAATGGTTGAGGTATCTCCAGTTGGGACATGCCCTAAAAGTATATATACAGGAGGGGACGGCCTTACCGGCATCATCTCCATTGGAAGACAGGCTGCTGACAGACCCATTGACCAGTAAAGCCATATCATGTATATACAGAAAGCTCGTCAATAACTCTCCAGACCCCTTGATGACATTGAAAGCTCAATGGGAGGTGGACCTATGGCAGATAGATGATGAGGAAGAATGGAGGGACGTGGTACAGGGGCCACGAGAAGTTGCGATCCGTTCTCACTTCCGACTCATCCAATTAAAAATCCTGCATAGGGTGTATTACTCCCGTGAGGCAATATACCGCATGGGACATATAGAGAATAATCAATGTCGGAGGCGATGCGGGCAGGTGGGATCTTATTTTATGTTGTGGGATTGCCCAGCGCTACAAATGTACTGGAAGAAAGTAGGGAACGTTATGACAGAAGTGGTGGGGTCGGAGATCTTACTAGACCCAAGATGGTTCCTGCTGCTTATTCCCAATGAACAGTCGTGGCCCAGATACACGGAAAAATGGTTAAAATTGGCGGCAATCATTGCAAAACGGAACATTGCTAAGCACTGGCGGGCGGTGGCCACACCGGAGGTGTCACAATGGATTGCGGACCTTGATTGGCGTCAACAAGTAGAGCACATGGTTTATTTGAGCAGGGGGTGCCCGAAGAAATGGGAAAAAATTTGGGAACAATGGCGTGCATATCGGGACGGGGATGACTGACACATGTACTAAGGATGGGTGGGTGGGTGGGTGGGATGGCACTGAAGTCGTTTGTCGAAATGTATGTTTACTACAATTTGAAAACAAAGACATGTAACTTATTCTGTGCTATAATGTAATCTAAGTGAATTACCGAATACTGAACATGTTAATAAAAAAAGATTTATAAAAAAAAAATTATAAACAAATATCAATAATAAATATATTTAACCAATATTAGAAAAAGTATTGGAGTCTGGGAACAGTCTGTACAACAGTAAGGTAAGCTAAACATTGCACTTGGGGGAGGGAGGGAGGTAATATTTACTATTCCCACTCCAGTCTGTGCAACAGTAGGGAAAGCGTTGTACTTTGGTGGGGTTACATTTACTATTCTTAATCCAGTCAGCACAACAGTATGAAAAGTTTTGGACTTCGGAGGGGTAAGATTTACTATTCCCACTCCAAACAGCATATAGCAGGAAACGTGTTGGACAAACAATGCTATATTTGGAGAAGTGTGGGTTTGCAGGGGTAAGATTTACTATTCTCACTCTAGTCTGTGCAACAGTAGGGAAAGCGTTGGACTTCAGAGAGGTTAAATTTATTATTCCCATTCCTGTCTCTGCAACAGTAGGGGAAGTACTTCACTTCATACCCATTACATATTTGCATGACCCTATTAATTTGGAAAACATGTAAAACTCATGATAGAAACATTATTACTTAACAAAATATATAGATTAAAAAAACAAAAAACAATTTACAAAATTCATAAACAATATAATAATTCATATTCAATTAAAAAGAATGGTTATGTAATTATTACTTAATTACGTTGTCACCTTATACTCCTACGAAACCTAGCAATCCACACCTAAAATATCACTAAAATAAATAAGTATAACACAATTTACATAATTGATAATCAATTGCATAATTATTTAAAAATTAATAATTGCCAATTAATTATTAATTAATTAACGTCCCACCCTATAACCCTTTAAACTCAGCAGCTCCACCTAAAATAGAATTTAAATATATAATTATTGCACAATGTGCATAGTTATTAATCAAGTAAATATGTAATTATACTTTAATAAATAATATTATTTAATTAATTCTTAATTAAATTCCCACTCTATACCCCTACAAACCTAACAACCCACTACTAAAAGAGAACTCAAGTAAATCAGTATGATATAATGTATATAATTAGTATCAATTCAATACTTAATAATAAATTAATAATTATAAGATAATAAATTATTACTTCATTAAGTCCCCATTCTATAACACTCCAAGTCCAGCAGCCTCTACCTAAAATATAACTAAAATATATGATTATTACACAATTTACATATTTATAATCAATTAAATAAATAATAATAAACCAATAATGAATTATTAAATAATTATTACCTGATTAACTTGCCATCCTATTCTCTTACGCATGTAGCAACCCACGCCTAAAATAGAAGTAAAATAGATCAGTTTTACATGATATACATAATTAATATCAATCACATGCTTATTTAAGAATTATAACTTAACTTCCCACCCTATGCCCCTACAAACCCAACAACCCGCTACAACACTATAAATTACTATTAGCAATTAAATTGAAAATTCGAATTCACTTAAAATTACAAGCTATATTAAAAAAAAGCAATAACAATTATGAAGGCCCAAGTCCAACCGGTGGCTGGGGTCTGTTTCGGGGTATTGAGAATGCTGCGGAACTTTCTCCCCCTGCTCTCAGTCCCCTATAGGAAAACAGTGGTCCAGGCCCTGGTAGTGTCCAGACTGGACTACGTTAATTCCCTGTATCTCGGCCTTCCTGAGTACCTTCTGGGCCGATTACAGGTGATTCAGAATATGGCGGCGAGGGCCATTTTTCTGTCTGGGCCCAGGACTCATACAACTCAGCTTCTGTCCTCACTACACTGGCTTCCGGTGCGGAAAAGAATACATTTTAAAGCCTTGGTCTTGGTTTTTAAAGCATTTCACAAGATTGGAGCCCCCTACCTTAGGGAAAGATTTCAACCTTATATTCCACAGCGTACCCTGAGTTCCTCTTCTCAGCTTCTGATCTCAGCTCCGAAGGTCCTGCTCTCCCGGGTAGGGGGTAGATCTTTCCAAGCAGTGGCTTCTCGGCTGTGGAATAGCCTACCCTTCTCTCTTAGACAGATCCCGGACCTACTTACTTTTCGGAGGAGTCTAAAAACATGGCTCTTTCAGCTGTAAGCTTCGCTGTAGTGGAATGCTTTGTTTGATGTTATGTGGGCTCTGTTCCTAAGCGCCGGGACACTCTAGGGAGTAGCCGTGCGCTTTATAATTATTAGATAACATAACATAACAAGCAACTGTAACACATTAAATTAATATATGAGCTGAAACATATTAAAATAACAAAAAAACAATATTTATTATAGGTACATTATTGAAAATGATATTGACAACAACAATATTCTTAACGATATTTCCTGGAAAGAATGATATTCTTCTCAACCATATTTCTACATCACAATATTTTTGTATCACATTCACATACTTTTTTCCTGATATTTCTGTTTCCCGATATTTACAACTCAATATCTTGTCCAATTATTGTAATTCTCTCTAGCATAACTACTGTAAAATTACCCTTAATTATGGGTAATTGTGTGAGAAGCATAACCCAGCATTTAGCGCTATTTTCTTACTGCAAAATGCATCTTCGCTTCCAAAATGTGCCCGAGGATGCCTTTTGCGTTAACAAAATAGCACGAAATGCTACAGGACACGAGCAGCAGTAGCCAGCAGCCCCTCGCGCTCTCTTAATTTGTTATTCCTGTGCTGCTGCGGTAGGATTTCTGCCCCAAATTACTCTTAATTACCCAAGCTGAAGTAATCGCGTAATTTCTGTACTTTCGCCTCACAAGAGTAATGCATAATTACTGTAATTATTCCGATTACTTTGATGTAATTAAACTTTCGCCCAGGCCTAGTTAAGTGTAGCGTTAGGCTAGAATGATCCAGTGTGATGTTAGAGTAATGCATAGGAACGTACCAATGCAGTGTGATCTTTTGTGGATGCAGTACAGTGTTGAATCAATGCAGTCGGATGTAACAGTGATGCAGTGAAATATTACAGGCGATGTAAAACCCGGCCGCTAACGCCTGAAAGCTGTCGCTAACACCTGTTAGCGACAGCTTGCTAATAGGGCGTTAAAAATATCGCCGCTTAGCGGCAAAAAGTGCCCCATAGGGGCATATTATCAAGGGCTTTATCGCCGCTTTAGCGGCACTTTTTGCCGCTAAAGCGGCGATATTTTTAACGCCCTATTAGCAAGCTGTCGCTAACAGGCGTTAGCGACAGCTTTCAGGCGTTAGCGGGCGGGTTTTACATCGCCTTGCATGTCAGCGATAATTATCGCTAATGACATGCAAGGTAGGCGTTCCCCACTAAAAGCGACTGTAAACAGTCGCTAACACAACTAACCCCTATTAACAAGGCAGGCGAAGCGATAAAATAAATCGCGCTAAGCGCGTTTATCGCTAGATTTTAACACCTGCTACTGAGGATGACTTACCTGTTTAAAGTATAGGAGGTGGATTGTCAGGCTGAATCCATCCTTGCGTTAATGCGAGAATATCGCTGCTTTTCCAGCGATATTCTCACATTTTGCCACTATCGCTGGAAATTTTATCGCTATGGAGATAAACCTTGTTAATAGGGTGTTATCTCAGCGATATTTTCCAGCGATAGGCGGCATTAAAAAAATTAGCGCTAAGCGCGGTTAGCAATAAATATCGCTATTCCTTGATAATATGCCCCATAGTTTTAGCTTGGAATGTACTGGGGGTATAATGCAACTCTGAGGACATGTCCAACAAAACTACATGGCAAGGCATGTACAATTTATGGTTGGTTCAGTTGTGAAGTAAAAAATGCAAATCTTGCAAAATATCACGGGATTAAAAGCAATTTAAATAGTCTTTTTGTTTTTGTAGCATTTTCACGTAGAAATTGTGAAATTTTAACTCGCAGAGCTATTGACATAAAACAGATCCCAGGGGCATATTAGCAAGACCCACGTTAAAATTATCGCCGTTTTAGCGGCAGGAAACTGCCGCTAAAACGGCGATAATGGGCTTGCTAATAAGCGTTATAGAATTCCAATAGAAGCCCAGGTTAGATGTGCAGGACATCTAACCTGGGCTTCTATTGGAATTCCATAACGCATATTAGCAAGCCCATTATCGCCGTTTTAGCGGCAGTTTACTGCCGCTAAAATGGCGATAATTTTAACGTGGGTCTTGCTAATATGCCCCTCAATCTTTTAGAATGTACAGAGTTTTCATCTTGGACGAAACTTGTATACTTCCAGAAGATACCATCAATACCCTTGTACACAGTATGCATAAACCCAATATAGTGTTACACTCAGCTCTAAAATCCGCACATCCCAGGTACAAGTCGAAGCCTCCCTCTTGGACCACAGTTCAGGTTTATTCTGCTTTCACTCTGTAGGGCCTCTGAATGGACCACTTTCCACCACGAAGCAACACACGCAACAGTATTCTGGTTTACGTACATTACATGGGTGGCCAAGCCTCTAAAAGCTCGAGCCAGATGGTTGGCTCGGGCTCAGCTCGAGGCCAACTTGGAACCTCCAACCCAATATGAGCCGGGATTAGGACAAATACATTTTACAGTTTAGCCGCCACGAAGTATTTCTAATGTCTGGAAGCAGCAGTAGCTTGGATCCCAGATCTGAAGTGTTCGTTAGGGAAGTGTCATTTCCATATCTTAGAGGTCCTGTCTGCGATTTCGAGATAGAGAAAGAAAAAAGAAAAAAGGAAAAAGGGAAAGAAAAAAGAAAAAAGAAAAAAGAAGGAAAGAAAGAAAGATAGAAAATAATGGAGATTAAAACACGAATTTAAAAATGAAGCAAAGAAAGAAAGGGAGAGATTTTAGAGAAAGTTTCAGTAAGAAAAGAATAAAAAAGAAAGAATAAAAAAAAGAAAGAAAGGCAGGTTGAGAGAAGAAAGGAAAGAGCGAAAGAAAGAACCAAAAAGAACGAGGAAAAGAACAAAGAAAAGAATAGAAACGAAAAGAAAAGAAAAAAATCAAGGTATGCAGGGATATTATCGAAGTTTGCAGTCAACTTTCTCCATTCTACTGGAAGCATGAAAAAAAGGGGGCGGAGGGTGGTGTTCCTGGCCATGAAGGCGGACATTGTTGGTCTCGGCTGAAATGTACTTTTATTCCAGTTCTCCGCTCTGTTCTTGATCAATGGGCGGAAACCGAAGGCCATCCTGAGAACAAGACAAATGGGCCGTGGCTGTGATGACAGACCAGGTAATGGCCGGGGAGGCCCTGGACGACGTGACTTGTCCTCTGCTGCCCTCTCGTGGCCGCTGCAGAGCGCAGCGGGCTTTCAGTTTAACTTGCATTCAGTGGGAGGTGCATGTTTAATTTTAAGTGTTTGAGGGCCTCGGACATCAAGTAGGGTGACCAACTGGCATGGGTGCAAATTCAGGACGGTCAGTGTAAAAATTCAGCACAAAGGGTCAAAATTCAGGACAAAAATTCAGGACAGAAGGTCAAAATTCAGGACAAAAATTTGGGACAAAACATACGTTTTACAGACATATCAGAGGAGGTCGCACAATATATAAGTAAGTAAATAGACAACCAAAATAAATACAAGTCAAAATAAGTTTATATAAGGTTCAGACAATTGTGCGCTTCACAGTTTTTCAGTATACGCACAGCTTTGCAAAGCGACATCAGGCCCTTTCTGCAATCAAGATTTGTGCTAATGTAACAATAAACATTAAATAGTATTTTTTTATTTGTATGTTGAAAACTGACTTTTAAATGTACAGTGAAAACGCTGTTAGTTATTTTATTTGTATTTTCTCCAGCATGGCGCCAAGACAAAAAGCAGAATGCCTTGCCCTAGTCTGATGCAGGACAAGGCACACCACATGCTGTCACTACAATAGCGCCCATTGTCATTCTATAAGTGCCAATCAGCTGCAGTCTCAGAATGACAATGGGCCACTCCACAGTCTGCGCGAGGTCCGGGAGGGGCCGCTGCAGGCAGCCTCAGTCTGCGCGAGGTCCGGGAGGGGCCGCTGCAGGCAGCCTCAGTCTGCGCGAGGTCCGGGAGGGGCCGCTGCAGGCAGCCTCAGCCTGCGCGAGGTCTGGGAGGGGCCGCTGCAGGCAGCCTCTTCAGTTTAAAAAAATAAGTGCGAGAGGCCCCGAGTGAAATCTTTTAAACTCATGGGGCCTCTCGCAGGGAAACAGCAATACTTACTGAAATTTCCCAATTCGATTTTAGTATGATGTCTGTAAGGCGTCCGTAAATGGACGTCATACGAAAATAACGTCAGTCCGTGAAATTTACGGACGGTTGGTCACCCTAACATCACGAAGAGAATGCACTTAAAAAGTAACATCAACAGGAGCTTTAGTTGCACAGTTTGCACTGATGCAAACACCCAGCATGTTCCTTTTGCACCATATTTGCTGCTCGTATAGCATGTAATGAAGCAAGCAGATTTTGCTGAGAACACGAAGGGCCTCATTTATGAAAAGTCTCGCATGGCTACCTGAAAACAGTGATACAACACTTTTCAGTGCGCCCTCCTTGCGACACCATGGATGAGCCGTTTTTACTGTACAGTGCTCTGTGTCGCAAGGATTTACAGATGCGTCAGTATTCCTGACGTATCTTAGGTGTAAAAGTGGTGCATGCTGGGGTGTGTCTGAAAACAGATGCAGCTCCAGCAATGTGAAAGCGCCTGCGTCAGTCTTACGCCTGCTGCTAGGCAGGCCTAAGATTTTGACGCAGTCGTGTCCTAGAAGTGTTGCAGTGAAAGCTCATAGATATCACTGCAACACTTCTACGAGCCTTTTCTGCGAGGGAACGCCCGCCCTGCATACATTATATCTAAGCATCTGCTTAGACGAGTCATTTTGTACATATGGCGCAAAGTGGCCCATTTTTTACGCCGCCGCAGCATCAAAAAAGTGAAGCGACGGCGGCGCAAAGGGCTCATAAATAAGCCCCAAAGATTTTTAGCCAGCGCATAATAAAACAAGGAGGGGCAGACTGATTTTGGTTTAAACGTAGCCCCGTTTTTCATATACTTAGTCCCGCTGTTCATATTTTAAAGTGCTTCACAATTATTTTCTTAGTAAGCCACAAAGTAGTAAAACAAACATCTGTTTTAGATTTTCTCTGTTTGCCCCAATGCAACAGTTTTCTGCTCGTTTAGACCCAGGAAATAGTGTAAAAACTGGGTGCAGATAGTATGAGTGCTCATTTTAGACTAGTGCCCACTAGGAGAGGTGCGTAAATACCACTCGCTCATGGGTATTACCCGGCAGCCACCACCAGGTGGTGGTAATTTCAATGTGGCAGGGGTAATAATGTATGTAAAACAGACACAAATACCGTTTTCATTTCTGTGCCTTACTCCCCCATTTTAGCCTAGATTGTAAATCTAGTTCAAATGAAACAGGACCCATCATTGCAAATTTTATGTGCATTGTGTGTTTTGGCGACGGATTTTAGCGACCGTACCTAAATTAACCTGTGTGTGGAGTGCACCCCCCAGGCCCCACTTCGATGCCTGGAGGCAGGTAGGCAGTTCCCTCTCCCACCCCATCGGTGGTATACCCCAGGCCTCACTTTGGTGCCTGCAGGCAGGTAGGCAGGTCCCTCCCCCCCATCAGTGGTATACCACAGGCCTCACTTCCATACTGCAAGTAGGTAGGCAAGTCCCTCTTCCACCCCATCGGTGGTATACCCCAGGCCTCACTTCCATACTGCAGGCAGGTAGGCAGGTCCCTCCTCCACCCCATCAGCGCTGTACCCCAGGCCTCACTTCCATACTGCAGGTAGGTAGACAAGTCCCTCTTACACCCCATTGGTGGTATACCCCAGGCCTCACTTTGGTGCCTGCAGGCAGGTAGGCAGGTCCCTCCCCCCCATCAGTGGTATACCACAGGCCTCACTTCCATACTGCAAGTAGGCAGAACACTCCTCCACCCCATCAGCGCTATACCCCATGCCTCACTTCCATACTGCAGGCAGGTCCCTCCTCCACCCCATCAGCGCTGTACCCCAGGCCTCACTTCCATACTGCAGGTAGGTAGACAAGTCCCTCTTACACCCCATTGGTGGTATACCCCAGGCCTCACTTTGGTGCCTGCAGTTATATAGGCAGGTCCCTTCTCTACCCCATCAGCGCTATGCCCCAGACCTCACTTCGGTGCCTGCAGGCAGGTAGGCAGGTCCCTCCTCCACCCCATCGGTGGTATGCCCCAGGCCTCACTTCGCTACATGCAGGTAGGTAGGCAAGTCCCTCCTCCACCCCATCGGTGGTATACCCCAGGCCTCACTTGGGTGCCTGCAAGCAGGTAGGCAGATCCCTCCTCCACCCCATCGGTGGTATGTCCCAGGCCTCACTTCCATACTGCAGGTAGGTAGGCAAGTCCCTCCTCCACCCCATCAGTGGTATACCCCAGGCCTCACTTCGGTGCATGCAGGCAGGTAGGCAGGTCCATTCTCTACCCCATCAGTGCAATACCTCAGACCTCACTTCCAAACTGCAGGCAGGTAGGCAGGTCCCTCCACCAACCCATCAGTGGTATACCCCAGGCCTCACTTCCATACTGCAAGCAGGTAGGCAGGTCTCTTCTCCACCCCATCAGTGGTATACCCCAGGCCTCACTTCCATACTGCAGGAAGGTCCCTTCTCCACCCCATCAGCGCTATACCCCAGGCCTCACTTCCATACTGCAGGTAGGTAGGCAGGTCCCTCCTCCTACCCATTGGTGGTATACCCCAGGCCTCACTTAGGTGCCTGCAAGCAGGTCCCTCCTCCACCCCATCGGTGGGATACCCCGGGCCTCACTTCACTACCTGCAGGCTGGTAGGCAAGTCCCTCCTCCACCCCATCGGTGGTATACCCCAGGCCTCACTTCGATACCTGCAAGCAAATAGGCAGTACCCCTCCCCACCCCATCGGTGGGATACCTCGGGCCTCACTTCGATACCTGCAGGCAGGTAGGCAGGTCCCTCCTCCACCCCATCAGCGCTATGCCCCAGGCATCACTTCCATACTGCAGGCAGGTAGGCAGGTCCCTTCTCCACCCCATCAGTGAAATGCACCAGGCCTCACTTCGATACCTGCAGGCAGGTAGGCAGGTACCTCCTCCACCCCATCGGTGGTATACCCCAGGCCTCACTTCGGTGCATGCAGGCAGGTAGGCAGGTCCCTTCTCCACCTCATCAGCGCTTTGCCCCAGGCTTCACTTCAGTACCTGCAGGCAGGTCCCCTCCCCACCCCATCAGTGGTATACCCTGGGCCTCACTTCGATACCTGCAGGCAGGTAGGCAGGTCCCTTCTCTACCCCATCAGCGCAATACCCCAGGCCTCACTTCCATACTGCAGGTAGGTAGGCAGGTCCTTCCTCCAACCCATCGGTGGAATACCCCAGGCCTCACTTCCATACTGCAGGCAGGTCCCTTCTCCACCCCATCAGTGGTATACCCCAGGCCTCACTTCCATACTGCAGGCAGGTCCCTCCTCCACCCCATCAGCGCTATACCCCAGGCCTCACTTCCATACTGCAGGTAGGTAGGCAAGTCCCTCCTCCACCCCATCGGTGGTATACCCCAGGCCTCACTTAGGTGCCTGCAAGCAGGTAGGCAGGTCCCTCCTCCACCCCATCAGTGGTATACCCCGGGCCTCACTTCACTACCTGCAGGCTGGTAGGCAAGTCCCTCCTCCACCCCATCGGTGGTATACCCCGAGCCTCACTTCGATACCTGCAAGCAAATAGGCAGGTCCCCTCCCCACCCCATCGGTGGTATACCTCGGGCCTCACTTCGATACCTGCAGGCAGGTAGGCAGGACCCTCCTCCACCCCATCAGAGCTATGCCCCAGGCATTACTTCCATATTGCAGGCAGGTAGGCAGGTCCCTTCTCCACCCCATCAGTGGTATGCACCAGGCCTCACTTCGATACCTGCAGGCAGGTAGGCAGGTCCGTCCTCCACCCCATCGGTGGTATACCCCAGGCCTCACTTCAGTGCCTGCAGGCAGGCAGAACCCTCCTCCACCCTATGAGCGCTATACCCCAGGCCTCACTTCCAAACTGCAGGCAGGTAGGCAGGTCCCTTCTCCACCCCATTGGTGTACCCCTGGCCCACTTCGCTACCTGCAGGCAGGTAGGCAGGTCCTTTCTTCACCACATCGGCCCAGGCCTCACTTCGTTGCCTGCAGGCAGGTAAGTAGGTCCCTTCTCCACCCCATCAGCGCTATGCCGCAGGCTTCACTTCCATACTGCAGGCAGGTAGGCAGGTCCATTCTCCACCCCATCAGTGCTATGCCGCAGGCTTCACTTCCATACTGCAGGCAGGTAGGTAGGTCCCTTCTCCACCCCATCAGTGGTAAACAGCGGGCCTCCCTTCGGTGCCTGCAGGTAGGTAGGTAGGTCCCTTCCCCACCCCATCAGCGCTATGCCGCAGGCTTCACTTCCATACTGCAGGCAGGTAGGCAGGTCCCTTCTCCACCCCATCGGTGGTATACCATTCCTCACTTCCATACCTGCAGGCAGGTAGGCAGGTCCCTTCTCCACACCATCAGTGGTATACCCCAGGCCTCACTTCCATTCTGCAAGCAGGTCCCTTCTCCACCCCATCAGTGGTATACCCCAGGCCACACTTCCATACCTGCAGGCACGTAGGCAGGTCCCTTCTCCACCCCATCAGTGGTATACCCCAGGCCACACTTCCATACCTGCAGGCAGGTAGGCAGTTCCCTTCTCCACACCATCAGTGGTATACCCAAGGCCTCACTTCAATACTGCACGCAGCTAGGCAGGTCCCTTCTCCACCCCATCAGTGGTATACCCCAGGCCACACTTCCATACCTGCAGGCAGGTAGGCAGGTCCCTTCTCCCCCCCATCGTGGTATACCCCAGGCCACACTTCCATCCCTGCAGGCAGGTAGGCAGGACCCTTCTCCACCCCATCATTGGTATACCCCAGGCCTCGCTTCCATACTGCAGGCAGGTAGGCAGGTCCCTTCTCCACCCCATTAGTGGTATACCCCAGGCCACACTTCCATACCTGCACGCAGCTAGGCAGGTCCCTTCTCCACCCCATCAGTGGTATACCCCAGGCCACACTTCCATACCTGCAGGCAGGTAGGCAGGTCCCTTCTCCCCCCCATCGTGGTATACCCCAGGCCACACTTCCATCCCTGCAGGCAGGTAGGCAGGACCCTTCTCCACCCCATCATTGGTATACCCCAGGCCTCGCTTCCATACTGCAGGCAGGTAGGCAGGTCCCTTCTCCACCCCATCGGTGGTATACCCCGGGCCTCACTTCGTTACTGCAGTCAGGTCCCTCGTCCACCCAATCAGTGGTATACCCCAGGCCTCACTTCCATACCTGCAGGCACGTAGGCAGGTCCCTTCTCCAGCCCATCAGTGCTATGCTCCAGGCCTCACTTCCATACTGCAGGCAGGTCCCTTCTCCAACCCATCAGTGGTATACCCCAGGCCTCACTTCCATACCTGCAGGCATGTAGGCAGGTCCCCTCCCCACCCCATCAGTGGTATACCCCAGGCCTCACTTCAATACCTACAGGCAAGTAGGCAGGTCCCTTCTCCCCCTCCATCGGTGGTATACCCCAGGCCACACTTCCACACCTGCAGGCTGGTAGGCAGGTCCCTTCTCCACCCCATCAGTGGTATACCCCAGGTCTCACTTCCAATCTGCAGGCAGGTCCCTTCTCCACCCCATCAGCGCTATACCCCAGGCCTCACTTCGGTGCCTGCAGGCAGGTCCCCTCCCCACCCCATCGGTGGAATGCTGCCCACCATACGTAGATATCCCCCGCCTCTCTGGAGGGTATTTCTGTGCCTTTATTGCATCTGTCGGTGTGGTGATGCACTTTGGGTGCAGATATATACCCAGCATGCCACCGGGCATTGTTTTAGGGTTGCTCAGCATTTATTTTATTTTCACAGACTCCTAAAGTTGACGTTTGTTTGTGGCGAACAAAATAACAATGGCCCATATGTGCAGAGGGTTTTCCTCCCTGAGTGTGTGTGTGTGTGTGGGGGGGGGCAGCAAGGGAAACCAGCACTGGTATCCCTGCTCTAGATACCACTGTTACCCAGTGGCGCTGTGGCAATCGGATCACCAGGTGAAAGGTTTCTGAAAGCAGAGAGAGATGAGGCTCTGCATTGAAACCATGTGGTTCGCCTGGAAGGCAGGGGGGTCACACGTTTAGGGCCAAACTCGAAATGCGGGTCTGTGCTTGGGCCCAAACCTATTTTTTCCACCTTGCCTGTGAAGCAGGAAGTACAATCATGCAAGTGGATTTGCACAACTTTTAGTTTCAGCTAGAAACAGTTTATGCCATGTTCTGTCCCAAGCTAACTCCTGGCTTTAATCACACGCTGGGGCCCCAAGCAATGTTTATAAGGTTTAATATAAATGTCCAGAGCCCCCGTGCACGGCCACCCTCTCACAGCATGCTGCAGGCTCCATAAGAAGCCCCCTCACATGACTTATAATGACAGATTTAACATTTGGTGCAAGCTCACAGAAGTGTCAAAGTGCTGCCGTCAGATGGCAGAAGCCCCAACCCACCCCCACCACAACTCCCCCCCCCCCCCGCATTGAGCTAATGTGTACAGACTTGCAAAAATAAAAGTCCAAGCCTCTGTTGCTTTATTTTCCAAAGGATGTTACATAATTTTGGGTGTGAATGGTCTGGTGAGAATTAAGTTGTTTGCCATGAGGCAGTGGGTGCAGGCATCCCCCATAACCCTTTGCCGCTCATCTATCACCGTCTTGGTCATGAGTAGCACATTTTATGGTTGTTGCTGTTAAGTGCTACCAAGATCAGTGGCGGCTCCTCTGCTAAGGTGGAGGAGCGTCGCCCCACTGCTATTCAGCAGTGTAAGAGAAAATAAAAGGACAATAATTCAATGTTATTTTATCATTGTATTTTCTCTTGTTGCTGCAGCTTTGGGAAGCGGGGCGGGGCGAAACGGGGCGGGGCTGAAGGAACAGGGGAGGGGAGGACTGGTTTTCACTCCCTACGTGCCTATGAATGTTTGGCCGGCCTTCTCGGGCTGGCCAAACATTCATGCGCACATAGCATGCTCTCCACCCAGGCTGCATTACAACCTGGGTGGAGAACATGCCCAGGCCCCCATGGCGCTCAGACCAATCACAACGCTGCATTGCAGCGTTGTGATTGGCTCAGGGGAGCCTGGATGTTTCCGGTGTCCTTCCTGTTCCGGCCAGAGGAAGGAGTGGAGAGACGCGACGCAGGACGCGGACAGGAGGTAAGCTTTTAATTTTGTATTTAACCCCTCCCCTACCCGCCTCCCCGCCTCCCCGCCTCACCACCCATGATCAGTGCCGACCGCCACTGGCCACGATCTGTGGCTCATCTTCCGGTGCTCATTGGGCATGCAAGTCCTATACTCCAGGTTCACACATGTTAAGTTTACTGTGGTGAAGTAAAGGCTGGCAGTTGTCCAAGAGTGTTGGTGTCACTTGGCAAAATGCTTTGTGTCTCTGGACAATGCACTGTCCATCAGCTCCCATAAACAAACTGCCATGTTGTCTGGGAATGATGGCGGCCATTTTGAATTTGTTAGATAAGGGTCCTTGTGCCACACAGTGGCCTTTCTACCTAATCAAAATGTTTGTTGCTGCAGCAAGGGCCTTGATTTCAGAACACGGGGAAACTTTGAGAGCTTTCCTCGATACAGAAGCTAAACTCAGAGAAGTATTCTAACCTTTTAAGCCCTGTTTGGAAACAAACTTGATAGTTTTAAGCCCTGATTCAAAACTACCTTAGAGAAATACATAGCTGTATTCTTAGTTGCACATGACCAGTTCCAATTTAAGTAAGGAACTGAAAAGTATTAATTTCACTTGAAACAACTGTTGAAATATTCGCGATTGAGATATTGTATTTAAGTAAAGGTGGGTGTGAAGGGAAGAGACTCATTGGTATTTATCTGAGATGTGTCATTCTGATGAATGTTTGTCATGTTACAATTTTAAGGCAAGACATCCTTAAAAGTTTGTCAGCATCAGACAATGTGTAGTCACAAATGAGACAGTAGTTACCTTGTCAGAAAAGGAGTGTATTTCTGTCAAAGATTGAACAAAATTAATTATATATATATTATTTATGTTCCAGTTTTCAGAAGTACCAGGGTCCCACTTCAGCACAGAGAGTCTGAAGGTAAAGCTATTAATCTTGTCCTTGGTTATCCGCTGCGATACATCGACATCACCGCTCAGCAGAGCGATGAGTCAAAATGGCGCTATCCAGTGCCTCTGTTTTCTCTCGTATCCCATTCACCTTTCACTGGGTCTATGGCTCACCACCATATTGATACTGTGTATGGTTGACTGAGTGTTCAGAGGAGTGTGGAAACATTCCTCGCCGCTGCTGGATCCAGACTACAAGGTTAGTGCTTTCTGACAACTATAATTTAACTGTTCTGTTCTCGTGGGTGCTGGACAAGGTATTCCCTGGATAGTTACTTAACTATATTGTGGATATGAAATAACAATTTGCATTCCCGGCTATCGGCATGGATAAGAGATTAACGCCATAGCAATAAGCATGGATATTATCAAAAGACCCAAACCATTTGCTACGAAGGTATGAGTGTCCTAAAACATTTTGGGAAGCTGTCCATCTACCCTGATCTACTTTATCAATTCTGTCTTGTATTTTTCCTACAGTGCTTTCAGCAATCTGCGAGTCGATTGAAGATGATCCATGATTTCTGATGACGTTCACTAGCAGAGGACAATGCCAGGGGCAGTGTTTAATTTGAGCTGGTGGTTTCCAGTGCTTGGCACCAGGACTTAATTCCCATCACCGACACTTATGACAGTCTGCCACATAGTGGCGCTGTTTCTCTAATTTAGAGAAGAGCACAACAACATTTGTAACTTAAATATATATACATTTAAAATGACTAATATCTGCTGCCCATGCCATTCTTATAGCTTTAGGGACAAGGAATAGTGTGAATTAACACGGTTGTAGGAGTGTGATGGACAGTAGTTGTGTTGGTATGGAATTGGGAGTGAAGGTAGGGGCAATGGGTGAGGCACACTGCTGTGAACTCCTGACAAGGGCCCTGGCACCCATATTTTTACAAATTAAGCACTGGCCAGGGGTACACTGAGAGTGTAAATGCCCCTCCCTAATTGTGGGTGCTGTTACCTTGTCATCCTAAGTAGAGGCGAGATTTATTGTTGGTGCAGTTCATCTAATTATAGCGCAGGGATACAGGTCTTTTTACCTGTACCCCTTGCAGGTAGGATGATTCTGGCCCTCCTCTAAGACACCTGGTTGGAAACCCCACAATAGATTCCCATGCTATCCCCTCCTGGTGTGTCTGCAGGGTGGTGGTGTGTGTGGCATGTTACACAAGTGTTATATGACAGGAAGATCCTGTGCGAGGTGGTTGGAGGTCTATGAAGAACATGCTGGTATCCTGCACAAAACTGTGGCCTCCTTTCTGGCTGTCTGTTGTCCACTCAGACCTCTGGGATAGGAGGCCTCAAGGACCCAATGAATAGCTGGTGGATTGAGTGAGGATTCAACCATGTCCTGCCACCAAGAAACACCCAAGGTTACACTACCTGGACTACTTCTCCTCTCCCCTTGTTTTGTGCTTGATGTCTTCTGGCACCCAGAGCCTTGTCTGAGGGCATGTGGGTTCTGCCAAAGCCAATTTGCATGGTTTCACCACCTGATAGCCGCCTGTCCGGCTGCCAATTCCTAAATCCTAAGGAAGTAAGTAAAAAGAACTGTAATATGCACTTTGTCCTGGTCTTATACTAAAGAAAACTGTATAATTGAATATTTAATTGATTAATAATTATGTAAATTGTGTCATAATTATATATTTTAATTCTATTTTTGGTGGGGCTGCTGGGTTTGTAGGGTTATAGGGTGGGAAGTTAATTAATAATTAATTAACAATTAATTATTCATTTTTAAATAATTATGTAATTGATTATCAATTATGTAAATTCTCTTATACTTATTTATTTTAGTGATATTTTAGGTGTGGATTGTTAGCTTTGTAGGAGTGTAAGGAGACAAGGTAATTAAGGAATAATTACATAACCATTGTTTTTAATTTAATATTAATTCTATTGTTTATGAATTTTGCATATTGTGTTTTTTATTTTTTTAATATGTATATTTTGTTAAGTAATACTGTTTTTATCACGAGTTTTAAAGTTTTTCCAGCAGTGGCGGAACATATCCCGGGGTTAAACAATGGTGTTGCAGATTGGTTTTCCTGAAACTTCAGGAACTCCACTAATTGGAGGTTGAACAGAGGAATCTCCTCAATATCCAGATGAGATGGGGACCTTTCGGGGTGGACCTCTTCACAGACAGACTGAACACCCAACTACCAAATGTCTTCAGCTGGAGGCGGGACCCTCAAGCCCAGGGGGTGGATGCCTTCCTTCAGAACTGGAAGGGCTTAGCACCCTATGCCTTCCCTCCATTTGTCATGCTACCAAGGCTTCTATTACACGCACGCAGGAGAAAGAGAACACAGTAGTGATAACACCTCTCTGGAGGTCACAGTCCTGGTTTCCAATCCTACTGGAAATGAGCATAGATTTACCAATCCTAATCCCAACTTTCAAGGAGATAATTACCGGCCCATAAGGAGAGCCACACCCCCTTGTAACACTGATGGCCTGGAAGATTTCAGGAGACAGGGGCAAATCCTAGGCCTTTCGACAGATGCTTTCAGACTCATATCAGAGTCATGGGCACCTGGCACACAATCCTGTTTCAACTGATCTAGTGCATGTAATTAATGACTTATTCGAACTATTCACATCAGGATTCTTATAGAACAGTTAATGTTTACAGACCGGCGATTGCAGCAGGTCACAAACTTGTAGACAGAACTTCCATAGGACAAAATCTATTGTCTAAAAAAATCATGCGAAGTATGCGGGTACTAAACCCACCTTCTGCAAAATACGCTGCCTTATGGGGCGTTATAAACGTCCTACAAGTCTTAGTAAGTTGGGGAGAGAATTCTGGCTTATCTCTAAAACGTATCTCCAATAAATTAACTGTCTTACTCTGTCTAGTATTGTTTAGGCAGACCTCAGACGTGAGGGCCCTACACATCACCAAGGGGGCCTACCATTCTGAAGAGGTTTGCTTCTATTTAAAAAGATGCACAAAGATCATGTCAACGTCTGTCTTCCATCCATTCTTTACACAGAATGAAAGACTTTGTGTGGTGAAGTGCTTGATGGAGTATGAGAGGAGGGCTGTGAATCTGACAGGAAATACGGAGCAAGTGCTTATATCTCATAGAACACCTCATAGAGCAGTCTCTTCCCCCACCTTAGCAGGATGGGTGAAAGAAGTAATGAAAGAAGCAGGTGCAGATATTTCTATGTTTGGAGCGCACTCCTTTAGGGGTGCTTCAGACCCAAAGCCTTTTTCCTGGGAGGAGGTTTGCAGGATATCCCTAGGGCCACGGAGTGGTCCAATGAAAGCATGTTTAATTCTTGCAACTTTAGACCTGTTCCAAGTGCACTTTAAACTTGCATAATGTTAAGCCTTTTGTCTTTTTCTTCCAATATCTTGACTTAAGAGTTTTATTCCCAGAGTATTTGACATTGGTTGTTTTTTTGTATGTGTTTTGTTTCTATACTGTTTCTCCATTGTGTCTTACTTGGTCTTCTTATTGTGTTTTTGGGAGAGATTTGTTTCTCGGGGCCTGGGCAAACACTGGTTACTCAGCAGTGCTCTGCCTGGATGCTGTTGTTTACCACTGGTGTCCCCGGGCCACAATAATAATGCAAAATGATGCGGGCCCCCCTGCTGAATGGACTCAATTGGGCCCCCCTGAACGGTTGAGCCCCTCTACACTGCAGGGGCCTGCTTTGTAAAGCAGAGTGGCTTTCCTGAGCGTTTAACTATTTCTTATTCCATGCCATTGCACGCATTCTGCAAGGCATACAATCAGGGCCAGACTGGCCATAGCGAGCGTCGGGAGTTTCCCCTGGAGGCTGGAAGGGTGGGGGCCGGTTTTTCAGCAGTGGAGGCCGGTTTTGTTACTGGGGGCCGGTTTTGCAGTGGTGTGGCAATATCGGCCCCCAGTAACAAAAGCAGCAGTGCACACTTACGCACCCCCGGGGGCTGGTCTGACAAAATTGCCAGGGCTGCTTTGGGCTCTCAGTCCAGCCCTGCATGCAATGGCATGGCTTGGAAGGTGAGTGGGCCCCTTCCCAAACAAGAAACCCTGTCACCCCCCTCAGCCCCTCCCCCACCTTGTTACGCCCCTGCAGTGCTCTTGGATAGCCAAATTATTTGTTTTGACACTGAGGGTAGCAGGTTCAAGCAGTCGCATTTTCAAAAGGTGTAACTTGTTTATCCACTTAGAGTGCCCCAGTACTGGCTCTAGGACACCAGTGGTTAATGACAGTATCCAAGCTCAATACAGTGCAGCAACCACTGACTGACTTGGACTGGGAGAAACAGACTGCCTGTGAGCGGCAATTGGTCGGATAACTTGATTCCAGACCTCAGGAGGTACTGAATATACTTAATGATTTCCAGTACATTAACAGTACGGACCAGGTTCAACTGTCGTGCCATGTTATTTGTATCAGAAAAGGGGAGCAATAGATTTAACAAAATTCATTAAATATATAGGTCCACCCGTATGGAAAAACAATAACAAATTCTTAGTACAAATTCACATAATTGTTGTTTATCTTTTATTATACAACGATATAAAATCACCTTAACCTATTCAAATACAACCCCTTCCTATCAGAGGTGTTACATAAAAAAGACCTTCTCATTAGCAATCCTATCAAACATTTCCTGTTTAATAGTTTTTACAATCCTTTCAAATGAGTGTTGTCAGATTTCCCAAAAACTTTTAGAAACAACACTTAAATCAAGCAGTGAAACCTCTCTCGTTTTTAATCATAGTCAGTTCTATATGAATTTGAGCCTGAGCCGACACGTGTTTCACAGCGTCCTACTGCTTCTTCAGGGCTCTTGTATAAACAGTCATCTTAAATTTGATTGAAAAAGGATATGGGATAGAGGAATTAGAATACAAACAAATAATCTGTCCCACCTCGCCCCCACTTTGTTGCTTACCTTGTTGTTGCTTGCTCCATTTCCCCACCCCACTCCCGCATTATTGCCTGCACGGTACCCCTTTGGCCCCTTTCCCCGTTATTGTTTGCCACTTAGTCATCCTATGTTGCTTACATCCCATTCCACCTGAAAAAAAAGCACTATGACATGGCCAGCACTGACCGTGTCACAGCACTTATTTGTTTTCTAACTTTCAGCCATGCTGCTGTCCAACATGGATAAAAGACATTGATAAAGTCAATAGCTCTCGCATAATCAAGACTTATTGGCTTTAACGCTGCTTGTTCACAGAGATGGGTTGAATGCAGGCACCAACTAATCAAAAGAAAGGGCACCACAATGATGATTACTGGGTAAACTTCCTGAGTAGACTCTCTGAATGCCCAGGCATCTCCCAGGGCAGGACAAGAGTATGGGGGTCACAGGTGGTGCTAATGACGTGCATTAAATGACTGACGGGCTTCCTTGCGGAGCAGGTGAGGGGGAGGCGCAGGGGGAGAAGGTGGAGGGAGATGAGGGATAGTGGGTAGGAAGATGGGGAGAGGAGGGAGAGGAGGACGAGGAGAAGGCCGAAGATCTCTCCCAGGGATAGGTAGAAATAGTCATAGCATCAGAGACCCTCCATCAGGCACCCATTGCATGGTAAGGGGGCTGCAGCCACCCTCAGTATTAGTGGGAGTGCACTTTTGGTACACTCCGAGTGCAGCACATTCGAGTGTTCTGCTAATGTAGCAGCATGAATGTTGTACTCTTCCAGGGGGCACACAGATGTCTAATCCTCTAGAAGAAAACAAAGTTAAATCAAAGGGCTAAAGGGAAGAGGCCCTTCTGCACACTGATATTCATGGTGGATTCACTTATAATCTTATGAGTTTGTGCATTAAATCCTTCTGCTTCTCTGCATCTCAGGGCGTTGTGACTAATTCAAGTGGAACCCCATGGGCCAAGTCCAGGTCCCCGCAGCCCAGCCATTTGTGTACCAAGTGTCAGTGCTCTGCCAGTGGCACTCTCCATGTCAGCAGTCTGCCACACTTTCTGACCCTAGAAGTGGCATACTTCACATCATTGGCATGCAACAGTTTACTGCCCCGACAGTGGCACACTCCATGCAATCAGTCACCTATCCATCTGTGTAGTACTTCATTCCATCAACATCCTGATTGACATCAGTGCCCTCCTGGACCGCTGTGAAACAGCAGCCCTCATCCTCCTGGACCTGTCAGCCGCCTTCAGCACCGTCTTCGATCACGTTTTGATCAACAGACTCCACCACATCAGAATCCAGGGAGACGCCCTCAATTGGATCGTCTCATACCTCACCGGAAGAACCCGGAGAATCTGTCTCCCACCGTTCACCTTAGAACCCAAGAAGATCAACGGTGGCGTCCCCCACGGATCATCCCTCAGCCCCACCCTCTTCAACACCTACATGAAGCCTCTGGCCAACACAATCAGATTGCACGTACTCAACATTATCTCCTACACCGATGACACCCGGCTCATCCTCTCACTGTCAGAAGACCTCTCCACCACCAGAGCCAACTTCCATAGATGTATGATGAACGTTGCCCACTGGATAAAGGACAACTTTCTCAAGCTCAACACGGACAAGACGGAAGACCTCATCTTTGGGAACAACACCTCACCATGGAATAATGCATGGTGGCTTGCGGAACGCAGCCCACCACCCCCGGCCTCCACAGACCTCGCCCACAACCCCAGCATCATCTGAGACAGCAAGCTATCTATGAAGAAACAGGTAAACGCAGTCTAATCCGCCTGCTTCGACAATCTATGCTTGCTCTGTAATATCTTCAGGTGGCTCCCAGTCAGCACCAGAAGGACCGTCACACAAGCGCTCATCACCAGCAGGCTGGACTACAGGAACACACTCTACATAGAAATCACCACACGCCTCCTGAAGAGACTTCAGAAAATACAAAACTCAGCGGCAAGACTCATCCTTGACCTCCCCAGACGGACCCACATTACACCCTACATCAAGAAGCTACACTGCTCCTGATCCAGAAGAGATGCCAGTTTAAGATGCTGACCCACACATACAATGCCCTGCACAATGAAGGACCAGCATACATCAACAAACACATGGCCTTCCACCAACGACCAGACACCTACGATCTACCTCCCTCTTCCTCGCAGACACCCCCCGGATCTGCCCAGCCAACAGCGGAGGATGCTTTTTCTCACACCTTGGAACAACCTACACCTGAGGACCG
Source organism: Calotriton arnoldi (assembly GCA_963921515.1). Lineage (NCBI taxonomy): Eukaryota > Metazoa > Chordata > Amphibia > Caudata > Salamandridae > Calotriton > Calotriton arnoldi. The sequence goes on along the minus strand of CAWUFW010002387.1, from coordinate 870,390 downwards.
CATCATCGCTCCAGCAATTCATTAGAGGACTCAAGACCTGGCTGTTCGAATGAACAGATCACCACACAGCAGCTAGCAACTCCAGCACCTTGAGACCCTCATGGGTGATTTGCTGCGCTTTATAAATGATTGATTGATTCCATCTCATCAGCGTGGCATCGTTCTTGGCCCCGACAGTGGTACACTCAATTATTATCAACTTGCCACTGTTCTCTACGCCAACGGTGGTACCAGGCCCAGTTCTAGAGGGGTGGCCAGGTGAGCCAGGCCCTCACAAGGGAGCCCTTTGGCCTACCCAAGGCCCATCCAGAAATAATAGGGTGTCCATTTGTCATATTTTTAATGTTCCATGTGTGCCTTAAGCCCATGCTTTCTCCTTCACTCACTCGCATAACTAGCAGTGCAGGTGGCTTGGAAAACTTTGTGTCTGTGTGAAAGGTCATTCACAGTGGGGATGCAGCCAGGTCTGTTACCCCAAGGCCTGTGCTCCAAGGTGTCCCCCAGGAGGGGGTTCTATTCTAAGGGAAAATCAAACCTTGGTTTCCTGTGGAGACAATGAACAGCATCTGCTTTGACCCTGGCAGGCTACAGTCAGGGCTTTAAGTGGGGGCGGATCCATACAGAGCTATACAGAGCCATATTGTCATGTCCTTATCTTAAGCAAAAACACTGATCGACTTCTCATCAATGACTGTACACACCTTTTACATGTCAGAAATGCGGTCCGTGTTAACATTTCACATTTCCTTTCATCTTGCCTTGCCAATTCATATTTGTTTTGTTCCAGATGTTGTATTGCAGTGCTGTTTTTTCATGCAGCATACGAGTCTTGTGTAGTGCAGACTGTGAACCGAGTCACCTCTAGGTGTCTGGGTGAGATCAGGGTGTGAATGGCTCTTCATGACGTGGCACAATTGAGAGGTATGGAGTTGCGGCGGGAGGCAATGCTAGTTTCTCACACTGCATGTCAGTGGGTCAAAAGTGTTATGATTCCATGCCTTTGAAATCATCAGGTCTCTGCAAAGTGCTTAGAGCAGTGGTCACGTCTGTCAATTGTAACTGCAATTTATGTGAAAGTGGGGGAGGGGTATACAGAGCTGTGAGGTATTGACAGCACCAAAAGAAAAGAAAATACTGCATTTACAGGTAAGGAGAGAGGGAAAGAGAGAGAGCATGGTGATTGGAAGGTAACACAAGGAAGTGCATGCAGATTGACTGCCTGAAAAGGCAGAGATGAAGAAGTGGGTGTGCGAGACATTCAGAAGGATTATTTCAGCAAGACATGGGGTAAAAAGGGTATGTGTATCTACCAGAGTGAGTGATTACCTGTGGATGTGGTGCTAAGGGGAGAAAGGGAGTGACTGAGATACTCCAAAGACCACTGCCCCTTCCACAGACTTTAGTAATGGTTCATTCGCAGCCTCTTACTTTCAGAACCGAAACATTTTCAATTCTATTTATTTGCTGCATTGTCATTGTTACTCATTTATCTGATACGGCTGAACAAGCATTGGCAACACAATATGTTTGGCTTGTTTTAGGCACATGTCCATTATTTTGAGATGTCTGGCTGCATGATGGAGTGCACACAGCCAAGCTGGCTTTCACCATGATATGTAGTAACTATCATACCCTGACCTAAATGTGCCTCCATGGCCTTGAGCCTTCTACTGCTCCTAGGTGGACTCCATAAAGTGTTGTAAAAGCTTCTACAGTGGCCGGGCTCCTTTTTGCTCTTGGATGGACTCAATAAAGTGATTTACCTGTGGCCTAACAGTGCTGCTAGAGGTTTGGCTCCAGTCCCAACTGGGTGGACTCCATGAAGTGGCTTGATGGTGGCCTAACACTGCTTCCAGAGGTTAGACTGCTTTTGTGTCAGGAGCAACTCCAACCATATCACGGGCACCTTCTCTTGTCCTGCCACGCAAACTTTGGATCTCGCTTCCATAAGGAATTATCAGAGTCAAAGCCACCGCAGTCCAGATCACCAACAAAGGCAAGGGCCTTCCTAAAAAAACAACACAGATGAACTTACACTCAACTTTGTAAACCGCTTTATGTGTCGGCGTGTTTAAATATTGCTTTGACAAGTACTCACCCATGACATGAGAACTCTACTCTTTAGATGACACCACAACCAACACCCATCCACATGTGTGCACTGTAAGATAGCGTCCGACATAGTAGCCCACTTGGAGAGCACCCTGAGGCCTCAACAAGAGGTGCAGATTGCAATATAGAAATACTACAATCTCAATTGTTGAATAATGGTAAGAAGTCATTACAAATGATGTATGAAAGAAGGGCTGATAGGGCTGTTTCAGAGCCAATGACATGTCAGGGAATACATCAGTTCTATTGTTGCTGAAGTCCCAGTTTACTCCCTCTTTCATACATACCAACTGCTTATAAAATCCCCCTATTTCTAAGTGCATTTTGAAATAGTTCTCTTGTGTGCTTTTTCCTCACAACCCACCAAGTGCTGATTGCTGAATCGGTCCCAAGTGGTTTAAATGCACCATGCCTTTTCTTTAAATAACTATTACATAGAAACAAGAAGTCCCATGTAAAATCCTGTTTAATCTTATGTATTTTAAGCTAATTGCTGGCCAAGTATGCAATAAAGTGCACCATTCGTCGGTTTCCCTGTAATTCCCACCGAGGGTCCCATCTCCCCATAGGTACAAAACATATTTTGTTTTGATCAGTGTTACTTGCCCACACTGTTTAAAAAAGCTCAATTGGTGATTCATGTTTCCAAAAGTCACAAACAGAACTAACCCTGTGTACAACTGTATGTAAACACTCTCAACGTTTGACCAGTGACACAGCAGTATCTATTAAAGTGAAACATGTGTGGATGTTGGAAATCAATTGGCAGCAGAGAAGCAAGTATGAGATCCTGCAAGCAGTCTTTCAGCAGGGCCCCAAAAACCCTTCTGGCTAGTCTGCTATGTGGATAGATCTGAATTAAACACACCACCTCAGTTAAACACGAGGAGTGAAAGCTCCCATTAGAAGGTAGTGTAAAGTCAAAGATAGAAAAATGCGTTCTGGGCGTATTAAGTGATGTTGGGTCTAGGGGCGACAGGTCGTACCCACTAGATACATCAATACCAAAGATGTGTTACTTTCGCTTCTACGACATGTCCATATTAGACAGATTTTATCAGAGTGTGCACATCAGATCTAAACAATATGCTGGTGATTTTTGTCTGCTTCCCCCATGTATCTTCATGGCCCACCCAGACTTCTTTGAAGCCTCCCAGATGCAGAATTCTGGAGCCGGGTCAGGGTGGTACACTCGATTATTATCAGCTTGCCATGTTCTCTGCCCTGACGGTGGTACACTCAGTGTTATCAGCCTGTCACTGTTCTCTGCCCGGACGGTGGTACACTCAGTGTTATTAAGCTGCCACTGTTCTCTGCCCTGACAGTGGCACGCTCAGTATTATCAAGCTGCCACTGTTCTCTGCCCTGACAGTGGTACACTCAATGTTATCAGCCTGCCACTGTTCTCTGCCCTGACAGTGGCACACTCAGTGTTCAACCTGCCACTGTTTTCTGCCCTGACACTGGTACACTCAGTGTTCAACCTGCCACTGTTCTCTGCCCTGACAGTGGTACACTCAGTGTTATCAAGGTGCCACTGTTCTCTGCCCTGATGGTGGTACACTCAGTGTTCAACCTGCCACTGTTTTCTGCCCTGACAGTGGTACACTCAGTGTTCAACCTGCCACTGTTCTCTGCCCTGACAGTGATACACTCAGTGTTATCAACCTATCACTGTTCTCTGTCCTGACAGTGGTACACTCAGTGTTCAACCTGCCACTGTTCTCTGCCCTGACAGTGGTACACTCAGTGTTATCAAGGTGCCACTGTTCTCTGCCCTGATGGTGGTACACTCAGTATTATCAACCTGTCACTGTTCTCTGTCCTGACAGTGGTACACTCAATGTTATCAACCTGTCTCTGTTCTCTGCCTTCACAGTGGTACACTCAATGTTATCAACCTGCCACTGTTCTCTGCCCTGGCAGTGGTACACTCAGTGTTCAACCTGCCACTGTTCTCTGCCCTGACAGTGGTACACTCAGTGTTATCAAGGTGCCACTGTTCTCTGCCCTGATGGTGGTACACTCAGTGTTATCAACCTGTCACTGTTCTCTGTCCTGGCAGTGGTACACTCAATGTTATCAACCTGTCTCTGTTCTCTGCCCTCACAGTAGTACACTCAGTGTTATCAACCTGCCACTGTTCTGTGCCCTGGCAGTGGTACACTCAATGTTATCAGCCTCTCACTGTTCTCTGTCCTGACAGTGCAGTGGTGCACTCAGTGTTATCAACCTGCCACTGTTCTCTGCCCTGGCAGTGGTACACTCAGTGTTATCAGCCTGTCACTGTTCTCTGCGCTGGACGGTGGTACACTCAGTGTTATCAGCCTCTCACTGTTCTCTGCCCTGACAGTGGTACACTCAATGTTATCAGCCTCTCACTGTTCTCTGTCCTGACAGTGCAGTGGCACACTCAATGTTATCAACTTGTCACTGTTCTCTGTCCTGACGGTGGTACACTCAATGTTATCAACCTGCCACTGTTCTCTGCCCTGGCAGTGGTACACTCAATGTTATCAGCCTCTCACTGTTCTCTGTCCTGACAGTGCAGTGGTACACTCAGTGTTATCAGCCTGTCACTGTTCTCTGTCCTGACAGTGGTACACTCAATGTTATCAGCCTCTCACTGTTCTCTGTCCTGACAGTGCAGTGGTGCACTCAGTGTTATCAACCTGCCACTGTTCTCTGCCCTGGCAGTGGTACACTCAATGTTATCAGCCTCTCACTGTTGTCTGTCCTGACAGTGCAGTGGTACACTCAGTGTTATCAGCCTGTCACTGTTCTCTGCGCTGACGGTGGTACACTCAGTGTTATCAGCCTCTCACTGTTCTCTGCCCTGACAGTGGTACACTCAATGTTATCAGCCTCTCACTGTTCTCTGTCCTGACAGTGCAGTGGCACACTCAATGTTATCAACTTGTCACTGTTCTCTGTCCTGACGGTGGTACACTCAATGTTATCAACCTGCCACTGTTCTCTGCCCTGGCAGTGGTACACTCAATGTTATCAGCCTCTCACTGTTCTCTGTCCTGACAGTGCAGTGGTACACTCAGTGTTATTAGCCTGTCACTGTTCTCTGTCCTGACAGTGGTACACTCAATGTTATCAGCCTCTCACTGTTCTCTGTCCTGACAGTGCAGTGGTGCACTCAGTGTTATCAACCTGCCACTGTTCTCTGCCCTGGCAGTGGTACACTCAATGTTATCAGCCTCTCACTGTTCTCTGTCCTGACAGTGCAGTGGCACACTCAATGTTATCAACTTGTCACTGTTCTCTGTCCTGACGGTGGTACACTCAATGTTATCAACCTGCCACTGTTCTCTGCCCTGGCAGTGGTACACTCAATGTTATCAGCCTCTCACTGTTCTCTGTCCTGACAGTGCAGTGGTACACTCAGTGTTATTAGCCTGTCACTGTTCTCTGTCCTGACAGTGGTACACTCAATGTTATCAGCCTCTCACTGTTCTCTGTCCTGACAGTGCAGTGGTGCACTCAGTGTTATCAACCTGCCACTGTTCTCTGCCCTGGCAGTGGTACACTCAGTGTTATCAGCCTGTCACTGTTCTCTGCGCTGACGGTGGTACACTCAGTGTTATCAGCCTCTCACTGTTCTCTGCCCTGACAGTGGTACACTCAATGTTATCAGCCTCTCACTGTTCTCTGTCCTGACAGTGCAGTGGCACACTCAATGTTATCAACTTGTCACTGTTCTCTGTCCTGACGGTGGTACACTCAATGTTATCAACCTGCCACTGTTCTCTGCCCTGGCAGTGGTACACTCAATGTTATCAGCCTCTCACTGTTCTCTGTCCTGACAGTGCAGTGGTACACTCAGTGTTATCAGCCTGTCACTGTTCTCTGTCCTGACAGTGGTACACTCAATGTTATCAGCCTCTCACTGTTCTCTGTCCTGACAGTGCAGTGGTGCACTCAGTGTTATCAACCTGCCACTGTTCTCTGCCCTGGCAGTGGTACACTCAATGTTATCAGCCTCTCACTGTTGTCTGTCCTGACAGTGCAGTGGTACACTCAGTGTTATCAGCCTGTCACTGTTCTCTGCGCTGACGGTGGTACACTCAGTGTTATCAGCCTCTCACTGTTCTCTGCCCTGACAGTGGTACACTCAATGTTATCAGCCTCTCACTGTTCTCTGTCCTGACAGTGCAGTGGCACACTCAATGTTATCAACTTGTCACTGTTCTCTGTCCTGACGGTGGTACACTCAATGTTATCAACCTGCCACTGTTCTCTGCCCTGGCAGTGGTACACTCAATGTTATCAGCCTCTCACTGTTCTCTGTCCTGACAGTGCAGTGGTACACTCAGTGTTATTAGCCTGTCACTGTTCTCTGTCCTGACAGTGGTACACTCAATGTTATCAGCCTCTCACTGTTCTCTGTCCTGACAGTGCAGTGGTGCACTCAGTGTTATCAACCTGCCACTGTTCTCTGCCCTGGCAGTGGTACACTCAATGTTATCAGCCTCTCACTGTTCTCTGTCCTGACAGTGCAGTGGTACACTCAGTGTTATCAGCCTGTCACTGTTCTCTGCGCTGACGGTGGTACACTCAGTGTTATCAGCCTCTCACTGTTCTCTGTCCTGACAGTGCAGTGGCACACTCAATGTTATCAACTTGTCACTGTTCTCTGTCCTGACGGTGGTACACTCAATGTTATCAACCTGCCACTGTTCTCTGCCCTGGCAGTGGTACACTCAATGTTATCAGCCTCTCACTGTTCTCTGTCCTGACAGTGCAGTGGCACACTCAATGTTATCAACTTGTCACTGTTCTCTGTCCTGACGGTGGTACACTCAATGTTATCAACCTGCCACTGTTCTCTGCCCTGGCAGTGGTACACTCAATGTTATCAGCCTCTCACTGTTCTCTGTCCTGACAGTGCAGTGGTACACTCAGTGTTATCAGCCTGTCACTGTTCTCTGTCCTGACAGTGGTACACTCAATGTTATCAGCCTCTCACTGTTCTCTGTCCTGACAGTGCAGTGGCACACTCAATGTTATCAACTTGTCACTGTTCTCTGTCCTGACGGTGGTACACTCAATGTTATCAGCCTCTCACTGTTCTCTGTCCTGACAGTGCAGTGGCACACTCAATGTTATCAACTTGTCACTGTTCTCTGTCCTGACGGTGGTACACTCAATGTTATCAACCTGCCACTGTTCTCTGCCCTGGCAGTGGTACACTCAATGTTATCAGCCTCTCACTGTTCTCTGTCCTGACAGTGCAGTGGTACACTCAGTGTTATCAGCCTGTCACTGTTCTCTGTCCTGACAGTGGTACACTCAATGTTATCAGCCTCTCACTGTTCTCTGTCCTGACAGTGCAGTGGCACACTCAATGTTATCAACTTGTCACTGTTCTCTGTCCTGACGGTGGTACACTCAATGTTATCAACCTGTCTCTGTTCTCTGCCCTCACAGTGGTACACTCAATGTTATCAGCCTGCCACTGTTCTCTGCCCTGACAGTGGTACACTCAATGTTATCAACCTGCCACTGTTCTCTGCCCTGGCAGTGCAGTGGTGCACTCAGTGTTATCAACCTGCCACTGTTCTCTGCCCTGACAGTGGTACACTCAATGTTATCAGCCTCTCACTGTTCTCTGTCCTGACAGTGCAGTGGTACACTCAATGTTTTCAACCTGCCACTGTTCTCTGCCCTGGCAGTGGTACACTCAATGTTATCAACCTGCCACTGTTCTCTGCCCTGACAGTGCAGTGGTACACTCAGTGTTATCAGCCTGTCACTGTTCTCTGTCCTGACAGTGGTACACTCAATGTTATCAGCCTCTCACTGTTCTCTGTCCTGACAGTGCAGTGGCACACTCAATGTTATCAACTTGTCACTGTTCTCTGTCCTGACGGTGGTACACTCAATGTTATCAACCTGTCTCTGTTCTCTGCCCTCACAGTGGTACACTCAATGTTATCAGCCTGCCACTGTTCTCTGCCCTGACAGTGGTACACTCAATGTTATCAACTTGCCACTGTTCTCTGTCCTGACAGTGCAGTGGTGCACTCAGTGTTATCAACCTGCCACTGTTCTCTGTCCTGACGGTGGTACACTCAATGTTATCAGCCTCTCACTGTTCTCTGCCCTGACAGTGGTACACTCGATTATTATCAACCTGTCTCTGTTCTCTGTCCTGACGGTGGTACACTCAATGTTATCAACCTGTCTCTGTTCTCTGCCCTCAGAGTGGCACACTCAATGTTATCAGCCTGTCACTGTTCTCTGCGCCGACGGTGGTACACTCAATGTTATCAGCCTGCCACTGTTCTCTGTCCTGACAGTGCAGTGGTACACTCAATGTTATCAGCCTCTCACTGTTCTCTGCCCTCACAGTGGTACACTCAATGTTATCAGCCTGCCACTGTTCTCTGCCCTGACAGTGGTACACTCAATGTTATCAGCCTCTCACTGTTCTCTGTCCTGACAGTGAAGTGGTACACTCAGTGTTATCAGCCTGTCACTGTTCTCTGTCCTGACAGTGGTACACTCAATGTTATCAGCCTCTCACTGTTCTCTGTCCTGACAGTGCAGTGGTACACTCAGTGTTATCAGCCTGTCACTGTTCTCTGCGCTGACGGTGGTACACTCAGTGTTATCAGCCTCTCACTGTTCTCTGTCCTGACAGTGCAGTGGCACACTCAATGTTATCAACTTGTCACTGTTCTCTGTCCTGACGGTGGTACACTCAATGTTATCAACCTGTCTCTGTTCTCTGCCCTCACAGTGGTACACTCAATGTTATCAGCCTGCCACTGTTCTCTGCCCTGACGGTGGTACACTCAATGTTATCAACCTGCCACTGTTCTCTGCCCTGGCAGTGGTACACTCAATGTTATCAACCTGCCACTGTTCTCTGCCCTGACAGTGGTACACTCAATGTTATCAACCTGCCACTGTTCTCTGCCCTGACAGTGGTACACTCAATGTTATCAGCCTGCCACTGTTCTCTGCCCTGACAGTGGTACACTCAATGTTATCAGCCTGCCACTGTTCTCTGCCCTGTCAGTGGCACACTCAATGTTATCAACCTGTCTCTGTTCTCTGCCCTCACAGTGGTACACTCAATGTTATCAGCCTCTCACTGTTCTCTGCCCTGACAGTGGTACACTCAATGTTATCAACTTGTCTCTGTTCTCTGCCCTCACAGTGGTACACTCAATGTTATCAGCCTCTCACTGTTCTCTGCCCTGACAGTGGTACACTCAATGTTATCAACCTGTCTCTGTTCTCTGCCCTCACAGTGGTACACTCAATGTTATCAGCCTGCCACTGTTCTCTGCCCTGACAGTGGTACACTCAATGTTATCAACCTGCCACTGTTCTCTGCCCTGGCAGTGGTACACTCAATGTTATCAACCTGCCACTGTTCTCTGCCCTGGCAGTGGTACACTCAATGTTATCAACCTGCCACTGTTCTCTGCCCTGACAGTGGTACACTCAGTGTTATCAAGGTGCCACTGTTCTCTGCCCTGATGGTGGTACACTCAGTATTATCAACCTGTCACTGTTCTCTGCCCTGACAGTGGTACACTCAATGTTATCAACCTGCCACTGTTCTCTGCCCTGACAGTGGTGCACTCAATGCTATCAGCCTCTCACTGTTCTCTGCCCTAACAGTGGCACACTCAGTGTTATCAGCCTGTCACTGTTCTCTGCGCCGACGGTGGTACACTCAATGTTATCAGCCTGCCACTGTTCTCTGTCCTGACAGTGCAGTGGTACACTCAATGTTATCAGCCTCTCACTGTTCTCTGCCCTGACAGTGGTACACTCAATGTTATCAACCTGTCTCTGTTCTCTGCCCTCACAGTGGTACACTCAATGTTATCAGCCTGCCACTGTTCTCTGCCCTGACAGTGGTACACTCAATGTTATCAGCCTCTCACTGTTCTCTGCCCTGACAGTGGTACACTCAATGTTATCAGCCTCTCACTGTTCTCTGTCCTGACAGTGGTACACTCAGTGTCATGAAGGTGCCACTGTTCTCTGCCCCGATGGACGTACTTCGACACCATCAGCCTGCCACCATTATCGGCCCTGAAAGTGGTACACGCAGGGCATGCTTCACAAAGGTAAACCTACACTCTTGTGTAAGTTTACTATTTTCTTGGTATTCACAAACCAAGAGCCAAATTTTATTGTTAGTAATTTAAAATGTATGATTTTGGAAAGTCCGCAGTCATGGAGGTGAATTCTGCACAAAAAGATAGGACATGCCTATCTTTTTACGTGGAAAATCTACACCACAAGTGTGGAGTCTCCACAGTCGTAAAATTAGTATTACTAAATTTAAACTCGTAGTTTGTGAATACCAAAGAAACAGTAAACCTACGCACAAGGGTAGGTTTACCGACTCCGAGTGTCATTAGTCTGCAACCATCACTGTGGTAATTCACTTCATATTATCACTGTGCTCATTCACTACAAATCTTCAGTCTGCCTCTGGGCCCTACCTCACAATGGGAGACTCAATGGGGCAGATTTACAAGCCCCTTGCAACAACTTTATGCCGCCGTTGCGTCACTTCTGTGACGCAGCGGCGTCGTAAACAATGCGCCAACGTTGCGACATATTTACAACGTGACGCATCTAGGTAGATGCGTCACGTTGTAAAGCCCTGCGCTACATTATACCTGCGTCAGGTATAATGTATGTAGGGTGGGCGTTCCGACGCAAGAAAGCCTCGTAAAAGTGACGCAGTGAAATCTACAAGATTTCACTGAGTCACTTTTACGACGCTACTGCGTCAAAACCTTGCGCCTGCTTGAAGCAGGCGTCAGGAGTGATGCAGCATGTTAGGAATAGGCATTCCTAACCATTGCTGGAGTTGCGTCATACTTGCGACACGACTCCAGCAATGCGCTGCCCTTACGCCAAAAGATGCGTCACGCATCTGTCTATCCTTGCGCCGCATTATAAATGCAACGCATCCATGGTGGCGCAAGGGTTATTTTACGCATCGCAAATTAACTGGCGCATCTCTGCTAATATGCAGAGATGCGCCAGTTCTTGTAAATCTGCCCCAATGTTCTCAACTTGCCATCATTATCTGCCCTCACAGTGGCACACTCAGTGTCATCAGTCAGTCATCCATCACTGCGGTAATTCACTTCATCTCCTCAGCCTGGCACTGTTCTCTGCCCTCTGCCGCATCACTGCGGTAATGTACTCTATCTAATCAGCCTGGCATTGTTCTCTGCCCTCATGGTGGTACGCTCAGTGTCATCAGTCAGCCATGCATCACTGCGGTAATTCACTCCATCTCATCAGCGTGGCACTCTTCTCTGCCCTCACGGTGGTAAACTCTGTATCATCAGTCAGCCATGCATCACTGCGGTAATTCACTCCATCTCATCAGCCTGGCACTCTTCTCTGCCCTCGCGGTTGTACCCTCGATGTCATCAGTCAGCCATGCATCAATGCGGTAATTCACTCCATCTCATCAGCCTGGCACTGTTCTATGCCCTCGGGGTGGTACACTCTGTGTCATCAGTCAGCCATGCATCACTGCGGTAATTCACTCCATCTCATCAGCCTGGCACTGTTCTCTGCCCTCGTGGTGGTACACTCGGTGTCATCAGTCAGCCATCCATCACTGCGGTAATTCACTCCATCTCATCAGCCTGGCACTCTTCTCTGCCCTCACAGAGGTGCACTACGTGTCATCAGGCTGCCACGCATCACTGCAGTAATTCACTCCACCTCATCAGCCTGGAACCGTTCTCTGGCCTCGTGGTGGTACACTCAATGTCATCAGTCAGCCATGCATCACTGCGGTAATTCACTCCATCTCAGCAGCCAGGAACCGTTCTCTGCCCTTGCGGTGGTACACTCTGTGTCATCAGTCAGCGATGCATCACTGAGGTAATTCACTCCATCTCATCAGCCTGGCATTGTTCTCTGCCCTTGCGGTGGTACACTCAGTGTCATCAGTCAGCCATGCATCATTGCGGTAATTCACCCTATCTCAGCAGCCAGGCACTGTTCTTTGTCCCGGCGGTGGTACACTCTGTGTCATCAGTCAGCCGTGCATCGCTGCGGTAATTCACTCCATCCCATCAGCCTGGCACCATTCTCTGTTCTGACGGTGGTACACACAGTGTCATCAGTCAGCCATCCATCTTTGGATGCATCAGTCAGCCATCCATCTTTGGATGCATTTATCTTCTTTTTTATCCAAACTTGTTCATGGGGCCTTTGATGTTATTTATGTCTTCCATTCACCTTGAATTGTATATTTTTCTCTTCATTATACGTAATAATCTTTTTAAGCATACTTCTATTCCTGAACTTTTTGTGAATTTATATTTTTTCAATTTATTTAATGTTTTATGTCCCTGCAATTTTTCCCCCTTCCCCCCGTTTTCTCTCTCTCTCTCTCTCTCTCTCTCTCTCTCTATCACTCTCTCTCTCTCTCTCTCTCTCTTAATTTTACCAAAATACAAAGGGGAAGATTTACAAGCCCCTTGCGCCACCCGTACGTCACTTTTCCCATGTTAAAAATGACTCAAAATTGGCGCAAGCGGCTTGTAAATAAGCCCCACAATTTGGTAAAATGTGCTAATTTCCTTTTAAGATTGCACTCATCTGCTATTAGGTATCATATTTATTTTTAGGTATAGTCTCTTCTTCTGCAATACAGGTCTGGAATGGTAAATTTATAGAGCATATTCTGATTTTTCTTCTTTTTTTATGCAACTGATGGGGCATATTTACAAGCCCCTATCGCCTCGGGACGTCACTTTTTACGACACTCCTGTGGCGATAGGGGCTTCGCCTTATGTAAAAGGCAGCGTTAAGCCACTTAATGTGGCTTAACGCTGCCTTGTAAATAAGGCCCCCTTTCACGCTATGCTTAGCGTGAAAGGGGATGGCAGTGGGTGTTGCTGTGGGTGTTCCACGGCAACACCCATTGATTCTGAGACTGCAACGGAGGCATATATAGGAGGCAGCACCAGAATTAAGATAACGGAAATCCTGGTCTTAGCCTGGCGCGACGAGGAGACATGTTTAATTTCTCCTCGTTTTTGCTGTTTTCATGTGTGATGCAGTGTGCAGCACACATGAAAACAGCAAAAGGCCAATGATTGTTTATGTCCAGGAAGGTCCCCCTTCCTGCACATAACCAATCATTTTTAAAAAATGCCGTTTTGCAACTTCTGTGTGTGCTGCATTAAGCAGCACACATAAAAGTTACAAAAAAGCAGTTACAGATTTTTTATGTGCAGGAAGGGGGACCTTTCTGCACATGAACAATCTTCCCCTGCACGCAGACACCCTTGCACTATGGTGCAAGGGTGCCTGCGTTGGCGCTAGGCTGCTAAGTGTAGCGCCAGCGCAGGGGGAAGCGCAGGGCTGCGCCATATTCTAGTAAATATGGTGCAGCCCTGTGTTTCTGAAGTGGCGGAGTGAGGCGTTAAGCCAGGAAGGCTAACGCCTCACTCCGCCACTTCCCTTGTACATATGCCCCTCTATATCCTATTTGACATTGTTATGGATTGTCATTGTAACTAATTAGATGTTTAATAAAGCATGTACATTGAAACAAAAAAGAGCTCATGTCACCAAAACAAACAGAAATATAGAGGGGCTTTGGTCAGCTTCTTTCACCCATCCATTGACGTAAGTGTCATTTACATTCTGGATCAGCCCACTGGAGTTTGAATCTGGCTTAAGACGGTTTAAGTTTCCTGCCAGAACTAATGTTACCAACAGCAAAAAAAGATACAGTGAAGATCTGCAGGGCAATGGAGGCGCACCCCATCACCTGCCCCCACCCTGCACCTCCTTGTACCCTTTCCCACGCTCCTACTCCTATTCCTACTCCTATCACTATTCGTGTGTCTACCCTGAGCACCATGCCTAACCTTACACCTAGGGCCACACCTAACACTCCTCAAACCCACTCCTACTCTGATTCGCATCATTACTCTGACCATTTTACCACTCCTTCTCCCACTCCTGCCCCTTCCTATTCATAGGATGACTTCTAAGCCTACCTCGACTTAGCCAGCCCTATACTCCAATGTTTACTTCCACCGCTAGACCTAATCCTGCTCCTACCCCTACGCGCACCTCCTTCCTACACTATTACCCATACCTTTACCACCACTGTTTATTCCTCGTCATACTTTCACTTGTGCTCCTTCTCATTCTTCAAATGTGATCTTGTTGGTAAAAGGGCTAACGGGTGGTTTTACATCTAAGTGTAATTTTGGACATAAATATGATTTGTGGTTCTAGAGGTTTTCCACACTCCTGCTCATGATGCACCAAGGTTGTTTGTGCACCTCAGTGTAAGGTCAGTGAAATGTGATGCACATCCTGCACACCTAATGTGACATCTTACTCCTCCATTTTATGGCTATCCTCAGTGATCCCACAAAGCTGCATATTTCTGCTGTCCCATACTGAGTCTGGGACTCAGTCTGAGCCTACACATTGTTTGTGTGCTCGTATTACAGCCACCAGGCCTAAAACAAAGAAAGCTTTAAATCAGATGAGACTCAAACACACAAGGAGCAATACCTTGCAGGTCCTGGTGCCCACCTCTATCCAGGCCTGCCCTGGAATGCCACAAAGACAAGGCCCTGACAGCTAACCTGGAAATATTTCATCAGTGACAAATGCCATAGTGTCTGATGGGGCTCCAGTAAAACTGAACTACTCTATTCACTTTTCAGTCTTGCCTACCAGACCGCTTTTAGCTGTCTGTAGGCGAACGCCTCTTGTGGACCCTACCACAAATGTGCAGTGGGCTTAGAGCCCGCCCACTGCTTACCATTGGTTGGCGTTATTGTCAATCTCATTTGCTTGCTTCATATTCGTTGGCTTGTCTGCCTCTTCTTATGTTTGTCTTTACTGCGATGTCTGTGGTTTATCATTGGGTTGTACCATTTCAATCTTTTGGGGACTCAGTTGACCCACCACTGTGATGTCTGCGGTCGGTCATTGGGTTGTACCATTTCCATCTTGGGTGGACCCCATTGACCCACCACTGTGATGTTGTTTATAGTTATCTTTGTAAGGGGAGGTAAAGTGCCATAGAAATGACACTTCAATAAAACACAATACTCTGATCTATGTGAATGCCCAAGATTGCATCTTAACGAATGTGCTTTGAGGTATTACTTGAGATAGATCATTTCTTGACACATTTTGGTTTTGTGTGTCTGTGTCAGGGGTGTAACT
Source organism: Calotriton arnoldi (assembly GCA_963921515.1). Taxonomy (NCBI): domain Eukaryota; kingdom Metazoa; phylum Chordata; class Amphibia; order Caudata; family Salamandridae; genus Calotriton; species Calotriton arnoldi. Next base: position 855,057 of record CAWUFW010002387.1, on the reverse strand, counting down.
CACCCCGCTCCACCCAGGCCTCCATCTTTTCTCTGGGCGCCAGTTTGGCTGAAACCCAACAGCAGCTCACCTTTTGCCCTTTTCTCAGCGGGAGACCACGTTGTTCCCGTCCAGCCCCCCCCCCACACACCCTTACTGTAGGTGTGCAAACAGCAGCTGCCAAATCCCAAGGCTGTATTGGTGTTCTCATATCCCACATGCCGTATCCAGGGGCATAGCTAACATTTGGTACAGCAGGTGCAGTGGCACAGGAGCCCAGAGGCCTGAGGGGCCCCTTGAACCCTGAACATGCTGTATTTACTCCCCCAACAGCAGTCAAAGAGGCCATTTTTCTTGCTTGCACCAGGGCAGATGGCATCCTTCCCATGCTACTATCCTGTCTAGTCCTTACCTTGCGTCTGGCGTCGGCGCACAGGACTTCCTGGTGCACTACAGCAGACAGATTCAGCACATGGTGTGCAGCACGCTTCTTATCCCTCTCTCCAGGTGGTTTTGGGAAGTGGCAGGCTCTGTGCTGTATTTGTTGACTTGCAGTCTGCATTCGACCTGGTACCTAGGTTGGCACTCTGGCAGGTTCTGGGAGAAATGGGCGTATCCAATGAGCTCCTAGCTATCTTAATGAAGCTGCATGAACATAACTATGTCCAGGTCCGATGTGGCCAACTGGGTGAGCTGACGGAGTCATTTCCTGTAAACAGAGGGGTAAGACAGGATTGCGTTCTTGCCCCCACCCTGTTTACACTCTCTGTCAATGACCTGATCACACATCTGAACCATTGTGATGGTGATGCCCACGTTTGACATGCATTAGGGATCCTGCCTTAATGTTTGCCGACAACGCACTGCTAGTGTCTAAATCACCAATGGGGCTTCAAAAAATCCCAGACTGTTTTGAGAACTTTTGCAGCCAAAGGGGCTTGGAAATCAACATAGCAAAAACCAAATACATGGTCCTAAACCCTTGCCACTCTACGAGATCAAATGCTAAGCTCAAAGGGTCCCCCATGGAACGTGTGCACACCTTTGAATAATTACGTCTGACCCTCACAGAACAGCTAGTTTGGCAGCTCCATATCGAAAGGTGTAGGCTTAAATTAGATCAAATCACCGGGGGCGTTGGCCAAAGTGCAACGAGCTTCCCGCTTTCGCCCAATTTCACCAGTAATCCAAATATACAAACAGCAGGCCCTAGGGAACAGCTTTCTATGGGATGGAGCTTTGGGGGTCATAAGAATATGACCAAAACGGTAATAGTGGGAAATCGATTTCCACGACAGATGACGGGTTTACCAACGAGCGCGCCTCTGCTTCCTCTTAGGCTAGATATGGGCCTCAAGCACATCTCAGACGGGGCTGAAACGAGACCAATCCTTTATTGGAGACGTATCTGGGCTACTCCTGAGCTCCACTCCTATCGTGAAGGCTTAAAGGAAGTCTCAGGCATCCCTGGGTCAGAAAGCATACCCTGGATCAAGTACGTAAGAGAGACACTGGGTAAGATGGGGTGTGGGAACCTGTGGGATCATCCGCATCTAGCTGCCTCAATCAATAAATTAATTTTAAAGAGAAATTATGGGCAGTAAAAATTGACTCAATTGGTGGCTCATCCTACATTTGGCACACTGACCGGTTCATTTCTATTGATGAAGGACGAATTTAAGCCAGAACAGTTTCTTGATGAGATTGAACCTCCAACAGCCAGAAGTTTATACCTCCAATTTCGTTACCGCACACTACTGCTTGCCTCCTTTACCGCTAAATGTGCCAAGACTCAGGAGTCAGCCAGGTTGGCCTGCCCCTCCTGTGGGGATAATAAGAAAACAGAAGAGCATGTTTTGTTTTTCTGTCCAGCCTGCTTGAATTGAGGGGGGAAAATGGTTAGTTCCTGTTTGTCGGAATCTAGGAGTCAGGAAATTTGCAGAGACCTTTCATAATTTAAAATCAGATGTGAGGCAAAGCCTGTTTTTTTGTTGTATCACGATATTTGTTAATTGTGTGGAGGATTAGGCAAAAGACGAATCAGCAAGCAATCCTCTGACACATTTGAGGCACAGTGCCCCCCCTGACTTGTACAGAACTTTAACCACTAGAGGAGGTCAGAGTGTACTGATCTTATGGGTATAATTTATATTGTATAAACATTTTGGAACCATTTTTATATTTGTTTTATTATTCTATGCATCTTACTGAAGGCATCTTCACTCCTAATAATTTTATTCGAATGTGTATTTTAACTGTGTTTTTTGGCAGACTGCCGGGAAAATGATTAGGTATTTTTGATCTGCCCATCTGAAGTGTCACATGCTGGCCTAAGGCCAAAATAATTTTTTACCAGCCCAGACTTTGCAGATGGCACACAATGGACCCATTTCTAGTCCATCTTTTTGGACTTTTTCCTAAGGTTTGTCAGGGTTGCCACAGCAAGCACATCCCTAGGTACCAAATGTTGTAATATTTGTAAATTCATTAGATTTGTTGTGATTTTTAATTCAAACAGCAGAGATTGCATCTTATTATGTTTTAATGTTTGTATCTGTACTGTTATGGTTCCATGAACTGAAATAAAGTTATTTGCTCGCTTGCCTCTCTCTAGCGTCTGTCTTCTGTCTTCTGTCTTCGTCATGTGGAACATAAACTCTTGTTCCGGAAGTAGGAAATTGTGCATTTTTTATGCTTTTAGTCACGTTTCAGTTCATTGTTCATGCTTCATCACAATACACACTTTTCATCACAAACACATGGTGTAGAAGAACCATCATCTTCATCCCGAAGCCCATATGTGCCTAGACTAGAGTGTGGCACACCGCCTGCCCTGTTGTGGTGCCCTCCCTGGCATTTGTACACACCAATCCCAGCCATGACAGTGGTACACTCTGTCATCTGCACACATTCATCCGTGCACTGACAGCGGTCCACTGACCGGCATTTGCAAACACCCATCCTTGCCACGATGGTGATGCACTACCACCCGTGTCTGCCATGACAATGGTACTCCCTGTGGCATCTACACACTCATCCCTGTCCTGACAGTCGAACGCCTACTGGCATTTCTACACATCCATGACTGTCCTGACAGTGGCACACTCCCTGGCACCGGCAACTCCACACATTCAGGCCTGTTCTAACAGTGCAGTCAGTCTGTGCCCAGGCTGCGGTACACTCTCTGGCATCAGTCTGTGCCCAGGCTGCGGTACACTCTCTGGCATCAGTCTGTGCCCAGGCTGCAGTGCACTCTCTGGCATCAGTGTTTGCCTGGGCTGCGGTACACTCTCTGGCATTGGTGTTTGCCCAGGCTGCGGTACACTCTCTGGCATCAGTCGGTAAACTCCCTGCTGTCAGTTGATACCTAGGCTGGCTTCACTCGTTAATACTCTCTGTTTCAACCACCCACCCTTCGCCTCTTTCGCTGTCAGTTGATACCTAGGCTGGCTTCACTCGTTAATACTCTCTGTTTCAACCACCTACCCTTCGCCTCTTTCGCTCTGGTACAGTCCCTTGCATCCGTCGATACACTCTCTGGCACTAGTCTCTGCCCAGGTTGCAGCACACTCTCTGGCATCACTCTGTCATGGAAGCAATACAGTTGCTGACATCAGTCAGTATGCTCTCTGGCACTAGCCTCTGCCCGTTGTGCAGTACACTCTCTGGCATCAGTCGCTGACTTCTGTACACTCTCTGGCATCAGTCTCTGCATGGGCTGTGGTACACTCTCTGGCTGTATGTGATACTCTCTGGTAGCACTCTATACTCTCTGTCATCGTTCGCTGACTTATGTACACTCTCTGGCATCAGTCTCTGCCCAGGCTGCGGTGCACTCTCTGGCATCAGTCTCTGCTTGGGCTGCGGCACACTCTCTGGCATCAGTCTCTGCCCAGGCTGCGGTGCACTCTCTGGCATCAGTCTCTGCTTGGGCTGCGGTGCACTCTCTGGCATCAGTCTCTGCTTGGGCTGCGGTGCACTCTCTGGCATTAGTCTCTACCTGGGCCATGGTACACTCTCTAACAATGCCAGTACTGATCATTATTCACCTGTATCATTCATGACAATCACACGTGACACTCATAGTGATTGGGAACACATAAGTTAGTGAATGACTCTTTTTTATTTTCATTCCGAGTTATTTTTAGAGTAATTTTGAGTTTATGTTATTATTTTCATAAACATTACAAAAATTTTGTTGACTCACAAACCACAATACATTTATAAAACAATACTATTTACAATCATGATCAGTGCATAACAATTCATACCAAATTTCGAACTAAAAGGAGCTCAAAATCCCTAAGAATTCTAAAGAACAAGAAAGGAGAACAAAGAGAGATGGCACCCAAGGGAGAGGTTTGAAAGGATACACCACAGTTAAAAGTTAAGATGTAACACAAACGCAGGGAGGGTTATGGCCAAACAGTTCAGTATTCAGGTCATACATTACTTCCTTTATACTTTTGTGGAAGGGGAACCTGATACTCAATAGCTAATGCAAGTACTTGTTTGGGCTCATACAGATGGTCCACACGTTTCAAACCCGTGATAATTTCTGGGTTTTCCTCAGGACCTGGAAGATTGAGCTGAAAAAACGAAAAAAGGTGCACTTAGGCAGCCCCCTTTCTCTCTTGTTGCTCTTATAGATTCATTCCACGAGTACGTTTGTCAAAAACATCTGAAAGCCCAGGCTGCGGTACACTCTCTGGCATCAGTCTCTACCTGGGCTGTGGTACACTCTCTGTCAGCACTCTATACTCTCTGTCAGCACTCTTTACTCTCTGGCAGCACTCTGTACTCTCTGACAGCGCTCAGTACACTCTCTTTCATCAGTCTCTGCTTGGGCTGTGGTACACTCTCTTTCATCAGTCTCTGCTTGGGCTGCGGTACACTCTCTGGCATCAGTCTCTGCTTGGGCTGCGGTACACTCTCTGTCAGCACTCTTTACTCTCTGTCAGCACTCTTTACTCTCTGGCAGCACTCTGTACTCTCTGACAGCGCTCAGTACACTCTCTTTCATCAGTCTCTGCTTGGGCTGCGGTACACTCTCTGGCATCAGTCTCTACCTGGGCTGTGGTACACTCTCTGTCAGCACTCTTTACTCTCTGGCAGCACTCTGTACTCTCTGACAGCGCTCAGTACACTCTCTTTCATCAGTCTCTGCTTGGGCTGCGGTACACTCTCTTTCATCAGTCTCTGCTTGGGCTGCGGTACACTCTCTGGCATCAGTCTCTGCTTGGGCTGCGGTACACTCTCTGTCAGCACTCTTTACTCTCTGTCAGCACTCTTTACTCTCTGGCAGCACTCTGTACTCTCTGACAGCGCTCAGTACACTCTCTTTCATCAGTCTCTGCTTGGGCTGCGGTACACTCTCTGGCATCAGTCTCTGCTTGGGCTGTGGTACACTCTCTGTCAGCACTCTTTACTCTCTGGCAGCACTCTGTACTCTCTGACAGCGCTCAGTACACTCTCTTTCATCAGTCTCTGCTTGGGCTGCGGTACACTCTCTTTCATCAGTCTCTGCTTGGGCTGCGGTACACTCTCTGGCATCAGTCTCTGCTTGAGCTGCGGTACACTCTCTGTCAGCACTCTTTACTCTCTGTCAGCACTCTTTACTCTCTGGCAGCACTCTGTACTCTGACAGCGCTCAGTACACTCTCTTTCATCAGTCTCTGCTTGGGCTGCGGTACACTCTCTGGCATCAGTCTCTACCTGGGCTGTGGTACACTCTCTGTCAGCACTCTTTACTCTCTGGCAGCACTCTGTACTCTCTGACAGCGCTCAGTACACTCTCTTTCATCAGTCTCTGCTTGGGCTGCGGTACACTCTCTTTCATCAGTCTCTGCTTGGGCTGCGGTACACTCTCTGGCATCAGTCTCTGCTTGGGCTGCGGTACACTCTCTGTCAGCACTCTTTACTCTCTGTCAGCACTCTTTACTCTCTGGCAGCACTCTGTACTCTCTGACAGCGCTCAGTACACTCTCTTTCATCAGTCTCTGCTTGGGCTGCGGTACACTCTCTGGCATCAGTCTCTGCCTGGGCTGTGGTACACTCTCTGTCAGCACTCTTTACTCTCTGGCAGCACTCTGTACTCTCTGACAGCGCTCAGTACACTCTCTTTCATCAGTCTCTGCTTGGGCTGCGGTACACTCTCTTTCATCAGTCTCTGCTTGGGCTGCGGTACACTCTCTGGCATCAGTCTCTGCTTGGGCTGCGGTACACTCTCTGTCAGCACTCTTTACTCTCTGTCAGCACTCTTTACTCTCTGGCAGCACTCTGTACTCTGACAGCGCTCAGTACACTCTCTTTCATCAGTCTCTGCTTGGGCTGCGGTACACTCTCTGGCATCAGTCTCTGCTTGGGCTGCGGTACACTCTCTGGCATCAGTCTCTACCTGGGCTGTGGTACACTCTCTGTCAGCACTCTTTACTCTCTGTCAGCACTCTTTACTCTCTGGCAGCACTCTGTACTCTCTGACAGCGCTCAGTACACTCTCTTTCATCAGTCTCTGCTTGGGCTGCGGTACACTCTCTGGCATCAGTCTCTGCCCAGGCTGCGGTACACTCTCTCGCTGCACTCTATACTCAATGGAAGCACTCTATACTCTCTATACTCTATACTCTCTATACTCTATACTCGCTGTACACTCTCTGACATCAGTCTCTGCCTGGGCTGCGGTACACTCTCTGGCAGCACTCTATACTCTCTTCAGCACTCTATACTCTCTGGCAGCACTCTATACTCTCTGGCAGCACTCTATACTCTCTGGCAGCACTCTATACTCACTGGCAGCACTCTCTATACTCTCTGGCAGCACTCTATACTCTCTGGCAGCACTCTATACCCTCTAGAGCGCTCAGTACACTCTCTGGCATCAGTCTCTGCCTTGGCTGTGGTACACTCTCTGGCAGCACTCTATACTCTCTGGCAGCACTCTATACTCTCTGGCAGCACTCTATACTCTCTGGCAGCACTCTATACTCACTGGCAGCACTCTATACTCACTGGCAGCACTCTATACTCTCTTCAGCACTCTATACTCTCTGGCAGCACTCTATACTCTCTGGCAGCACTCAGTACACTCTTTGGCAGCACTCTATACTCTCTGGCAGCACTCTATACTCTCTGGCAGCACTCTATACTCACTGGCAGCACTCTATACCCTCTGGCAGCACTCTATACTCTCTGCAGCACTCAGTACACTCTCTGGCATCAGTCGCTGAGAAATGTACACTCTCTGGCATCAGTCTCTGCCTGGGCTGTGGTACACTATCTGGCAGCACTCTATACTCTCTGGCAGCACTCTATACTCTCTGGCAGCACTCGGTACACTCTTTGGCAGCACTCTATACTCTCTGGCAGCACTCTATACACTCTGGCAGCACTCTATACTCTCTGGCAGCACTGTATACCCTCTGGCAGCACTCTATACTCTCCGGCAGCACTCTATACTTTCCGGCAGCACTCTATACTCTCTGGCAGCACTCTATGCTCACTGGCAGCACTCTATACTCACTGGCAGCACTCTATACCCTCTGGCAGCACTCTATACTCTCTGGCAGCACGCTCTACCCTCTAGAGCGCTCAGTACACTCTCTGACATCAGTCTCTGCCCAGGCTGTGGTACACTCTCTGGCAGCACTCTATACTCTCTGGCAGCACACTATACTCTCTGGCATCACTCTATACTCTCTGGCAGCACTCTATACTCACTGGCAGCACTCTATACTCTCTGGCAGCACTCTATACTCTCTTCAGCACTCTATACTCTCTGGCAGCACTCTATACTCTCTGGCAGCACTCTATACTCTCTGGCAGCACTCTATACTCACTGGCAGCACTCTATACTCTCTGGCAGCACTCTATACTCTCTTCAGCACTCTATACTCTCTGGCAGCACTTTATACTCTCTGGCAGCACTCTATACCCTCTGGCAGCACTCTATACTCTCTGGCAACACTCTATACTCTCTGGCAGCACTCTATACCCTCTAGAGTGCTCAGTACACTCTCTGGCATCAGTCTCTGCCCTGGCTATGGTACACTCTCTGATATCAGTCTCTGCCCAGGCTGTGGTACACTCTCTGGCAGCACTCTATACTATCTGGCAGCACTCTATACTCTCTGGCAGCACTCTATACTCTCTGGCAGCACTCGGTACACTCTTTGGCAGCACTCTATACTCTCTGGCAGCACTCTATACTCTCTGACAGCACTCTATACTCTCTGGCAGCACTCTATACTCTCTGGCAGCACTCTATACTCTCTGGCAGCACTCTATACCCTCTAGAGCGCTCAGTACACTCTCTGACATCAGTCTCTGCCCAGGCTGCGGTGCACTCTCTGGCATCAGTCTCTGCCCAGGCTGCGGTGCACTCTCTGGCATCAGTCTCTGCTTGGGCTGCGGCACACTCTCTGGCATCAGTCTCTGCCCAGGCTGCGGTGCACTCTCTGGCATCAGTCTCTGCTTGGGCTGCGGTGCACTCTCTGGCATCAGTCTCTGCTTGGGCTGCGGTGCACTCTCTGGCATTAGTCTCTACCTGGGCCATGGTACACTCTCTAACAATGCCAGTACTGATCATTATTCACCTGTATCATTCATGACAATCACACGTGACACTCATAGTGATTGGGAACACATAAGTTAGTGAATGACTCTTTTTATTTTCATTCCGAGTTATTTTTAGAGTAATTTTGAGTTTATGTTATTATTTTCATAAACATTACAAAAATTTTGTTGACTCACAAACCACAATACATTTATAAAACAATACTATTTACAATCATGATCAGTGCATAACAATTCATACCAAATTTCGAACTAAAAGGAGCTCAAAATCCCTAAGAATTCTAAAGAACAAGAAAGGAGAACAAAGAGAGATGGCACCCAAGGGAGAGGTTTGAAAGGATACACCACAGTTAAAAGTTAAGATGTAACACAAACCCAGGGAGGGTTATGGCCAAACAGTTCAGTATTCAGGTCATTCGTACATTACTTCCTTTATACTTTTGTGGAAGGGGAACCTGATACTCAATAGCTAATGCAAGTACTTGTTTGGGCTCATACAGATGGTCCACACATTTCAAACCCGTGATAATTTCTGGGTTTTCCTCAGGACCTGGAAGATTGAGCTGAAAAAACGAAAAAAGGTGCACTTAGGCAGCCCACTTTCTCTCTTGTTGCTCTTATAGATTCATTCCACGAGTACGTTTGTCAAAAACATCTGAAAGCCCAGGCTGCGGTACACTCTCTGGCATCAGTCTCTACCTGGGCTGTGGTACACTCTCTGTCAGCACTCTATACTCTCTGTCAGCACTCTTTACTCTCTGGCAGCACTCTGTACTCTCTGACAGCGCTCAGTACACTCTCTTTCATCAGTCTCTGCTTGGGCTGTGGTACACTCTCTTTCATCAGTCTCTGCTTGGGCTGCGGTACACTCTCTGGCATCAGTCTCTGCTTGGGCTGCGGTACACTCTCTGTCAGCACTCTTTACTCTCTGTCAGCACTCTTTACTCTCTGGCAGCACTCTGTACTCTCTGACAGCGCTCAGTACACTCTCTTTCATCAGTCTCTGCTTGGGCTGCGGTACACTCTCTGGCATCAGTCTCTACCTGGGCTGTGGTACACTCTCTGTCAGCACTCTTTACTCTCTGGCAGCACTCTGTACTCTCTGACAGCGCTCAGTACACTCTCTTTCATCAGTCTCTGCTTGGGCTGCGGTACACTCTCTTTCATCAGTCTCTGCTTGGGCTGTGGTACACTCTCTGGCATCAGTCTCTGCTTGGGCTGCGGTACACTCTCTGTCAGCACTCTTTACTCTCTGTCAGCACTCTCTACCCTCTAGAGCGCTCAGTACACTCTCTGACATCAGTCTCTGCCCAGGCTGTGGTACACTCTCTGGCAGCACTCTATACTCTCTGGCAGCACTCTATACTCTCTGGCAGCACTCTATACTCTCTGGCAGCACTCTATACCCTCTGGCAGCACTGTATACCCTCTGGCAGCACTCTATACTCTCCGGCAGCACTCTATACTTTCCGGCAGCACTCTATACTCTCTGGCAGCACTCTATGCTCACTGGCAGCACTCTATACTCACTGGCAGCACTCTATACCCTCTGGCAGCACTCTATACTCTCTGGCAGCACGCTCTACCCTCTAGAGCGCTCAGTACACTCTCTGACATCAGTCTCTGCCCAGGCTGTGGTACACTCTCTGGCAGCACTCTATACTCTCTGGCAGCACTCTATACTCTCTGGCAGCACTCTATACTCTCTGGCAGCACTCTATACTCACTGGCAGCACTCTATACTCTCTGGCAGCACTCTATACTCTCTTCAGCACTCTATACTCTCTGGCAGCACTCTATACTCTCTGGCAGCACTCTATACTCTCTGGCAGCACTCTATACTCACTGGCAGCACTCTATACTCACTGGCAGCACTCTATACTCTCTGGCAGCACTCTATACTCTCTTCAGCACTCTATACTCTCTGGCAGCACTTTATACTCTCTGGCAGCACTCTATACCCTCTGGCAGCACTCTATACTCTCTGGCAACACTCTATACTCTCTGGCAGCACTCTATACCCTCTAGAGCGCTCAGTACACTCTCTGGCATCAGTCTCTGCCCTGGCTATGGTACACTCTCTGATATCAGTCTCTGCCCAGGCTGTGGTACACTCTCTGGCAGCACTCTATACTATCTGGCAGCACTCTATACTCTCTGGCAGCACTCTATACTCTCTGGCAGCACTCGGTACACTCTTTGGCAGCACTCTATACTCTCTGGCAGCACTCTATACTCTCTGACAGCACTCTATACTCTCTGGCAGCACTCTATACTCTCTGGCAGCACTCTATACTCTCTGGCAGCACTCTATACCCTCTAGAGCGCTCAGTACACTCTCTGACATCAGTCTCTGCCCAGGCTGCGGTGCACTCTCTGGCATCAGTCTCTGCCCAGGCTGCGGTGCACTCTCTGGCATCAGTCTCTGCTTGGGCTGCGGCACTCTCTCTGGCATCAGTCTCTGCCCAGGCTGCGGTGCACTCTCTGGCATCAGTCTCTGCTTGGGCTGCGGTGCACTCTCTGGCATCAGTCTCTGCTTGGGCTGCGGTGCACTCTCTGGCATTAGTCTCTACCTGGGCCATGGTACACTCTCTAACAATGCCAGTACTGATCATTATTCACCTGTATCATTCATGACAATCACACGTGACACTCATAGTGATTGGGAACACATAAGTTAGTGAATGACTCTTTTTATTTTCATTCCGAGTTATTTTTAGAGTAATTTTGAGTTTATGTTATTATTTTCATAAACATTACAAAAATGTTGTTGACTCACAAACCACAATACATTTATAAAACAATACTATTTACAATCATGATCAGTGCATAACAATTCATACCAAATTTCGAACTAAAAGGAGCTCAAAATCCCTAAGAATTCTAAAGAACAAGAAAGGAGAACAAAGAGAGATGGCACCCAAGGGAGAGGTTTGAAAGGATACACCACAGTTAAAAGTTAAGATGTAACACAAACCCAGGGAGGGTTATGGCCAAACAGTTCAGTATTCAGGTCATTCGTACATTACTTCCTTTATACTTTTGTGGAAGGGGAACCTGATACTCAATAGCTAATGCAAGTACTTGTTTGGGCTCATACAGATGGTCCACACATTTCAAACCCGTGATAATTTCTGGGTTTTCCTCAGGACCTGGAAGATTGAGCTGAAAAAACGAAAAAGGTGCACTTAGGCAGCCCACTTTCTCTCTTGTTGCTCTTATAGATTCATTCCACGAGTACGTTTGTCAAAAACATCTGAAAGCCCAGGCTGCGGTACACTCTCTGGCATCAGTCTCTACCTGGGCTGTGGTACACTCTCTGTCAGCACTCTATACTCTCTGTCAGCACTCTTTACTCTCTGGCAGCACTCTGTACTCTCTGACAGCGCTCAGTACACTCTCTTTCATCAGTCTCTGCTTGGGCTGTGGTACACTCTCTTTCATCAGTCTCTGCTTGGGCTGCGGTACACTCTCTGGCATCAGTCTCTGCTTGGGCTGCGGTACACTCTCTGTCAGCACTCTTTACTCTCTGTCAGCACTCTTTACTCTCTGGCAGCACTCTGTACTCTCTGACAGCGCTCAGTACACTCTCTTTCATCAGTCTCTGCTTGGGCTGCGGTACACTCTCTTTCATCAGTCTCTGCTTGGGCTGCGGTACACTCTCTGGCATCAGTCTCTGCTTGGGCTGCGGTACACTCTCTGTCAGCACTCTTTACTCTCTGTCAGCACTCTTTACTCTCTGGCAGCACTCTGTACTCTCTGACAGCGCTCAGTACACTCTCTTTCATCAGTCTCTGCTTGGGCTGCGGTACACTCTCTGGCATCAGTCTCTGCCTGGGCTGTGGTACACTCTCTGTCAGCACTCTTTACTCTCTGGCAGCACTCTGTACTCTCTGACAGCGCTCAGTACACTCTCTTTCATCAGTCTCTGCTTGGGCTGCGGTACACTCTCTTTCATCAGTCTCTGCTTGGGCTGCGGTACACTCTCTGGCATCAGTCTCTGCTTGGGCTGCGGTACACTCTCTGTCAGCACTCTTTACTCTCTGTCAGCACTCTTTACTCTCTGGCAGCACTCTGTACTCTGACAGCGCTCAGTACACTCTCTTTCATCAGTCTCTGCTTGGGCTGCGGTACACTCTCTGGCATCAGTCTCTGCTTGGGCTGCGGTACACTCTCTGGCATCAGTCTCTACCTGGGCTGTGGTACACTCTCTGTCAGCACTCTTTACTCTCTGTCAGCACTCTTTACTCTCTGGCAGCACTCTGTACTCTCTGACAGTGCTCAGTACACTCTCTTTCATCAGTCTCTGCTTGGGCTGCGGTACACTCTCTGGCATCAGTCTCTGCCCAGGCTGCGGTACACTCTCTCGCTGCACTCTATACTCAATGGAAGCACTCTATACTCTCTGAAAGCCCTCTATACTCTCTGGCATCAGTCTCTGACTGCTGTACACTCTCTGACATCAGTCTCTGCCTGGGCTGCGGTACACTCTCTGGCAGCACTCTATACTCTCTTCAGCACTCTATACTCTCTGGCAGCACACTATACTCTCTGGCAGCACTCTATACTCTCTGGCAGCACTCTATACTCACTGGCAGCACTCTATACTCTCTGGCAGCACTCTATACTCTCTGGCAGCACTCTATACCCTCTAGAGCGCTCAGTACACTCTCTGGCATCAGTCTCTGCCTTGGCTGTGGTACACTCTCTGGCAGCACTCTATACTCTCTGGCAGCACTCTATACTCTCTGGCAGCACTCTATACTCACTGGCAGCACTCTATACTCTCTTCAGCACTCTATACTCTCTGGCAGCACTCTATACTCTCTGGCAGCACTCAGTACACTCTTTGGCAGCACTCTATACTCTCTGGCAGCACTCTATACTCTCTGGCAGCACTCTATACTCACTGGCAGCACTCTATACTCACTGGCAGCACTCTATACTCTCTGGCAGCACTCTACTCTCTTCAGCACTCTATACTCTCTGGCAGCACTCTATACTCTCTGGCAGCACTCTATACTCTCTTCAGCACTCTATACTCTCTGGCAGCACTCTATACTCTCTGGCAGCACTCTATACTCTCTGGCAGCACTCTATACCCTCTGGCAGCACTCTATACTCTGTGCAGCACTCAGTACACTCTCTGGCATCAGTCGCTGAGAAATGTACACTCTCTGGCATCAGTCTCTGCCTGGGCTGTGGTACACTTTCTGGCAGCACTCTATACTCTCTGGCAGCACTCTATACTCTCTGGCAGCACTCGGTACACTCTTTGGCAGCACTCTATACTCTCTGGCAGCACTCTATACACTCTGGCAGCACTCTATACTCTCTGGCAGCACTCTATACTCTCTGGCAGCACTCTATACTCTCCGGCAGCACTCTATACTTTCCGGCAGCACTCTATACTCTCTGGCAGCACTCTATACTCACTGGCAGCACTCTATACTCACTGGCAGCACTCTATACCCTCTGGCAGCACTCTATACTCTCTGGCAGCACGCTATACCCTCTAGAGCGCTCAGTACACTCTCTGACATCAGTCTCTGCCCAGGCTGTGGTACACTCTCTGGCAGCACTCTATACTCTCTGGCAGCACTCTATACTCTCTGGCAGCACTCTATACTCTCTGGCAGCACTCTATACTCACTGGCAGCACTCTATACTCACTGGCAGCACTCTATACTCTCTGGCAGCACTCTATACTCTCTTCAGCACTCTATACTCTCTGGCAGCACTCTATACTCTCTGGCAGCACTCTATACTCTCTGGCAGCACTCTATACTCACTGGCAGCACTCTATACTCTCTGGCAGCACTCTATACTCTCTTCAGCACTCTATACTCTCTAGCAGCACTTTATACTCTCTGGCAGCACTCTATACCCTCTGGCAGCACTCTATACTCTCTGGCAACACTCTATACTCTCTGGCAGCACTCTATACCCTCTAGAGCGCTCAGTACACTCTCTGGCATCAGTCTCTGCCCTGGCTATGGTACACTCTCTGATATCAGTCTCTGCCCAGGCTGTGGTACACTCTCTGGCAGCACTCTATACTATCTGGCAGCACTCTATACTCTCTGGCAGCACTCTATACTCTCTGGCAGCACTCGGTACACTCTTTGGCAGCACTCTATACTCTCTGGCAGCACTCTATACTCTCTGACAGCACTCTATACTCTCTGGCAGCACTCTATACTCTCTGGCAGCACTCTATACTCTCTGGCAGCACTCTATACCCTCTAGAGCGCTCAGTACACTCTCTGACATCAGTCTCTGCCCAGGCTGTGGTACACTCTCTGGCAGCACTCTATACTCTCTGGCAGCACTCTAAACTCTCTGGCAGCACTCTGTACTCTCTGGCAGCACTCTATACTCACTGGCAGCACTCTATACTCACTGGCAGCACTCTATACTCTCTTCAGCACTCTATACTCTCTGGCAGCACTCTATACTCTCTGGCAGCACTCTATACTCTCTGGCAGCACTCTATACTCACTGGCAGCACTCTATACTCTCTGGCAGCACTCCATACCCTCTGCAGCACTCAGTACACTCTCTGGCATCAGTCTCTGCCTGGGCTGTGGTACACTCTCTGGCAGCACTCTATACTCTCTGGCAGCACTCTATACTCTCTGGCAACACTCTATACTTTCTGGCAGCACTCTATACCCTCTAGAGCGCTCAGTACACTCTCTGGCATCAGTCTCTGCCCTGGCTATGGTACACTCTCGACAGCAGTCTCTGCCCACGCTGTGGTACACTCTCTGGCAGCACTCTATACTGTCTGGCAGCACTCTATACTCTCTGGCAACACTCTATACTCTCTGGCAGCACTCTATACCCTCTAGAGCGCTCAGTACACTCTCTGGCATCAGTCTCTGCCCTGGCTATGGTACACTCTCTGATATCAGTCTCTGCCCAGGCTGTGGTACACTCTCTGGCAGCACTCTATACTCTCTGGCAGCACTCTATACTCTCTGGCAGCACTCTATACTCACTGGCAGCACTCTATACTGTCTGGCAGCACTCTATACTCTCTGGCAGCACTCTATACCCTCTAGAGCGCTCAGTACACTCTCTGACATCAGTCTCTGCCCAGGCTGTGGTACACTCTCTGGCAGCACTCTATACTCTCTGGCAGCACTCTATACTCTCTGGCAGCACTTTATACTCACTGGCAGCACTCTATACTCACTGGCAGCACTCTATACTCTCTTCAGCACTCTATACTCTCTGGCAGCACTCTATACTCTCTGGCAGCACTCTATACTCTCTGGCAGCACTCTATACTCTCTGGCAGCACTCTATACTCTCTGGCAGCACTCTATACCCTCTGCAGCACTCAGTACACTCTCTGGCATCAGTCTCTGCCTATGCTGTGGTACACTCTCTGGCAGCACGCTATACTCTCTGGCAGCACTCTATACTCTCTGGCAGCACTCTATACTCTCTGGCCGCACTCTGTACACTCTTTGGCAGCACTCTATACTCTCTGGCAGCACTCTATACCCTCTGGCAGCACTCTATACTCTCTGGCAGCACTCTATACTCTCTGGCAGCGCTCAGTGCACTCTGGCAGCACTCTATACTCTCTGGCAGCACTCTATACTCTCTGGCAGCACTCGGTACACTCTTTGGCAGCACTCTATACTCTCTGGCAGCACTCTGTACTCACTGGCAGGACTCTATACTCTCTGGCAGCACTCTATACTCTCTGGCAGCATTCTATACCCTCTGCAGCACTCGGTACACTTTTTCGCATCAGTCTCTGCCCAGGCTATAGTACACTCTCTGCAGCACACACTGCCTGGGCTGCTGTGCACTCTCTGGCAGCACTCTATACTCTCTTCAGCACTCTATACTCTCTGGCAGCACTCTATACTCTCTGGCAGCACTCTATACTCTCTGGCAGCACTCTATACTCTCTTCAGCACTCTGTACTCTCTTCAGCACTCTATACTCTCTGGCAGCACTCTATACTCTCTGGCAGCACTCTAAACTCTCTGGCAGCACTCTGTACTCTCTGGCAGCACTCTATACTCACTGGCAGCACTCTATACTCACTGGCAGCACTCTATACTCTCTTCAGCACTCTATACTCTCTGGCAGCACTCTATACTCACTGGCAGCACTCTATACTCACTGGCAGCACTCTATACTCTCTGGCAGCACTCTATACCCTCTGCAGCACTCAGTACACTCTCTGGCATCAGTCTCTGCCTGGGCTGTGGTACACTCTCTGGCAGCACTCTATACTCTCTGGCAGCACTCTATACTCTCTGGCAACACCCTATACTCTCTGGCAGCACTCTATACCCTCTAGAGCGCTCAGTACACTCTCTGGCATCAGTCTCTGCCCTGGCTATGGTACACTCTCGACAGCAGTCTCTGCCCACGCTGTGGTACACTCTCTGGCAGCACTCTATACTGTCTGGCAGCACTCTATACTCTCTGGCAACACTCTATACTCTCTGGCAGCACTCTATACCGTCTAGAGCGCTCAGTACACTCTCTGGCATCAGTCTCTGCCCTGGCTATGGTACACTCTCTGATATCAGTCTCTGCCCAGGCTGTGGTACACTCTCTGGCAGCACTCTATACTCTCTGGCAGCACTCTATACTCTCTGGCAGCACTTTATACTCTCTGGCAGCACTCTATACTCACTGGCAGCACTCTATACTGTCTGGCAGCACTCTATACTCTCTGGCAGCACTCTATACCCTCTAGAGCGCTCAGTACACTCTCTGACATCAGTCTCTGCCCAGGCTGTGGTACACTCTCTGGCAGCACTCTATACTCTCTGGCAGCACTCTATACTCTCTGGCAGCACTCTATACTCACTGGCAGCACTCTATACTCACTGGCAGCACTCTATACTCTCTTCAGCACTCTATACTCTCTGGCAGCACTCTATACTCTCTGGCAGCACTCTATACTCTCTGGCAGCACTCTATACTCTCTGGCAGCACTCTATACCCTCTGCAGCACTCAGTACACTCTCTGGCATCAGTCTCTGCCTGGGCTGTGGTACACTCTCTGGCAGCACTCTATACTCTCTGGCAGCACTCTATACTCTCTGGCAACACCCTATACTCTCTGGCAGCACTCTATACCCTCTAGAGCGCTCAGTACACTCTCTGGCATCAGTCTCTGCCCTGGCTATGGTACACTCTCGACAGCAGTCTCTGCCCACGCTGTGGTACACTCTCTGGCAGCACTCTATACTGTCTGGCAGCACTCTATACTCTCTGGCAACACTCTATACTCTCTGGCAGCACTCTATACCCTCTAGAGCGCTCAGTACACTCTCTGGCATCAGTCTCTGCCCTGGCTATGGTACACTCTCTGATATCAGTCTCTGCCCAGGCTGTGGTACACTCTCTGGCAGCACTCTATACTCTCTGGCAGCACTCTATACTCTCTGGCAGCACTTTATACTCTCTGGCAGCACTCTATACTCACTGGCAGCACTCTATACTGTCTGGCAGCACTCTATACTCTCTGGCAGCACTCTATACCCTCTAGAGCGCTCAGTACACTCTCTGACATCAGTCTCTGCCCAGGCTGTGGTACACTCTCTGGCAGCACTCTATACTCTCTGGCAGCACTCTATACTCTCTGGCAGCACTCTATACTCACTGGCAGCACTCTATACTCACTGGCAGCACTCTATACTCTCTTCAGCACTCTATACTCTCTGGCAGCACTCTATACTCTCTGGCAGCACTCTATACTCTCTGGCAGCACTCTATACCCTCTGCAGCACTCAGTACACTCTCTGGCATCAGTCTCTGCCTATGCTGTGGTACACTCTCTGGCAGCACTCTATACTCTCTGGCAGCACTCTATACTCTCTGTCAGCACTCTATACTCTCTGGCCGCACTCTGTACACTCTTTGGCAGCACTCTATACTCTCTGGAAGCACTCTATACCCTCTGGCAGCACTCTATACTCTCTGGCAGCACTCTATACTCTCTGGCAGCGCTCAGTGCACTCTGGCAGCACTCTATACTCTCTGGCAGCACTCTATACTCTCTGGCAGCACTCGGTACACTCTTTGGCAGCACTCTATACTCTCTGGCAGCACTCTATACTCTCTGGCAGCACTCTGTACTCACTGGCAGGACTCTATACTCTCTGGCAGCACTCTATACTCTCTGGCAGCACTCTATACCCTCTGCAGCACTCGGTACACTTTTTCGCATCAGTCTCTGCCCAGGCTATAGTACACTCTCTGCAGCACACACTGCCTGGGCTGCTGTGCACTCTCTGGCAGCACTCTATACTCTCTGGCAGCACTCTATACTCTCTGGCAGCACTCTATACTCTCTTCAGCACTCTGTACTCTCTTCAGCACTCTATACTCTCTGGCAGCACTCTATTCTCTCTGGCAGCACTCTATACTCTCTTCAGCACTCTATACCCTCTGCAGCACTCAGTACACTCTGTGGCATCAGTCTCTGCCTGGCTATGGTACACTCTCTGACATCAGTCTCTGCCCAGGCTGTGGTACACTCTCTGGCAGCACTCTATACTCTCTGGCAGCACTCTATACTCTCTGGCAGCACTCTATACTCTCTGGCAGCACTCTATACCCTCTGGCAGCACTCTATACTCTCTGGCAGCACTCTATACTCACTGGCAGCACTCTATACTCACTGGCAGTACTCTATACTGTCTGGCAGCACTCTATACTCTCTGGCAGCACTCTATACTCTCTGGCAGCACTCTATACTCTCTGGCAGCACTCTATACTCACTGGCAGCACTCTATACTCTCTGGCAGCACTCTATACTCTCTGGCAGCACTCTATACTCTCTTCAGCACTCTATACCCTCTGCAGCACTCAGTACACTCTGTGGCATCAGTCTCTGCCTGGCGTGTGGAACACTCCATGCCATCAGTCTCTGCTTGGGCTGTGGTGCACTCTCTGGCATCAGTCACTCTCTCAGCTGTGGTAAACTCTCTGGCATCAGTCTCTTCCTGGGCCATGATACACGCTTTAGTGTCAGTATCTGCTTGGGCTGCAGGGCACTCTCTGGCATCAGACATTTCCCTGGATGTGGTACACTCTCTGGTAGAACTCTGCACTCTATGCATCAGTCGCTCTCTCGGCTGTGGTACTCTCTTTGGCAGCACTCTATGCTCTCTCGGCTGTGGTACTCTCTTTGGCAGTGCTCTATGCTCTCTGGCATCAGTCACTGCCTGGGCTGCTGTACACTCTCTGGCAGCACTCTATTCTCACTGCAGCCCTTGCTGCCTGGGCTGCGGTACACTCTCAGGCTGCAAGGGATGCTCTCTGACAGCACTCTATGCTCCCTGGCATCAGTCGCTGCCTAGACTGCTGTACACTCTCTGGCATCAGTCGCTGCCTAGTCTGCGGTACGCTGTCTGGCATCAGTCGCTGACTTCTGTACACTCTCTGGCATCAGTCGCTGCCTAGTCTGCGGTACGCTGTCTGGCATCAGTCGCTAACTGCTGTACACTCTCTGGCATCAGTCTCTGCCTGGACTGTGGTACACTCTCTGACAGCACTCTATACTATCTGGCAGCACTCTATACTCTCTGGCAGCACTCTATACTCTCTGGCAGCACTCGGTACACTCTTTGGCAGCACTCTATACTCTCTGGCAGCACTCTATACTCTCTGACAGCACTCTATACTCTCTGGCAGCACTCTATACTCTCTGGCAGCGCTCAGTACACTCTGGCAGCACTCTATACTCTCTGGCAGCACTCTATACTCTCTGGCAGCGCTCAGTACACTCTGGCAGCACTCTATACTCTCTGGCAGCACTCTATACTCTCTGGCATCAGTCGCTGCCTAGTCTGCGGTACGCTGTCTGGCATCAGTCGCTGCCTAGACTGCTGTACACTCTCTGGCATCAGTCGCTGCCTAGTCTGCGGTACGCTGTCTGGCATCAGTCGCTGCCTAGACTGCTGTACACTCTCTGGCATTAGTCCCTGCCTGAATTGAATTGAAACAGCATTTGTAGGGCGCACGGCTACTCCGAAGACTGTCCCGGCGCTCACAGGGCATCACCACACTTAACAGCGAGGAAAGCTTCAGCTGCAGAATAGCCAGGTTTTTAGTTGCTTCCAGAAAGAGGACAATTCCACAGTGGCCCGAAGTGGCAGTGGAAGTTGATTCCAGGCTTAGGCACCTAAATACGGAAACGATCTGCTAGAGGATGATCGTAGTGTCCTAGAAGGGGCTGCGGTACACTCTCTGGCAGCACTCTATGCTCTCTGGCAGCACTCTATACTCTCTGGCAGCACTCTATTCCCTCTAGAGCGCTCAGTACACTCTCTGGCATCAGTCTCTGCCCTGGCTGTGGTACACTCTCTGGCAGCACTCTATACTCTCTGGCAGCACTCTATACTCTCTGGCAACACTCTATACTCTCTGGCAGCACTCTATACTCTCTGGCAACACTCTATACTCTCTGGCAGCATGCTATACTCTCTGGCAGCACTCTATACTCTCTGGCAACACTCTATATTCTCTGGCAGCACTCTATACTCTCTGGCAACACTCTATACTCTCTGGCAGCATGCTATACTCTCTGGCAGCACTCTATACTCTCTGGCAGCACTCTATACTGTCTGGCAGCACTCTATACTCTCTGGCAGCACTCTATACTCTCTGAAGCACTCTATACTCTCTGAAGCACTCTATACTCTCTGGCAGCACTCTATACTCTCTGGCAGCACTCTATACTCTCTGGCAGCACTCTATACTCTCTGGCAGCACTCTATACTCTCTGGCAACACTCTATACTCTCTGGCAGCACTCTATACCCTCTGGCAGCACTCTATACTCTCTGGCAACACTCTATACTCTTTGGCAGCACTCTATACTCTCTGGCAGCACTCTATACTCTCTGGAAACACTCTATACTCTCTGGCAGCACTCTATACCCTCTAGAGCGCTCAGTACACTCTCTGGCATCAGTCTCTGCCCTGGCTGTGGTACACTCTCTTGCAGCACTCTATACTCTCTGGCAACACTCTATACTCTCTGGCAGCACTCTATACTCTCTGGCAACACTCTATACTCTCTGGCAACACTCTATACTCTCTGGCAGCATGCTATACTCTCTGGCAGCACTCTATACTCTCTGGCAGCACTCTATACTCTCTGGCAGCACTCTATACTCTCTGGCAGCACGCTATACTCTCTGGCAACACTCTATACTCTCTGGCAGCACTCTATACCCTCTGGCAGCACTCTATACTCTCTGGCAACACTCTATACTCTTTGGCAGCACTCTATACTCTCTGGCAGCACTCTATACTCTCTGGCAACACTCTATACTCTCTGGCAGCACTCTATACCTTCTAGAGCGCTCAGTACACTCTCTGGCATCAGTGTCTGCCCTGGCTATGGTACCCTATCTGACATCAGTCTCTGCCCAGGCTATGGTACACTCTCTGGCACCAATCTCTTCCCAGGCTGCGGTGCACTCTCTGGCATCAATCTCTGCCCAAGCTGCGGTACACTCTCTGGCATCAGTCGCTGACTTCTGTACATTCTCTGGCATCAGTCTCTGCCCAGGCTGCGGTACACTCTCTGGCATCAGTCGCGGACTTCTGTACACTCTCTGGCATCAGTCTCTGCCCAGGCTGCGGTACACTCTCTGGTATCAGTCGCTGACTGCTGTACACTCTCTGTCATCAGTCTCTGCATGGGCTGTGGTACACTCTCTGGCATCAATCTCTGCCCAGGCTGCGGTGCACTCTCTGGCATCAATCTCTGCCCAGGCTGCGGTACACTCTCTGGCATCAGTCGCTGACTTCTGTACACTCTCTGGCATCAGTCTCTGCCCAGGCTGCGGTACACTCTCAGGCATCAGTCGCTGACTGCTGTACACTCTCTGGCATCAGTCTCTGCAAGGGCTGTGGTACACTCTCTGGCATCAATCTCTGCCCAGTCTGCGGTACACTCTCTGGCATCAGTCGCTGACTTCTGTACACTCTCTGGCATCAGTCTCTGCATGGGCTGTGGTACACTCTCTGGCTGTATGTGATACTCTCTGGTAGCACTCTATACTCTCTGTCATCGTTCGCTGACTTATGTACACTCTCTGGCATCAGTCTCTACCCGACCATGGTACACTCTCTGGGATCAATCTCTGCCCAGGCTGCAGTACACTCTCTGTAGCACACACTGCCTGGGCTGCGGTGCACTCTCTCACTGCACTCTATACTCTCTGAAAACTCTCTATGCTCCCTGGCAGGCATCTATACTTTCTACAACACTCTATACCCTCTGCAGTGCTCTGTACACTCTCTGGCATCAGTCTCTGCCCAGGCTGTGGTACACTCTTTGGCATCAGTCTCTGCCCAGGCTGCGGTACACTCTCTGCAGCACACACTGCCTGGGCTGCAGTACACTCTCTCGCTGCACTCTATACTCTCTGAAAGCTCTCTATGCTCCCTGGCAGGCCTCTATACTTTCTGCAACACTCTATATCCACTGCAGCGCTCTGTACACTCTGTGGCATCAGTCACTGCCTAGACTGCAGTATACTCTCTGACAGCTCTCTATATTCTCTGACTGCCCTCTATTCTCTCTGCAGCGCTCTATACTCTTTGCAGCGCTCTCTACAGCTCACTATACTCTCTGAAGCACTCTATTCTCTCTGAAGCACTCTATACTCTCTTCAGCACTCTATACTCTCTGAAAGCCCTCTATACTCTCTGACAGCACTCTATACTCTCTTGAGCACTCTATACTCTCTGCAGCACTCTCTGACAGCCCTCTGTTCTCTCTGGCAGCACTCTGTACTCTCTGGCAGCACTCTATACCCTCTGCAGCGCTCAGTACACTCTCTGGCATCAGTCTCTGCCCAGGCTGCGGTACACTCTCTCGCTGAACTCTATACTCTATGGAAGCACTCTAAACTCTCTGAAAGCCCTCTATGCTCTCTGGCATCAGTCTCTGACTGCTGTACACTCTCTGGCATCAGCCTCTGCCTAGGCTCTATACTCTCTGGCAGGACTCTATACTCGCTAGGAGCACTCTATACCCTCTGCAGCGCTCAGTACACTCTCTGACACCAATCTCTGCCCAGGCTGCGGTACACTCTGTGGCATCAGTCTCTGCCTAGGCTGCAGTATACTCTCTGACAGCTCCCTATATTCTCTGACAGCCCTCTATTCTCTCTGCAGCGCTCTATACTCTTTGCAGTGCTCTCTACAGCTCGCTATACTCTCTGAAGCACTCTATACTCTCTGCAGCACTCTATACTCTCTTCAGCACTCTATAGTAAGTAAGTAAGTTATTTATTGTATAAGTTATTAAAAACCTTTACAAAAAGGAATTGCTCAAGACGACAGTTCATAAAAAGTACACCACAATTTCATCATTTATACAAACAACAGAAAAAAAGAGCTATGGAACAGTTTGGCCTAGCCCTGCGTTTCCTTTTCAGCTGACTTGTGCCTTGCTCTGACAGAATGTCTCTTCATCTGATGAGCTTTGGATCGGTTCTTAGTACCAAACATGTAATATAAAAACATGAGTTAATACAATTTATGGGTTACATTTATATTTAAAAGTAGCAAAATTAATAATATCGTTTATCAGGCTTGTGGTCTATTTTTATAATAGAGATGCAACAGGACCGTGGCCTCTCAAGTGCCCAATAGTTCTCAATGTGGTGAGAGGAGAGTTTTTTGTATCAGGCGTTTCCCCAGTGAAAGAATGCCAATTCCAGGGAGTGGTGAACCCTTGATTGGAGCAGTTTATGGTGCACCGGATCTCTTCATTTTCTCCTCTACTGCCCCCATGAATTGTACGAACCGGCATGTAAGCTGTGTGTCTCCTCCTCCAAAACAAGCCTTCACTGCTTGTCTGCAGGTTCTTATCCTCTTGATGTTAAAGATTGATTTCAAACAAGCGTCGTTCTGAGTCCAGTCCGCGGCAGATGCATAGTAGATGCGTGATACCCTCTTCTGCTTTCCAGCAAAGGCGGCACTTAGTTATTTCTGCGGATCGCTTCCATGGTGGAAGGTGCGGCAGGACAGGAAGAATTCCCAGTCTAAACCGGAGATATTTCTCTTTTAGTCTCCTGCTGAAGCCTGCGCACAGATAATTTTGTGGGCCAGGGTTTGTATAACTCTGCAGCACGCACCAACCGTGAGACCTTCCCCTGAGCGCTTCTTTGACCTCTAGTGCTGACAGCCTTTTTACTGTCTTATTTACCAAAGACTTGAAGCTGTTCTGCGTTCCCGTAGTTGCCCAAAGCTCTTTCAGGCCTAGGCGATTTATGGATGCGGTCAGGTAATCTCTTGGGGTGCAGGCTTTGCTTGAGTTTATCTCTTTCCATAGATGGAAATTCAGAGAGCTCTTATCGGAGGTTCTGATCCTAAACCAGCATTTCACATAAGCGGCGTTTTGAGCTATTTTTTGCGACTGTAGACCAAGCTCCAGCCTGATTTGTGCGGGAGAGACATAATTTGGTAAGCTGAAAATTATTCTTGCTGATCTCAACACAGTTTGTTCCAAAGTGTCCTCGTCTTTTCCCCTAAGGCACTCACTCCCGAAAGTGATAGCTGGGATTAACTTTGCTTGTAGAACTTGTAGTAAGGGGAAAAAGCTTGGCCCAGCAGTTTTAAGTTTCAGAGATTTTAGAGCTACCGCTATGGAGTTTCCTCTCCATTTTATGGCTTCTTTTTGTGGTTTGAAAGTACCTTTCTCGTCAAGTATCACCCCTAGGTACTTGTATTCCGCCACGACTTCCATGGGTGCACCTGCGAAGTTCCAGTGAAACCCGGTTGTGTTCTTTTTCGGGTTAAAGCGCATGATCTTTGACTTATCTAGGTTGATGGTTAAACCGTTAGAAGCTGCGTGTTTGACAGTTGTATTTAGCAGGTGCTGAAGCCCGATTGGAGTTCGGCTAATTAGCACGACGTCATCAGCATACAGTAGGTTAGAGAGTGACAGCCCCCCTAGCCTGGGTGCATGTGAGGTACTGTTGTTTGATTCTGAAGTAAGATCTGCCATAAACAGGTTAAAAAGCGTCGGGGCCAGCACGCACCCCTGTTTCAATCCCCTTGTAGTTGGTATTCTCCTTGACAGATATTCACCGGTTCCTAGCTTTAATTGAACCCAAGTGTTAGTATGTAGAAGGATTATCTGCTTTAATAGCGCTACTGGAATTTCCATCTTCGCTAGTTTAGCCCACAATTTGTGCCTGTTTATACTGTCGAAAGCAGCAGAATAGTCAATGAAGCAAAAGAAGAGGGGGAGATTTGCTGCTTTGGCGCCGTCCATCAATAGCGTCAGTGCAAATAGATTTGTGATGGTCCCTGTGCCTTTGGAAAAGCCTGTCTGATTGATAGGGATGAGGGCTTTTTCATTTGCCCATGCTGTTAATTCGTCCAGGAGGAGACCGGCGTAGTATTTTGCCTCGACATCTATTAGGGCTACAAGTCTGTAGCTGGTTCAGCACTCTATACTCTCTTCAGCACTCTATATTCTCTGACAGCCCTCTATTCTCTCTGCAGCGCTCTATACTCTTTGCAGCGCTCTCTACAGCTCGCTATACTCTCTGAAGCACTCTATGCTCTCTGCAGCACTCTATACTCTCTTCAGCACTCTATACTCTCTTCAGCACTCTATACTCTCTGAAAGCCCTCTATACTCTCTGACAGCGCTCTGTACACTCTTTGGCATCAGTCTCTGCCGTGGCTGCAGTACACTCTCTGGAATCAGTCTCTGCCGTGGCTGCAGTACACTCTCTGGCATCAATCCCTGCCCAGGCTGCTGTACACTCTCTGGCATGAGTCTCTGACTGTGCTGCGGTGCACTCTCTGGCAACACTCTGTACTCTCTGGCAGCACTCTATACCCTCTGCAGCGCTCTGTACACTCTCTGGTATCAGTCTCTGCCCAGGCTGCGGTACACTCTGTGGCATCAATCTCTGCCCAGGCTGCGGTACACTCTCTGGCATAAGTCGCTGACTTCTGTACACTCTCTGGCATCAGTCTCTGCATGGGCTGTGGTACACTCTCTGGCTGTATGTGATACTCTCTGGTAGCACTCTATACTCTCTGTCATCGTTCGCTGACTTATGTACACTCTCTGGCATCAGTCTCTGCCCAGGCTGCGGTACACTCTCTGGCATCAGTCTCTGCCCAGGCTGCAGTACACTCTCTGCAGCACACACTGCCTGGGCTGCGGTGCACTCTCTCGCTGCACTCTATACTCTCTGAAAGCTCTCTATGCTCCCTGGTAGGCCTCTATACTTTCTGCAACTCTCTATACCCTCTGCAGCGCTCTGTACACTCTTTGGGATCAGTCTCTGCCCAGGCTGCGGTACACTCTCTGGCATCAGTCTCTGCCCAGGCTGCGGTACACTCTGTGGCATCAGTCACTGCCTAGGCTGCAGTACACTTTCTGCAGCACACACTGCCTGGGCTGCGGTACACTCTCTGACTGCACTCTATACTCTCTGACAGCACTCTATACTCTCTTGAGCACTCTATACTCTCTGCAGCACTCTCTGACATCCCTCTGTACTCTCTGGTAGCACTCTATACTCTCTGTCATCGTTCGCTGACTTATGTACACTCTCTGGTATCAGTCTCTACCCGGCCATGGTACACTCTGGGATCAATCTCTGCCCAGGCTGCTGTGAACTCTCTGCAGCACAACACTGCCTGGGCTGCGGTGCACTCTCTCGCTGCACTCTATACTCTCTGGCAACACTCTATACGCTCTGCAGCGCTCTGTGCACTCTCTGGCATCAGTCTCTGCCCAGGCTGCGGTACACTCTGTGGCATCAGTCTCTGCCTAGGCTGCAGTATACTCTCTGACAGCTCTCTATATTCTCTGACAGCCCTCTATTCTCTCTGCAGCGCTCTATACTCTTTGCAGCGCTCTCTACAGCTCGCTATACTCTCTGAAGCACTCTATGCTCTCTGCAGCACTCTATACTCTCTGAAGCACTCTATACTCTCTGAAGCACTCTATACTCTCTGAAAGCCCTCTATACTCTCTGACAGCACTCTATACTCTCTTGAGCACTCTATACTCTCTGCAGCACTCTCTGACAGCCCTCTGTACTCTCTGCAGCCCTCTCTGAAGCACTCTATACTCTCTTCAGCACTCTATACTCTCTGAAAGCCCTCTATACTCTCTGACAGCACTCTCTCCTCTCTTGAGCTCTCTATACTCTCTGACAGCCCTCTGTACTCTCTGCAGCACTCTCTGAAGCACTCTATACTCTCTGCAGCGCTCTATACTCTCTGCAGCAGCAGCGCTAGCTGCGGTTTGCTCGGACAGTCTCCCCACTCTTGATAAATGTCTGCAGCACGTGGGCTCTTTCAGCGCGTGATAAATGTTCCCCTGGATTAAGGCCACGTGGCAGGAACGTGCTTTAGCCTCGTGTTCAACACACATCTCTCTGCGCCTCAGCAACCAGGCTTTGAAATTTGGGGCAACCAAACCCACTCTCCAGGGAACTGGATCAAATTAGAAGCAGGCAGCGGAAATCCACACAGACATGCCACCCAAACCACCTCAACACGCACCGAGTGAAGCGCCGCCCTCAAAGAGCGTGCCCGTGTGCATCCGTGAGCACGCTCGAGGAAGTGTGGATGGAGAATGAGAGACCTGGGCATTGTGGGTGGACACAGCCCAGTGAGGAGAGGTCAGCGGTATCTCCAGCCATAGGGCTTGGTTTAGAGTTTGGCAGACTGGTTACTCCATCACAACGTGACGGAAATCACAACCAAATCTATCACAGCATGACGGGTATCATAACCACCTCCTTCACAACGTGACAGATAATTACAGCCTCCTCCATCACAACGTGACTGATAATTACAGCCACCTCCATCACAACGTTACCGATATCACAGCCACCTCCATCACAACGTGACGGATATCACAGCCACCTCCATCACAACGTGACAGATATCACAGTCACCTCCATCACCACGTGACGGATATCACAGCCACCTCCATCACAACGTGACGGATACCACAGTCACCTTCATCACAATGTGACGGATATCACAGCCACCTCTATCACAACATGACGGGTATCACAACCACCTCCATCACAATGTGACTGATAATTACAGCCTCCTCCATCACAACGTGACTGATAATTACAGCCACCTCCATCACAACGTGACAGATATCACAGCCACCTCCATCACAACGTGACAGATATCACAGTCACCTCCATCACAATGTGACAGATATCACAGTCACCTCCATCACAATGTGACAGATATCACAGTCACCTCCATCACAACGTGACGGATATCACAGCCACCTCCATCACAACGTGATGGATACCACAGTCACCCTCATCACAACGTGACGGATATCACAGCCACCTCTATCACAACATGACGGGTATCACAACCACCTCCATCACACCGTGACTGATAATTACAGCCACCTCCATCACAACATGACTGATAATTACAGCCACCTCCATCACAGCGTGACGGATAATCACAACCAACTCCAACACAACATGACGGATAATCACAGCCACCTCCATCACCAGGTAACAGATATCACAGCCAACTCCATCACAACATGACGGGTATTACAACCACCTCCATCACAACATGACGGATAACACAGCCACCTCCACCACAACGTGACGGATAATCACAGCCACCTCCAGCCGCCTCCATCATATCGTGACAGATATCACAATCAACTCCATCACAAAGTGACGGATTTCACAACCGCCTCCATCGCAACGTGACAGATATCACAGCCTCCTCCATCACAACATGACGGATAATCGCAGCCACTTCCATTACAATGTGATGAATATTACAGTCAACTCCATCACAAGATGACGGGTATTACAACCACCTCCATCACAACATGACGAATAACACAGCCACCCCCATCACAACGTGACAGATATCACAGCCAACTCCATCAAAACATGACGGATATCACAGCCACCTCCATCACAATGTGACAGATTTCACAGCCACCTCCATCACAACGTGGCAGATTTCACAGCCACCTCCATCACAACGTGACGGATATCACATCCACCCCATCATAATGTGACAGATATTACAGCCACCTACATTGCCACTTACCGATATTACATCTACCTCCATCACAATGTGAAAGATATCACAGCCATCTTCATCACCATGTTGCAAATACCACAGCCACCTCCACCATCACGTGAAGGATATCACATCCACTTCCATCACAACATGACGGATATCACATCCACCTCAATCACAACATGACGGATATCACAGCTACCGCCATCACAACATGACGGATATCACAGCCACCTCCATCACAACATGACGGATATCACATCCACCTCAATCACAACATGACGGATATCACAGCTACCTCCATCACAATGTGACGGATATCACAGCCACCTCCATCACAACGTGACGGATATCACAGCCACCTACTGATTTCACAGCCACCTCCATCACAACATGACGGATATCACATCCACCTCAATCACAACATGACGGATATCACAGCCACCTCCATCACAACATGACGGATATCACATCCACCTCAATCACAACATGACGGATATCACAGCTACCTCCATCACAATGTGACGGATATCACAGCCACCTCCATCACAACGTTACGGATATCACAGCCACCTCCTGATTTCACAGCCACCTCCATCACAACATGACGGATATCACATCCAC
The DNA here is from genome assembly GCA_963921515.1 of Calotriton arnoldi. Classification (NCBI taxonomy): domain Eukaryota; kingdom Metazoa; phylum Chordata; class Amphibia; order Caudata; family Salamandridae; genus Calotriton; species Calotriton arnoldi. Next base: position 824,809 of record CAWUFW010002387.1, on the reverse strand, counting down.
CTCAATCACAACATGACGGATATCACAGCTACCTCCATCACAACGTGACGGATATCACAGCCACCTACTGATTTCACAGCCACCTCCATCACAACATGACGGATATCACATCCACCTCAATCACAACATGACGGATATCACAGCTACCTCCATCACAATGTGACGGATATCACAGCCACCTCCATCACAACATGACGGATATCACAGCCACCTACTGATTTCACAGTCACTTTCATCACAACGTGACGGATATCATAGCCACCTTATTAAAAGTGTCATGGGATATAATGCAAGAACAAAAATTCCCTTTTCATAAATAAAGAAGCAACATTTGTGTATGTAATAAGACGGCAAATCTTACAGAAGACTTCTGTGATATAAAGTGTACAAAACTATGCGAAGAAAGAAGATTCTTAAATGTACAATAGAACCAGGTTACTGAATTAAGGACAATGGTACTTAAAGGACTCAAAGACCGTCTTTAAAGCAAAACTCAATTGGAACCAAATATACAAATATATTGTGCTTTATTATTTAAAACTTCTTTTAGTTGTGCTGTATTTGAAAACCTTCACAGTATCTCTCACATATGATAAAGTGCAAATGCATCAATTGACAAATCATGTAAACATTATCACATATACATAAACAACGTAATCATAATATGTATCATTCATATAGTTAAAAACAATATACTTGCAGAATATTAAAAACTCATAAAAAATTGTAAAACAACTGTTGACACGCCGTTTCGGTGATTAGTAAATGATTTGTCGCCTTCTTCAGGACAAATATTATCTAGACATCACTATCAAAAATAGGCACATGTAGGGCAGAGGGACTGTCACCTAACGTGTAGAGTAACGTTACATGAATCAGAGCCTGCCAATAGCTTTCTTCAACAGAGGGAGTCCCAGGAAAAAGATTATGGTTAATCCTGAAAAGATCGTAGATGTTGATCGAAATGAATAACTGAAGTACCTATAGAGGTTAGGACTCGATGGCCTTAAAGACCCTTCACTTAAGTAGCCCAGGCAATATTTGAATCTATTTGCCAATTAAAAGATGCAGGAAAAAGCAAGGCATGTAACGAGTGCTCCTCGGCTCAAGGCACCTTCATGACACACAGTAGGTTTTAATAAATATCAACCTCTTTGATGTCTTCAATCGTCTCAATTGATTGAAAAGGATGCGAGTTATAATTGAGCTCCCTCCGGTGAAAGCGACCGTTCGTATCGCTGCCCGTTTTTAGTACGTACGATCTTTTCAGGATTAACAATAATCTCTTTTTATGGTTAAATGAATGTGTCCATCTGTAACGAAACTGGTGCTCATGTGAAGCGCTCTGATACCCGATTTCTCGGGTCTAGTTTGCGCTGTATAAAACTCTAAAAGAAATATGACTGGGGCCTATTCACAAACTACATTTTAGTAGTAATACGATAGTACCACTTACATACTACAAAAAGCTGTTCACTAACCTATATGCAGAGGTCTCCGCCTCTCCTTACCTATCCTTAATGTAATGTGCAGGGGTGTAGAGGTCTCCACCCCTACTGCGGAGACCTCTACACACATATGTATACGTTTTAATGGTGAATGTAGGAGGGACAAGGGGATGGGCTGAAAAATGGGGAATACATATTACAAAATGAGAGGGGGTTAGGGAGGAAATAAGCAAGAGTTTAAGGAGGGATAATGCACCCACCCACACAGTCGTAAGTCCATTCCATTTCACAAACTTAACCTCTAAAGGTACTACAGCTAAAAAGGACCAAAACAGCAGTATGTGTACTCCAAGTCTGACCTATGTAAGTCCAGCATCATGAATGGACAACCACTGGTACTGCAACACCCTCCCTTAGAAAATAAAGAATGTAGGGACTTAAAATGACACTCCACAGGAAATAATGTTAAAATAAATTAATTGGTTTCAACTTTAAAAAATATATATACATATATTTTCATGCTTAACAATAATGCATACATAATAAAAAAATATGTTATTATAATTTTTTTAACTTTTTATATTAAACATGAATAAAATAATTAAATGAATTTAAATATACATAGCATTTAGTGCATTTTAATACACAATAAATAAATATACATTTTTACTTTAGGTGAGATTTTTTTAAATGTTTAATACATTTTTTAATAATTTTTAAATACATACTTTTACTTTATTTAATATATTTACATTATTTAAATTAATATTTAAGTTGATAGTGCTGTTTTATTTTGTTCTACTTTAAAAAAAAAAAAAACATTAATGTTTACCATAAAAATATTCTTACTATTATTTTTAACTTTAATAAACTTTTTAAAAGTTCTCTATACTATAGGGAGATCACTGCCCTGGGGGTTGAGATCTCTGCCTAAATATGGAAAGTAACTTATCACCCATAAATTTGGCTCCACCTCCTGTTTTACCCCTTGTTTTAGGAGGTGGAGACATTCTACTCTACACTATGGGTCTCATTACAATGAAGGGCGGAAAGCCTCCTCCCGACAGTCGGAATCTTCGCGACCGCGTCGAAGCCCTTCGACCGACAAGGTCGGTTTACATTCCGACCGCCCGATTACGATGTTCGCGGTCGGAACGTAAACCGCGCTGTCATTCCGACTCGGTTCCGAGCGACTCGCGGATCATTCATGTCGGTCAGAACCGCATCGTACACCCCTATGGACAGCGTTTCCGCCGTCGGGATTACGATGTCGATTTCCAACAGCCTTTCCTCGTCGGCCTGTCCAACACAGAAAGGCTGTCGGAAACTGACTTTGGTTCCTCCTGGCAGGGCCCCCTAGCCCCCGCGGCCTACGGTTGATGGCCGAGGGGGGACCTAAGGGACCCCTATAAAGCCCTACACTGTGTGGCAGGCAGCGTAGGGTGCCTGCGACAGGGTGCAGGGTTTTCCGCACACACCTCATTTCCCCATAGGAGCCTGTGTTACGGCCAGTTGTCGGGCGTTAACACGAGCTCCCATAGGAAACAATGGTAATCCGACCGAACAGTGTTCGGTCGCATCGTAATCCGACGGTCGAAACCGCTGACCGCAAGTCGGTCGGTCACGATTTCGAGTCGTGTCGGGCGGAGGCTTTCCGCCCAACATCGTAATGAGCCCCTATGTTGTAAATTTATACTCGAAAATGGTGACTATACAAAATTAGTAAATTTGCTAAGTCTACCAATAAATTTACACATATAGATTTATTCATGCATACATTTACCTTTGTGAATAGTCCCCACTGTCTTTCAGAATACAGCAGGTGGTGTTCACTTCCTTTGCATTAGAGCCTATAAAACTCTTCCTTCACCACTATATATACAGTCAGGTTCTGTAATCAGACTGATTGGGTCAAAGGAGAATCGCAGATGTGGGCAAGCTGCAGGCTGTGGGCCCCAGAATCTAACCCACAGACTTCTCTTAATAATTTCGACAGATACTGCTCCAACAATTTAAACAGATATACTGCCAAATTATCAAATGCTCGAGGCAATGGAAGAACCACCTCTAAGCTCATTCCCTCTCAGTGGTATAGTCCTGGTAGATGTCTTGCTGCATCAGTCCATTCTGCCCTCCCTTCATCTTCTGCATCTGCACACGTCTACCAAAAGAGGGCAGCCCCCTGATCCCAAAGCTTTAATAGTGCAGAGGGACTGGCTCCTTTAAAGTTTTTCATGAGCCTCGAGTACCTGATGTATCACTGGGCAGGTTGTAAATCCTGGGTGCAAATTACACACCACTTTTTTTGCAAACTGCCTAGAATGTATTGATGCAACCCATGCAGTAATCAATTGCATCACAAAATGTAAACTCTTAGAGGTTCACAAAACCTCCTGCCTTGTGACTATTAATGAGGCAAGTCGCTTTATTGAATCTCTCAATGAATGGCTACAAACCCAAGAAAGGAGGCCTGCGATGGCCAGCACACATCCTTCTCTGCACTCAAATTCCCAGTATGTCACTTTAAAAATCAGCCGCTATACGTCAAACCGACATGTGCTGCTTTAAAAAAAGAAGGGGACATGCTTGGGAGACTTTGGGGGAGCATGCAGATGTCACCTGAGTATTGTCTGCTTCCTCCGAGGCCACAAATGAGGTTGCAAAGAACTGATGTACACCAGCCGCGGCTCCTCCGCTATGGCGGAGGAGCATCACCCCCCTTGCCAGCTGCCCCAAAACGTCAGGAAAGGAAAAAATAAAACAATAATATACACATTTTATTATCGTTTTATTTTTAATTTCCTGCCAAGTCATTGGGGGCGGGGCCATGGGGGCCGACAGGCGCAAGACGAGTGGTAGTGCACTGTGATCAGAGCGCTTGATGGTTTGGCCGTCTCAGGCCGGCCAAACCATCATGCACACTGTCTCCAACCCGAGCTGCGTTGCCGGGTTGGAGAGAGCAGGCACAGGCTCCCAGTCTCATAGGGAGTGCAAATCCAGTGCGCTCAGGCCATATGGTCAGGGACTACCGCCAATCCCCCTCCCTGTCCTGCGCATTACCACCGTTAAAACAATTAAAGCAATTGGACATGAGAGGAGTTTTCTTTGGAAGGCGGGGGTCTCGCGACCCCCGGCCGTATTTATTAAAACATGAAAACAAATTAAAATTTGAAATAAACAATATTTACACAAGCATTTATATGCAGAAAATTAGACATTAGGTACAATCAATGTAGACAGGTATCAATGGCTAACCTTAACAAATGTCTAATACAGCGTGTTTCCTAACCGAATCTAACATCCTTATTACTTTTCTGCATATCCTAGTTTTGGGCCTACGGCAAGGTCGCTAACCGGTGTCAAATCCTTATTAACCAGCTACGCCCTCACGTATGAGTGCGCATGCGCAGAGGGCCCGTTTACCGAGAGGGTACTTCCCCCTCCCGGTTACCCCCGTACGCTCCATGAACTCCATTACCCAAAGGGGGGCCCTTGCACTCTGCGCCGTTTAATGACGTCATCGTGCACGTGCGGGGTGGCTAACCAGCCCAGAGAAAGCGTGGCTCCCCCTCCCCCGCACCCATCCAACCAAGCGGATGTACCGCCCCTGGAGTTCTGGGAGAGACCACTCGCCCCTCCCCTGGGCGACCCCATTCCAGAATGGTGACGCCCCCTAAGGACCTTGAATTGACTGCTCACCGATCATGACCTTACCGCCTGACCAAGGACAATCAATAAATACGACAATTATGTTACCTGCAAACGGGAAAAAGGCCTAAGGACAAAGTTTACACAAAACCTTACTGTGCAACCATAGATTGATACTTGAGCCTGTAAACGGGAAAAAGGCCTAAGGAAAACCTACACCAACTCACAAACTAACAGTGAAAAACGACCTAAAATAATACAATCAACATACAAACGCAAAAATCTGCTTCAGGGGCTGGTGGGTGGGAAAGATTATTCGGCGCCTTTGCGAGGCGCGGGTGCAAGCCTGGGGAGCGCGGGAACAAGAGGGCGCCTCCCGAGCTCCCCCGGCCTTTTAACCCCTCTGTGGCAGACCAGTTCCAACTGGTCCGCCCCCTCTGGCTCCACTCCTTTGCCCCGGAAGCAATTAAATTGCTTCCGGGTCAAAGCAGGAGTCAGCACCAATCGGCGGTGGGGCGCGCCCGCCGCGTCATCAAGACGCGGCGGAGCGGCACGCCCCACCACCGAGAGTGCAGGGGGGAGGAGGGGGGCCGGCGCCCTGCCATACGTGCGGGGGGGCCGAGCGGCCCCCCCTTTCCTATCCTGACGCTGCTCTCATGACATGTAAGTAGCGTCAGGATTGGCCGCAGTGGAGTCTGGGAGCCTGTGCCCACGAAAAGAGGAGCAGAAGAGCGCGAAGTGGCCGGCTGCAGGTAAGTTTTTTTCTTTATTTTTTTATTTTGTCCCCCCAACCCCTGACCCACCCCCCCCCGCCCCTCTTCCACAGCACCAGCCGCTACTGATGCACACTCCTGAGACTTCCACAGAGGAGGGGTCATTCATTTCAAGCACTCTGCTATTTGTGATTTGTATTTGGACTAGGCTTAGGTATGGTAGGGAAGGAGAGTGCACCCCTAATTTCAAGGTGTCCAGGGGAATAAGACAGGGCTGCGTCATCGCGCCCCTTCTCTTCTCATTATATATCAATGGGGTCGACACTACTCTCCAGAAACTAAACACTGATGCCCCAAAAATCGGTGCACGACCAGCCCTGCTGCTCTTGTATGCAGACGATGCTGTTCTAATTTCTAGAACTGCAAATGGATTACAAGTACTGATTGAAGCCTTCGTCTCATACATGGAGCAGAGAGATTTAAAACGAAACCTCACCAAAATGTTTGTGATGGTCTGTGCAGGGACATCTTAAGGATTTTGGGGGCCCTGGGCCAAACATATTTTTGGGGCCCCTAACCAGTGGCGTAACGATAATTGAGGGGGCCCCCCAGCAAGGTACGTGGAGGGGCCCCCTCCGGACTCTATCAGGAGCTCTCCGGCTGAAGTGCTGTGCTGAGGGGCCCCCTGGAGCTTGGGCCCCCCCCGCACTGCGGGGGCTGTGGGGGCCTGTGTTACGCCCCTGCCCCTAACGTGGAGAATTTATGATCCAATGTCAGCTTTTTGTGCCCTCTGAGTCCAGGGTACTGACACTGCAAGAGCAGACTGGTCCAAATACTAAATGTGTTTCCATCTAATTTCAGGGATAATTTCCATCTAATATTCAGGGATAGGGATGTGTGTTTTCAATATTGTAAATAAAAACTCACTAATATTATTGCAAACAATCTTTACGATCCACTGTCATTTCTCATAAAAATAACTTTTTATGGCTGTTGCACCGTGTTGAAAAACAAACACTTTTCTCTGCATAATTTCTGAAATAGACTCCCACACATTGCCATAAAAGAACATGGTATTTAAAACAATCTATGTTTAGAAATCATTCAAGGTCATCAGGACAGGACTGTGTGAAGAACAGGGCTGGATCTATTGGGGGCCCCCCTAAAAAAGCTGGGGCCCTGGGCCAGAGCCCACTTGGCCCATGCCTTAAAACGTCTTTGGGTCTGTGGCCGAGGTAGGGCTAAGAAAAAAAAGTATCATTTTGTAAGGTACTATAAGTTAACAGAAGTCCAAAACTTCTCCTACCTTGGTATTTTTTTTTCATTTAATCGTAATCGGGCTCCTCACTTAGACCAGTCCAGCCTCAAATTCATTAGAACTATAGAGGCGATCTTTAGATTTTGTAACAAAATAGATAGTAAACCTATCCGTGACATGCTTAAAATATATGGCAGTAAATGCCTTTCAGTAGCAACCTATGGCTCTATAGTGTGGGGTAATGCCAACCTTAATATATTGCCTGGGCGTAGTTCGCGGAGTTTTGCTGCGCGGAACTTCGCGAAGTTACAAAAAACTCTGCGAAGTTCCACGCGTGGCGTAGTGCAGTGCGAACTGCAGTTTGTGCTGATATTCCTGCCGCTCGGGTAGAAATTCTACCCGAGCGGCAGCTCGCGCTCGCAAACTTACTGTTCGCAATCGCGAACTTACGGTTCGCGATCGCGAGCGGGGAAAAAACTCCGCTGCACATCACGAAGCGGAGTTTTCTGCACTCCGCAAGCTTCGCGGAGTGCAGAAAACTCCGCAAACTCCCTGAACGGAGCGAAGTTCACCGCCCAGGCCTAATTGCAATCCTGCAAAAATTATTTTTTCTGTAGTATGCTGGCCGTACCAAGATCTACCTGTACATATCTCTTGCATAAAGAGCTGGATGCACCATATGTGGCCGACCTAATTCAAGTAAGAGCTTTGTGTGCGTGGCACAACATCTGGTGCAAAGAGGGACCAAAGTTCACAAGGGATATAATTAGGGATTGCCTAGCTCTGGAACACACTAACAAAATCCCATGGCTAGCACACATGGATAAATTGCTAAAGAATATTGATAAAGGTTTATCGGTAAAAACCCCCACAGACATTTTGCAATTTGGTAAAAGAGAAATAAAAAAATTGTATATGGAGAAACTAAGCCAGGTTAGGGCCATGCGGGAAGAGATAAAAACAAGCGTGTCAAGATACATGGCCTACATCGAGCCGGCTGGCCTACCAAATTATTTGGTCAAAATTATAAATACTCAGGATATATTTGATATGACAAGATTACGTTTAGGTATAGTTCATGAACTGGTGGCTTTCCCAAAACACGAGAAGTGGCAGAAAATTGTTTATAAATGCCCTTGTGATGGTAAAGCAAATCAGTCCACTATGCACTTTATGCTGTTTTGTAAATGTTATCGAGACATTAGAAAAATAATTTATGGCCAATTTTTATTGCACAACAATTACTTTTTTATAAGGACACTATGAAATTTATTTGCACCCTTGAAAATGAATTTGTCTGTTGTGCTGTTGCTGGTTATATCAGCAGGGCTGTACATAGAAGGAAATTCCTTGTACATCTAGACCATTTAGTCTATGAAGCTGATTGAAAAGTAAAACTAATAAATGGGACAACAAGGTGATTTGTATATATGAAGTTTTAACAGTCATATTATGTATTATATAAAACTAATGGCTAATAATGTTTTTTTTAATTGCATGTACTTTTATGGATCAAAACAAGATTCGAAAAAAGTTTTATGATGATAATGACTAGGCTTGGGCGAAATTTAAATTATGCTGCAGTTACCCGCATTCCACTTGTTTATGATGCCATTATGTCACTTTAAGTACTTATGTTCTATTTGTGGTAACAATTAGCTGCCAACATGCCTTTCACGGTAAAAATGTATCCCCAACGCACAGGACATCGCCCGAACACGTGTGACTGTCATTTGCGATGCTTTTATTCACATGCTTCCTTGTTCTAAAAATTCATGCTAAAAATAACACAAAATGACGGATCTCCATTTTATGTAATTACGTGCAACTTTTCTTCATTTTGCAGAAAACCACACAATTACGTGAAAGCAAATTACACGAATTTCACACACACCTAATTAAGATGCAGAACATGTTCTGCAAGTTGGAAATTCTTTTCCGACCTGTGAAAAGGTTTTTTTTATGTGTATGGCCTGGGCAGCCAGTCCTCTGCTTGACAACTAAAACAATTATTTTATTTTTAATCGCACATGGTGCCTTTACGTCTGCTAACCAGGATTATATATTGTGACTCCCTTTTGCTGCGCCCAGGCTTCTGGCTCCAACCAATATTACAGCTTAACAATATAAAGACACTGCAAGCGTCATTCTGCCTGTTAACCAATAGTATTGGCATTACATAATATTAGCATCCTTCCGCCTGCTAATCCAATAGAATCAGAATTATATAAACATTTTCCTTAGTTTGTTTTAGAATCCTAGAAAGAACCATCTGTCTGCTTGCCAATAGAAGCAGCGCTCTCGCCTGGCCGGCACATGTCTGCCTCTTCAAGACCTTTTGTTTTCTAGCAGCGGCTTAGAGGCACCCATTGCTTACTATAGCCACTATACTCTACAAAACTTTACACCACTGCACGTCATTGTACTCTATGCCACTGCTCTCTATGCCACTCTACTCTGCACCACTCTGTGCCACTGCACTCCATGCCAATGCACTCTATGCCACTCTACTATATACCACTGCACTCTACAACAGTCTACTCTGCAACACTGCACTATCTAGCACTCGGTATCCTGAAATCTCTCAAAAAATGTCTTGCACTACTCCGCATTAATGCCAGGAAGACTGTCATCCAAGCGTTGATTATTTCCCACATAGATCATGCCAACGCTCTTTATGTCGGTCTGCCCGCCTACCTGCTTAGTAAGCTTCAGGTGATCCAGAATGCCGCGCCAGACTATTACTTAACCTCCCCAAGAGGACGAATGTCAGGCCGCATCTTCGTGATCTGCACTGGTTGCCAGCGGGTGAGAGGGTGAAGTTTAAGGCCCTGGTGATGGTTCATTCTGCCTTATATGGCCCGGCCTACCTTCAATCCAGATTAGGTTTCTACTCTCCGACCAGGCAGCTTCGTTCTTCTAACAAGCTACTGGTGAATGTTCCCAGGTTCCTCAAACAGAGGGCTGGTGGCAGCTCCCTGTCTCGTCTGGGGGCTATGACCTGGAATCAACTTCCAGTGGAGTTTTGCGCTGTCCGTGCTCCGAGCATATTTAGGAAAAAGCTGAAGACACTTCTTTTTAGATAAGTTCTCCTGAGCTGTTCAGACTACCTCCTAGGCACGCGCCGCACACTCATTGGAGTAGCTGTGCTTGTTATTAGTGCCAATAACATATTATAACTCTATGCCAATGCACTCTATGCTACTACACTCTACTCTGCACCTTCCTACTCTACACCACTCTGTGCCAATGTACTCTACACAACTACACTCTGCGCCACTGCATTTTCCCTCGCACCACTCCACTGTACTCTGCACCACTTCACTTTATGCCACTTCACTCTACACCACTCTACTCTGCAACACTGCACTCTCTGGCACTGAACTCTAATTCATTCTTCTCTGCACTACTGCACTCTATGCCACTGCACTCTACTCTGCACCACTCTCCTCTATGGCACTCTACTGCACCCTGAAACAATGCACTGTATGCCACTACACTCTACGCCATTATACTCTGCATCACTCCACTCTACGCCACTGCACTTGACGTCAATCCACTCTAAGACACTCTAATCTACTCTGCACCACTGAACTCTGTGACACTGTATTCTACAATACTGCACTCTATGCCACTGCACTCTATGCCACTTCACTCTACTCTGCACTGTACGCCACTGTATTTTATGCCACTGTATTCCACTCTGTGCCATTCCACTCTACGCCACTCAACTCTACGCCTCTGCAACCTACCCTGTGCGCTCCACTCCATGCCAGTGTATTCTATGCCACTGCACTGTACACCACTGCACTCAATGCCAATGCATTTTACACCACTTTACTAAAAACCAATACACTCTACGCCACTGTACTCTATGTCAATCTACTCTGCACCACTGCACTGTACGCCACTATACTCTACTCTGCAACACTCTATTCTATGCCACTGCACCCTACGCCACTCTCCTCTACACCATTTCACTCTTTGTCACTTTACTCTGCACCACTCCGTGCCACCGCACTCTACACCAATGCACTCTATACTACTCTACTCTACACCACTGCACTCCACAACACTCTACTCTGCAACACTTCACTCTCCGCCACTGAACTCTGTGCCACTCTACTCTGCACCATTCTGCTCTGTGCCACTGCACTCTAGTCTTAACCACTCTATGCCAATCTACTGCACTCTATGCCAATGCACTCTACGTCAATGCACTGTACGCCACTACACTCTATGCCACTCTAATCCACTGTGCACCATTGCACTCTATGCCACTGCAGTCTAGTCTGAACCACTTTGCTCTAGGCCACGCTACTGCAGTCTATGCGAATGCACTCTATGTAAATGCACTCTATCCCACTACATTCTACACCACTCAAACAAAACTGAAGTACTCATTCTGGGACCCACCCCTTCAGCCTGGGACGACTGTTGGTGACCAGCCATTCTGGTATCCCCTCCCACCCCGACGAACCATGCACGCAACCTCAGCATCATACTGGACTCATTGCTCTCAATGAACCGCAAAATCAATGCAGTTTCCTCAGCCTGCTTTTACTCGCTCTGCCTGCTTCAAAAGACATTCAGATGGATCCCCCCAGAATCCAGAAAGACGGTCACACACACACTCATCGCCAGCAGACACGACTATGGCAACGCACTCTACACCGGCGTCACCCAGATACAGCTCAAGAAACTACAGAACATCCAAAACACCGCAGCCAGACTGGTCCTCGACATCCCCCGCCACAGCCACATCACGCAACACCCTACAACTCCACTGGCTCCCAGTCAACAAGAGAATCACCTTCAAGCTCCTCACACATGCCTACAAAGCTCTCCATAATGAAGGACCAGCATACCTGAACCACCGCCTCACATTCCACGTACCTGCCAGACAACTCCATTCCACCCAACTCGCAATAGCCTCCATCCCCAGGATCCACAAGACCAGAACTGGAGGAAGATCCTTTTTCTACCTCGCCGCCAAGACCTGGAACACCCTGCCCCTCCACCTCAGGCAATCTGCGTCGCTGACCCAATTCAAGAAGGACCTCAAGACCTTGCTCTTCGAATGATCCTACACCTAGAAGGACCAGCAGCCCATCCCACCCCACCCCCAGCAACTTGAAACCCTCATGGGTGAGTAGCCGCGCTATACAAGCCCCTGACTGATTGACTCTGCACCATACCTCTGCACCCTACTCCAATTCACTCTACTCCTCTCTACTCTACTCTGCACCATTCTACTCTACGCCAGTGCACTCTACCCTAAGCTACTATGCACCACTGCATTCTACACCACTCCAGTCTAGATCATTCCACTCTACTCTGCACCACTCCACTCTGACACTTCACTCTATGCCACTCTACTCTGCAACACTGAAATCTATGCCACTGCACTCTATGCTACTCTACTCCACAATGCACTGCTCCAATCTACACCACTCTACTCTACTCTGCACCACTCTACTCCATGCCACTACACTCTACATACTACTCTATGCCACTGCGCTCTACCCTGCACCACTTCACTCTACGCCACTTCAATCTGCTCTGAAACAATCTACTCTACACCACTGCACTCTATGCCACTACTCTCCAACCCACTCTAGTCCACGCTGTGCTACTCCACTTTACGCCACTGCGCTCTATGACACTGCACTCTATGCCACTGCATTCTATGCCACTCTAATCTGCACCACTCTACTCTGTGCCACTGCCCTCTACACCACTTTATTCTAAACCGCTGCACTCTGCGGCAATGCACTCAATACCACTTTACTCAAAACCAATGCACTCCACACCAACTACTCTGCACCACTGCACTCTACTCCCCTATATTCCACTCTACAACCCTGTACTCTGCACCACTCTACTCTGCGCCACTCTAGTCTGCGCCAGTTTACTCTGTGCCACTGCATTCAATGCCACTTCATTCAGCAACACTCTACTCTGCAAGACTGCACTCTCCGCCACTGAACTCAACATCACTCTACTCTGCACCACTGCAATCCATACCACTATACTCACCACGTTACTCAAAACCACTGCACTATATGCCACTGCACTCTGTGCCATCTACTCTACACTACTGCACTCTATGCCACTTCACTCTACTCTGCAACACTCTACGCCACTGCACTCTGCACCACTGCACGCCAGGCCATTGCTTGCACACCACTCTTTTCTACTCTGCACCCCTGTACGCTATGCCACTGCTCTCTGCACCACTCTATTCTGCACCACTCTATGCCACTCTGCTCTATGCCACTGCACTCTATGCCACTGCACTCTACACTGCACTCCATGACACTCTCCTCTGCAAGACTGCACTCTCCTCCACTGAATTCAACACCACTGTACTCTACACCACTGCACACTACACCACACTACACCACTCTACACCATTGCACTCTGTCATTGTACTCTATGCCACTCCACTCTACAACTCTCTACTCCACTCTAACACTCTACTCCACTCTGCATCACTCAACCCTACTCCAATCTATGCCCTTCACTCTATGACACTCTACTCCCTCCACAACACTCCATGCCACTCCATGACACACCAATTCACTCCACTTCACACCATTCAACTCTACTCTACACCACTCTATGCCATTCCACCCCACTCCATAACACTCCACTCTACTCTACTTTACAACACTCCACTCCATGCCACTCTCCCTTACCCCACTAACTTTTAGCCATGCTGAACAGCAGCCTCGCTGGTGACCAACACGGCTAAAACATATTGGCAAAGCCAATAGCTCTTGCATAGGCGAGACCAATTGGCTTTGCCAATACTTGTTCTTGTTTGCTTCCTAATAATCAGCTGCCCTAGGCTTCCTTCCTCTTCATGTGTTAATCCCTCCACTGGAGAATGGATGCATTGAGTGTCCTTCTATTGTTCATTTTTCAAGCACTTCTATTTTTCTTTGTGTTTAAGCAAAAAGCACTCTACTAGAGTGTGTCTTTTTTTTAGCTGGCTCCCTCATGTAGTCTCTTCCCTTTGTGTTCCTCACTTCCTCCTTCATCCATGTTGCTTGCCACCACACGCCCTCACTCGTCCGTGTTGCTTGCTTGCACTCTATGCCACCTTCCTTTGTTGTCCAAGTTATTGCTTGCCTCTATTCGCCCCCTCCTTCTATTGTTGTCCGTGTTGTTGCTTGCCTTCAACGCCCCTTACATCTGTTGATGTCTGTGTTGCTGCTTGCTCTGACCCTCCTCCTTCCTTTCATTGTTGTCCATGTTGTTGCTTGCCTCCAACGCCCCCTACATCTGTTGATGTCTGTGTTGCTGCTTGCTGTGACCCTCCTCCTTCCTTTCATTGTTGTCCATGTTGTTGCTTGCCTCCAACGCCCCCTACATCTGTTGATGTCTGTGTTGCTGCTTGCTCTGACCCTCCTCCTTCCTTTCATTGTTGTCCATGTTGTTGCTTGCCTCCACCCGCCTCCCTCCTTCTGTTGTTGTCTGTGTTGTTGCTTGCACTGGCCCGCGTCCCTCCTTCCATTGTTATCCATGTTGTTGCTTGCCTCCACCCGCCTCCCTCCTTCTGTTGTTAACTGTGTTGTTGCTTGCCCTGACCCGCCTCCCTCCTTCTGTTGTCCATGTTGTTGCTTGCCTCCACCGCCTCCCTCCTTCTGTTGTTAACTATGTTGTTGCTTGCCCTGACCCGCCTCCCTCCTTCTGTTGTCCATGTTGTTGCTTGCCTCCACCCGCCTCCCTCCTTCTGTTGTTAACTGTGTTGTTGCTTGCCCTGACCCGCCTCCCTCCTTCTGTTGTCCATGTTGTTGCTTGCCTCCACCCGCCTCCCTCCTTCTGTTGTTAACTGTGTTGTTGCTTGCCCTGACCCGCCTCCCTCCTTCTGTTGTCAAGGTTGTTGCTTGCCTCCACCCGCTCTCTCCTTCTGCTGTTGTCCGTGTTGTTGCTTGCCTCCATCCCCGCTCCATCTGTTGTTGTCTGTGTTGTTCCTTGCCCTGACCTGCCTCCTTTCTTCTATTGTCCATTTTGTTGTTTGCCTCCACCCACCTCCCTCCTTCTGTTATTGTCCATGTTGTTGCTTGCCCTGACCCGCCCCCCTCCTTCTGTTGTCCGTGTCCTGCTTCCCCTCCCTCCCTGTTGCCTCCCGCCACCCACAAGAAAAAGCTCTATGACACAGCCAGCGCTGGCTGGGAGATAGTACTTTTTTCCCCACACCCTCTGTTGTCCATGTTGCCCCCGCCACACGTTTTCCCTTCCTCTGTGTTGCTTCGCATCCCACCAGCAAAAAAAAAGCGCTATGACACAGCCACGTTAGGTGTCTTTTTGTTTTTACTTTTACTTTCAGCCATTCTGCACAGCCACTGTGCTACTATACAACATGGCTAAATATTTTGACAAAGCCAATAGCTCTCTCATAGGCAAAACCTACTGGCTTTGCCAATGCTTGTTCCAATTTATGAACCAGCTCTTCACTTAATAGCCAGTGGGGTTAGAGAGTAAGCAGTCCTCTGCTTTTTGTCCAATAGACATTCGAGGTGTAATCATAGCCTCCTTGGCGGTGCTTCTGTGCATGCACCTTGCACATCTGTGTAAGACACACAGCTTTCTGGAGATAGGGGGTAGAGAGAAGTGCAGAACAGGGCGTGCTGAGTGCCCGAGCACGACACCCTGTGATAAGGCCCATTACCCAGAAACCTGCCCTGTGACATAGACAGCCAGTGGCAGTGGCGTTCCTATCCATGCACCTTTTTACTCTTGCAACGGGGAGAACATCTGGGAAGTGCCGGGGGCAAAAAGGAATGCTGGGTTATGGAGTGGCCCTCTGCTGTGAGAAGTGGTTAAAGAAGTGAGTGTGAGTGAGTCAGTGAGGTGGTGAGTGGGTGAACGATTCAGTGGTGGATGAACAAGTGAACAGGTGCATGAGTGCACAAGTAAATTACTCAGTTAACCAATGAGGATGTGAGTGGGTGTAGGAGAAGGAAATTAACTAATTCAACCAGTCATTCATGGGGTTAGTGGCAACA
Organism: Calotriton arnoldi; assembly: GCA_963921515.1. Taxonomy (NCBI): domain Eukaryota; kingdom Metazoa; phylum Chordata; class Amphibia; order Caudata; family Salamandridae; genus Calotriton; species Calotriton arnoldi. The sequence goes on along the minus strand of CAWUFW010002387.1, from coordinate 808,725 downwards.
GTGGGCATGCGGGTACCTTAGTGGGTGAGTGGTTCAGTGAGTAGGGGTGTGAGGCAAGAGAAGCAAGTAACTGAGTGAGAGGTGAGTGGGTGGGTAGGTGAATGACTGGGCTGGTGCATTATTAAGTCAGTGAGGAAGTGAGTGAGTTGCATGTGCACTTATTATGGGTATCGGTGGGTGGGTGGGTGATGAGTGCAGTAAAGATGGAGGTAGTGAGGAAGCGATTAAATGAGTCAGTTACTCATTAATGGGGTGGGTGAGTGAGTGAGATGTGCATGAGTCACCCAGTGAGGAAGTGAGTGATCAGGTGGGTACACTTAGCATGAGTGTGAGTAAGTGAATGGTTGGGTTTGTATGAGAAATAGGGAGCCAGCAACAGAGGGAAGGATGGTGAGAGGAACTGAGTGAGTGAGTGAGTAACCCAGTGAGGAAGTGAGTAAATGGTTGGGTTTATACGAGAAGTAGGGAGCCAGCAAATGGAGGGAAGGATGGCGAGAGGAACTGAAGAAGTGGAATGAGTGAGTGAGTTGTGCTTGATTAACCCAGTGAGGAAATTAGTGAATGGTTGGGTTTTTACGAGAAGGAGAGAGCCAGCAATGGAGGGAAGGATGGTGGGCGGAACTGAAGAAGTGGAATGAGTGAGTGAGTGAGTGAATGAGTTGTGCATGAGTAACCCAGAAAGGGAGTAAGTGAATGGTTAGGTTTGTGCAGGAAGGAGAGAGCCAGCAATGGAGGGAACGACGGCGGAAGGAACTGAAGAAGTGGAATGAGTGAGTGAATGAGTGAGTAAGTGAGTGAGTGAGTTGTGCATGAGTAACCCAGGAAGGGAGTGAGTAAATGGTTGGGTTTGTACGAGAAGGAGAGAGCCAGCAATGGAGGGAAGGATGGCGGAGGGAATTGAAGAAGTGGAATGAGTGAGGAAGTGAATGAATGGTTGGGTTTTTATGAGAAGGAGAGAGCCAGCAATTGAGAGAAGGATGGCGGGAGGAACTGAGGAAGTGAAGTGAGTGAGTGAGTGATTTTGTGGTGAGTGAGGGTGGGCATGTGAATGGGTGGGTGTTAAGAAAGTGCATTGGTAAGAGCAGTGGGTTCAGTGAACGAGAGCAGTTGGGAGTGGGCTCATTGAGTGATGGAGATGGCTGGGGTTAAGTCCTCCATGGACCCCTCTGCGGTTTCATGCCCAGGTACACATGATCTCTTCCTCAGACACATACATGTGCATAAGACACGCCAGCTCCTCCAGGATGCGACTATAAACACAACATTCCAGATCCTTCTAGCAGATAAACTGGGCTACTGAGACCTTTTCCTGAAAGCCTCGCTCTAAAGCTGCACCAGGGCCCCCTCGCTGTCCGCAGCACAGCTGCCTCTCGGACTGACGATGGAAATTATAGACACCATTTGGCACCAGTTCTGAGGCAGCTCCATTGGCTCTCCCTGTGAAGAAACCATCACATTCAAACCACATCACTCAGCAAGGCAATACATCACTAGACTCGAATCTGCGGCCAACATTAAAACCCTCTCTGTTTCAGTTAGAGGGCCCGTGAGAAGGCACGCCCCTGGAGCTGGGAGAATTTAAGGAATGCCTTCTGTACTGTATGGCACTGAAATACCAGGGTTCTCATCTGCACCCCCTCTTCTGCAGTGAATTCACCGATGGAAAGTGTTTAGAGTCGTAGGAAACAAAATGCTACAGAATTATTCAAAAACAATGAAAACTGAGCACAGCTAGTCCAGTCTGGCGCGGCAAACCTGGGGCCTTCATCTGGGCATACTCAAGGCACTAGGGCATCTCAGCGAGAAAAGCAAGAAGTGAATAGTGGAATGTTTGAATGGATCACTTATAATTACAGTTCGGCTTATTGCAGTCTCTCTCTCTCCTTTTTTCGCTCTCTATGCCATTGTAGACAGGGACCAGTCTTATGCAAATTAGGTATTTTCCTGCTCCAATGGGAACAGTGCAGCCCAAACTGCCAGGCCTGGTCCCCTCTGAATGGGAACAGAGAAACCGAGAAAGGTTTTGGTGATGTTGGGTTTCATATGGTTGTCCCAGTCTAGAATTGCACATATGGGTTGCAATGCGCACCAGAGAAACAGCCAGCAGCTGAGATTAATTCAAACTTCCACCAACCCTCCAGACACCTCCGCTCTGCCCTTCTTGCCTCACATACATCCCCCGCACCCGCGACAGCAACAGTGGGGGACGCCCCTTCTCCTACCTCGCCGCCAAGTCCTGAACGACCTTCCCCTGTACCTCAGCCTCCCTCCCGGAATTCAGAAAGGGATTCAAGACCTGGGTCCCTTCGGCAGCAGGAGCCCAGCGCCTGGATACCCTCGCGGGTGATTAGTCACGCTATACAAATCCCAGCTGATTAATTGATTGAAACATTCAATCCATCACTTTTGTTGCTATCCCTGCGTGTCGTCGTAGCACAGCGAGTAACAGCACAATCGAATGAATGCAGCCGACAAACATTCCATCCATCTCTAGTTGTACTTCTCAGTGAGTAGCTCACAGCGGGTCAGCTATACTCAGTCATCAGACAGAAACATGTCTGAAGTGAGTGGTGGTGCATTACAGAGAAGCCACGGCTTGTACCGTTCACCCTGGACTGTCCCTTACAAGCCTGGCCTGGTCTGATTGCACATGGTTTGTCCCTGTTTGAAGTGGCACAGCGAGCATTAAAAATGATGAACTTGAAATATGACGCAAAGTAATTTCTACTGGCTGAGATTAACCCAAGCATTCCATCTGTTCTTCTCTCTAAAATGAATTAATCACATGTATGATGATTCATGAAGCAGGAGCAGAAAGAGAGGAGGGGCGGTGGAAGCAGCATGTGCAATGGAAATACCATGTGCTGAAAACATAGTCACAGTAGCAACAATTTAACAATATGAAAGAAATTGCGGCATTCACAACACCAATTTTGCATAATCTGCAGTGAATGCAATTTGTTTTCAAAACATTAATCACTTTAGTTAGGCAACACCGTTGCTCTTGCATCTAGAATCATAAATATATTTGTAACGAAGGTGCTCACGTGTTGGGAAAGGAAGGGTAGGGGTGTTCTGGATCAAAGTGAGTGAGTGAGGGTAGTTGACAAGGGAGAGGTAATGTGACATATATACATCAAATTCACATAGTGAGACCTTTCCGGCCTATCACAGGTCGACTGTTCTAGTAATTACACATAGCATTGGAAGACAGTCGTCAGGGCTTGTGTAATTGTGGTAGTAGTCAACGTTTCGACCCCTTAGAAGTTCAAGGTGATTCGATCCTTAGAATGGGGTCTTCATCAGGACTGTGTGAAAGGAGCACCTAATCTGGCCAAGAGCACGTGGAATCAAGCTGTGCAGTCAAGGAGAGTGGGCTCACCGGAGCTCTCATTTACGCGAACCAGTACGGCCAAAAGTGCACGCACGAACATCCGTGGTTGAACTGTGGGTCGCAAGATCCCTCGCAGTGATAAGACAAATCTCAAACTTCAACCTTCCGGCTCCATCACTCGAGTGATCAAATTCACATAGTGAGACCTTTCCGGCCTATCACAGGTCGACTGTTCTAGTAATTACACATAGCATTGGAAGACACTGATAATAAATCTCAGTCGTCAGGGCTTGTGTAATGGTGGTAGTAGTCAACGTTTCACTCGAGTGATGGAGCCCTTTCACACAGTCCTGATGAAGACCCCATTCTAAGGGTCGAAACGTTGACTACTACCACCATTACACAAGCCCTGACGATTGAGATTTATTATCAGTGTCTTCCAATGATATGTGTAATTACTAGAACAGTCGACCTGTGATAGGCCGGAAAGGTCTCACTATGTGAATTTGATGTATATATGTCACATTACCTCTCCTTTGTCAATTACCCTCACTCACTCACTTTGATCCAGAACACCCCTACCCTTTCTTTCCCAACACTTGAGCACCTTCGTTACAAATATATTTATGATTCTAGATGCAAGAGCAACCGTGTTGCCTAACTAAAGTGATTAATGTTTTGAAAATAAATTGCATTCTCTGCAGATTATGCAAAATTGGTGTTGTGAATGCCGCAATTTCTTTCATATTGTTAAATTGTTGCTACTGTGACCAAGTGTTTATTGTACTGCAATTTTGAGCCGGGTCTGGTAGCATTTCGGGTAACCCCATTGATACTTAACACATGTGCTGAAAACAGGCGTCAAGTAGGGTTTAAGGGAATCCTCTAAAAGGGTCAGAGCTCAAGAGCTGCAAAGACCTTGCAGGACTCACACACCTTTGCGTATGCCTTGAAGCAGGGGTGTCATTGACCCCCCAGTATAGCAGCTTGAGCTGGTATTGGACGTCACTGGTCATCTCTGTGTAACGTGTTATTTATGGCTCCTTTAAATATGATCGGAGACTCTGGTTTGCAAGAAGCCCCTAAAACTGAGCTCTGGGTGAAGGAGGAAAGGGACGGGACGGAGGGGTGGAGACAAGGAGAGAGGAGAAGAGAAGGATGAGAGAGGATGAATGGATTCAGAGAGATGAACAGAGAAGAGGAAGTAGGCATGTGTAGTGAGAGGGATAGAGAGTGGATTGATGGATGAGATGCATGCAGCACAGGGTGAGGGATAGATGGAGGGACGGGACGGCGGGGTGGAAAGAAGGAGAGAGAAAAAGAGAAGGAAGGAGAGAGAATGAATGGATTCAGAGACAGATGAACAGAGAAGAGGGAGTAGTGAGAGGGATAGAGAGAGGATGGATGGATGGATGGATGGATAGATGGATGTAGCACAGGATGGGGGATAGATGGAGGGACAGGACGGAGGGGTGGAGAGAAGTAGAGAGAAGAAGAGAAGGATGGAGAGAGATGGATGGATGGATTCAGAGACAGATAGAGAAGAGGAAGTAGGCATGAGCAGGGCGAGGGCTAGAGAGAGGATGGATGGATGACTGCAGATATGTTTGTAGCATATGATGGGGATAAATGAAGGGAAGAGACAGAACTGAGGGTGTTGAGGATAGAGGAGAAGAGAAGGATGAGATAGGATGGATTGATTCAGAGACAGATGAACAGAGAAGAGGAAGTTGGCATGAGTAGTGAGAGGGATAGAGAGAGGATGGATGACTGCAGAGATATATGTAGCACAGGATGGGGATAAATGGAGGGAAGGGACGGAGGGGTGGAGAGAAGGAGAGAGAAGAAGAGAAGGATGGATGGATTTAGAGACAGATGAATAGAGAAGAGGAAGTAGGCATGAGTAGTGAGAGGGATAGAGAGAGGATGGATGACTGCAGAGATATATGTAGCACAGGATGGGGATAAATGGAGGGAAGGGACGGAGGGGTGGAGAGAAGGAGAGAGAAGAAGAGAAGGATGGATGGATTTAGAGACAGATGAATAGAGAAGAGGAAGTAGGCATGAGTAGGGCGAGGGGTAGAGAGAGAAGAGAGGGATGGCTGGATGAGTGCAGAGATGTATGTAGCACAGGATGGAGGGATAGATGGAAGGAAGGATGTAGTATGAATGAATGGAGAGAAGGATGGATGAATGGAAAGAAAAGACAGAGTGACTGATGGAAAGAAGGAAGGTAGATTGATGGATGGTTAGAAGGATATCAAGAAGGAAGGATGGATGATGAATGGAAAAGGAAAGAAGGAAAAGACAAAGAAGGATGGGTGAGTAGTTGGACGGATGGACAAAGTACATTAAGGATAGAAATAAGGAAGGCAGGCAAGATGGAAAAAGACAGAGAGAAGGAAGGACAAACGTCTGACAGAAGGGTGAGAGAAGGAAGGAAGGGCATTTAAGATTTTTTGAACTTCTTCAAGGGGTGAAATCTGCTGAGTGACTGTCGGTTCACTTCCCTCACCCCTCTCCGCTCAAGAGTATTTGGAACATGGTTCAAAGTGGGGGGTATTTTATTTACTCCCTTGAGGAAAGAATCCGATTGATTCCTCCTACCTGCTGAATTAACACCAGGTCATTGTCCTGACTCTGCCTGTCTGGTATAAAACTCTCTCAGAGGGCTCGAGGAGCAAATCTTGGAATTCTACTCACAAGTACCCTATAGTGTCAGGTCTGTTGTTGTGCCAACAAGCCCCACCCTTCAAAGGCATCTTGTATTTTCTGGATGAGGTTGCAGTAACTTTGCACTTGCACTATGTTTTTTGCTCACTTTTCACTGTGCGCTGTGCTGTGTGCACTATCATTTTAAACGTAGGTACCATATGTCAAACCAATATATAATTGCAATGTCAGTTAGAAGATTTGGGCTTCTTACTGCTTATTGCAGTCAGATCATATACTTATTAGATCCTCGCGCCTGGGGCCCTTGGTTGTTGCTTACACTGTGCTTTCAAGAGACACCTGTGGAGCCACAGTTTTACATATCAAAGCCCCAAGTGACTGTTATCAGTAACAGATCTCTGAGGTATGTAGGTCATTGCAAGAATAGATCTTCGAGTGAGTGTACAGCAGCGATAAGTGCCACGGAGTGTCAGCAAGCATACATCCATTTCATAGTATTATAGCAAGAATTGATTGATTGATTGATTGATTGATTGATTGATTGATTGATTGATTGAAGGAACGTTTGTACCTCATGCACTCAGAGTGCATTACCTTTCAGAGACCATATTATCTCATTTGTATTTATTTGGCATTTGTAGACCGTGATGGTTACTCCAACGGAGTGTCCCCGCGCTAGGATTCCACACAAAAAGGATCGACAAAGGATTCCACCCAGAGGATCTGAACTTACATATATAAAACGAGGAGACAGAATCTAGAAAAGACATTGTTTTTGTAGACCTTCGTAAAAGCTGCATATTTTCAGTTCTAATATAAATGGGCTCATATAACAGTCAGTTGGCATTCATTTACAGAGGGAGCACGTGCTTGAGAAAACATTGCAGATCCGGCACCTGCCACCATCCAGTGGATTCGCCTTGTTAACTGCTACATCATTAATACACAGGCCACCTTTGCTTTAAAGTCTGTAAATAAAGGTTGCAACACACAGGCTGGGCCCTCAAAAAGTGCAGGTCTAGAGAATAATAAATGTAAAATAATGTTTGTTCTTTTTTAATCAACGTCATTTTGTATATTGTAGATTTCATTGTAAGATCTTAGGGGCATATTAGCAAGACCCACGTTAAAATTATCGCCGTTTTAGCGGCAGGAAACTGCCGCTAAAACGGCGATAATGGGCTTGCTAATATGCGTTATAGAATTCCAATAGAAGCCCAGGTTAGATGTGCAGGACATCTAACCTGTGCTTCTATTGGAATTCCATAACGCATATTAGCAAGCCCATTATCGCCGTTTTAGCGGTAGTTTCCTGCCACTAAAACGGCGATAATTTTAACGTGGGTCTTGCTAATATGCCCCTAAATCTCTAATAAAACCTTGGGGCATATCTACAAGGGCTGGCGATAATTATCGCTCAGCGCTCTTAGCGTGAGGATAATTATCGCCGGCCAACTCTGAATTTTATCGCGGAGATAGCGTGCTATCAGCAACGCTTATCTCCAAAGCGATAAAATTCAGAGCGCAAGCTGCCAACTGTACGATTATCGCTGGAAATCCAGCGATAATCGCACAACTTTTGGCGATAGCTTGCTGATAGGGCAAGACATACTTAGCCATGATATCCACCTTCCATAGGATATCATGGCTAAGTCAGTCTTGAAGCAGGCGTTAGGAAAGTAGCGATAACTGAGGTTATCGCTACTTTTCTTGTCGCTATGCTTCTTTGCCTGAGGCTTGATAATAGGAGAAATGTCGCTTAGCGACATTTCTCCCGTTATCCTGGGGAGGAACGCCCACTTTGCATCTCATTAGAGATGCAGAGCTGGGCGATAAGGAAAGGGCGATGTAGCATGGATTCACGCGTTAGCGTGTCCTTGCTAATAGGGCGATAAAATTATCGCCGCTTTTCGTCCGAAAACGGACGCTAAAGCGGCGATAATTTTATCGCCAGCCCTTGTAGATATGCCCCCTTGTACCTTGAGAAGAATGCCCCCCTGCCCCTTTCTGATGGGCATGCCAGGTGTCCACAAAAGCAGGAATTGTCAGAGGTTGGGTCGGAGCTGTGCATGCTCACCACCCCGCAGGACAGGAATGTCGCCTGCTCGTCCTTCACCTGTGGGTGAAGAGGGTGTCAGCCTTGGTTCTAGCGAGGTGAACATACCGGGGGCACTTCCTTGCATGGTGGGCAGGCTGCACTCACCTTTTTGTGTAGGTCCACCACCCTGGGAGTGGCAGACGTTCATGGAGACTCACATGGTGATATAATATTTCTATTTTCATGTGAAGCACACTACTGCTTCTCAGCCTAGTGCTCTGCATTAGAACAATAAATACATGACAAAAGTGACTGAAATGATTCTTTTTGTTAGATGTTATAGCTATCATTCCTGTAAGGACCCAAAGGAGGTGAATTTCACTCATGGTCACACCAGCAAGTTTCAATGTTTCATTTTGTACAATATATTCTTTTTTGTTTACTATTTCAAGTTTTCATGTGAAGCTTTATGCCCAGGTGGACTATATAATATCACCAAATAAATAAAGCAAAGAAGTAAAGGGATTAATTTGCATTTTTTATTATTCTTGTGAGAACCTTAATACCGTAATGAAGACAAGGGACTCATGCTGTGTATTTATAAAATGTCACTTTTTGCTTGTAAAAAATTGAGCATCTGTTTTTATCCCTTTAGCACCAAATCTGTGTAAATCTTTTCCCTTACAAAAGAAATTCATTCTTTCTTTATTTAGTTTTGATGGTCATTTTCCCGTGAGGTCCTAAGGAAGGTTAGTGCCTCCTTTTAAACCTACTTTTGGGAATCTTAAGGAATTAGGTGAGTCCCTTTTTCTCATATTTGCAAACTTTCAGTTTTTCTTGCCATAAAAGAGATTGTGTTTTTTTTTTTTTTTCGTTATCTTTGTGAGGACCCAAGGAACGTGATTGCCCCTTATATTTGAATTTACAAGGTTTAGTGTTACATTGCCACACAAATAGTCTTTCTTTTTCTATTTTGTTCTCCATTTATGTGAATCACCTTCTTAACTCTTTGTCCAAGAGAGCAAACTATAACAACACTGAATAAATAAAACAAATTAATAACAAGATTCTTTTTGTTATCTCATTATTGCCGTGAATATCCAGCAAAGATGATTGTCCCTTATACTCACGGTTACAAAGTTTCACTGTTTCATTGATGTACAAGATATTCGTTTTTTTATTTACTGTTTCTAGTTTTCATGTGAAGCACAGTATCAAGGCCCCGGTGAACTATATAAAGACACATAAAATAAGAAAAGCTATATTTTTTTAAAATTATTATTCCTAAGGACCTTAATGAAGACAAATATCTCTTTTATTTTCAAAATTCTTTTTATTATTTCTTTGAAACCATACCAAATTAAAAAGATCAATAAAGAAAATATGTCTACATTCCAAAACACACCGGTTAAAAATTTAAGAAGTCTTTATCTAAATCTGTTCCTGAAATGGGACTTTTATTTCAAGAACCATTTGCCTGAGAGATAATGTCCTCATTGCCATATAAAGTGATACACAGATGTGAGGCTGATGCATTACAGTGATGGCTTTGATCTAAGCCCCTTCCAGTTGTTTGGTGTTCCGGTTAGGTGCCACCATGATTGTACGTTGGATAATTGTCGTATGTGTAGGTGTCCGCGTTCTGGTACAGCTCCTTGGCTGTCCGCCTGGCTTCCTTGGCGATGCTCTGGAACCTCCGCAGGAAGACGATGACGAAGATGAGCAGTATGGCCTGGATGGCGATGAAGACGAAGAGACAGAGCTGCGAGATGAGCGCCATGTTGCAGTACCAGTACTGGCAGGTGGCGAGGACCTCATCCTCGGTCAGGTACATAATGACCCGCCCGCGCAGCTTCTCAGGGGTGGTGCAGACCACATCCTTGTAGAGGGACCGCGCCTGCTGCTTCTGCATCCAGGTGCGCAGGTAGAGCACAGTGCAGTCGCAATTCCACGGGTTCTGCTGTAGGTGGACCTCGCGGAGGAGGCGCAGGTTGTCGAAGAGGCCATTGGGGATGGTGGTCAAGCGGTTCTGGTTGAGGCGGATGACTTCGGTGGAAGGTGGGAAGGAGGTCGGTAGGTTCTGCTCAAGGAGGTCCTTGCTGCCACAGTCCACAATGTTGGAGGTACAGCGGCACAGCGGGGGGCAGCCGGACACTGCAAAAGGGAGGAGGGCCAGCAGGGAAAGATGCAGCATCCATGATCTCATTTCCATGCCTGGAATCAGGGCACCATACCATACACTGCAGCCAGGACACCCTCTGGAATTGACAAACAAAAATGATGTCAGATCAATGTATTTCTTTGCATTACTCAAAGTGTGTATATTGCAGGCACATCCCTTTGATCTGTAATGTGTACACTTTTCTCTTGTACCTGTCTATGTTTAGCATCATTGAGACCCTTGTTTATTACTCATCTAGACTTGGTTTACTTGTGAGTATGTTTTACACACACTTCTTAGATAAAAGCTAATTTTGTGTTTTGTTAAACATGGCAGCCTGCTAGAGTTACTCTGAATCTGTGAGAGCAGGCCAGGGCACCTTATCATGCTGATAACGTGGGGTGTGTGGGACTGGGGCAGGGACAGTCCAAGGTCCAGTCAATATTAAAGTGTTGATTGTCAGGTCACTGATTCATAAGAAGACTTTATTGACTGGGTGACCTATGCTGCACCTCACCTAGAGTTTTGGAGGAATCTATTCCTATGTAACCTGATGTTTAGGCCCAATTCTCAGCCCCAAATCATCCAAAAAACATAAAGAATTCACCAAAATGGGCAGAAAGGAAGAGATGATTTAAGGCCTGTGTAATATATCACTTCTATTGTTTCTGGCTAGGCGTCTCCTGTACATGGCATGTCTCTTGTTCTGTGTCTGGCTAGGCGTCTCCTGTACATGGCATGTCTCTTGTTCTGTGTCTGGCTAGGCGTCTCCTGTACATGGCATGTCTCTTGTTCTGTGTCTGGCTAGGCGTCTCCTGTACATGGCATGTCTCTTGTTCTGTTTCTGGCTAGGCGTCTCCTGTACATGGCATGTCTCTTGTTCTGTCTCTGGCTAGGTGTCTTCTGTTCATGACATATGCCTGGTTCTGTCTCGGAAACGGTGTCTCCTGTACATGACATGTCTCTTGTTCTGTCCCTGGATAGCTCTCTCCTGTTCTTGACATGTCTCTTGTTATGTCTCTGGTTGGTTGTCTACAGCATATGACATCTTTTGTGCTGCCTCTGGCTAGTTCTCTCCTGTTCTTGACATGTCTCTTGTTATGTCTCTGGTTGGTTGTCTACAGCATATGACATCTTTTGTGCTGCCTCTGGCTAGTTCTCTCCTGTTCTTGACATGTCACTTGTCCTGCCTCTAGCTAGATGTCTCTTGTACATGACATGTCTCTTATTCTGACCCTAGATAGCTCTCTCCTGTTCTTGACATGTCTCTTGTTCTGTCTCTGGATAGCTCTCTCCTGTTCTTGACATGCCTCTTCTTTCTGTCTCTGGCTAGTTGTCTCCTGTACATGACATGTCTCTTGGTCTGTCTCTTGCAGGGTGTGTCTTGTACATGATATGTCTCCTGTTCTGTCTATGGCTAGGTGTCTCTTGTACATGACTTGTCTAATGTTCTGTTACTGGCTAGGTGTCTTCTGTACATGTCTGGTCCCTTGTTCTGTCTCTGGCTAGGTGTCTCCAGTACATGACTTGTCTCTTGTTCGGCCTCTGGCTAGTTGTCTCCTATACATGACATACCTCTTGTTCTGTCTCTGGCTAGGTGTCTTCTGTTCTTGACATGTGCCTGGTTCTGTCTCAGACACGGTGTCTCCAGCATTTGACATGTCTCTTGCTCTGTCTATTGCTAGTTCTGTGATTTTCATGACATGTCTCTTGTTCTGTCTTTGGCTAGGTGTCACTTGTACATGACATGTCTCTTGTTCTATCTCTGGCTAGTTGTCTCCTGTACATGACATGTGTCTTGTTCTGTCTCTGGTGAGGTGTTTTCTGTTCTTGACATGTGTCTGGTTCTGTCGCAGCTACGTCTTCCGCTCTTGACACGTCTCTTGCTCTCTCTATTGCTAGTTCTCTCATTTTCATTACATGTCTCTTGTTCTGTCTCTGGCTAGGTGTCTCTTGTATATGACATGTCTCTTGTTCTGTCTTTGGCTAGGTGTCACTTGTACATGACATGGCTCTTGTTCTATCTCGGGCTAGTTGTCTCCTTTTCTTGTCATGTCTCTTGTCCTGTCTTTGGCTAGTTGTCTCCTGTACATGACATATCTCTTGTTCTGTCTCTGGTGAGGTGTTTTCTGTTCTTGACATGTGCCTGGTTCTGTCTCAGATACGTCTTCCGCCCTTGACACGTCTCTTGCTCTCTCTATTGCTAGTTCTCTCATTTTCATGACATGTCTCTTGTTCTGTCTCTGGCTAGGTGTCTTTTGTACATGACATGTCTCTTCTTCTGTCTCTGGCTAGGTGTCTTTTGTACATGACATGTGTCTGGTTCTGTCTCAGACACGTCTCCTGCTCTTGACACGTCTCTTGCTCTCTCTATTGCTAGTTCTCTCATTTTCATGACATGGCTCTTGTTCTGTCTCTGGCTAGGTGTCTCTTGTATATGACATGTCTCTTGTTCTGTCTTTGGTAAGTGTCACTTGTACATGACATGTCTTTTGTTCTATCTCTGGCTAGTTGTCTCCTTGTCTTGACATGTCTCTTGTTCTGTCTTTGGCTAGTTGTTTCCTGTACATGACATATCTCTTGTTCTGTCTCTGGTGAGGTGTTTTCTGTTCTTGACATGTGTCTGGTTCTGTCTCAGATACGTCTTCCGCTCTTGACACGTCTCTTGCTCTCTCTATTGCTAGTTCTCTCATTTTCATGACATGGCTCTTGTTCTGTCTCTGGCTAGGTGTCTTTTGTACATGGCGTCTCATGTTCTTCCTATGTCTCAGACACGTCTCCTGTTCTTGACACGTCTCTTGCTCTCTCTATTGCTAGTTCTCTCATTTTCATTACATGGCTCTTGTTCTGTCTCTGGCTCGGTGTCTCTTGTATATGACATGTCTCTTGTTCTGTCTTTGGTAGGTGTCACTTGTACATGACATGTCTTTTGTTCTATCTCTGGCTAGTTGTCTCCTTGTCTTGACATGTCTCTTGTTCTGTCTTTGGCTAGTTGTTTCCTGTACATGAAATATCTCTTGTTCTGTCTCTGGTGAGGTGTTTTCTGTTCTTGAGATGTGTCTGGTTCTGTCTCAGATACGTCTTCCGCTCTTGACACGTCTCTTGCTCTCTCTATTGCTAGTTCTCTCATTTTCATGACATGGCTCTTGTTCTGTCTCTGGCTAGGTGTCTTTTGTACATGGCGTCTCATGTTCTTCCCATGGCTAGGTGTCTCTTGTACATGACATGTCTCCTGTCCTGTCTCTGGCTAGTTCTCTCCAGTTTTTGACATGTTCTGTCTCTGGCTAGGTGTCTCTTCTACATGGCATGTCTCCTGTTCTGTCTCTGGCTAGTTCTCTCCAGTTCTTGACATGTTCTGTCTCTGACTAGTTGTTGCCTGTACATGACATGTCACCCGTGCATGTCTTGTTCTGTCTCTGGCTAGGTGTCTCTTGTATATGACATGTCTCCTGTTTTGTCTCAGGCTAGGTGTCTCTTGTACATGAAATGTCTCTTGTTCTGTCCCTGGCTAGGTGTCTCTTGTACATGACATGTTTCCTGTTCTATCCCTGGCTAGTTTTCTCTAGTTCTTGACATGTCATTACCTCAGTATCCACTGTTGAAAATGTGTCTCTTGCTCTCTCTCTGGCTAGTTCTCTTGCGTGCATGAAATATCTCTTTTTGTCTGGTCTAGTTCCCTCCTCTGCTTGACAGGTCTATTCTTCCATTTCTTGCTAGTTCTCTCTGGTTCATGATATGTCTCCCTTTATGTGCCTTGCTTGTTCTCTCTTGTTTATGACAAATCTAGTTCTGTCTCTGGCTGATGCGTTCTTCTTATGTCTCTTTTTCTGTCTCTAGATAGTTATCTCATCTTCTTGATGTTTCTCTGGTTCTGTTTCTATTTGTTATCTCCTGTTCTTGACACTCCTCTGGCTCATTCTCTGCTGTTCATGACAACCCACTTATTCTGTTTTGGGCTAGTTCTCTGCTGTTCATGGCGTGTATCTTGTTCTGTCCTATCTCTGGATATTGTTTTTTTCTGTTCTTGACATGTGTCTGGCTAGGTGTCTCTTGTATATGACATGTCTCTTGTTCTGCCTCTGGCTAGGTGTCTCTCATGCATGACATGTCTCCTGTTCTATCTCTGGCTAGGTGTCTCTTGTACATGAATTGTCTCTTGTTCTGTCCCTGGCTGGGTGTCTCTTGTACATGACATGTCTCCTTTTCTATCCATGGCTAGATGTCTCCTGTACATGGCATGTCTCTTGTTCTGTCTCTGGCTAGGTGTCTCTTGTATATGACATGTCTCTTGTTCTATCTCTGGATAGGTGTCTCTTGTGAATGACATGTCTCCTGTTCTATCTCTGGCTAGGTGTCTCTTGTATATGACATGTCTCCTATTTTGTCTCTGGCTAAGTGTCTCTTGTACATGACATGTCTCCTGTTCTGTCTCTGGCTAGATGTCTCTTGTACATGACATGTCTCATTTTCTATCCCTGGGTATTCTCTCTAGTTCTTGACATGTCATTACCTCAGTCTCCACTGTTCAAGATGTGACTCTTGTTCTCTCTCTGGCTAGTTCTCTGGTGTGCATGAAATATCTCTTTTTTTGTCTGGTCTAGGTCTCTTCTCTGTTTGACAGGTCTATTCTTCCATTTCTTGCTAGTTCTCTCTGGTTCGTGATATGTCTCCTTTTCTGTGTCTAGCTTGTTCTCTCTTGTTTATGACCAATCTAGTTCTGTCTCTGGCTGATGTGTTCTTCTTGTGTCTCCTTTTCTGTCTCTAGATAGTTATCTCATCTTCTTGATGCTTCTTTGGTTCTTTTTCCATTTGTTCTCTCCTGTTCTTGACACTCCTCTGGCTCATTCTCTGCTGTTCGTGACAGACCACTTGTTCTGTTTTGGGCTAGTTCTCTCCTCTGCATGTTCATGGCGGGTATCTTTTTCTGTCCTATCTCTGGATATTGTTTTTTCTGTTCTTGACATGTGTCTTGTTCTGCCTCTGGCTAGTTTTGTCCTGCTCTTGGCGTTTCTCTTGTTCTCCTTCTAGTCAGTTCTTTCCTGCTTTTGACATGTCTCCTTTTCATCTTTAGTATACATGGTTTTCCTACGTCTGGACTAGATTTAGGACTTTTGGGGATTAAAAATCCCCAAGATGGGGTGTGTGACATCTCTGTCACATGGTGAAACCTCTTACATCATTCAACATGGGTGGCATGTGTGTGAAGAGCTCTGGAAAGGTTTGTGAATGCCCTCAAAGTTACTACCTTTCCAGAGGTCACGGCCCTCCTCTCTTGTAAATGATTTTCACATGCGTTGGCCTGAATCTATTGTTATCTGAAGAGGAAGTTGGCATGAGTAGTGAGAAGGATAGAGAGAGGATGGATGGATGACTGCAGAGATATATGTAGCACAGGATGGGGATAAATGGAGGGAAGGGACGGAGGGGTGGAGAGAAGGAGAGAGAAGAAGAGAAGGATGGATGGATTTAGAGACAGATGAATAGAGAAGAGGAAGTAGGCATGAGTAGGGAGAGGGGTAGAGAGAGAAGAGAGGGATGGCTGGATGAGTGCAGAGATGTATGTAGCACAGGATGGAGGGATAGATGGAAGGAATGTAGTATGCATGAATGGAGAGAAGGATGGATGAATGGAAAGAAAAGACAGAGTGACTGATGGAAAGAAGGACGGTAGATTGATGGATGGTTAGAAGGATATCAAGAAGGAAGGATGGATGATGAATGGAAAAGGAAAGAAGGAAAAGACAAAGAAGGATGGGTGAGTAGTTGGACAGATGGACAAAGTACATTAAGGGTAGAAATAAGGAAGGAGAACAAGATGGAAAAAGACAGAGAGAAGGAAGGACAAACGTCTGACAGAAGGGTGAGAGAAGGAAGGAAGGGCATTTAAGATTTTTTGAACTTCTTCAAGGGGTGAAATCTGCTGAGTGACTGTCGGTTCACTTCCCTCACCCCTCTCCGCTCAAGAGTATTTGGAACATGGTTCAAAGTGGGGGGTATTTTATTTACTCCCTTGAGGAAAGAATCCGATTGATTCCTCCTACCTGCTGAATTAACACCAGGTCATTGTCCTGACTCTGCCTGTCTGGTATAAAACTCTCTCAGAGGGCTCGAGGAGCAAATCTTGGAATTCTACTCACAAGTACCCTATAGTGTCAGGTCTGTTGTTGTGCCAACAAGCCCCACCCTTCAAAGGCATCTTGTATTTTCTGGATGGGGTTGCGGTAACTTTGCACTTGCACTATGTATTTTGCTCACTTTCACTGTGCGCTGCGCTGTGTGCACTATCATTTTAAACGTAGGTACCATATGTCAAACGAATATATAATTGCAATGTCAGTTAGAAGATTTGGGCTTCTTACTGCTTATTGATGTCAGATCATATACTTATTAGATCCTCGCGCCTGGGGCCCTTGGTTGCTGCTTACACTGTGCTTTCAAGAGACACCTGTGGAGCCACAGTTTTACATATCAAAGCCCCAAGTGACTGTTATCAGTAACAGATCTCTGAGGTATGTAGGTCATTGCAAGAATAGATCTTCGAGTGAGTGTAAAGCAGCGATAAGTGCCACGGAGTGTCAGCAAGCATACATCCATTTCATAGTATTATAGCAAGAATTGATTGATTGATTGATTGATTGATTGATTGATTGATTGATTGAAGGAACGTTTGTACCTCATGCACTCAGAGTGCATTACCTTTCAGAGACCATATTATCTCATTTGTATTTATTTGGCATTTGTAGACCGTGATGGTTACTCCAACGGAGTGTCCCGCGCTAAGATTCCACACAAAAAGGATCGACAAAGGATTCCACCCAGAGGATCTGAACTTACATATATAAAACGAGGAGACAGAATCTAGAAAAGACATTGTTTTTGTAGACCTTCGTAAAAGCTGCATATTTTCAGTTCTAATATAAATGGGCTCATATAACAGTCAGTTGGCATTCATTTACAGAGGGAGCACGTGCTTGAGAAAACATTGCAGATCCGGCACCTGCCACCATCCAGTGGATTCGCCTTGTTAACTGCTACATCATTAATACACAGGCCACCTTTGCTTTAAAGTCTGTAAATAAAGGTTGCAACACACAGGCTGGGCCCTCAAAAAGTGCAGGTCTAGAGAATAATAAATGTAAAATAATGTTTGTTCTTTTTTAATCAACGTCATTTTGTATATTGTAGATTTCATTGTAAGATCTTAGGGGCATATTAGCAAGACCCACGTTAAATTATCGCCGTTTAGCGGCAGGAAACTGCCGCTAAAACGGCGATAATGGGCTTGCTAATATGCGTTATAGAATTCCAATAGAAGCCCAGGTTAGATGTGCAGGACATCTAACCTGTGCTTCTATTGAATTCCATAACGCATATTAGCAAGTCCATTATCGCCGCTTTAGCGGTAGTTTCCTGCCACTAAAACGGCGATAATTTTAACGTGGGTCTTGCTAATATGCCCCTAAATCTCTAATAAAACCTTGGGGCATATCTACAAGGGCTGGCGATAATTATCGCTCAGCGCTCTTAGCGTGAGGATAATTATCGCCGGCCAACTCTGAATTTATCGCGGAGATAGCGTGCTATCAGCAACGCTTATCTCCAAAGCGATAAAATTCAGAGCGTAAGCTGTCAACTGTACGATTATCGCTGGAAATCCAGCGATAATCGCACAACTTTGGCGATAGCTTGCTGATAGGGCAAGACATACTTAGCCATGATATCCACCTTCCATAGGATATCATGGCTAAGTCAGTCTTGAAGCAGGCGTTAGGAAAGTAGCGATAACAGAGGTTATCGCTACTTTTCTTGTCGCTATGCTTCTTTGCCTGAGGCTTGATAATAGGAGAAATGTCACTTAGCGACATTTCTCCCGTTATCCTGGGGAGGAACGCCCACTTTGCATCTCATTAGAGATGCAGAGCTGGGCGATAAGGGAAAGGGCGATGTAGCATGGATTCACGCGTTAGCGTGTCCTTGCTAATAGGGCGATAAAATTATCGCTGCTTTTCGTCCGAAAACGGACGCTAAAGCGGCGATAATTTTATCGCCAGCCCTTGTAGATATGCCCTCTTGTACCTTGAGAAGAATGCCCCCTGCCCCTTTCTGACGGGCATGCCAGGTGTCCACAAAAGCAGGAGTTGTCAGAGGTTGGGTCAGAGCTGTGCATGGTCACCACCACCGCAAGGCAGGAATGTTGCGTGCTCATCCTTCACCTGTGGGTGAAGAGGGTGTCAGCCTTGGTTCTAGCGAGGTGAACATACCAGGGGCACTTCCTTGCATGGTGGGCAGGCTGCACTCACCTTTTGTGTAGGTCCACCACCCTGGGAGTGGCAGACGTTCATGGAGACTCACATGGTGATATAATATTTCTATTTTCATGTGAAGCACACTACTGCTTCTCAGCCTAGTGCTCTGCATTAGAACAATAAATACATGACAAAAGTGACTGAAATGATTCTTTTTGTTAGATGTTATAGCTATCATTCCTGTAAGGACCCAAAGGAGGTGAATTTCACTCATGGTCACACCAGCAAGTTTCAATGTTTCATTTTGTACAATATATTCTTTTTTGTTTACTATTTCAAGTTTTCATGTGAAGCTTTATGCCCAGGTGGACTATATAATATCACCAAATAAATAAAGCAAAGAAGTAAAGGGATTAATTTGCATTTTTTATTATTCTTGTGAGAACCTTAATACTGTAATGAAGACAAGGGACTCATGCTGTGTATTTATAAAATGTCACTTTTTGCTTGTAAAAATTGAGCATCTGTTTTTATTATCCCTTTAGCACCAAATCTGTGTAAATCTTTTCCCTTACAAAAGAAATTCATTCTTTCTTTATTTAGTTTTGATGGTCATTTTCCCGTGAGGTCCTAAGGAAGGTTAGTGCCTCCTTTTAAACCTACTTTTGGGAATCTTAAGGAAATCAGGTGAGTCCCTTTTTTTCTCATATTTACAAACTTTCAGTTTTTCTTGCGATAAAAGAGATTGTTTTTTTTAATTTTCGTTATTTTTGTGAGGACCCAAGGAACGTGATTGCCCCATATATTTGTATTTACAAGGTTTAGTGTTACATTGCCACACAAAGAGTCTTTCTTTTTCTATTTTGTTCTCCATTTATGTGAATCACCTTCTTACCTCTTTGTCCAAGAGAGCAAACTATAACAACACTGAATAAATAAAACAAATTAATAACAAGATTCTTTTTGTTATCTCATTATTGCCGTGAATATCCAGCAAAGACGATTGATTGTCCCTTATACTCACGGTTACAAAGTTTCACTGTTTCATTGATGTACAAGATATTCGTTTTTTTTTAACTGTTTTTAGTTTTCATGTGAAGCACAGTATCAAGGCCCAGGTGAACTATATAAAAATACAAAACCTAAAACCCGAGGTGTCGGGTAAAGGGCCTAGCCATTAAACTGGGATAGGGTTTCCAATCAGTTAGATCCAGAAACACCAACAGGAAAGAAAAATTTCTTTCTTGAGTCCCCTCGCTCACCAGGGTTTCCCCACGGTGACATGCTTCATCATAGGGGCCATCTCAGCTCTCTACGAGCCGAGGCGTGCTGCGACTTGCGAAATTTACGTAGGAGCACTTTTGTGGAAGACTATGTGTAGTGTAAGAGTGTAGTGGAGTGGACTAAAGTGTGTTAAAAATACCTTGCTAGAGGGCGAAAAACTTTATTGTTGCTCCTAGTTTGGTATGTCTAAAAAAAAGGGGGGGGTGTGAAACAAGTAAACCTAACTATAATGAGTCAGAAATCCTTGGTATACATCACATGTTTCGAGCTTCCCCAAAGCTCTTCATCAGGACCACACAGGGACCAGCCCTGTGTTTGCCACTCCTAATTAAGCCAATATGAGGCAATCTAAACAATGATTAAATGAACGCTGCAAAAGTAAAGCATGCGTTAATCCATACATACGATCAAGACTTTTTCACGTAGTATTTCTAAGGAAGCATGTATGCGGTCCGGTGGGGAGACTACTAGGTATTTTCTAGCGAGGCACTCTCTTATCAATTTCCGGATTTAGGACTCAGAGATCCCTCGACCCCTTCGGTCCATGAGGCATATACATGCTTCCTTAGAAATACTACGTGAAAAAGTCTTGATCGTATGTATGGATTAACGCATGCTTTACTTTTGCAGCGTTCATTTAATCATTGTTTAGATTGCCTCATATTGGCTTAATTAGGAGTGGCAAACACAGGGCTGGTCCCTGTGTGGTCCTGATGAAGAGCTTTGGGAAGCTCGAAACATGTGATGTATACCAAGGATTTCTGACTCATTATAGTTAGGTTTACTTGTTTCACACCCCCCTTTTTTTAGACATACCAAACTAGGAGCAACAATAACGTTTTTCGCCCTCTAGCAAGGTATTTTAACACACTTTAGTCCACTCCACTACACTCTTACACTACACATAGTCTTCCACAAAAGTGCTCCTACGTAAATTTCGCAAGTCGCAGCACGCCTCGGCTCAGAGAGCTGAGATGGCCCCTATGATGAAGCATGTCACCGTGGGAAACCCTGGTGAGCGAGGGACTCAAGAAATAAATTTTTCTTTCCTGTTGGTGTTTCTGGATCTAACTGATTGGAAACCCTATCCCAGTTTAATGGCTAGGCCTCTACCCGACACCTCGGGTTTTAGGTTTTGTATTGATAAAGGAGGGTGGACCTAGCTTAAAAACCTCTTCTCTCCCCCTATTTTTTGATT
Organism: Calotriton arnoldi; assembly: GCA_963921515.1. Classification (NCBI taxonomy): domain Eukaryota; kingdom Metazoa; phylum Chordata; class Amphibia; order Caudata; family Salamandridae; genus Calotriton; species Calotriton arnoldi. Next base: position 787,791 of record CAWUFW010002387.1, on the reverse strand, counting down.
GAACTATATAAAAACACATAAAATAAGAAAAGCTATATTTTTTTATTTTTTATTATTCCTAAGGACCTTAATGAAGACAAATATCTCTTTTATTTTCAAAATTCTTTTTATTATTTCTTTGAAACCATACCAAATTAAAAAGATCAATAAAGAAAATATGTCTACATTCCAAAACATTTCTGTTTCCACATTTCACACCTGTTAAAAATTTCAGAAGTCTTTATCTAAATCTGTTCCTGAAATGGGACTTTTGTTTCAAGAACCATTTGCCTGAGAGATAATGTCCTCATTGCCATATAAAGTGATACACAGATGTGAGGCTGATGCATTACAGTGATGGCTTTGATCTAAGCCCCTTCCAGTTGTTTGGTGTTCCGGTTAGGTGCCACCATGATTGTACGTTGGATAATTGTCGTATGTGTAGGTGACCGCGTTCTGGTACAGCTCCTTGGCTGTCCGCCTGGCTTCCTTGGCGATGTTCTGGAACCTCCGCAGGAAGACGATGACGAAGATGAGCAGTATGGCCTGGATGGCGATGAAGACGAAGAGACAGAGCTGCGAGATGAGCGCCATGTTGCAGTACCAGTACTGGCAGGTGGCGAGGACCTCATCCTCAGTCAGGTACATAATGACCCGCCCGCGCAGCTTCTCAGGGGTGGTGCAGACCACATCCTTGTAGAGGGACCGCGCCTGCTGCTTCTGCATCCAGGTGCGCAGGTAGAGCACAGTGCAGTCGCAGTTCCACGGGTTCTGCTGTAGGTGGACCTCGCGGAGGAGGCGCAGGTTGTCGAAGAGGCCATTGGGGATGGTGGTCAAGCGGTTCTGGTTGAGGCGGATGACTTCGGTGGAAGGTGGGAAGGAGGTCGGTAGGTTCTGCTCAAGGAGGTCCTTGCTGCCACAGTCCACAATGTTGGAGGTACAGCGGCACAGCGGGGGGCAGCCGGACACTGCAAAAGGGAGGAGGGCCAGCAGGGAAAGATGCAGCATCCATGATCTCATTTCCATGCCTGGAATCAGGGCACCATACCATACACTGCAGTCAGGACACCCTCTGGAATTGACAAACAAAAATGATGTCAGATCAATGTATTTCTTTGCATTACTCAAAGTGTGTATATTGCAGGCACATCCCTTTGATCTGTAATGTGTACACTTTTCTCTTGTACCTGTCTATGTTTAGCATCATTGAGACCCTTGTTTATTACTCATCTAGACTTGGTTTACTTGTGAGTATGTTTTACACACACTTCTTAGATAAAAGCTAATTTTGTGTTTTGTTAAACATGGCAGCCTGCTAGAGTTACTCTGAATCTGTGAGAGCAGGCCAGGGCACCTTATCATGCTGATAACGTGGGGTGTGTGGGACTGTGGCAGGGTCCAGTCAATATTAAAGTGTTGATTGTCGGGTCACTGATTCATAAGAAGACTTTATTGACTGGGTGACCTATGCTGCACCTCACCTAGAGTTTTGGAGGGATCTATTCCTATGTAACCTGATGTTTAGGCCCAATTCTCAGCCCCAAATCATCCAAAAAACATAAAGAATTCACCAAAATGGGCAGAAAGGATGAGATGATTTAAGGCCTGTGTAATATATCACTTCTATTGTTTCTGGCTAGGCGTCTCCTGTACATGGCATGTCTCTTGTTCTGTGTCTGGCTAGGCGTCTCCTGTACATGGCATGTCTCTTGTTCTGTGTCTGGCTAGGCGTCTCCTGTACATGGCATGTCTCTTGTTCTGTGTCTGGCTAGGCGTCTCCTGTACATGGCATGTCTCTTGTTCTGTGTCTGGCTAGGCGTCTCCTGTACATGGCATGTCTCTTGTTCTGTGTCTGGCTAGGTGTCTCCTTTACATGGCATGTCTCTTGTTCTGTGTCTGGCTAGGCGTCTCCTGTACATGGCATGTCTCTTGTTCTGTGTCTGGCTAGGTGTCTCCTGTACATGGCATGTCTCTTGTTCTGTCTCTGGCTAGGCGTCTTCTGTACATGGCATGTCTCTGGCTAGGTGTCTTCTATTCATGACATATGCCTGGTTCTGTCTCGGAAACGGTGTCTCCTGTACATGACATGTCTCTTGTTCTGTTTCTGGCTAGGCGTCTTCTGTACATGGCATGTCTCTTGTTCTGTCTCTGGCTAGGTGTCTTCTGTTCATGACATATGCCTGGTTCTGTCTCGGAAACGGTGTCTCCTGTACATGACATGTCTCTTGTTCTGTCCCTGGATAGCTCTCTCCTGTTCTTGACATGTCTCTTGTTATGTCTCTGGTTGGTTGTCTACAGCATATGACATCTTTTGTGCTGCCTCTGGCTAGTTCTCTCCTGTTCTTGACATGTCTCTTGTCCTGCCTCTAGCTAGATGTCTCTTGTACATGACATGTCTCTTATTCTGACCCTAGATAGCTCTCTCCTGTTCTTGACATGTCTCTTGTTCTGTCTCTGGATAGCTCTCTCCTGTTCTTGACATGCCTCTTGTTCTGTCTCTGGCTAGTTGTCTCCTGTACATGACATGTCTCTTGGTCTGTCTCTTGCAGGGTGTGTCTTGTACATGATATGTCTCCTGTTCTGTCTATGGCTAGGTGTCTCTTGTACATGACTTGTCTAATGTTCTGTTACTGGCTAGGTTTCTTCTGTACATGTCTGGTCCCTTGTTCCGTCTCTGGCTAGGTGTCTCCAGTACATGACTTGTCTCTTGTTCGGCCTCTGGCTAGTTGTCTCCTATACATGACATATCTCTTGTTCTGTCTCTGGCTAGGTGTCTTCTGTTCTTGACATGTGCCTGGTTCTGTCTCAGACACGGTGTCTCCAGCATTTGACATGTCTCTTGCTCTGTCTATTGCTAGTTCTGTGATTTTCATGACATGTCTCTTGTTCTGTCTTTGGCTAGGTGTCACTTGTACATGACATGTCTCTTGTTCTATCTCTGGCTAGTTGTCTCCTGTACATGACATGTGTCTTGTTCTGTCTCTGGTGAGGTGTTTTCTGTTCTTGACATGTGTCTGGTTCTGTCGCAGATACGTCTTCCGCTCTTGACACGTCTCTTGCTCTCTCTATTGCTAGTTCTCTCATTTTCATGACATGTCTCTTGTTCTGTCTCTGGCTAGGTGTCTCTTGTATATGATATGTCTCTTGTTCTGTCTTTGGCTAGGTGTCACTTGTACATGACATGTCTCTTGTTCTATCTCGGGCAAGTTGTCTCCTTTTCTTGTCATGTCTCTTGTCCTGTCTTTGGCTAGTTGTCTCCTGTACATGACATATCTCTTGTTCTGTCTCTGGTGAGGTGTTTTCTGTTCTTGACATGTGCCTGGTTCTGTCTCAGATACGTCTTCCGCCCTTGACACGTCTCTTGCTCTCTCTATTGCTAGTTCTCTCGTTTTCATGACATGGCTCTTGTTCTGTCTCTGGCTAGGTGTCTTTTGTACATGGCGTCTCATGTTCTTCCTATGGCTAGGTGTCTCTTGTACATGACATGTCTCCTGTCCTGTCTCTGGCTAGTTCTCTCCAGTTTTTGACATGTTCAGTCTCTGGCTAGGTGTCTCTTCTACATGGCATGTCTCCTGTTCTGTCTCTGGCTAGTTCTCTCCAGTTCTTGACATGTTCTGTCTCTGACTAGTTGTTGCCTGTACATGACATGTCACCTGTGCATGTCTTGTTCTGTCTCTGGTTAGGTGTCTCTTGTGAATGACATGTCTCCTGTTCTATCTCTGGCTAGGTGTCTCTTGTATATGACATGTCTCCTGTTTTGTCTCAGGCTAGGTGTCTCTTGTACATGAAATGTCTCTTGTTCTGTCCCTGGCTAGGTGTCTCTTGTACATGACATGTTTCCTGTTCTATCCCTGGCTAGTTTTCTCTAGTCCTTGACATGTCATTACCTCAGTATCCACTGTTGAAAATGTGTCTCTTGCTCTCTCTCTGGCTAGTTCTCTTGCGTGCATGAAATATCTCTTTTTTGTCTGGTCTAGTTCCCTCCTCTGCTTGACAGGTCTATTCTTCCATTTCTTGCTAGTTCTCTCTGGTTCATGATATGTCTCCCTTTATGTGCCTCGCTTGTTCTCTCTTGTTTATGACAAATCTAGTTCTGTCTCTGGCTGATGCGTTCTTCTTATGTCTCTTTTTCTGTCTCTAGATAGTTATCTCATCTTCTTGATGTTTCTCTGGTTCTGTTTCTAATTGTTCTCTCCTGTTCTTGACACTCCTCTGGCTCATTCTCTGCTGTTCATGACAACCCACTTGTTCTGTTTTGGGCCAGTTCTCTGCTGTTCATGGCGTGTATCTTGTCTGTCCTATCTCTGGATATTGTTTTTTTCTGTTCTTGACATGTGTCTTGTTCTGTCTCTGGCTAGGTGTCTCTTGCATATGACATGTCTCTTGTTCTGTCCCTGGCTAGGTGTCTCTTGTATATGACATGTCTCTTGTTCTGCCTCTGGCTAGGTGTCTCTCATGCATGACATGTCTCCTGTTCTATCTCTGGCTAGGTGTCTTTTGTACATGAAATGTCTCTTGTTCTGTCCCTGGCTGGGTGTCTCTTGTACATGACATGTCTCCTTTTCTATCCATGGCTAGATGTCTCCTGTACATGGCATGTCTCTTGTTCTGTCTCTGGCTAGGTGTCTCTTGTATATGACATGTCTCTTGTTCTATCTCTGGATAGGTGTCTCTTGTGAATGACATGTCTCCTGTTCTATCTCTGGATAGGTGTCTCTTGTATATGACATGTCTCCTATTTTGTCTCTGGCTAAGTGCCTCTTGTACATGACATGTCTCCTGTTCTGTCTCTGGCTAGATGTCTCTTGTACATGACATGTCTCATTTTCTATCCCTGGGTATTCTCTCTAGTTCTTGACATGTCATTACCTCAGTCTCCAATGTTCAAGATGTGACTCTTGTTCTCTCTCTGGCTAGTTCTCTGGTGTGCATGAAATATCTCTTTTTTGTCTGGTCTAGGTCTCTTCCCTGTTTGACAGGTCTATTCTTCCATTTCTTGCTAGTTCTCTCTGGTTCGTGATATGTCTCCTTTTCTGTGTCTAGCTTGTTCTCTCTTGTTTATGACAAATCTAGTTCTGTCTCTGGCTGATGTGTTCTTCTTATGTCTCCTTTTCTGTCTCTAGATAGTTATCTCATCTTCTTGATGTTTCTTTGGTTCTTTTTCCATTTGTTCTCTCCTGTTCTTGACACTCCTCTGGCTCATTCTCTGCTGTTCGTGACAGGCCACTTGTTCTGTTTTGGGCTAGTTCTCTCCTCTGCTGTTCATGGCGGGTATCTTTTTCTGTCCTATCTCTGGATATTGTTTTTTCTGTTCTTGACATGTGTCTTGTTCTGCCTCTGGCTAGTTTTGTTCTGCTCTTGTCGTTTCTCTTTTTCTCCTTCTAGTCAGTTCTTTCCTGCTTTTGACATGTCTCCTTTTCATCTTTAGTATACATGGTTTTCCTACGTCTGGACTAGATTTAGGACTTTTGGGGATTAAAAATCCCCAAGATGGGGTGTGTGACATCTCTGTCACATGGTGAAACCTCTTACATCATTCAACATGGGTGGCATGTGTGTGAAGAGCTCTGGAAAGGTTTGTGAATGCCCTCAAAGTTACTACCTTTCCAGAGGTCACGGCCCTCCTCTCTTGTAAATGATTTTCACATGCGTTGGCCTGAATCTATTGAAGTAAGGTGCCATGATGAGGTTACCAATGTGATGAAGGGCCCTGAGACCCCCATACCTCACTGAAAGGCATAAGACCTTATGCTGAGTGAGGGCCCTCTGGAGGGTGGGGAGCACCCTCCACCACAGGGCACTACGTTACGCCCCCGGCACAACCCATTTGTTTTAGAACATCACTGTGCGATTCCAAAGGTGTCGTGAAATCCCAACAGCGCTTTTGAAAGTCTGTCACAGGCACAGATACCCCTTTTTAGGTTGAGCCTGGGCAGCACATGCGCTGCTCTGCGAAGCATGCTGTATACAGTTATGGACTTGAAGCTCCACCCATTCTCAGCCCATATTTTTCATTGGCTTGTGTCATTGTCCTTTGGAAACTGTGGCTTTTCATTGGTCAATAGGCTTAGTAGTCCCTCCTTAGTACTGCCTTGTTTCATTTTGTAACATCCCATGAGGACACACATGTGTTGTTACTCGGTAGGCTTTAATTACAGCCTCTGAGCACTATTTGCTTAAATGGTTCTCCAGCCTGCTGTTGCAGGCAGGACACACTCTCCCCCATTGCTTTAATTATTTTTTTTTTTCATAGCATAGACCGCTCATACAGTGGCGGCCGTGCCTTTGGTTTATTTGCAGTAGCGAACACAGCTGCATGTTTTTTTGTATTTATTAACTTTATTTTTTTAAACTGCCCCATGCCGCACTTCCACTTTAATTGCGCCCTTTTCCTGAGACGAGCCGCATGTAATGAAAGGGGCGCAGCTGCCATTAAAGTGAAACTGTGGCATGGGGCGCTTTTCCAAAAACAAGCATTTGTTTGTCAAGCTTGTGTGGGTGGGCTAAGTGACTGTGACAGGGAAGAGCCAAAAAAGCTGTAGATATTGAGGGGCTATCACAGCGAGTTGATAAGCACAATTATTTTTAATACATAGTTAGGCTGACTCTGCTTTGGGCACCCACACAAGTGAGATATCATTTTACTCAAGAAACCGAGGGGAATGCTGCACGGTAGGAAATTAGTGCCTGCGCTGTGATCCCACACAGAAATGTAAGAAAAATTTGAGGTTTGCAAGGAAATCTGGGTAGAAAAACGTTGGGGGATCCACGAAAGCCACACATCCATGGACTCCCCTGGGTGTCTGGTTTTCAGAAATGTCTGGTTTTGGTAAATGGTAAATGGAGGTAATCCCCATGTAAAAACAGGTAGGTTTGTGAGCGACCATTTTGATGTTTCCACAATTCGTTTTGGCCCTTCCCTGTTGCAGGCACTGGGGTCACTATTAAATCCAAGATGCTTTTATGCTGGTTAAGAGGAAGTTTATTTCAGCATACAAACCACCGACTTGACGGCAGGTCGCTCAAGCACAGAATGACTGATCCATGACATTCTCATGGATCACTACATTCGATGGCATGAGCCAGAGTTCTACAAATGCAGAGGGATGATCACAACACATCCCCTTTACAAGAAAAAAGGAAAACAAAAAAATAAATAAACAAGAAGAAATAAGTTTTAACACATTAAGTAATAAAAGCGAAAAAGAAAAAAAAATACAGTAATTCATAACAACCTAAAAGAAGCAAAAGTGGGAGGTTAATATAGAACATAATCCTTCAGCTTCGTAGGCAAATTCTTACACCTTTTTGTAGAAGGACAGCTCACCTCACTATCTCAGGGATCATTTCGCACAGGACCACAACCATCAGAAGGAGCAGTGACATGGGCACCTGGAGATTTGCCCGTGTATCTCACTAACCTGGACATACTCCACATGCTGCCAGTGTCAACCTACACAACATTTTTCCTGATGGCAATAATGGTAAATGGACCCATGAAACCTGAAATTCCTTTACAAGTGTATCTTGGTTTTTTCACCAAAACATGATCCCCAAGGCACCACTTCTTCCTCTTCACAGACATTTTAGCATAATACCTCAATTTGTATTTCTGCTGGTAATCTAAAAGTCTGGACCGTCTCAATTCATTTGAAATACCTACTTTGATACACTCGGGCAGCCACGCGGGATTCAACTTAGAAGTGGATTTTCTTCCCCTCAATGCTTCAAAAGGAGACCTCTGTGTGATCAAATTGGGAACAGTGCGATGAGCCCACCATGGGGCATATTATCAAGAACGGCGTTAAAATTATCGCCGGTTTAGCGGCAGAAAACTGCCGCTAAAGCGGCGATAATGGGCTTGATAATATGCCCTGGAGAATTCCAATAGAAGCCCATGTTCACACCAGAACATGGACTTCTATTGGAATTCTCAAGGGCATATTATCAAGCCCATTATCGCCGCTTTAGCGGCAGTTTTCTGCCGCTAAACCGGCGATAATTTTTAACGCCGTTCTTGATAATATGCCCCCATGTTTCTCTCAAGACACTACTGAACGGCAATCTTGACTCAAGTGCACGTTGAGCACAACTTTTAACCACTCTATTCATCCTTTCTGTTAAACCATTGGCTTGTGGTGTATACAAGGCTGTCTTTTGATGAATTATATTAAAATCTTTAAGAAACGCCCGCATTTCCAGGGATGCAAATTGCACCCCATTATCAGTGACCAAATACTTTGGAACACCCTCTGACACAAACACATCTTTAAGAAATTCTATTACAGTCTTGGTATTGACTACAGTCTAGGCCTGGGCGGAAAACTACGCTACGCTCGCGGAGTTTGCGCTACTACGCGAATTGCACGTAGCACAGTGCAAAAACGCGTAGCGGGCATTTTTTGCTTGCTCGCGGTCCTCAACGTCAAGTTGGCGACCGCGAGCGAGCAAAATCAACATCCGGCAAGACTTTTTCCTCGTTCGCGATCAGCAACATCAAGTTGCCGATCGCGAGTGTGGAAAATAAACCTCCCGGCGAGATTCTCAACGCGGGAGGTCAGGTTTCTCATTGCGAGTGGTCGCGTATGCTCGCGACCGCTCGCGATGAGAAACTACCGGTCCGCGTTGAGAAAGCTGCCGCTCGAGTACAAATCTACTCGAGCGGCAGAAAACGACCGCTTGCACTGTGCAAGATGCCGTTTGCAATGATTGTACAGTGCGGACAAGCATCCGGCACTGTGCAATCAGTGCGAACAGCAATTCCCTACCGCACTACGCAGTTGGCGTAGCTACGCGTAGCTTGCGTAGTGCGAAGTGCACTCGCGTAGCTACGCGTAGCGCCACTACGCGGACTACGCCCAGGGTTACTACAGTCACACAAAATTCACCACCCACTTGGAAGTATAATCTACCAATAGGAGAACAAATCTTTCGTAAGAAGGCATAAGTTCGAAAGGGTCAATTATGTCCAAACCTAACTTGGACCACACAGTATCAGGGACCTCCACAGGAGACAAAGGAACATGACTAGTGACATGAGATTTGTCATTGGTGGCACACAACAAACAATCTTTAACCACATTCTCAATCATACGGTCCATTCCTGGCAACCAGTATCTCTCTCTTACACGAGCTTTAGTGAGGCTTCTTCCTAAATGTCCCTCATGGGCAAGATTGATAATCCTATTCCTGAAATCAGCAGGTGGAACTACTCTGTCACCCCTCATAAGATTCCCATGGTAGAAAGATAAGTCATCTCTCACATACCAAAAGGTCCTTAGTTCTTGATCAAGGGTTTTATAATCAGACCAACCTTTAGTTATGTTCTCCTTGAGAGAAGAGAACACCTTGTCCTTGTCAACACTGACCACCCACTCCTCATTAGACAGAGCAGGTTCTGCAATCCAACTCACACACTCAACCTCAATATCACTCTGCACATCCTCTAAAGGCAAGCGAGAAAAACAGTTAGCAGATTTGTTTTTCAAACCAGGTATATACTGTACACGGAAATTGTACTCTTGAAGTCCTTCACTCAAGCGTTTAAGCCTGGGGGTCATGTGTTCATTATGATGACAAGAGAAAACCTGCACCAGGGGGCGATGGTCAGACCTGACCAAGAAAGGAATACCCCAAAGATAAAATTTAAAATGCCTCACTGCCCAGAACACACTCAAAGCTTCCCTTTCTATACAAGAATAATTAACTTCAGCATCCATGAGCGCCCTGGATGCAAAAGCTACCACTCTCTCTTCACCTCCTACCACCTGGGAAAGCACAGCCCACAATCCTTTGAGGCTGGCATCAGTAGTCAAAATGGTTTTCTGCATGACATCAAAATGCCCTAAGGTAGGCATATTCCCAATTTCATCTTTAATAGTGTCAAAGGCTTTCTGACAACTATCAGACCATTCAAAATGCACACCCTTTTTAAGCAAAGCCCTGATCGGTTCAGCCACACTCGCAAATCCTGAAACAAACTTGGAGTAAAACTCTGCAAGTCTCAAAAATGATCTCACTTGCTCCTTATCTACAGGGGTGGGAGCTTTCACAATACTCCCCGCAAGTTCTATTTTAGGCTGTATCCCTTCTCCTGAGATGACATGGCCAAGATACGTAACTGATTTCAACCCAATATGACACTTTTGTTTTTTTACAGTAAGTCCTCTTTCTTTCAGTCTCTTCAATACACTTTCCAAGGTCACACCATGCTCCGCTTCATCCTTTCCATAGATCAGGATATCGTCCGGAAAAAACAAGACGTGGTTCACATCACCAAGGACCATCTTCATAACTCTTTGGAAACAAGCCACTGCCGAGGCCAGCCCAAAGGGCATCCTCAGAAAGCGATAAGCCCCCAAAGGTGTTACAAAGGAAGTCAGGTGTCTGGAGTCTTTATGTAAAACAACCTGATGATAGGCAGATGAGAGATCTAGCACGCTAAAAATCTTGGCTCCCTTCAGCATGCTAATTGACTTCGAAATATTAGGAAGAGGCTGGCGATCAACCCAAGTCGACTCATTCAATCCACGCAAGTCCACACACATTCTGATATTGGCATCACTATCCTTCGGGGCCAAAACGATCGGAGCCAACCATTCTGATGCTTCTATCTCCTCGATGACTCTCAAATCTAACAATTTCTTGAGTTCAACCTTCAAAGGTTCCATCATCATATTAGGCACCCTTCTCACTTTATGTACACAAGGTACAGCTTTATCCTTTAAGATAATGCGATGCTCAAAACCTTTGAGACATCCTAGTGTGTCATTAAAAACTTCAGGAAATTTGTTAAAGTACTCCTCTCCACAACTCGCATAATTCACCAGCATAACTTGATTTCTAGGATCACTAGCACTTGGGTTCAGTATAATACCCAAATCACGTTGGTGCCTCCACCCTAGCAGGTTATCTCCCCTTTCTGCTACATATACTTTTCCAATAGTGTGTCTACTCTTAAATTGGATTTTGGCTTCTACATATCCAAGTACATTAATCCATGAACCTCCATAACTGACAGGATTGATATCAGGAGGCATAAGAGTCACGCTGTCCAATCCCACACATTCATCCCATTGTTTATTACCAATCATGGTAAAAGGTGAACCTGGATCAGCCAACTCAACAAAATCATGTCCATCCACAGCAATATTACACTCTGGCATTATCACTTTTCCAGCATCAACAACACCATCATTCTTTATGACATTTAAAACAATAGTGCGCACAGTTTCAGATGAGTTTCCTGGTGTAAGGTTTTTCTCAGAGGATCTACAAACTCGAGCGTAATTCCCTTTGATGCCACACTTCTTGCACACCGACCCCCTAGCATAACACTTAGGAAAATTAGAAAGATGTGAGCAACTCCCACATCTAAAACACCTCAGTTTTTGGGATTTGTTGACATTTCTATCATTAAAATTACGATCTGCACTAGTTTGACGAGTGTCACGCTCTGGCCGTGATTGAAGATCCCTACTAGACCTGCGCACAGTACGTGTGTCTCTTCCCGTCCTTTTTCCCTTATCATTGGAAGAGATTTTAGCAATCTTATCACAGGATGTCAGACAATTGTCAGAGTCCAGTAAAGCATGCACATCATCTTGACCATCCTGCTTTTCCTCACAGTTTTTCCTCATTTCTTTTACCCACGTAGACGTGTTTTCCATTCCAATAGCTATGGCTTCAGGCAAAGAAGGGTTTTTGGATAATAAAACTTCTCTTGTACTCTGGTGCTGTTGGTGCACCTCACCAACTGTTCTCTGACCAGGGAATCAGATAACGCACCAAACTCACAAGTTCGTGCAAGAGTTTTTAGAGAGGCAACATAACTTCCTACTCGTTCAACTGGTCCTTGAACCCTGGTAAAGAATTTGTGTAGTTCAAGTACTACATTGATACGGGGACCAAAATACCTCTCCAACATTGTCATTGACATCTCATAGACATCAGCAGGTTCTCCATCACCATTGCCAACTGGTATTAAATCCATGCTGTCATACATATTTCTCCCTTCCACACCTAAATTGTGTAATAGTATAGCTTGTTTCCTAAAAGCAGAGAATGTTTCCCCTCCAACTGCTACTATATATGAGTCAAAAAGATTCTTCCATCTCTTCCATGGGAGAACAGGATCTCCCTTTTCCGATAAAAATGCAGGAGGTTGCGACATGCTAGAAGTGGTTGCCATGGTGATATATAAAATATATATAGTAGAGACACTTTATAGTGAAATAATAATATAAGAAAATGTGGAAGTCTTAAGGCATTGATAAATAAGGAGCTGTGATGTACTCAGCCACAAAATCACCAAACAAGTGAAGCAATCCAAGATAAAATCCAAGTTGCAACCCAAAAGTAATAACATAATGTCCCTGCCTACTCTCACCGTATGGTAAATGAAGTCAAATTCATGTGAAGAAAACTTGGAGCTCATTATGGAAATCTCCGATGTCAGGAAATATTGACGAGTCACGTTGGTAGTAAAAACTACTTACAAGATGGCCGCACGCTGCGTAAGGCGTGATTGCGTGTGTGTCAGCATGTAGAGTGTGATGACGTGAATCCCAGGAATTCCGAGAAGCAGCGAGAACAAGCAAGAGCTCCAAAGGTGCGTGAGAAGGCTCGCGGTATGGCAGTTGATAAGGTGAGCCTCGCGCCGAGTAACGGTTCCTTGTAAAGTTGAAAACAACTTAAAAAAAACTCACAGTTCTCTTATCAGGATTTCCGCTTTAAATTTAAATCCAACCACAGGGAAGACATATGAAATACTCGGAGCCCTATTATAACCAACAAAACCAATCCAGGGCAAATCCAGAGCTAGGTGTGAGTTCGTAGCAGTAGGCAGGTAGGGGAATCGGTGGTTACTTCGCCTGTCCCCAATCAGGCAAGTCATCGCCAGTATTAAATCCAAGATGCTTTTATGCTGGTTAAGAGGAAGTTTATTTCAGCATACAAACCACCGACTTGACGGAAGGTCGCTCAAGCACAGAATGACCGATCCATGACATTCTCATGGATCACTACATTCTATGGCATGAGCCAGAGTTCTACAAATGCAGAGGGATGATCACAACAGTCACCCACACAAATGAGGTACCATTTTTATCAGGAGACTTGGGGGGGATGCTGGGTGGATGGAAGTTTGTGGCTCCCCACAGTTTCCAGAACTTTCCATCACAGAAACTTGAGGAAAATGTGTTTTTTTTTACGAAGTTTGAAGTTTGCAAGGGATTCTGGGTAGCAGAACCTGGTGAGAGCCACAGAAGTCATCCCATCCTGAATTCCCCAGGGTACCTAGTTTTAAAAAATGTACAGGTTTGCCGGGTTTCCCTAGGTGCTAGCTGAGCTAGGGTCCAAAAACCACAGCTAGGCACATTGCAAAAAAAAGGGTCAGTTTTCGCTGGAAAAATGTGATGCACCCACGTTGCATTTTGGGCCGTTTCCTATCACGGGCACTAGGCCTATCCACACAAGTGAGGGACCATTTTTATCGGGAGACTTAGGGTAACACAGAATAGTAGAATAAGTGTTATTGCCAATTGACTTTCTATGCATTTCTGCCTTTCAAATATAAGACAGTATGTAAAAAGACGTCATTTAAAAAAAATGCCTCCTAATTCACATGCTAGTATAGGTACCCACATATTCAGAGTTATGCAAATAACCACTGCTTCTAAACTCCATATGTTGTTCCCATTTCGGAAATACATAGTTTTCCTTGATACCTAATTTATATTTTACCAAGTGAATTGCAGTATACACAATGAAGAACCATAGCAAGGCGCAGCTCAGTTATTGGCTCTGGGCACTTCAGGTTCTTGGTGAACCTACAAGTCCTATAGATCCCTGGAACCATAAGAGTCTAGTGGACATAACGGTATATTGCTTTTAAAAATCTGCCATGCTTAACATAAGTTACAGGTGAAAACACAGGCACAAATGGCTGTTTTTTCCAACTCTTTTTCAATATGTTTTTATTTCAACAGTTACTTTCTGTAGGAAAACCTTTAAGGATCTTCACAAATGACCCCTTGCTAAATTCAGAATTTTGTCTACTTTTCAGAAATGTATAGCTTTCCAGGATCCATTATTGGTTTCACATCAATTTCTACCACTAACTGAAAGGAGGTTGAAAGCACAAAAAATAGGAAAAATAGACTATGTCCAACTAAAGTGCCCAAGCTGTGTAGAAAATGTTGGTTTTCTGACAAAAGTCTGCCTGTTCCTGAAAGCTGCGAAGATGTTGATTTTAGCACTGCAAACGCTTTGTTGATACCATTTGCAGGGGAAAAACAGATGCTTTCTTCTTCAGCACTTTTTCCAATTTTTCCCCCAAAACCCAAATTTATCTGTATTTTGGCTAATTTCTCATTCCCCTCCAGGGTACCTTTAGAATCCCCAGGCTGTTGGAAAAAAGGACGCAAATTTGGCATGGATAGCTTATGTAATAGTAATAAGCATTTAAAGAGTGTGACAGCTACCTCAAACAGAGGTGTCCCGGTGCTAAGCGACTATTGCAGCAGCGATCTGGCCAATCAGTGGAGCTAGCCTTGACTAAAGAGCCAAGTTGTTAAGGTCTTCCTGAACTCGTGTTCTGACTCAATCTGGCGCAGACGGGAGGGCAAAGAGTTCCACAGTTCAACGGTCCTGACTGTGGGGTACCTCCCAGTCGGGTCTTTGCATAGTGAGAGACACAGAGCAGGTGCTGGAAACTAGATCTCAGAGTGCTCTTCTGCAGGTATGGCCTGAGCCTGAGCCTAAGGTATCCAGGGCCCCTATCATGGATGGCTCGAAAAGCCAAGTTCAGAGCCTTAAATTCTATCTTTTTTGAGATGGACCCTGTTAGACCTGGCACCATTGGCGTGGGTCTCCCTCCCATTTTTCGCTGTTGTCTCCTCTGTTTTTGCTGGTGTTAGATGCTCTGGGCGCTGTGCCACTGCCATTCAGTGCCACAGCGCGAATGCTCCCTGTGTAAATATGTCTATGTGAATTGGTATATCCCTGATTGGCTTATTTGGTTTATCTGTTAGTCCCTAGTAGAGTGGCCTGTGTGTGCCCAGGGCTGGTAAACCCAATGCTGCTGGTGGGCATGCAGCGCTGGTTTGCGCCACCCACAGAAGCAGCTTGTAAAGTGTGTCTCAGACCTGCCACTGCAGAGTCTGTGTGCAGTCCAGAACTGCCATCTTGGCTGTGAAGTGCACCCACTTCCCAGCCCCTGAACCTTCCCTTGGCATCATGTAAGTCACCCCTATGGTAGGGTGCATTGTATGTGTAAGGTAGGACATGCCTTGGTGTGTGTAGCATGTCCTGGTAGTGAATTACACCCAATTTCGTTTTTCACTACTGTAAGGCTACCTGTTCCCCATAGGCTAGAATGGGCAGTTTGACTATTACATCCTATAGTCCTAACTGACTCCAGGAACATGGTAGAAAAACGAATTTAGTATGCCTGAGCTCAGAATATTAAAATACACCTTTTAGTGAAGTTTATTTTTATATTCTGTGTTTGAAAATACCACTTTTAGAAAGTAGGTATTTTCTTGCCTAATCCTTCCAGTGTGCTCTGCTGTTATGTGTATTGGCTGTCTGGTTTTGGAGGGACAGGGCAGGCTGAGTCAGACCTGGGTTGAATAGAGATCTGCATTTAGAGTATGGGGAGGGGTGGCTCCTTGACCTGAATAGGGCTGTGCCTGGCAAGGTGAATGCTGGCTCCACCTCCTACTGTGTGTCTGCTAGCAGACCCCCTCTTTCTGAAACGAAGGATGCAGCCTGGTAAACAAAGTGCTCCAGGGCTGAGCAGAACTGGTTCTGGCTGGGTTCAGTGACTTGTAGCTTCTGAGAACAAAGACTTTTGGGGTATAAATATCTGTGCTCAAACCCCTACAATTGGTATTGGCCCTGGATCTGAAGAGGAAACTCTGTCCGTGCCACTGGAGGAATCTGCAGGAAGTGACTGTCCTTGTGCTTGTGTGTTTTTCTTGCACTGGCCTGCAGCAGTGACCACTGGACCTTGAAGAAGAAAGAAAAGGACTTTTGAGAGAACTTTTATTTTTGTTACAGCAATTACCCAAGGGCTAGGAAAAGAGCTAGCCTCCTGCTGGAGTCTCAGGCACATCAGACTCCACCACCAACCTCCTGCTTCCTCCCTGTGAGGATTGCTATCTGCTGATGAGGCTCCTGTGAGTTCCAGGGCCTCTAGTTTGCTTCAGAGAAAAGAGTGCTGGAAATCGACGCTAACGCACCTTTGCGAGCCGCTGCAGCCGAGAGCACTGGAAAAATCATCGCGCTGCTGCCGCTGAGTGCGCGCAACACGAAACCATCGCTAACGCCTCTTTGCGAGCCGCTGCAGCCGAGACGCGCTGGAAAAATCATCGCGCTGCTGTCGCCGAGCGCTCGCAACCCCTACAGAAATCATCGCTTCAAGACATGGCATTGCGGACGCCGTGCGTCCGCCATTCTGATCGCATCGCACCGGATTTCGTCGCTCCCTCGCGGAGCGCCATTTCTTCGCATCGCAACACCATCGCACAACGCAACAGGATCGTCGCATCGACTTCTCCCTCGCGGCAAGAAAGTCATCGCATCGGCGGCCTAGCGTGCAGAAGGTTGTCGCATCGTCTCCGCACGCATCACGCAGATCGGCGCATCATCCTCCCTTGCGGCAAGGATTTCAACGCATCGCCGGCCTCGCGTGCCGAGATTTATCGCTGCACCTTCTTTGCAACATTTTGTTGGTTTAGCTGCTAAACTCCAGGTACTTTGTGAGAGAAAGGGTAGCAGAGACCACTGCTTTGAATTTGAACCTTATTTTTGCAACCTTTGAACTATTTTTGACAGCCCTTCAACAGCAATCCTATTTTGGACAGTATTGTGGCTTTTACAGTTATTGGTCTTGTGATAAGTCTATATATATATAAAGATACTTATTTTTTATAACTACTTGTGTGGTGTCCCTTTGTAGTGTGCCTCACTGTGTTACTGTGTATGGTCATAAATGCTTCACACACTGCCTCTGAGATAAGCCTACCTGCTCGTGCTACGTTACCACAGGGTTGAGCAGGGGTATCAAGGAGGGTAGCCCTCTCACTCTGACTTAGGAAGAAGGGTCCCTACTTGGACAGTGTCCAGCCATTGCCAACTAGAGACCCCCATTTCTAACATTGGTGGTCAGCGGTGAGGATCTGGACTTGCATTTATGATCGCATACAGTAATTATAGTGTACACTACTAGTGAGTGCAGACCATAACGTACCACATACATTTTTGAGAGTTTTTTGGATCCTATATTGTGATTGATATTGCCGGTGATTTTTTACCTGCATACATTTTCTTGAGAAGTTTTCTTCTATCCTTTATTGATATTGCCAGTTATTGCTACAATGGGCAAGCCCAGATCCAATGCCTCAGAGGATCTCTCCTGGGAAGAAGAGAAATTAGAAACCTACAATGCCAAGCAGCTCAAATATTTTTGCAAACAATTCACAGTCCCTATCACAGGTCTCACTAGAAGGGAGGAGTATTACAAGGCACTGAAGGCCTGGCTAGAAGCCAGGGATGCCCCTAAGAATATGGGAGAGCTTGTGGAGGGGGAAGAGAATGCAGGAGAGCAGCAGGGCGAAGTAGTAGACTTAGTAGGAGATAAAGCAATTTCCAGCCCGGGCACTAGTGTGTCCGCTAAGGGTCTGTCCCCAGAAGAGATGGAGGACAGGGAGAGAGATAGGCGGCATAATATGGAGATGGCTAAGCTTAAAATGGATGGTCACAGGGACCTAGAGAACAAGAAGTTAGAATTTGAGATTATGAAAATGAAACTTGAGCATGAGAGAGTATTGAGGGAGTTGGAGATTAAAGCTAAGAGTATGGAGATCTCCCCCTCTGGTGGCAGCATACCTGTAGTGCATCCTGAGAGTAGGGTGTATATACCCAAGGAGGTTATTAAGGATTTCCACAAAAGTGAAGATATTGGGCAATGGTTTGCCGCTTATGAATTAGCCATGGTGTCCCACCGGGTCCCTGAGAAGGATTGGGGAGCGGGGTTGTGGGGACGCTTTGTGAGTGAAGGGAGGGATACCTTGTTGGACCTGCCCCCAGAAAGTAGGATGGTTTATGCCCACATGAAGGAAGCGTTGATGACCCGCTATGGTTTGACCCCTGAGATGTATAGGCAGAGGTTTAGGATCTGCAAGAAGCTAGAGGGTACCATGTGGGTTGAATATGTGTCTTTTTTTTGCAGAGCAATGGAACGCTGGGTAAAAGGTAGCAAAGTAGAAACTTTTGAGCAGCTTTATGATTTGATTGCATGGGAGCATTTATCTAGTAATTGTTTTCCTGAGCTACGCCAGCACCTGATTGATTGCAAGCTGACTAACCCTAGAAAGCTTGCTGAGGAGGCGGACCGCTGGGTGAGCACCCGGGTTCGCAAGGGTCCAGTGGGAGACTTCGCCAAAGGTGGGCAGGGTCCCCAGCAGAGGAGTGGGGGGGACAAGGATCAACAGAGGGAGTTCCACCGAGGGCCCCAAGGTAATCCCCAAGGGAACCAAGCAGTGGTGTCCCAGCCCCCCCAAGAAACGAGGCCAGTGCCCCCAACAGGTAGGCCTGTTCCCAGGGGGCCCCCAACTTGTTACAACTGTGGTCAAGTAGGCCACAGATACTTTGATCCCCAGGGCCCCCAACGGGGGGCCAGTGCACCACCCCGTGCACCACCCCGCCAGATTGCTAGTGTAGCCCTGGGAGAGGAGGAGATGGGTGCCCAAGGTGGGTGGGATCCCGTAGAGTTGACCCTTGTCTCACTAGGGGACTTTGAGATGGTCCCCAAGCCTGCACTGCCTGCTAACACTAAAAAGTACAGGCAGTGGGTGACCATCAATGGCCATAGAGTGGAGGCTCTAAGAGACACAGGAGCCAGTGTAACTGCTGTCAGCTCCCGGTTGGTGTCCAAAGAGCAGGTTGTCCCCCATGCATTCTACCCAGTAGTGTCCGCCGACAACTCAGAGAGCCAATGTGAGGTGGCTCAGGTTCCCTTTGAGTGGGGGGTCTCAGGAACTCTTCAGGTAGCTGTGAGGCCCGCCATGCCTGTAGACTGTCTGCTGGGCAATGATTTAGAGGACTCCCCGTGGGCTACGGTGGAGAGGAAGGCTCACTTAGAAATGTTGGGTCTGCCTGAGTGGGCGTGTGCTACCACTCGGTCCATGGCAGCCAAGGAGGGTGTTGAGAAGGACCTGGAGCCTGAGAGTATGGCCCAGATCCCTGCCTTAGAGAGAAGGGGCAGGGGGCGCGGAAGCCGGCCCCCTTGGTTCCCACGGCCCAGGAAGGAGCAGACCCTGAAGGGGATGCCCTGGAGCCTACCGGGGAGCAGATCACTGAACTGGGGAACCTGCCTGAGCTGACCCATTGGCAGCAGGAAGGGGGACCCACCAGGGAGGAATTCTGTGAGCAGCAGAGAGTTTGCCCCTCTCTTGAGGGTATGCGGCGACAGGCTGCAGCCCAGGCAGAAGGTGACATGTCTGGTTCACATCTGATTTATTGGGAGAACAGTCTCCTGTATAGCGAGCCTAAGGCTGCTGAGCCGGGGTCAGCCCGTGTGCTGGTGGTACCCGAGTGCTTCAGAGCCTTCCTACTGGGGTTGGCTCATGACATTCCATTGGCAGGACATCTGGGGCAGACCAAGCCCTTTGAGAGGCTGGCAGCCCACTTTTATTGGCCCCAGATGCGCAAGAGTTCAGACACTCATTGCAGGACCTGTGAGACTTGCCAGGCAAGTGGGAAGAGTGGGGGTAAGATCAAGGCCCCACTCCAGCCCTTTCCAGTTGTGAGTACCCCATTTGAGCGAGTGGGCATTGACATTGTGGGGCCTCTGGACCCCAAGACAGCCATGGGCAACAGGTTCATCCTGGTCTTGGTGGACCATGCCACCCGGTACCCTGAAGCCATCCCGCTCAGGACAGTGACGGCCCCCGTGGTGGGACGTGCACTGATGGGGATTTTCTCCCGTGTGGGATTCCCCAGAGAGGTGGTGTCTGACAGGGGGACCAACTTCATCTCCCAGTACATGAAGTCTCTGTGGAAGGAGTGTGGGGTAACTTATAAGTTTACCACTCCTTACCACCCCCAAGGTAATGGTCTGGTTGAAAGGTTCAACCGGACCTTGAAGGGCATGATCATGGGCCTAGAAGAGCCCCTGAGGCGTAAGTGGGACGTCCTCTTGCCATGCCTGTTGTTTGCCTACCGTGAGGTGCCACAGAAGTCCTTAGGGTTCCGTCCCTTTGAACTCCTCTATGGCCATCCGGTTAGAGGACCTCTGAGTCTGGTCAAGGAAGGCTGGGAGCAATCTCCCAGGAAACCTCCCCAAGATGTATTTAGCTACATGTTGACCTTCAGGAACCAGACTCGGCGTTTCAGAAAGATTGCTGAGGCAAATCTGGAAGCCAGCCAGGAGGAAATGAAACGTTGGCACGACCAGAACGCCACTCTGGTCGAATTTCAACCTGGTCAGAAGGTTTGGGTACTGGCCCCAGTGGAGCCCTGTGCGCTCCAAGATAAGTGGACCGGTCCATTTGAGGTGGTGGAGCGCAAAAGTCCAGTTACCTACTTGGTGGACTTTCAGTCTCCCAGGAACCCCTTGCGGGTCCTGCATGTGAACCGCCTGAAGCCCCACTTTGAGAGGTCTGAAGTGGGCATGCTTCTTGCCATCGATGATGGGAGGGAGGAGGAGAGTGAGCCTCTTCCTGACCTCCTGTGTGCAGGAGAGAAGGATGGGTCAGTGGAGGGTGTGATTCTCTCCACCACACTGACCCCTGAGCAGCAGAGAGATTGTCACCAACTGTTGGGGCAATTTTCTGATTTGTTCTCCCTGGTGCCTGGTGTCACTGATTGGTGCGTCCATGAGGTGGATACCGGGGACAGTCCTCCTGTCAAGCACAAGGCTTACAGAGTGACTGACAGGGTCAGGGCTTGCATTAAGGAGGAGGTCTCCAAAATGTTTGCCCTAGGGGTGATTGAGTCCTCTAGCAGCCCCTGGTCCAGCCCCGTGGTCTTGGTACCAAAAGCTGCGACGCCTGGTGCCACTCCTGAACTTAGGTTCTGTGTGGACTACCGAGGTCTCAATTCGGTCACGAAGACTGACGCGCACCTCATCCCCAGAGCTGATGAGCTCATAGATCGGTTAGGGGCTGCCCGGTACCTCAGCACGTTTGATCTGATGTCTGGGTACTGGCAGATCGCCTTAACTGATGGGGCAAAGGAGAGGTCAGCATTCTCCACACCAGACGGGCACTACCAGTTCCGTGTGATGCCCTTTGGGATGAAGAAGGCCCCTGCCACCTTTCAGAGGTTGGTCAACCAGGTGTTGGTTGGGCTGGAGGATTTCAGTGCCGCCTACCTAGATGACATCGCAGTGTTCAGTTCCTCCTGGGAAGACCACTTGCGCCACCTCTGGGAAGTGTTGATGGCGCTGCGCAGAGCAGGCCTCACAATCAAGGCCAGTAAGTGCCAGATTGGGCAGGGTTCTGTGGTGTACTTAGGACACCAGGTGGGGAGTGGCCAGGTGGCACCCCTCCAGCCCAAGATTGAAACCATCCTGGCTTGGGAGCCCCCCAGGACCCAGACTCAGGTGAGGGCCTTCTTAGGACTCACGTGTTACTACAGGAGGTTTGTCAAGGGGTATGGCAACATTGTTTCACCCTTGACTGAGCTGACTTCCAAGAAGCAGCCAAAGATTGTGAACTGGACTGACACCTGTCAGAAAGCCTTTGATGCCCTCAAAACTGCCATGTGTACAGCACCCGTACTCCAGGCGCCCAATTTTGCTAAGGAATTTGTTGTCCAGACAGATGCTTCAGAGCATGGGGTGGGGGCCGTTCTGTCACAAATAAATGAGGAGGGATTAGACCAACCTGTAGCCTTCATCAGTAGGAGGTTACTTCCCCGGGAACAGAGGTGGAGTGCAATTGAGCGTGAGGCATTTGCTGTGGTCTGGGCACTGAAGAAGCTGAGACCATACCTGTTTGGGACTCACTTCCGGGTTCAGACAGACCACAGGCCCCTCAGATGGTTGATGCAGATGAGGGGTGAGAATCCCAAGTTGTTGAGGTGGTCCATTTCCCTACAGGGTATGGACTTCACGGTGGAACACCGCCCTGGTACAGAACACACCAATGCTGATGGTCTGTCCAGATTTTTCCGCCTAGTGATGAGAACTTCCAAGAGGATGGGTAGTTCTCCCCACATTTCAGCTGGAGGGGACACGTGTTAGACCTGGCACCATTGGCGTGGGTCTCCCTCCCATTTTTCGCTGTTGTCTCCTCTGTTTTTGCTGGTGTTAGATGCTCTGGGCGCTGTGCCACTGCCATTCAGTGCCACAGCGCGAATGCTCCCTGTGTAAATATGTCTATGTGAATTGGTATATCCCTGATTGGCTTATTTGGTTTATCTGTTAGTCCCTAGTAGAGTGGCCTGTGTGTGCCCAGGGCTGGTAAACCCAATGCTGCTGGTGGGCATGCAGCGCTGGTTTGCGCCACCCACAGAAGCAGCTTGTAAAGCGTGTCTCAGACCTGCCACTGCAGAGTCTGTGTGCAGTCCAGAACTTCCATCTTGGCTGTGAAGTGCACCCACTTCCCAGCCCCTGAAACTTCCCTTGGCATCATGTAAGTCACCCCTATGGTAGGGTGCATTGTATGTGTAAGGTAGGACATGCCTTGGTGTGTGTAGCATGTCCTGGTAGTGAATTACACCCAATTTCGTTTTTCACTACTGTAAGGCTACCTGTTCCCCATAGGCTAGAATGGGCAGTTTGACTATTACATCCTATAGTCCTAACTGACCCCAGGAACATGGTAGAAAAACGAATTTAGTATGCCTGAGCTCAGAATATTAAAATACACCTTTTAGTGAAGTTTATTTTTATATTCTGTGTTTGAAAATACCACTTTTAGAAAGTAGGTATTTTCTTGCCTAAGGCTTCCAGTGTGCTCTGCTGTTATGTGTATTGGCTGTCTGGTTTTGGAGGGACATGGCAGGCTGAGTCAGACCTGGGTTGAATAGAGAGATCTGCATTTAGAGTATGGGGAGGGGTGGCTCCTTGACCTGAATAGGGCTGTGCCTGGCAAGGTGAATGCTGGCTCCACCTCCTACTGTGTGTCTGCTAGCAGACCCCCTCTTTCTGAAAGGAAGGATGCAGCCTGGTAAACAAAGTGCTCCAGGGCTGAGCAGAACTGGTTCTGGCTGGGTTCAGTGACTTGTAGCTTCTGAGAACAAAGACTTTTGGGGTATAAATATCTGTGCTCAAACCCCTACAATTGGTATTGCCCCTGGATCTGAAGAGGAAACTCTGTCCGTGCCACTGGAGGAATCTGCAGGAAGTGACTGTCCCTGTGCCTGTGTGCTGTTTCTTGCACTGGCCTGCAGCAGTGACCACTGGACCTTGAAGAAGAGGAAAAGGAACTCTTGAGAGAACTTTTATTTTTGTTACAGCAATTACCCAAGGGCTAGGAAAAGAGCTAGCCTCCTGCTGGAGTCTCAGGCCCATCAGACTCCACCACCAACCTCCTGCTTCCTCCCTGTGAGGATTGCTATCTGCTGATGAGGCTCCTGTGAGTTCCAGGGCCTCTAGTTTGCTTCAGAGAAAAGAGTGCTGGAAATCGACGCTAACGCACCTTTGCGAGCCGCTGCAGTTGAGAGCGCTGGAAAAATCATCGCGCTGCTGCCGCTGAGTGCGCGCAACACGAAACCATCGCTAACGCCTCTTTGCGAGCCGCTGCTGCCGAGACGCGCTGGAAAAATCATCGCGCTGCTGTCGCCGAGCGCTCGCAACCCCTACAGAAATCATCGCTTCAAGACATGGCATTGCGGACGCCGTGCGTCCGCCATTCTGATCGCATCGCACCGGATTTCGTCGCTCCCTCGCGCAGCGCCATTTCTTCGCATTGCAACACCATCACACAACGCAACAGGATCGTCGCATCGACTTCTCCCTCGCGGCAAGAAAGTCATCGCATCGGCGGCCTAGCGTGCAGAAGGTTGTCGCATCGTCTCCGCACGCATCACGCAGATCGGCGCATCATCCTCCCTTGCGGCAAGGATTTCAACGCATCGCCGGCCTCGCGTGCCGAGATTTATCGCTACACCTTCTTTGCGACATTTTGTTGGTTTAGCTGCTAAACTCCAGGTACTTTGTGAGAGAAAGGGTCGCAGAGACCACTGCATTGAATTTGAACCTTATTTTTGCAACCTTTGAACTATTTTTGACAGCCCTTCAACAGCAATCCTATTTTGGACAGTATTGTGGCTTTTACAGTTATTGGTCTTGTGATAAGTCTATATATATATAGATACTTATTTTTTATAACTACTTGTGTGGTGTCCCTTTGTAGTGTGCCTCACTGTGTTACTGTGTATGGTCATAAATGCTTCACACACTGCCTCTGAGGTAAGCCTACCTGCTCGTGCTACGTTACCACAGGGTTGAGCAGGGGTATCAAGGAGGGTAGCCCTCTCACTCTGTCTTAGGAAGAAGGGTCCCTACTTGGACAGTGGCCAGCCATTGCCAACTAGAGACCCCCATTTCTAACAGACCCTATGCGGCACCCTCGCCTACAGACCTCCCGGACCACGAACCACGTTCACCACTACCATCACAGACCTCATCACTCCCCACGCCATCGCCTCCATGGACTACATACTGCTTGGAGACCTGAACTTCCACCTCAGCGACCCCAACTCCACCGCCCTCCTGGACAACCTCGCCAACATCAGAATGAAACAGCTCATCACCACCCCTACCCACAAGGCAGGACACACCCTCGACCCCATCTTCGCAGGAGGAAACAACATCCACTTCAGCCACACCACGCAACCCCCCTGGACAGACCTCCACTGCGTACACTTCTCCTTAAAAAGAAACACCGCTCACAAACCTACACCACGCCCTCTTCAAAGGAATTAGAGCATGGTCACAGAGGAGCACCTCAACTCCACCCCCAACCACGATCCCCCTCCCCCTCCCCCCACGACCAACGTCAACTCTGCAGCCAACGAACTACACAGATGGATCACCAACTGTGCAGACAAGCTCGCCCCCTCCATAACTCCGACAGACCACGCCCCATGAAAGCCACCTGGTTTACCACCGACCTCCAAGAATCCAGATGCACCTGCAGACGTTTCGAGAAAGTATGGAGAAACACCAAAACCCCAAAACGCCATGACAGAAAACCACCAACGCATCAGATCGACCAAAAGGACCTTCTTCCAGAACAAAATCCTCGACAACTCCAGCAACTTGAAAGAACTCTTCAGCGTCAATCAGGAATTCACCAAACCCCCAGCGAAGCCTCAGACTTCATTCTTTTCCAAGACCTCTGCAACAAACTAGGCTCCTACTTCCATCTCAAGATCAAGTCCCTTTACAAAAACTTAAACGAACGGACACCAAACACTGAAACCACACCTACCACCAGCAACACCAGCCAGCCTACCATCTCCACCTGGACCCCAGTCACCACCGAAGACACCGTCACAACCATGAAGAGCATTCACTCAGGAGTCCCCACGGACCTCTGCCCGCAGCACATCTTCCACAAAGCAGCCGCCGCCATAGCACCCGAGCTACAACGCACCATCAATGCCACATTCGAATCCGGCACTTTCTCCACAGAAGTCAAGCCCCTCCTCAAGAAGCCCTCCGCAGATCCTACGGATCTCAAAAACTACAGACCCATCTCTCTCCTCCCCTTCATGGCCAAAGTCACTGAGAAGATCGTCAACATTCAGCTCACGGACTTCATCGAAGCCAACTCAATCCTCGACTCTTCCCAATCTGGATTCCGCAGCACCCACAGCACCGAGACCGCCCTCCTTGCCGCCACAGACGACATCCGTACGCTCCTCGACCAGGGCCACATGGCAGCCCTCATATTACTAGACCTCTCTGCAACCTTCGACACCGTCTCCCACCGCACCCTCACTGCCAGACTCCCCGACACCAGCATACAGGGAACTGCCCTTGACTGGATCCGCTCTTTCCTCACCAGCCGAACCCAGAGAATCAGACTCCCACCTTTCCTCTCCGAGCCTACAGAGATCAACTGCGGAGTACCCCAAGGATCATCGCTCAGCCTCACGCTCTTCAACATCTACATGGCCCCACTCGTAACCATCGTCAGAAAACACGGACTCAGCACAGTATCCTACTCAACGACACCCAGCTCATCCTCTCCCTCACGGAGCAACCCGACACCACCAGACTCCGCTTCCAGGAAGGAATGAAAGACGTTGCATCCTGGAAGAGCAGCAGCTGTCTGAAGCTCAACTCGGAGAAGACAGTCCTCGTCCTCGGACCCACCCCCTCAGCATGGGACAACACTTGGTGGCCCACCGCCCTCGGCAACCCTCCCACTCCCACGGACCATGCCCAGAACCTCGGCATAATACTCCATTCCTCCCTCACCATGACCCGACAGATCAACGCTGTCTTCTCCATGTGCTTCAACACCCTCTGCATTCTTCGCAAGACCTTCAAGTGGATCCCCCCCGAATCCAGAAAGACCGACACCCACGCACTCATAACAAGCAGATTGGACTACGGAAACACCCTCTACGCCAGAATCAACAAATCCCTGCTCCGAAAGCTGCAGACCATCCAGAACACCGTGGCCAGACTCGTCCTCGGCATCCCACGACGTGAACACATCACTGACCACCTATGAGACCTCCACTGGCCCCCGTCGAGAAGAGAGTAGCCTTTAAGCTACTCATGGATGCCTACAAAGCCCTCCACAACACCGGACGCCAATACCTCAATGAAAGAATCTCCATCCACGTACCCAAGAGAAACCTCTGCTCCACCGATCTCGCCCTCACTGAAACCATGCACATCCGCAGAGCCAGAGCAGGCGGAAGAGCCTACTCCTACATCAGGGCAAAGATCTGGAACGATCTCCTGCGTCCATTTCACCTTCAACACCACCAGCGCACCCAAGCCCGTCCCGCGACCGCTACAAAGAAACTGGAGCAAGGTCACAGAGGAACTCCTCACCACCACCCTCCGCCAAGACCCCCCCAGCACCACGACCGACACTAACTCCGCAGCCACAGAACTCCACCGCTGGATCGCCCGCTGCGCCGACATACTCGCACCCCTCCGGCACCCCGCCAAGCAACACCCACTGAAGGCCGCCTGGTTCACCACGGAACTACAGGAAGCCAGACGCTCGTGCAGACGCCTAGAGAAAACCTAGCAAAACCAGAAAACCGCGGAAGCACGGAACACCCATAGGAGCGCCCTGAAGGAATACCACCAGCGCATCAGGGACACCAAACGGACCTTCATGAAGGACAAAATCCAGGCCAACGTGACTAACGCCAAGGAACTGTTAAGCGTCATACAGCAGCTCACTAAGCCACCCAGTGAAGCCACGACGTCACACCCTCCCAGCAACTCAGCGACAAGCTCAGCACATACTTCCACCATAAGATCAAGGACCTCTACGACAACTTCAGCGAACCAATGCAGGACATCACCCCCCCCTCCCCATCGCGGCCGACCAGCCAACGATCTCGACCTGGAAGCCCGCTACCATCGAACACATCACCGCGACCATGCATAAAACCCCACGGACCCCTGCCCACCGCACATATTCCACAGGGCCGCCGCCGCCATCGCACCCGAACTGGAACAGACCATCAACGCCTCCTTCATGTCCGGCATCTTCCCAGACGACTGGAAGCAGGCGGAGGTTAAACCCTTCCTCAAGAATCCCACGGCCGACCCAACGGACCTGAAAAACTACCGGCCCATCTCTCTCCTCCCTTTCGCAGCCAAAGTCACCGAGAGACTCGTGAACACTCAGCTGACCACCTTCATCGAAGAGAACTCCATCCTAGACGCCTCTCAGTCCGGATTCCGCAGCAACCACAGCACCGAGACCGCTCTCCTCGCCGCCACAGATGACATCCGCCTGCTACTCGACCAGGGACACACCGTGGCCCTCATCCTTCTAGATCTCTCCGCAGCTTTCGACACCGTCTCCCATCGCACCCTTGCAGGCAGACTTCACGACGCCAGGATAAAAGGAGCCGCCCTTGACTGGATCTGATCTTTTCTCTCCGGCAGAACCCAGAGGATCAGACTCCCTCCCTTCCTCTCCGAACCCATCGACATCAACTGCGGAGTGCCCCAGGGCTCATCACTTAGCCCCACGCTCTTCAACATCTACATGGCCCCCCTTGCCGCCATCGTCAGACAGCATGGGCTCAGCATCATATCCTCCGCAGACGACACCCAACTCATCCTCTCACTCACGAAGAACCCCGAAGACACCAGACTCTGCTTCCAGGAGGGCATGAAGAATGTGGCAACCTGGATGAATGACAGCTGCCTCAAGCTCAACTCAGAAAAAACCGAGGTCCTCGTCCTCAGACCCTGCAACTCCGCCTGGGACAACTCCTGGTGGCCCTCCGCTCTAGGGAATCCACCCACGCCTACAGACCACGCACGCAACCTCGGCATCATCCTCGACTCTTCCCTCGCCATGAACCGCCAGGTCAACGCCGTCGCTTCCACTAGCTTAAACTGCCTGCGCATCCTCCGCAAGACCTTCAAATGGATCCCCCCCGACTGCAGAAAGACCGTCACCCACACGCTCATAACCAGCAGACTGGACTACGGCAACGTCCTATACGCCGGAATCAACATATCTCTCCTACACAGACTCCATACAATCCAAAATGCCGCCGCCAGACTCATCCTCGGGACTCCACGCCACGAACACATGACCCAACACCTTCGAGACCTCCACTGGCTCCCTGTCGAGAAGAGGGTCACCTTCAAACTCCTCACCCACGTCTACAAAGCCCTCAACATCGGACCCAAATACCTCAATGAGAGATTATCCTTCCACGTACCCAAGAGGAACCTCCGCTCTGCCGACCTCGCCCTGGCAGAGGTCCCCCGCATCCACAAAAGCAGAACAGGAGAGAGAGCATTCTCCTGCATCGCAGCCAAGACCTGGAACGAGCTCCCCGTTAACATCAGACGCTCTCCAACCCTGCACACCTTCAGGAAGGACCTCAAGACCTGGCTCTTCGACTGATCCGGAGCTTCCCCCCCCGAGCGCCTTGAGACCCTCACAGGTGAGTAGCGTGCTATATAAACCACTGACTGATTGATTGATTGAACATCAGATGTTCCCCCACGCTGCACACTTTCAGGAAGAGCCTCAAGACCTGGCTCTTTGGCTGAATCGGAGCTGCACGACCCCCCCTCCCCAGTGCCTTGAGACCTTCACGGGTGAGTAGCGTGCTTCACAAATCCCTGATTGATTGATTGGTTTTGCTACCGGGAGCCAATGTAGCTGCCTAATGTGAGGGGAAATGTGATGGCGGAAATGAACCCATCAAATTAATCTTGCTGCCGCATTCTGTACCATCTGTAGTCTATTAATCAGAGAGGCAGGCAACCCCAGATACAGACTGTTGGTATAGTCCAACTGGGAGGTCACCATTGCATAGACTATAATCCTACAGCATCCTACAGCAGTAGGTACAGGAATTTCCCTATGCTTCTCAGCTTCCCAAAGCAAGATGAGGAAATATGACAAACTTGAGCCACGAAGGATAAGTCAGTTTCCCATTTGATACCCAGGTTATTTGCAGTTTTTGCTAGTACCGGCAGTGAGCCCAGTACTGCTAGCCACCATAGGCTTGCGGAGGGAGGGGGCGCCTGACTAAAAAACAGAACCTCCGTCTTATTAGCATTTAATTTCAGGCAATTACTGTGTTAAAAATTATGTGGAAAAAAGTAATGAAGCCCTAAGCACAAACTACCCCCCCCCCCCCCAAATAGCCAAAAAAGGGCTCAGCAACTGGGGGGGGGGGGTAGAAGGCCCAGCTGTTAAGGAGTTAAGGAGTTAGAGGTCATTTTGAAAATGAATTCTGGTGAAAATGTGCCCTTTCAACTATCACTCGGCCGCTTGAGGGCAGGCTTGCTCCAGTGTTGTTTTCCATCTGAAACGTCCGGATGCAGGATGTGTCAAAACGTTCGCAGCCCACTCCTTGTTGAGAAACCACCCAAGCCCTGTCCACACACAAAGCTAAGTGTCGGATTGGAGCCTGTGCTGTTTCCCTGGACGCATTCTGTCTGGAACCATTAAAAGATCCAAAGACAGAGAGACGAGTTTGGAGCGAGGGAGATGTGGTGACCGCACAGTCTCCCTTCTCCTGCTCAAGGGGCTTGGAGCAGCCAGAGATAGTCACAGACATATCAACAACAGGAGAGAACCAGAAAGGACTGGATGACTAGAACAAGATACGTGCATAAAGTCACGCCATAAACAGAAAAGAACTAGCCAAAACTAGAACAAGAGAAACATCAAGAAAAAGGGAGAATTAACAATAAACAGAATAATAACAATTCCATAAAAAAGAAGAGAACTAGCAAGACAAACCAAATAAAATAAATCCCATAAACAGGTGAGAACTAGCTAGAAAAAGATACATGATACAAACAGGAAAGAACTAGCCAAAGACAGAACAAGCTAAATTCCACGAACATGAGATCACCAGCCAGAGAAATAACTAGAAACATGCTAGGAACATGAGATCACCAGCCAGAGACAAAACAGGAAACATGCTAGGAACAGAAGAGCACCAGCCAGAGACATACCAGGAAACATGTCAGGAACAGGAGAGCACCAGCCAGAGACATAACCAAAAACATGCTAGGAACATGAGATCACCAGCCAGAGACAAAACAGGAAACATGCCATGAACAAGAGAGCACCACCAGAGACATAACAAGAAACATGTCAGGAATGGAAGAGCACGAGCCAGAGACATACCAGGAAACATGTGCGGAACAGGAGAGCACCAGCCAGAGACATACCAAGAAACATGATAGACAGAGGAGAGCACCAGCCAGAGAAATAACAAGAAACATGTCAGGAACGGAAGAGCACGAGCCAGAGACATACCAGGAAACATGTGCAAAACAGGAGAGCACCAGCCAGAGATATAACAAGAAGCATGCTAGAAACATGAGATCACCAGCCAGAGACAAAACAGGAAACATGCTAGGAACAGGAGAGCACCAGCTAGAGACATTACAAGAAACATGTCAGAAATGGAAGAGCACGAGCCAGAGACATACCAGGAAACATTTGAGGAACAGGAGACCACCAGCCAGAGACATGAGAAGAAACATGCCAGGAGCAGTAGAGCAATAGCCAGAGACATGAGAAGAAACACGCAGGAACAGGAGAGCAATAGCCAGAGACATGAGAAGAAACATGCCAGGAACAGGAGACCAATAGCCAGAGACAAGACAAGAGACATGCCCGGAACAGGAGAGCACCAGCAAGAGACAGAACAAGAAACACGCTAAGAACAGGAGAGCACCAGCCAGAGACAAAGCAAGAAACATGCCAGAAACAGGAGAGCACCAGCCAGAGACATGGCAAGAGACATTCCAGGAACAGCAGAGCACCAGCCAGAGACAGAACAAGAAACACACTAAGAACAGGAGAGCACCAGCCAGCGACATAGCAAGAAACATCCCAGAAACAGGAGAGCACCAGCCAGAGACATAGCAAGAAACATGCCAGAAACAGGAGAGCACCAGCCAGAGACATAACAAGAAGCATGCCAGAAACAGGAGAGCACCAGCCAGAGACATAACAAGAAACATACCAGGAACAGGAGAGCACCAGCCAGAGAAATAACAACAAACATGCTAGGAACAGGAGAGCACCAGCCAGAGACATACCAGGAAACGTGATAAACAGGAGAGCACCAGCCAGAGACATAACAAGAAACATGCCAGGAACATGAAAGCACCAGCCAGAGCCATAACAAGACACATGTCAGGAACAGGGGAGCACCCACCAGAGACATAACAAGAATCATGCCAAAAAAAGCAGAGCACCAGCCAGAGACATAACAAGAAACATGCCAGGAACAGGAGAGCACCAGCCAGATTCATAAGAAGAAACATGCCAGGAAAAGGAGAGGTCAAGTTAGAGACATAACAAGAAACATGCCAGCAAGAAGGGAGCAAAAGCCAGAGACATAACAAGTAAACATGTCAGTACCAGAAGAACACCAGCCAGAGACATAGCAAGAAACATGCCTTGAACAGGAGAGCACCAGCCATAGACATAACAAGAAACCCACTAGGAACAAGAGAGCACCAGCCACAGACATAACAAGAAACATGCTAGTAACAGGACAACACCAGCCACAGACATAGCAAGAAACATGTCAGAAACAAAAGAGCACCAGCCAGAGAAATAGCAATAAACATGCTAGGAATTGGAGGGCACCAGCCAGAGAAATAACAAGAGAAATTCCAGGAACAGGAAAGCACCAGCCGGAGACATAACAAGAAACATACCAGGCACAGGAGAGCACCAGCTAGAGATATATCAAGAAACATGCCAGTACAAGAAGAACACCAGCCAGAGGCATAGCAAGATACATGCCAGGAACAGCAGATCGCCAGCCAGAGACTTAACAAGAAACCCGCTAGGAACAAGAGAGCACCAGCCACAGACAGAACAAGAAACATGTCAGGAACAGAACAGCATCAGCCAGAGAAATAACAACAAACATGCTAGGAACAAGAGACCACCAGCCAGAGACATACTAAGAAACATGTGAGGAACAAGAGAGCACCAGCTAGAGACATAACAATAAATATGCTAGGAACAGAAGAGGAGCAGCCAGAGAAATAGCAAGAAACATGCTTGGAACAGGAGGGCATCAGCCAGAGACATAATAAGAAACATGCCAGAAACAAGAGAGCACCAGCCAGGGACATAACAAGAAACATGCAAGGAACGGAAGAGCACCAGCCAGAGACATAACAAGAAACATGTTAGGAATCGAAGAGTACCAGACAGAGACATAACCAGAAACATGCTAGGAACAGGAGACCACCAGCCAGAGACATAACAAGAGAAATGCCAGGAACAGGAGAGCACCAGCCAGAGACATAACAGTAAACATGTCAGGAACGGTAGAGCACCCGCCAGGGACATAACAAAAGGAATACCAGGAATAGGAGAGCACTAGTCAGAGACATAACAAGAAACATGCTAGGAACAGGAAAGCACCAGTCAGAGACATAACGAAAAACATGCCAGGAACGGGGGAGCGCCAGCCAGAGACGTAACAAGAAACATGCTAGGAACAGTAGAGCACCAGCCAGATACATAACAAGAAACATGCCAGGAACAGGAGAGCACCAGCCAGAGACATAACAAGAAACATACCAGGAACAGAAGAGCACCAGCCAGAGACATAACAAGAAACATGCTAGAACAACAGAGCATCAGCCAGATACATACCAATAAACATGCTAGGAACAGAAGAGCACCAGCTAGCGGCATGACAATAAACATGCCAGGAACAGGAGAGCACCAGCCCGAAGCATAACAAGAAACATGCTAGGAACAGGACAGCACCAGCCAGAGACATAACAATAAACATGCTAGGAACAGGAGAGCACGAGCCCGAGGCATAAGAAGAAACATGCTAGGAACAAGAGAGCACCAGCCAGAGACAGTTCAAGAAACATGCCAGGAACAGAGAGCACCAGCCAGAGACATAACAAGAAACATGCTAGGAACAGGAGAGCACCAGCCAGAGTAATAACAAGAAACATGCCAGGAACAGAAGAGCACCAGCCAGATACATACCAAGAAACATGCCAGGAACAAGAAAGCACCATTTAGAGACATAACAGTAAACATGTCAGGAACGGTAGAGCACCAGCCTGAGACATAACAAGAGTAATGCCAGTAACAGGAAAGCACTAGCCAGAGACATAACAGGAAACATGCCAGGGACAGAAGAGCACCAACCAGAGACATAAAAAAAAGGAATACCAGGAACAGGAGAGCACTAGTCAGAGACATAACAATAAACATGCTATGAACAGGAGGGTGCCAGTAAAAGACATAACAAGAAACATGCCAGGAACAGGAGAGCACCAGCCAGAGACATAACAAAAAACATGACAGGAACAGGAGAGCACCAGCCAGATACATAACAAGAAACATGCCAGGAACAGGAGACCACCAGCCAGAGACATAACAAGAGAAATGCCAGGAAGAAGAGAGCACCAGCCGGATACATAACAAGAAACATGCTAGAACAAGAGGGCACCAGCCAGAGACATAACAATAAACATGCTAGGAACAGAATAGCACCAGCTAGAGGCATGACAATAAACATGCCAGGAACAGGAGAGCACCAGCCCGAAGCATAACAAGAAACATGCTAGGAACAGGACAGCACCAGCCAGAGACATAACAATAAACATGCTAGGAACAGAAGAGCACCAGCTAGAGGCATAACAATAAACATGCCAGGAACAGGAGAGCACGAGCCCGAGGCATAAGAAGAAACATGCTAGGAACAAGAGAGCACCAGCCAGAGACAGTTCAAGAAACATGCCAGGAACAGAGAGCACCAGCCAGAGTAATAACAAGAAACATGCCAGGAACAGAAGAGCACCAGCCAGATACATACCAAGAAACATGCCAGGAACAAGAAAGCACCATTTAGAGACATAACAGTAAACATGTCAGGAACGGTAGAGCACCAGCCTGAGACATAACAAGAGTAATGCCAGTAACAGGAAAGCACTAGCCAGAGACATAACAGGAAACATGCCAGGGACAGAAGAGCACCAACCAGAGACATAAAAAAAAGGAATACCAGGAACAGGAGAGCACTAGTCAGAGACATAACAATAAACATGCTATAAACAGGAGGGTGCCAGTAAAAGACATAACAAGAAACATGCCAGGAACAGGAGAGCACCAGCCAGAGACATAACAAGAAACATGACAGGAACAGGAGAGCACCAGCCAGATACATAACAAGAAACATGCCAGGAACAGGAGACCACCAGCCAGAGACATAACAAGAGAAATGCCAGGAAGAAGAGAGCACCAGCCGGATACATAACAAGAAACATGCCAGGAACAGGAGACCACCAGCCAGAGACATAACAAGAGAAATGCCAGGAAGAAGAGAGCACCAGCCGGATACATA
The DNA here is from genome assembly GCA_963921515.1 of Calotriton arnoldi. Taxonomy (NCBI): domain Eukaryota; kingdom Metazoa; phylum Chordata; class Amphibia; order Caudata; family Salamandridae; genus Calotriton; species Calotriton arnoldi. Next base: position 752,760 of record CAWUFW010002387.1, on the reverse strand, counting down.
ACAAGAAACATGCTAGAACAAGAGAGCACCAGCCTGAGACAAAACAAGAAACATGCGAGGAACAAGAGAGCACAGCCAAAGACAGCTCAAGAAACATGCCAGGAACAGAAGAGCACCAGCCAGAGACATAACAAGAAACATGCTAGGAACAGGTGAGCACCAGTCAGAGACATAACAATAAACATGCTAGGAACAGAAGACCACCAGTCAGAGACATAACAAGAAACATGCTAGGAACAGGAGTGTGCCAGCCAGAGACGTACCAAGAAACATGCTAGGAACAGGAAAGCACCCGCCAGAGACATAACGAAAAACGTGCCAGGAACGGGGGAGCGCCAGCCAGAGACGTAACAAGAAACATGCTAGGAACAGTAGAGCACTAGCCAGAGACATAACAAGAAACATACCAGGAACAGAAGAGCACCAGCCAGAGACATAACAAGAAACATGCTGAAACAAGAGAGCATCAGCCAGATACATAACAATAAACATGCTAGGAACAGAAGAGCACCAGCTAGCGGCATAACAATAAACATGCCAGGAGCAGGAGAGCACCAGCCCAAAGCATAACAAGAAACATGCTAGGAACAAGAGAGCACCAGCCAGAGACAGCTCAAGAAACATGCCAGGAACAGAAGAACACCAGCCAGAGACATAACAAGGAACATGCTACGAACAGGAGGGTGCCAGCCAGAGACGTACCAGGAAACATGCTAGGAACAGGAAAGCACCCGCCAGAGACATAACAAGAAACCTACTAGGAACAGGAGACCACCAGCCAAGACATAACAAGAAACATGCTAGGAAAAGGAAAGCACCCGCCAGAGACATAACAAAAGGAATGCCAGGAACAGGAGAGCACCAGCCAGAGACATAACAAGAAACATGCTAGGAACAGGTGAGCACCAGCCAGAGACATCACAAGAAACATGCCAGGAACAGGAGGGCACCAGTCAGATACATAACAAGAAACATGCCAGGAACAGGAAAGCACCATCCAGAGTCATAACAAGAAACATGCTAGGAACAGGTGAGCACCAGCCAGAGACATAACAAGAAACATGCGAGGAACAGGAGGGCACCAGCCAGATACATAATAAGAAACATGCCAGGAACAGGAAAGCACCATCCAGAGTCATAACAAGAAACATGCCAGGAACAGAAGAGCACCAGCCAGAGACATAACAATAAACATGCCAGGAACAGAAGAGAACCAGCCAGAGACATAACAGGAAACATGCCAGGGACAGGAGAGCACCAACCAGAGACATAACAAAAGGAATACCAGGAACAGGAGAGCACTAGAAGGAGACATAACAAGAAACATGCTAGGAACAGGAAAGCACCAGCCAGAGACATAACGAAAAACATGCCAGGAACAGGAGAGCACCAGCCAGAGACGAAACATGCCAGGAACAGGACAGCACCAGCCAGAGACATAACAATAAACATGCTAGGAACAGAAGAGCACCAGCTAGAGGCATAACAATAAACATGCCAGGAACAGGAGAGCACGAGCCCGAGGCATAAGAAGAAACATGCTAGGAATAAGAGAGCACCAGCCAGAGACAGCTCAAGAAACATGCCAGGAACAGAAGAGCACCAGCCAGAGGCGTAACAAGAAACATGCTAGGAACAAGAAAGCACCATCCAGAGACATAACAGTAAAAATGTCAGGAACGGTAGAGCACCCGCCAGAGACATAACAAAAGGAATACCAGGAACAGGAGAGCACTAGTCAGAGACATAAAAAGAAACATGCTAGAAACAGGAAAGCACCAGTCAGAGACATAACGAAAAACATGCCAGGAACAGGAGGGCACCAGTCAGATACATAACAAGAAACATGCCAGGAACAGGAAAGCACCATCCAGAGTCATAACAAGAAACATGCTAGGAACAGGTGAGCACCAGCCAGAGACATAACAAGAAACATGCGAGGAACAGGAGGGCACCAGCCAGATACATAATAAGAAACATGCCAGGAACAGGAAAGCACCATCCAGAGTCATAACATGAAACATGCCAGGAACAGAAGAGCACCAGCCAGAGACATAACAATAAACATGCCAGGAACAGAAGAGAACCAGCCAGAGACATAACAGGAAACATGCCAGGGACAGGAGAGCACCAACCAGAGACATAACAAAAGGAATACCAGGAACAGGAGAGCACTAGTCAGAGACATAACAAGAAACATGCTAGGAACAGGAAAGAACCAGCCAGAGACATAACGAAAAACATGCCAGGAACAGGAGAGCACCAGCCAGAGACGAAACATGCCAGGAACAGGACAGCACCAGCCAGAGACATAACAATAAACATGCTAGGAACAGAAGAGCACCAGCTAGAGGCATAACAATAAACATGCCAGGAACAGGAGAGCACAAGCCTGAGGCATAAGAAGAAACATGCTAGGAATAAGCGAGCACCAGCCAGAGACAGCTCAAGAAACATACCAGGAACAGAAGAGCACCAGCCAGAGGCGTAACAAGAAACATGCTAGGAACAAGAAAGCACCATCCAGAGACATAACAGTAAACATGTCAGGAAGGGTAGAGCACCCGCCAGAGACATAACAAAAGGAATACCAGGAACAGGAGAGCACTAGTCAGAGACATAAAAAGAAACATGCTAGAAACAGGAAAGCACCAGTCAGAGACATAACGAAAAACATGCCAGGAACAGGAGAGAACCAGCCAGAGACGAAACAAGAAACATGCCAGGAACAGGACAGCACCAGCCTGAGACATAACAAGAAACATGCTAGGAACAGGACAGCACCAGCCAGAGACATAACAAGAAACATGTCAGAAACAAAATAGCACCAGCCAAAGTCATAACAAGAAACATGCCAGGAACAGAAGAGCCTGAGACATAACAAGAGTAATGCCAGTAACAGGAAAGCACTAGCCAGAGACATAACAGGAAACATGCCAGGGACAGAAGAGCACCAACCAGAGACATAAAAAAGGAATACCAGGAACAGGAGAGCACTAGTCAGAGACATAACAAGAAACATGCTAGGAACAGGAGGGTGCCAGTAAAAGACATAACAAGAAACATGCTAGGAACAGGTGAGCACCAGCCAGAGACATAACAAGAAACATGCCAGGAACAGGAGAGCACCAGCCAGAGACATAACAAGAACCATGCCAGGAACCGGAGAGCACCAGCCAGAGACATAACAAGAAACATGCCAGGAACAGGTGAGCACCAGCCAGAGACATAACAAGAAACATGCTAGGAACAGGAGAGCACCCTCCAGAGACGAAACAAGAAACATGCCAGGAACAGGAGAGCACCAGCCAGAGACATAACAAGAACCATGCCAGGAACAGGAGAGCACCAGCCAGAGACATAACAAGAGTAATGCCAGTAACAGGAAAGCACTAGCCAGAGACATAACAGTAACCATGTCAGGAACGGTAGAGCACCCGCCAGAGACATAACAAAAGGAATACCAGGAACAGGAGAGCACTAGTCAGAGACATAACAAGAAACATGCCAGGAACAGGAAAGCACCAGTCAGAGACATAACGAAAAACATGCCAGGAACGGGGGAGCACCAGCCAGAGAGGTAACAAGAAACATGCTAGGAACAGTAGAGCACCAGCCAGATACATAACAAGAAACATGCCAGGAACAGGAGAGCACCAGCCAGAGACATAACAAGAAACATACCAGGAACAGAAGAGCACCAGCCAGAGACATAACAAGAAACATGCTAGAACAACAGAGCATCAGCCAGATACATAACAATAAACATGCTAGGAACAGAAGAGCACCAGCTAGCGGCATAACAATAAACATGCCAGGAACAGGAGAGCACCAGCCCGAAGCATAACAAGAAACATGCTAGGAACAGGACAGCACCAGCCAGAGACATAACAATAAACATGCTAGGAACAGAAGAGCACCAGCTAGAGGCATAACAATAAACATGCCAGGAACAGGAGAGCACGAGCCCGAGACATAAGAAGAAACATGCTAGGAACAAGAGAGCACCAGCCAGAAACAGTTCAAGAAACAAGCCAGGAACAGAAGAGCACCAGCCAGAGACATAACAAAAGGAATGTTAGGAACAGGAGAGCACCAGCCAGAGACATAACAAGAAACATGCTAGGAACAGGAGAGCACCAGCCAGAGTCATAACAAGAAACATGCCAGGAACAGAAGAGCACCAGCCAGATACATACCAAGAAACATGCCAGGAACAAGAAAGCACCTTTTAGAGACATAACAGTAAACATGTCAGGAACGGTAGAGCACCAGCCTGAGACATAACAAGACTAATGCCAGTAACAGGAAAGCACTAGCCAGAGACATAACAGGAAACATGCCAGGAACAGAAGAGCACCAACCAGAGACATAAAAAAAAGGAATACCAGGAACAGGAGAGCACTAGTCAGAGACATAACAATAAACATGCTATGAACAGGAGGGTGCCAGTAAAAGACATAACAACAAACATGCCAGGAACAGGAGAGCACCAGCCAGAGACATAACAAGAAACATGACAGGAACAGGAGAGCACCAGCCAGATACATAACAAGAAACATGCCAGGAAGAGGAGACCACCAGCCAGAGACATAACAAGAGAAATGCCAGGAAGAAGAGAGCACCAGCCGGATACATAACAAGAAACATGCTAGAACAAGAGGGCACCAGCCAGAGACATAATAATAAACATGCTAGGAACAGAATAGCACCTGCTAGAGGCATAACAATAAACATGCCAGGAACAGGAGAGCACCAGCCTGAGACAAAACAAGAAACATGCAAGGAACAAGAGAGCACAGCCAAAGACAGCTCAAGAAACATGCCAGGAACAGAAGAGCACCAGCCAGAGACATAACAAGAAACATGCTAGGAACAGGTGAGCACCAGTCAGAGACATAACAATAAACATGCCAGGAACAGGAGAGCACCAGCCTGAGGCAAAACAAGAAACATGCAAGGAACAAGAGAGCACAGCCAGAGACAGCTCAAGAAACATGCCAGGAACAGAAGAGCACCAGCCAGAGACATAACAAGAAACATGCCAGGAACAGAAGAGCACCGGCCAGAGACATAACAAGAACCGTGCTAGGAACAGAAGACCACCAGTCAGAGACATAACAAGAAACATGCTAGGAACAGGAGTGTGCCAGCCAGAGAGGTACCAAGAAACATGCTAGGAACAGGTAAGCACTCGCCAGAGACATAACGAAAAACGTGCCAGGAACGGGGGAGCGCCAGCCAGAGACGTAACAAGAAACATGCTAGGAACAGTAGAGCACCAGCCAGAGACATAACAAGAAACATACCAGGAACAGAAGAGCACCAGCCAGAGACATAACAAGAAACATGCTAGAACAAGAGAGCATCAGCCAGATACATAACAATAAACATGCTAGGAACAGAAGAGCACCAGCTAGCGGCATAACAATAAACATGCCAGGAACAGGAGAGCACCAGCCCGAAGCATAACAAGAAACATGCTAGGAACAAGAGAGCACCAGCCAGACACAGCTCAAGAAACATGCCAGGAACAGAAGAACACCAGCCAGAGACATAACAAGTAACATGCTAGGAACAGGAGGGTGCCAGCCAGAGACGTACCAGGCAACATGCTAGGAACATGCTGAGAAGTGTGGCTCAATGGTTAGAGCGGCAGACCCTGATGCAGAGATCTGGCCCGGGACCAGGGTTCAATTCCCGCCTCGGTGGGTCTTGGGCTCAATTTCCTCGGACCTGATAATTCTCGCCTCGGTGCCTATTCTAATCATGGGTCCCACTCTGCAACTCTGGGCAATAGCTTGCTTAATCTCCACAACGGCCCCAACAGCGCTGGGATGCCTGGCTTCACCCTGGGGGTGCCCAGGAGTGGACATTTCACAGGGAAAAGCCAGGAAGGGTTCCACAGCGGTAGGCGTACAGCGCCTGGACACCCCTTTGGGGGTATGGGTGCGCTTTACAAGTACAAATTTCATTTCATTTCATTTCAGGAACAGGAAAGCACCCGCCAGAGACATAACAAGAAACGTACTAGGAACAGGAGACCACCAGCCAAGACATAACAAGAAACATGCTAGGAAAAGGAAAGCACCCGCCAGAGACATAACAAAAGGAATGCCAGGAACAGGAGAGCACCAGCCAGAGACATAACAAGAAACATGCTAGGAACAGGTGAGCACCAGCCAGAGACATCACAAGAAACATGCCAGGAACAGTCGGGCACCAGTCAGATACATAACAAGAAACATGCCAGGAACAGGAAAGCACCATCCAGAGTCATAACAAGAAACATGCTAGGAACAGGTGAGCACCAGCCAGAGACATAACAAGAAACATGCGAGGAACAGGAGGGCACCAGCCAGATACATAATAAGAAACATGCCAGGAACAGGAAAGCACCATCCAGAGTCATAACAAGAAACATGCCAGGAACAGAAAAGCACCAGCCAGAGACATAACAAGAAACATGCCAGGAACAGAAGAGCACCAGCCAGAGTTATAACAATAAACATGCCAGGAACAGAAGAGAACCAGCCAGAGACATAACAGGAAACATGCCAGGGACAGGAGAGCACCAACCAGAGACATAACAAAAGGAATACCAGGAACAGGAGAGCACTAGTCAGAGGCATAACAAGAAACATGCTAGGAACAGGAAAGCACCAGCCAGAGACATAACAATAAACATGCTAGGAACAGAAGAGCACCAGCTAGAGGCATAACAATAAACATGCCAGGAACAGGAGATCACGAGCCCGAGGCATAAGAAGAAACATGCTAGGAACAAGAGAGCACCAGCCAGAGACAGCTCAAGAAACATGCCAGGAACAGAAGAGCACCAGCCAGAGACGTAACAAGAAACATGCTAGGAACAGGTGAGCACCAGCCAGAGACTTAACAAGAAACATGCCAGGAACAGGAGAGCACCAGCCAGAGACATAACAAGAAACATGCTAGGAACAGGACAGCACCAGCCAGAGACGTAACAAGAAACATGCTAGGAACAGGTGAGCACCAGCCAGAGACTTAACAAGAAACATGCCAGGAACAGGAGAGCACCAGCCAGAGACATAACAAGAAACATGCTAGGAACAGGACAGCAACAGCCAGAGACATAACAAGAAACATGTCAGAAACAAAGTAGCACCAGCCAGAGTCATAACAAGAAACATGCCAGGAACAGAAGAGCCTGAGACATAACAAGAGTAATGCCAGTAACAGGAAAGCACTAGCCAGAGACATAACAGGAAACATGCCAGGGACAGAAGAGCACCAACCAGAGACATAAAAAAGGAATACCAGGAACAGGAGATCACTAGTCAGAGACATAACAAGAAACATGCTAGGAACAGGAGGGTGCCAGTAAAAGACATAACAAGAAACATGCTAGGGACAGGACAGCACCAGCCAGAGACATAACAAGAAACATGTCAGAAACAAAAGAGCACCAGCCAGAGTCATAACAAGAAACATGCCAGGAACAGAAGAGCACCAGCCTGAGACATAACAAGAGTAATGCCAGTAACAGGAAAGCACTAGCCAGAGACATAACAGAAAACATGCCAGGGACAGAAGAGCACCAACCAGAAACATAAAAAGGAATACCAGGAACAGGAGAGCACTAGTCAGAGACATAACAAGAAACATGCTAGGAACAGGAGGGTGCCAGTAAAAGACATAACAAGAAACATGCTAGGAACAGGTGAGCACCAGCCAGAGACATAACAAGAAACATGCCAGGAACAGGAGAGCACCAGCCAGAGACATAACAAGAAACATGCCAGGAACAGGAGAGCACCAGCCAGAGACATAACAAGAAACATGCCAGGAACAGGTGAGCACCAGCCAGAGACATAACAAGAAACATGCTAGGAACAGGAGAGCACCAGCCAGAGACATGACAAGAAACATGCTAGGAACAGGAGAGCACCCTCCAGAGACATAACAAGAAACATGCCAGGAACAGGAGAGCACCAGCCAGAGACATAACAAGAACCATGCCAGGAACAGGAGAGCACCAGCCAGAGACATAACAAGAAACATGCCAGGAACAGGTGAGCACCAGCCAGAGACATAACAAGAAACATGCTAGGAACAGGAGAGCACCAGCCAGAGACATAACAAGAAACATGGCAGGAACAGGAAAGCACCAGCCAGAGACATAACAAGAAACATGCCAGGAACAAGAAAGCACCATCCAGAGTCATAACAAGAAACAAGCGAGGAACAGAAGAGCACCTGCCAGAGACATAACAAGAGTAATGCCAGTAACAGGAAAGCACTAGCCAGAGACATAACAGGAAACATGCCAGGGACAGAAGAGCACCAACCAGAGACATAAAAAAGGAAAACCAGGAACAGGAGATCACTAGTCAGAGACATAACAAGAAACATTCTAGGAACAGGAGGGTGCCAGTAAAAGACATAACAAGAAACATGCTAGGAACAGGAAAGCACCAGCCAGAGACATAACGAAAAACATGCCAGGTACGGAAGAGCGCCAGCCAGAGACGTAACAATAAACATGCCAGGAACGGAAGAGCACCAGCCAGAGACATAACAAGAAACATGCCAGGAACGGAAGAGCACCAGCCAGATACATAACAAGAAACATGCCAGGAACAAGAAAGCACCATCCAGAGACATAACATGAAACATGTCAGGAACAGTCGGGCACCAGTCAGATACATAACAAGAAACATGCCAGGAACAGGAAAGCACCATCCAGAGTCATAACAAGAAACATGCTAGGAACAGGTGAGCACCAGCCAGAGACATAACAAGAAACATACGAGGAACAGGAGGGCACCAGCCAGATACATAATAAGAAACATGCCAGGAACAGGAAAGCACCATCCAGAGTCATAACAAGAAACATGCCAGGAACAGAAAAGCACCAGCCAGAGACATAACAAGAAACATGCCAGGAACAGAAGAGCACCAGCCAGAGTTATAACAATAAACATGCCAGGAACAGAAGAGAACCAGCCAGAGACATAACAGGAAACATGCCAGGGACAGGAGAGCACCAACCAGAGACATAACAAAAGGAATACCAGGAACAGGAGAGCACTAGTCAGAGGCATAACAAGAAACATGCTAGGAACAGGAAAGCACCAGCCAGAGACATAACAATAAACATGCTAGGAACAGAAGAGCACCAGCTAGAGGCATAACAATAAACATGCCAGGAACAGGAGATCACGAGCCCGAGGCATAAGAAGAAACATGCTAGGAACAAGAGAGCACCAGCCAGAGACAGCTCAAGAAACATGCCAGGAACAGAAGAGCACCAGCCAGAGACGTAACAAGAAACATGCTAGGAACAGGTGAGCACCAGCCAGAGACTTAACAAGAAACATGCCAGGAACAGGAGAGCACCAGCCAGAGACATAACAAGAAACATGCTAGGAACAGGACAGCACCAGCCAGAGACGTAACAAGAAACATGCTAGGAACAGGTGAGCACCAGCCAGAGACTTAACAAGAAACATGCCAGGAACAGGAGAGCACCAGCCAGAGACATAACAAGAAACATGCTAGGAACAGGACAGCAACAGCCAGAGACATAACAAGAAACATGTCAGAAACAAAGTAGCACCAGCCAGAGTCATAACAAGAAACATGCCAGGAACAGAAGAGCCTGAGACATAACAAGAGTAATGCCAGTAACAGGAAAGCACTAGCCAGAGACATAACAGGAAACATGCCAGGGACAGAAGAGCACCAACCAGAGACATAAAAAAGGAATACCAGGAACAGGAGATCACTAGTCAGAGACATAACAAGAAACATGCTAGGAACAGGAGGGTACCAGTAAAAGACATAACAAGAAACATGCTAGGGACAGGACAGCACCAGCCAGAGACATAACAAGAAACATGTCAGAAACAAAAGAGCACCAGCCAGAGTCATAACAAGAAACATGCCAGGAACAGAAGAGCACCAGCCTGAGACATAACAAGAGTAATGCCAGTAACAGGAAAGCACTAGCCAGAGACATAACAGAAAACATGCCAGGGACAGAAGAGCACCAACCAGAAACATAAAAAGGAATACCAGGAACAGGAGAGCACTAGTCAGAGACATAACAAGAAACATGCTAGGAACAGGAGGGTGCCAGTAAAATACATAACAAGAAACATGCTAGGAACAGGTGAGCACCAGCCAGAGACATAACAAGAAACATGCCAGGAACAGGAGAGCACCAGCCAGAGACATAACAAGAAACATGCCAGGAACAGGAGAGCACCAGCCAGAGACATAACAAGAAACATGCCAGGAACAGGTGAGCACCAGCCAGAGACATAACAAGAAACATGCTAGGAACAGGAGAGCACCAGCCAGAGACATGACAAGAAACATGCTAGGAACAGGAGAGCACCCTCCAGAGACATAACAAGAAACATGCCAGGAACAGGAGAGCACCAGCCAGAGACATAACAAGAACCATGCCAGGAACAGGAGAGCACCAGCCAGAGACATAACAAGAAACATGCCAGGAACAGGTGAGCACCAGCCAGAGACATAACAAGAAACATGCTAGGAACAGGAGAGCACCAGCCAGAGACATAACAAGAAACATGGCAGGAACAGGAAAGCACCAGCCAGAGACATAACAAGAAACATGCCAGGAACAAGAAAGCACCATCCAGAGTCATAACAAGAAACAAGCGAGGAACAGAAGAGCACCTGCCAGAGACATAACAAGAGTAATGCCAGTAACAGGAAAGCACTAGCCAGAGACATAACAGGAAACATGCCAGGGACAGAAGAGCACCAACCAGAGACATAAAAAAGGAAAACCAGGAACAGGAGATCACTAGTCAGAGACATAACAAGAAACATTCTAGGAACAGGAGGGTGCCAGTAAAAGACATAACAAGAAACATGCTAGGAACAGGAAAGCACCAGCCAGAGACATAACGAAAAACATGCCAGGTACGGAAGAGCGCCAGCCAGAGACGTAACAAGAAACATGCCAGGAACGGAAGAGCACCAGCCAGAGACATAACAAGAAACATGCCAGGAACGGAAGAGCACCAGCCAGATACATAACAAGAAACATGCCAGGAACAAGAAAGCACCATCCAGAGACATAACATGAAACATGTCAGGAACAGTCGGGCACCAGTCAGATACATAACAAGAAACATGCCAGGAACAGGAAAGCACCATCCAGAGTCATAACAAGAAACATGCTAGGAACAGGTGAGCACCAGCCAGAGACATAACAAGAAACATGCGAGGAACAGGAGGGCACCAGCCAGATACATAATAAGAAACATGCCAGGAACAGGAAAGCACCATCCAGAGTCATAACAAGAAACATGCCAGGAACAGAAAAGCACCAGCCAGAGACATAACAAGAAACATGCCAGGAACAGAAGAGCACCAGCCAGAGTTATAACAATAAACATGCCAGGAACAGAAGAGAACCAGCCAGAGACATAACAGGAAACATGCCAGGGACAGGAGAGCACCAACCAGAGACATAACAAAAGGAATACCAGGAACAGGAGAGCACTAGTCAGAGGCATAACAAGAAACATGCTAGGAACAGGAAAGCACCAGCCAGAGACATAACAATAAACATGCAAGGAACAGAAGAGCACCAGCTAGAGGCATAACAATAAACATGCCAGGAACAGGAGATCACGAGCCCGAGGCATAAGAAGAAACATGCTAGGAACAAGAGAGCACCAGCCAGAGACAGCTCAAGAAACATGCCAGGAACAGAAGAGCACCAGCCAGAGACGTAACAAGAAACATGCTAGGAACAGGTGAGCACCAGCCAGAGACTTAACAAGAAACATGCCAGGAACAGGAGAGCACCAGCCAGAGACATAACAAGAAACATGCTAGGAACAGGACAGCACCAGCCAGAGACGCAACAAGAAACATGCTAGGAACAGGTGAGCACCAGCCAGAGACTTAACAAGAAACATGCCAGGAACAGGAGAGCACCAGCCAGAGACATAACAAGAAACATGCTAGGAACAGGACAGCAACAGCCAGAGACATAACAAGAAACATGTCAGAAACAAAGTAGCACCAGCCAGAGTCATAACAAGAAACATGCCAGGAACAGAAGAGCCTGAGACATAACAAGAGTAATGCCAGTAACAGGAAAGCACTAGCCAGAGACATAACAGGAAACATGCCAGGGACAGAAGAGCACCAACCAGAGACATAAAAAAGGAATACCAGGAACAGGAGATCACTAGTCAGAGACATAACAAGAAACATGCTAGGAACAGGAGGGTGCCAGTAAAAGACATAACAAGAAACATGCTAGGGACAGGACAGCACCAGCCAGAGACATAACAAGAAACATGTCAGAAACAAAAGAGCACCAGCCAGAGTCATAACAAGAAACATGCCAGGAACAGAAGAGCACCAGCCTGAGACATAACAAGAGTAATGCCAGTAACAGGAAAGCACTAGCCAGAGACATAACAGAAAACATGCCAGGGACAGAAGAGCACCAACCAGAAACATAAAAAAGGAATACCAGGAACAGGAGAGCACTAGTCAGAGACATAACAAGAAACATGCTAGGAACAGGAGGGTGCCAGTAAAAGACATAACAAGAAACATGCTAGGAACAGGTGAGCACCAGCCAGAGACATAACAAGAAACATGCCAGGAACAGGAGAGCACCAGCCAGAGACATAACAAGAAACATGCCAGGAACAGGAGAGCACCAGCCAGAGACATAACAAGAAACATGCCAGGAACAGGTGAGCACCAGCCAGAGACATAACAAGAAACATGCTAGGAACAGGAGAGCACCAGCCAGAGACATGACAAGAAACATGCTAGGAACAGGAGAGCACCCTCCAGAGACATAACAAGAAACATGCCAGGAACAGGAGAGCACCAGCCAGAGACATAACAAGAACCATGCCAGGAACAGGAGAGCACCAGCCAGAGACATAACAAGAAACATGCCAGGAACAGGTGAGCACCAGCCAGAGACATAACAAGAAACATGCTAGGAACAGGAGAGCACCAGCCAGAGACATAACAAGAAACATGGCAGGAACAGGAAAGCACCAGCCAGAGACATAACAAGAAACATGCCAGGAACAAGAAAGCACCATCCAGAGTCATAACAAGAAACAAGCGAGGAACAGAAGAGCACCTGCCAGAGACATAACAAGAGTAATGCCAGTAACAGGAAAGCACTAGCCAGAGACATAACAGGAAACATGCCAGGGACAGAAGAGCACCAACCAGAGACATAAAAAAAGGAAAACCAGGAACAGGAGATCACTAGTCAGAGACATAACAAGAAACATTCTAGGAACAGGAGGGTGCCAGTAAAAGACATAACAAGAAACATGCTAGGAACAGGAAAGCACCAGCCAGAGACATAACGAAAAACATGCCAGGTACGGAAGAGCGCCAGCCAGAGAGCGTAACAAGAAACATGCCAGGAACGGAAGAGCACCAGCCAGAGACATAACAAGAAACATGCCAGGAACGGAAGAGCACCAGCCAGATACATAACAAGAAACATGCCAGGAACAAGAAAGCACCATCCAGAGACATAACATGAAACATGTCAGGAATGGAAGAGCATGAGCCAGAGACATAACAGGAAACATGGTAGGAACAGGAGAGCACCCTCCAGAGACATAACAAGAAACATGCCAGGAAGAGGAGAGCACCCTCCAGAGACACAACAAGAAATATGTCAGGAACGGAAGAGCACGAGCCAGAGACATAACAAGAAACATGGTAGGAACAGAAGAGCACCAGCCAGAAACATAACCAGAAACATGCCAGGAACAGGAGAGCACCAGCCAGAGATAAAACAGTAAACATGCTAGGAGCAGGAGAGCACCCTCCAGAGACATAACAAGAAATATGTCAGGAACGGAAGAGCACGTGCGAGAGACATAACAAGAAATAATTCAGGAAGTGAAGAGCACGAGCCAGAGACATACCAGCAAACATGTGAGGAACAGGAGAGCACCAGCTAGAAACATAACAAGAAACACACTAGAAACAAGGAAGCACCAGCCAGAGGCATAACAATAAGCATGCCAGGAACAGGGGAGCACAAGCCCGAGGCATAAGAAGAAACATGCTAGGAACAAGAGAGCACCAGCCAGAGACAGCTCAAGAAACATGCCAGGAACAGGAGAGCACCCTCCAGAGACATAACAAGAAATATGTCAGGAATGGAAGAGCACGAGCCAGAGACATAACAAGAAACATGGTAGGAACAGGAGAGCACTAGCCAGAAACATAACCAGAAACATGCCAGGAACAGGAGAGCACCAGCCAGAGATAAAACAGGAAACATGCTAGGAACAGGAGAGCACCCTCCAGAGACATAACAAGAAATATGTCAGGAACGGAAGAGCACGAGCCAGAGACATAACAAGAAATAATTCAGGAATGGAAGAGCACGAGCCAGAGACATACCAGGAAACATGTGAGGAACAGTAGAGCACCAGCTAGAAACATAACAAGAAACACACTAGAAACAAGGAAGCACCAGCCAGAGGCATAACAATAAACATGCCAGGAACAGGGGAGCACAAGCCTGAGGCGTGTCATGAACAGCAGATAACTAGTCCATTGCTGATAAAGAGGCATGCCATGAACAGAATAGAAATAGCTGTGGGCAAAGCAACAGACATTTTAAGAAAAAGAGAGACAATAGGCAACAGAACTCGATACTTGTCAAAAAGAGGAGAGACCTAGCCAGATGCAGAACAGAGTTGTCAAATATGGAAGAGAACTAGCCAGAGACAGAGAAAGAGACATGCCAAGAACAGAAGAGAACTTTCCAGTGACAGAAAAGGAGACATGTCAAGAACAGGAGACCACAAGCTGGAGACAAAACTAGAGATAAGTCATCAACTGTAGACTACTAGACAGAGACAGAACAAGATCCAGGCCATGATCAGCAGAGAACATGTCTGAGACAGAACAAGAGACTGGTCATGAAAGAAGACTACTAGCCAAAGACAGAACAAGAGGCAGGTCATGAACAGCAGAGAACCTGTCTGAGACAGAACTTGAGACAGGTCATGAACGGCAGAGAACCTGTCTGAGACAGAACTTGAGACAGGTCATGAACAGCAGAGAACTTGTCTGAGACAGAACAAGAGGCAGGTCATAAAAGGAGACTACTAGCCAAAGACAGACCAAGAGACAGGTCATCAACAGGTAAGAACCTGTGAGAGAGAAGAAGAAACCCGCCAAGAACTGAATAGAACTATCCAAGGACAGATATAGAGGCATGTCCATAACAAGAGACCACAAGCTGGAGACAAAAAAGAGACATGTCATCAGCAGGAGACTATTAGCCAGAGACAGAACAAGATCCAGGTCATGAACAGTAGAGAACCTCTCTGAAACAGACCTGGAGACAGGCCATGACCACAGAGAACCTGTCTGAGACAGGTCATGAACAGCAGGGAACCAGTCTGAGACAGGCCATGAACAGGCGAGAACCTGTCTGAGACAGACCTGGAGACAGGCCATGAACAACAGAGAACCTGTCTGAGACAGGTCATGAACAGCAGGGAACCAGTCTGAGACAGGCCATGAACAGGCGAGAACCTGTCTGAGACAGACCTGGAGACAGGCCATGAACAGCAGAGAACCTGTCTGAGACAGGTCATGAACGGAAGAGAACCTGTCTGAGACAGGTCATGAACAGCAGGGAACCAGTCTGAGACAGGCCATGAACAGGTGAGAACCTGTCTGAGCCAGAACAGGTGACTCAGCTACAGACCTTAAAAGTTGTCACATCTGGAGTTTAGTCCAGCTGGTCATTCTGGTAAAAAACCTGAAGTTTGTGATTGACTTGGAATTAAGAATAAACATGTTGTAAAAAGACAATACACCACTCCAAGTCTTCAAATTATATCTCAGTTTAATTGTTTGCAAGAACGAAGAACCTTGGCCCGGGTCGGAGTACTCTCCGTTCTTGCAAATGATTAAACTGAGATATAATTTGAAGACTTGGAGTGAGATATTGTCAGAATTATTGATTGGTGGCTACATGATATGACTTGGAACTTAAGACGGGAACAATATAGATTTGATGATATACTTAGAATGCTTTTTAGCCCTGATGAAGTCAATGGTAGATTTTGCTTTAGACGAAACACATGTTGGCTACAAGTTCATGTTGGACTTCTGTTGGATATATATGAAGATTAGAAATAAAGCGAAAACATCAACTACAATGTCTGGTGGACATTTGAATTTTTGGATAATGATTTGGTGCTCATGATTTTTGTTGATTTTTTTTTGCAGTCATTTTTGTCTTCATTTACGGGAGGCTGGAGTGGCCGTTTCTAATCCTTGGAGCACCATTTATGAACAACTAATCTGGGATATCGTGATACACGATTGTGCGTGGATTTTACCTTGCCACTTCTTGTTTATGAATGTTGTAAAAAGACAGCCAGGTGTCTCAGAGCAGAGACATTCAGAACAAGAGACAACCGGGACTGTCTGCACTAGAGACACAGCCAGAAACGAGTCAAGAAGAAGAGACAGTTAACTGTCTCAAGGGCAAAGACAAGCAAGAGAAAAATGGAGAGAAGACAATCGCATGGCTCGGGCGCAGAGCACAACCAGAGACAGTTCAAGAACAAGTGAGAGTCGCCTGTCTCAAAGGCAGATACACCGCAGAGAAACTGTACAACAGACAGCCAGGAGTCTCGGGTGCAGAGCACAGCCGGAGACAATTCAAGAACAAGTGAGAGTCGCCTGTCTCAAAGGCAGATACACACCAGAGAAACTGTACAACAGACAACCAGGAGTCCCAGCCAGGTGCTGAGCACAGTAGAAGCCTTAGGGACAGAGACAAGAATAGGAGACAGTTGGGAGTTTCAGCACAGAGACAAATTAGAGACAAGTCAAGAACACGTGTCAGTCACCTGTCTCAAAGGCAGAGACACCCCAGAGAAACTGTACAACAGCCAGCCAGGAGTCTCAGGTGCAGAACACAGCCAGAGGCATTTCAAGAACAAGTGAGAGTCACCTGTCTCAAAGGCAGAGACACCCCAGAGAAACTGTACAACAGACAGCCAGGAGTCTCGGGTGCAGAGCACAGCCGGAGACAATTCAAGAACAAGTGAGAGTCGCCTGTCTCAAAGGCAGAGACACACCAGAGAAACTGTACAACAGACAGCCAGGAGTCTCGGGTGCAGAGCACAGCCGGAAACAATTCAAGAACAAGTGAGAGTCGCCTGTCTCAAAGGCAGATACACCCCAGAGAAACTGTACAACAGACAGCCAGGAGTCTCGGGTGCAGAGCACAGCCGGAGACAATTCAAGAACAAGTGAGAGTCGCCTGTCTCAAAGGCAGAGACACACCAGAGAAACTGTACAACAGACAGCCAGGAGTCCCAGGTGCTGAGCACAGTAGAAGCCTTAGGGACAGAGACAAGAATAGGAGACAGTTGGGAGTTTCAGCACAGAGACAAATTAGAGACAAGTCAAGAACACATGTCAGTCACCTGTCTAAGGGGTAGAGAAACAGCCTTAGACAAGTCATCTTTAAAAGAGAGTTGGGGTCTCAATGGCTGAGATACAGCAAGATAAATTCAAAAGAAAGTAAAGAATCTCTGGGGAGAGAGACATCTAGAGACCAGTCAAGAACAGAAGTCAGTCAGGAGTCTCAGGGCAGAGAAACTTAGCCAGAGACAAGAACAAGAGACAATCTTAAGTCTTAGGGGCAGAGACACGACCAGACTCAGGAACCTTGAAACAGTTGGGAGTCTCAGGGACAGAGACAAAGCCAGTAACAAGTAAAGAAGAAGAGACAGTCTGGTGCTTCACAAACCGAAACAAACACAAAGAGACAAGTCAAGATCAAGAGACAGTCTGGAGACCCAGGGCAGAGATACAGAAAAGGACACGAACAAGAGAGAGTCGGGAGTCTAAGGGCACAGCAAAGCCAAGTATTAGTCAGGAACAAGAGACAGTCAGAAGTGCCAGAGACATACATAGTCAAAAAACAAGAGTTGAGGACAGAACAAGAGACAGTCTAGAGTCGTGTGGTGAGAGAATCCGACACAGACAAGTAAAAACAAGTAGTAGTCAAGCATCTCAAAGCCAGGGGCAGCGGAAGAGACATGTCAAGAAGAAGAGACAGTGAGGAGACTCGGCGGCTGTGGCATAGAAAGAAACAAGTAACTGTCATGAGAGGCAGTCAAGAGGCTTGCAGCAGAGAGGCGTCCTCCTGCAGGCGAAGTACACGAGACGGGAGCCTCATGGGCGGATAAACAAACAGATGTGACATTAGACGGTCAGGAGGCTTATCGGTGCAGCCAGAAGCAGAACAAGGGACAGTCTCGAGGACAGAAACAGATGAGACATGCACATGAAAGGAGACAAGCCCCTCGGGGCAGAGGCTGAGGGAGGCGGAGAAGAGTGCACGATCGAGGGTCTAGGGGCCTAGAGACAGGCAGAGACCGCTTGAAAAGAAGGCACGGTGGTAGAGACAGCCAGAGTGAGTCCAAGAACAGGGCACAGTGGGTTGGTGAGGATCAGAGACTCACCTATACACCGGTCAAGAGCATGAGACAGTCGGGGGTTTCAGGGTCAGAGACAGGCGCGAATAACAAGCAGTCAGGTGCCGGTGTCAGGGGCAGCGACAGGGCAAGAAGAGACTATCGAAGGGGACTCGAAGGGACTGGTTAAGGACAAGAGACAGTCAGAATCCTCGCAGGGAGACAGCAACAATTAGAGACTGATGAAAACTAGAAAGAGCCAGGTAAAGAGAGACAAAGACGAACAAGAGAGCGGCAGCTGACTACGGAGAGGTGACAGCCGAAGACAGCACACTAATTTGTGACAATTGAAAGTCTTTGAAGCGAAGAGACAGCCGGGGGCTTTAGAGAGAGCAGACAAAGAGTCTTTGTACCGGGATCAGCCCCAGCCTGGAGAGTGACTGTCACGAGGTGAGATACTCATATGGAGTGAGTAACTGCCATGGGATAAGTGACTTATGCGGTGAGTGACTCTTACGGGAGTGAGTAATTAGTGACTTCCACGGACGAGTGAGTGAGCAGCTCGGGACACAAGGACAGATGCATTGAGGAGCCCGTAGTGCGATGGAGGGCTTCACCCTTCATCATCATCAACAATCCATTGCCCTTCCTGAGACTAAACCAAAGCGCCATGAGGAGAACAGTCTCACTGCCTGCGCTATTAGACCATCAATATTCCTTTACATCTTGTATTCGTATCATTTCCTGCTGCGCGGTGCATCAGCGCCACTATTTGCCCTTAGCGCAGAATTACAATTAGTCAGGTGCATTGTTCAGGCACCGTGCCCATTCGCCCTTCTGACCTCTTTGCTGAGATTGACTTTGGGAGTGTTAGGCAATGCCCGATCTGGACATGATTCTCAACAAGGGCTTCCAGGGGGCATGGGGCAACATGAGACAGGAAAGAAAGGGTACCGAAAAGGTTAGCTCAGCAGGTTAAGGTACCTGTGTGCAGCCTGTAGTTCACAGGAATGGGTGCCACGGTGCCTACTCACCCTTTCATCTTTCTGATGTTCATATAAGGACCCTTCTGTTGGGTAATAACCTACTCTTCGGAAGCCAACGCACGATTCCGTTTGTGTTGTGTACTATGTGAGCGGCCGACACTAAAAAACAGGGAATGCACAAGTATTTGCCACCTTTCACTAGTGCAACGTCAGTAGATTATCAATCAAGGGATCAGCCCTGCGCCTACAGAAACTAGAGGTAGGCGAGCCAACAAATTAACATGGAGAGCCGAGCCAAGCTGTTGGCTGTGGCTCTGAGAGCCCGTGCACGAGCCGAGCCCTGAAAATATGCCGTGTAAATCATTGACAAAACATTACGTTAGAAAAAGGTGTCTTCAAAATTCAAGAAACTATGTGTTCACCATTGTACATCAGAATATTTGAAAAGTATTTATTCAAAGTAGAGTTTTTAAACATGCACTCCGAAACATTTCTGCCCCTGCCCTGATGACAATGCCGTTAGTGAAGTAAGAGACAAGTCAGTTGTCATGTGTGCCTTAAATGCCACCTAGGATCATATGTTTGATGAAGCAAATTTATTGACTATTAAATAAATAACAAGACATGTTTATTGTACTGGGCAGGCCTAAACTCATGTATTTGAAGGTGCTCTTATATGTGATAATGAGCAAAAGGAAGCTTGGTGGATAAAGTATTTGCCTAGGATCACACAGTTTGGTCAAGCTGGGAAGCTGCTATTGACCACAGACTAGATGGATACTCTTCTGACTTCTAAGACTAATGTTTTGTCCTTAACTCTTGAAATATGAGATTAGAGCGCGGGTGACAGGCAGTATTCACATTTTTTTTGGCAGTTTTGCATAGTGTGAAACTTGCCCAAGGGCATACAATTCTTAACAACAGACACAGATTACATTACACGCTTTATTTCCGGCACAGTGGCAGAATTAATGGGATGTTCAGCCACGGTCAGGCTTTGAACCCTATGATATCTGGTTGCCAGATCTGGCCATTAGCCCACAATGCCCCCATGAAAGCTCGCCTCGTTTTGGACTCGATGGTCCCAGAAGACGTCGAGTCAAGCCAGAGCTTCTGGCTTGAGCCTGGCTCAAGCTTTTAGTAGCCCACCCACCTCTAGCAGAAACCCACCATCACCATGCAGAGATGCTGCAGAGTTTATGGAGGGGTCACGTGAACTGATGACCCAGGTTTTCTACCCATAATCCCCAGTGAGCTCTAAACAAGCAGGGAGCACAGAGACAGAAGCTACACAGAGGGTGTTCTGGACTCACCTTGTTAGGCGCTCACAGGCTTCCAGGAGCTAGAAGGACTCTCCAGGCCTCTGAGATGACACCGACCATCTACCAATCCCCTCCGTTGAGCACTGCTGGCACCCCTCAGTGGACGCATGTTCCAGACAGATAAGGAGGCCGTGGACCAAGGGAAGCCTTCCTCTGACGTCTCAAGACCACAAAGTCAGAGCTTATCCAAGACTGTACAGGACGCAGGGCTGCCACTAGGCCAGTAAGGGGGTCACTGACCCTAAATGTACATTTCAAGCAAATACTCAGTACGTGTTTTGGTATTTGGTACCCTCACACTTTTTTGAAGCTGACATACCTGTAAAGTGAAGCAAAAGCAGTTCTAAACAAGCATTGGCATAGCCAATAGGTCTCGCCTTTGGGACCTTATAAGTGTTTAGCCATGCAACAATTGTGCTGCATAACTGACACCTGGTTAAACACATATACGGTCCCAAAGGCGAGACCTATTAGCCAATAGGTCTCGCCTTTGGGGCCTTATAAGTGTTTAGGCAGAGCTATTGGTTTTGCCAATGTTTTTAAGAGCATTGTGGCTGCTGTGCAGCATATTGAAAAGTTATAATAAAAAAGACTTATAAGCATTTTTGTTACTTTATATATAACTAAGACGACATTATGTACAACTGAATGACCCAATTAAAAAAGAATAAACATAAGAAAGGTCTTGTCGTTTATTTTGTCGTTGCAATGTTGGCAACTTCTTCCTGCCTATTCTAATGTTGAGGTGGTGCTTAGTGATGCTGTGGTGGTGCTGAGTGGTGTTGAGGTGGTGCTTAGTGATGCTGAGGTGGTGCTGTGGTGGTGCTGAGTGATGCTGTGGTGGTGCTGAGTGATGCTGTGGTGGTGCTGAGTGATGCTGTGGTGGTGCTGAGTGATGCTGGGGTGGTGCTGTGGTGCTGTGGTGGTGCTGAGTGGTGTTGTGGTGGTGCTTAGTGATGCTGTTGTGGTGCTTAGTGGTGATGAGTGGTGGTGTGGTGGTGCTGAGTGGGGCTGTGGTGATGCTGAGTGATGCTGTGGTGGTGCTGAGTGGTGCTGTGGTGGTGCTGAGTGATGCTGTGGTAGTGCTGTGGTGGTGCTGAGTGATGCTGTGGTGGTGCTGTGGTGGTGCTGAGTGGTGGTGTGGTGGTGCTGAGTGATGCTGTGGTGATGCTGAGTGATGCTGTGGTGGTGCTGAGTGATGCTGTGGTGGTGCTGAGTGATGCTGTGGTGGTGCTGAGTGATGCTGTGGTGGTGCTGAGTGATGCTGTGGTGGTGGTGATGCTGAGTGATGCTGTGGTGGTGCTGTGGTGGTGCTGAGTGGTGCTGAGTGGTGCTGAGTGGTGCTGAGTGGTGCTGTGGTGGTGCTGTGGTGGTGCTGAGTGATGCTGTGGTGGCGATGAGTGATGCTGTGGTGGCGATGAGTGATGCTGTGGTGGCGCTGAGTGATGCTGTGGTTGTGCAGAGTGATGCTGTGGTTGTGCAGAGTGATGCTGTTGTGGTGCAGAGTGATGCTGTGGTGGTGCAGAGTGATGCTGTGGTGGTGCAGAGTGATGCTGTGGTGGTGCAGAGTGATGCTGTGGTGGTGCAGAGTGATGCTGTGGTGATGCAGAGTGATGCTGTGGTGGTGCAGAGTGATGTGGTGGTGCAGAGTGATGTGGTGGTGCAGATGATGCTGTGGTGGTGGTGCAGAGTGATGCTGTGGTGGTGCAGAGTGATGCTGTGGTGGTGCTGAGTGATGCTGTGGTGGTGCTTAGTGATGCTGTGGTGGTGCTTAGTGATGCTGTGGTGGTGCTTAGTGATGCTGTGGTTGTGCCGAGTGATGCTGTGGTTGTGCTGTGGTGGTGCTGAGTGGGGCTGTGGTGATGCTGAGTGATGCTGTGGTGGTGCTGAGTGGTGCTGTGGTGGTGCTGAGTGATGCTGTGGTGGTGCTCTGGTAGTGCTGAGTGATGCTGTGGTGGTGCTGTGGTGGTGCTGAGTGGTGGTGTGGTGGTGCTGAGTGATGCTGTGGTGATGCTGAGTGATGCTGTGGTGGTGCTGAGTGGTGCTGTGGTGGTGCTGAGTGGTGCTGTGGTGGTGCTGAGTGATGCTGTGGTGGTGCTGAGTGATGCTGTGGTTGTGCTGTGCTGAGTGATGCTGTGGTGGTGCTGAGTGGTGGTGTGGTGGTGCTGAGTGATGCTGTGGTAGTGCTGAGTGGTGCTGTGGTGGTGCTGTTGTGGTGCTGTGGTGGTGCTGAGTGATGCTGTGGTGGTGCTGAGTGGTGCTGTGGTGGTGCTGAGTGATGCTGTGGTGGTGCTGAGTGATGCTGTGGTGGTGCTGAGTGATGCTGTGGTGGTGCTGAGTGATGCTGTGGTGGTGTTGAGTGGTGGTGTGGTGGTGCTGAGTGGTGGTGTGGTGGTGCTGAGTGGTGCTGTGGTGGTGCTGAGAGATGCTGTGGTGGTGCTGAGTGGTGGTGCTGAGTGATGCTGTGGTGGTGCTGAGTGGTGTTGTGTTGGTGCTGAGTGATGCTGTGGTGTTGCCGAGTGAGAGATAGAGTGAAGATATAATGCCCAATTAGAGAGGGTGGTGAGAGAGAAAGGGTGTACATAGAATAAAGAGTGGAGCGGGATAGAGAGAGAAAGAAGGGAGAGAGAGTGAATGAAGGAGTTTGAAAGAGAAACAGATAAAGGGGTGAGAGAGAATGAAAGGCTAAAAAAGATAGAGAGGGAGAGTTAATTAAGTAGAGAGAGAATTAGAGAGGGAGAGAGAGAGAGGAGAGAGACAATAAGAGTGGGGGTGTGGAGTTTAAATAGAGTGAAGAAGTGACGCGGAAAAAGTAACCTTAAATATAGCTTTGTGCTTTGCGCGAATAAATATAAAAAAAAAAACAGTGAGAGACAAAAATACTGGTAATTAGGCTGTGACTCCCAATATAAAACAAATAGCGATATAAGGTGAAATCAACCCACCGAAGCAATATTTCTAACTAGACAAAAAAAGCTTGCATTTCAATGCTAATCGCTGTTGTTTTTCATGTGACTGTAGTCCAGGGCCCTCAGTTGGTAATGTGAGCTGCTGCTGCGATTGAAACTTCAGAGTCCAGAGAGTTAATGAGCCATGACGAGGAAATGAGGAAGAGATAGGAAACAACAGATGGCAGCTGCGCGTGCACGCCATCGTGAACTCAAGCTGGTCGCCAGCCGAAAGCCAGTGTTTGCACTTCCAAAACCCGCTTACTAAAACTCTCGGCCAGACCAGCGCAAGCGCTGGTGCAGGCCGAGACCTAAAAAATGTTTATACAAGCAAGAGTGACGGCAAGTGAGTTAGACATTCTTAAAAGGTGTTAGTAGGTGAGATACACCTACGGAATGTTCGCTAGGACCGTGAACTATTTTCCTTAATTCACAGGGCTGACTTCATTTGTAGAAAATTTAGACTCCAACATAAATAAAAAAGTTAAATGGATAACTAACTCAGCATTTCGTCTTTCTTCAGGCTGTAAAAAACATTATTTCACAGCATAAATCAGCGCACCTGACATGCTCACCCTTGCAGGCCACTCCTTGATACAAGCATCTACCAAGGAATCCTCAGTAGTGGATAAAAATCAGCATTACAAAGACAGAACCCCGTCACCAAGCAGTTAATTACACTGACCCACAATACACTTCACTTTCCCATTTTCAGTTTTGTTAAACCTACTTTATACTGTCAATGTACTACAAAGAAAAACACATTTTAGAGTGTGTTTTTAATATTTATACGAGGCTTTACATTTAAAATTTGACTAATAATAATGCACATTATTGCATGGAAACACATTTTAAATATTAGCACATGATCTATTGCCCAACAAAAGCACGCATTTATTAACATTGACATACATATTTGCAGTTTTGCTTTTCCATAGACAATACGTTTTTTGGTTGTCTGATGAACACTTTGCCCTTGTGGTGAGGATCCTGATAATGAAATAAAATGAAAAATTGTGGCTCACACCGATTGTAGTGCCGCCGCTCCTTTTGACAAAGCTATGCCAAGGAGCTGGGGATATATATATCTATATAATGAAAGACTTTTTAATCTGCAGCCACTCTTCACTTTGTGAATAAATACTGTGTTTTTCCGTGAATTGTCCTCAGCACTTTTCTTTGGTGTATTAATTACCAGGATGCTGCGTCCCTGGCAGCTGAGGCCGCCCTGCATGGCTGGGGGCCCCCAACGACGAAGACGTTTTTGTGGTGATATCTATCTATATATATCTATCTATATATATATATATATATATATATTGCTGCAAAATGCCTCATCTGTACCAAAAAGCGGAACCGGCACTCCGTGGGTTTGTTCATCTGGCATAATTGTTCAAATGAGATCATCCACGCGTTCCGGCCGTTTGCTCACGGCCTTGTTCACGATGACGGCCAAACAAAACCTTTTGTTCAAATACACACCTTTCCCATTAGTAACATGGTCATAGAAAGAGGACAACATTATTTTGCATCACAGTTCAGTTTGTAATACGAAACTGGCGGCCATCTTAAAGTGCATAGTTGTATTTCCAAATGATTACATTTCAAAGTAATCAAAATATATTGTAACTTTACCAGGAAAGTTCCTTATACATTGTAAAAGTAAGGTTCTATTTTACTTTCAACACCACATTACAATACATATTTCTTTTGCATAACGGACAGTTCCATTATTCTTTTATATTTTCTAAAGTGCCAACAGTGCATACTTTATTCTATAGCTGCCAAAACATTTTTTCTTTTTCGTAATAGATATTTACATCCTGTGATTTTACGCATCATTTTCTGATCGTTGTATTCTTAAAGTGCTAGTGCTCATAAGTGCTCATAACGTGCTTTCATTAATCCTATAAAGTGCATTACTGTTTCCACTATTTACTTTCCAAATAAAGCAAAATCCCCTTTACTACTCTTTAGGGAGATCTGTATATCCTTATCTATTTTAAATAAATAGTTTTAAAACTGTCATAATAAAGTGCTTAAGTGTTAAAAATCTAAAGTGAAAGTGCTCTTATTCTTCCTTTTTGTCCTCTAACAACCCACTAAACACATTTTTGTTTTCTTTATGTGTATGTCCTTTGTTTCGCTCCTACTGATTTCTGTGCAGGTTGAGATATAACATTTAATATTTAATGCAAGCATGTAAACAACTCCTCATCCATATTAAAACCGTTGGGTTCCTTGCTATCTAATTCTAGGATGTAGTACGTTTCCAACTTCCTCAATTCCCTTTCTCTATCTCCTTCTCTTCTCTTCTTTGGCACTTGCGCTATGCAGCTGTAGGTCATTAATGAAGGATCATTGCCTCCAACTGAACCCCGGAAAGACTGAGATTATGTTAATGGGGAAAGCCTCATCCATTTGGGCGGATGACTGGTGGCCCACCAAATTGGGAGAGGTCCCCGTTCCCAGAAAAATTGTGAAAAATCTTGGGATAAAATTGGACCAATCACTAACAATGAAGGATCATATAAATGCCACCGTTAGCTCCTGTTATCATGCCCTGCGCCTTTTGCGTAGGATCTTTCCTTATCTACCTATGAATTCTCGTAAAACTCTTGTTCAAGCTATGGTGATTGGCAAAATGGATTATGGAAATGCCCTACTGGCAGAGGCGGATGAGTCCTCGCTAGCTAAATTGCAAGTGATCCAGAACACGGCTGCAAGGTTAATTCTGAATCGCCCCTCGGGCTCCTCGTCTGGTCCGCTGCTGAGAGAACTACATTGGTTACCAGTAAAGAAGCGATCCGTTTTTAAAATATGTTGCCTCACGTATAATGCTCTTGGAGGCAAAGGGCCCAGGTACTTGCAGAGGAAACTATTAAAATATGTTCCCAGCCGAACTCTTAGATCTAGTTCACTCGGCCTCTTACAGGTGCCCCGAATACGCCTCAAGCGTACGGGGGGGAAAAGCTTTCTCCTACCTTCCCCTAAATACTGGAACAAGTTGCCCCAGGCTCTTCGTGAGTCCCCTTTTTATGGCACCTTCAGAAAAAAACTTAAAGCCTTTTTGTTTTAGGACTCCAGGCAGTCCCTCTGGTATGTCTCAACACAAGCGCCGAGATGCCCCCGGGTGAGTTGTGCGCTATAAAAGTGGTTTTAACATAACATAACATAACATCACTTTGGTGTTCCTTTTCAAAATGCCTTACTACCAGGTAGCTCCGGTCTTTATTTATGATAGCCCTTCTATGCTGCAATATTCTTTTGTGGACTGGGAGTGTGGTGCTGCCCACATATAGTTTCAAACATGGACACTTTAAAATATACACCACAAAACTCGTTTTACATGATAAGCACCCTCGTATCTTGACAGTTTTATTAAAAGCTGTCTTGAGAGATGACATGTTTTCCCCATGTTGGCAAGCCTTACATTTGAAGCATTTTCGGAATCCCTCTTTCTGTTTAAGCCATGTTTGTTGAGATACCTCTCCTACATAATCACTTTTGACTAGGTAATCTCGTAATGACCTGGATTTCCTATATGTGATTTCTGGGTTCTTTTTCATTTCCTGTCCCACTACTGGATCTTCTATTATAAAGTGCCAGTGCCTTTTTAAAATCTGTCATTTGTTTATGGTTCATAATATACGTTGTTATAAATCTGTGTCTACTGCTTTTCCCCTTTTTTCTTTTTTAATGTTGTTTTTGAAGGTTGAAACAATACATTCTCTCTATTCAAATTCCTAGCTTTCGCTGATGCTGTTTCCAAGGTAGAGATAGGATAACCTCTTTGGACGAAGCGATATTTCATTTCCTCCTCAATTTTATCATACTCTTGCAGAGTGCTACAAGCTCTCTTTTCTCTGTAAAATTCCACAAAGGGGATACTTTTTATGAGGGGTGTTGAGTGTGAGCTCCCAGCATGCAAAATCGTGTTCCCCATTGTTGGTTTCCTAAATACTGTACTCCCCAATGTATCTCCATCCACACAAACCTTAATGTCCAAGAACTCTATTGATAGTCTACTTCTATGCCCAACAAAGTTTAAATTTAGATCATTGGTATTTAATTCACAAATGAACTGATCAACTTCCGCCTCCTTACCCTGCCACAGCATGAAGACGTCATCAATGAATCTTGACCAAATTAAAATCTTTTAAGACCAATGTTCCAGTTCTGGGCCACTGAGCACCTGCTCCTCCCACCAGCCAAGATGTAAATTAGCATAGCTGGGGGCGAAGCAGGTACCCATTACCGACCTGTGTTCTTGCTGGAACATTTCATTCCCAAACAGAAAAATATTTTTGGTTAGGCACCATTCAATCATTTCCAATATCATTTGATTATGGGTTGCACATCTCATTGCTTTCATTCTCAGGAAGTGTTCTGTTGCTCTTAGTCCATCTCTATGTCTGATGCTCGTATAGAGAGTGGATATGTCTAATGTCACAAGTACCATATTTTGTTCCCATTTGATGTCATTTATTTTCCTGAGAAAGTCTGTTGAATCCCTCAAGTATGATGGAAGAGTCTTTACCAACGGGTTCAGGAAATAATCAATATATTTGGAAACATTCTCAAAAAGACTTTGTTGGGCAGATATTATCGGTCTCCTGGTGGATTGTTTAAATTTTTATGAACCTTAGGGATCATATAAAAAACAGGGATAACCGGGTGTTTTTGTTTTAAAAATTGGTATTCATCCCAAGTCAATAGTTCTTGTTCATTCCATGTTTGTAGTCTCTCAGTAAATCTTTCTTTTACTTCCTCATAGTACTCTATCATCATGATTCGTTTGCAGCATTCCGTGTTGTTAAGCTGGATTAAAGCTTCATTTTTGTATAAGTCTCTACCCCACAAAACTACATTTCCTCCTTAGTCAGAGGGCTTCACGATTGTTCCCGGGTCCTTTCTAATTTTATTAATTGTACGAAAGATTTTTTGCTCTTGCAGATTCTTATGACTCTTTTGATTTGTTCCTTCTTGATAGAGTTGTCTTAAATCTCTTGTGACATTGTCGGAAAAAATATCCAGATTATGTCTTGTCTTTTCTGGGATAAATCTGGATTGTGGGTGAAAAGGAGTATAATCACCTTCTTGTAGCCTAAGGTTTGTCGATTCCTGTGGGTAGTCATTAGATGTCATAGTTTCGTTTCTGTCCTCATTCTGTAGCGCCCACATGTCTTCCAAGATGGGTAGATCAGATACCATTAAATTCGTTGGAACTTGTAGGGGGGGTACCATTACTTCAACACTTCGATTGCTGTTATTCACCTTCATTTTGTGTATTTTTGTCAACTTTAACTTTCGTACAAATCTGTATAAGTCCATCCTACTGTTGGCATAGTTAAATTCAGTTTGATGGCAATATGATAAGCCCAATTCCAGGGTTTCTGTATCTTCGTTCGTTAATTCCATTGAGCTCAAGTTGATGATAGTATTGCCAGTCATTGCTCTATGATCTATTTCTTTGAGTTGGAGCACATTGATCTCCCTGTTTTGTCTCCTAGTATTTCTTCTATACCCCTGGCATCCACTCCTCTGTTTCCTTTTCCTCTTGATCTTCCTCTCCCTCTCGTAGGATGGTAGTCTGTTCTTTGGTCCAGCTGTAAAAAACGCAGATCATCCGCGACTGTGAGCTTCATAGCCCCCGATCTTGTTCTTGCATTTTCTTCCTGTTCTACCTCTGAACCTGTATCCGAGCTTACTTCACTTTGCGAGTTCTTTTGTCGGATTAGACTACCACTCTGTACTTTTTGCCTTCTAGTCATGACAAACCTTTTGGCAAAAGTGTAGATTTGCCCATTTTCATAGTCTAATCTGTCTCGTAAAAATGTTGTGGCTTTCCTATCCTTAATTCTTTTTTCGTATTTTTCCAATGGATTTTTCATGTCACTTTTGAATTTGTTGATTCTAGTTTGATAGCCATCTCTATCTAGTATTACTGTGATTTCCCTTATTTTTTCAAGTACTTCAGTTTTTCAATTCCTGCATATTTGATTAAGATTTTTATCATGTTTGTTGAACTCTCTGCGTTGTTGTCAGCCCACTCCTTCAGGAGTCCTGCATTCGGGTTCTCGTAGGTTGGGGTTATCATTATCCATAAGCCTCTTGGTACTCGTCCCACTGAAATGTACTGTTTAAGGGAAGCAATCTCCCACCAATGCTAAGTTTCCCTTTTCTTTAGTTTTTCTAGCTGCTGTAAATTCCTGCCAACATCATTGACTGCTACTTGTGCGGAAGTGCCACCTCCATCATTTAATATTCTTAGGGAGGTTGAGTCCGTAAACAATTCCAATACCTCCTTTTCTCTCGCTGCACATTCATCCTCACTCATTCTTAATTACTGCGCCGCTACGCTCCCACGTTGCTCCCCTACTGCTTGTCTTCCCTCAGCTTCTGGGAGTCAATAGCTTTGCTTCTGGCACCCGTTCCCCACAACTTGCTCTGCTTACCGGAGTTCCGAGAACGCCGTCGTTGAGAATCCTCCGATTCCCGCCCCGTCAATCTCTTGTCCTCCTCGCATACGACAGTCTTCTGTGGGTCACAGGGGGCACGCCTGTCTCGTAACTTTTCTCCTTCGTTTTGTTGCAGCGGCTACTGGCGTGCTTCCGTATCGTCAGCGGTACTGAGAAATTATACCTATATATATACTTACTCATGATGATGCAAATCTTGTTGCAGAAGAAGATTATTGACAGGTTCTTGACAGGGGAAATCAGAGGAGAATGAATCACAGATACTGTTATTACCAGGGTCTAGGGTTCTGTTATATCAAAGACCCTCATTCACATGCTACAAGAGGTGCGGTATACCTTGGTTCTCCGCCCTGTCGGCTATGTGGGTAGCCTCATCATAGGGTCTTTTATCACTCGAAAACTGGGTTCTCCAAGTGATCTCCTTTTTTCACCTGAGGTGGACCATCTGGTTTTATGACAGTTGTGATAAAAAGTGTGAAAATGTTCTAGCGAAGTATGAGTTAAAAATACCTACTGTCCTGAGTTTGAAACTTTAATTACTGAGGATGGGGTAAGATTAAAAGTGGGGTGGTGCTGTGGTGGAAGTGCTACTGTTCCAGCGTACCTGGTAATAAATCGTGAAAGGTCGACATGTTTCGGCCTTAGGTAGCCCTCACGGGTCTGTGGGCCTTCTTCAGGACCAGATCGAGGATGGCTATTGTCAGGAATAGCCTGTGACTGGTAAGTACGTTACTCACCAATGTTCATCGAGCTCATTCGCTCGTCTTCGTTTTAGAGTCACAGTTGCTGATTTAGTCTATGACTCTGGAGAGATAAAAGACAGTACAGATAGAAATACTCATAGATGCATTTCATACAATACCATGTAGGTATCATCATCTTCTGTTTTAATAAAATCAATTTAATTAACTTGGTACAGCTGGAACCTGGAAAGTTTTGTGATGGCTATGGTTAGTGTTCCAAAATAACAGGTTTGGCTTGTGAATAAATTATGAAATTGTATAGTACTGCTGTAGTGTGAGGTACATCCTCTATTGTGATGAGGATGGCGGAGCGCTATCGATAATGCTGCTCGGAGTGCATTTTTATTCATTGGGTCTAAGGTCATAGTTATCTCGCTCACAATACTTTCTGAAGCATTTTTAAGATTAAAGTCAATGTAATGTGGCAGCACTTGGTGTGGCTTGTGATGGTCAGCGTGTTACTAGTTACTGCAGGGAGATTAGGCAAACGAAATATAGATTTAAATATTCTTATGGATACCTGTGACAGTGGGCTAAATGTGCGAATGACGCGAAGTTATGAAAGGGGGTTAAAATAGGAGATTATATTTTAGGAAATGAAGCCTGGTTAGATATTAGACATTGTGCAGGGCGACTGAATTACAAATGGTAGCACATAAATGCGTGTTACACGCACGTGGTTATGTCACGTAAATTGTGACTCGATGACGGTCTCCTGTGTTTAATGTGCGAGACGCGCAGAAATTATGAATGCGTGGTCTAAAGGTTCACCATAGAAGTAGAGCGAGACTTAAGAATTACAGCGAGCAACCCATAATATTTAAGTGTTGCTTGTTTGTAGCGCACGTGAACAAGTCGCATTTTCTGCTTCTCGGGGCTGTGTCTCCACGGTTCGTTAAAAGCCGTTTTGTGTCATTACTTGATGGCAAGTTCAAGGGCTTAAAATTTCAGATGGCAAATGTGCGCTGGTTGCGTGATGGCGCGCAGGTAGGTGAAAGCGTTGCCAAAGTGTTGCTGTTGTACTAAAATAAGCAATAAAATGGAACAATTACCTTATAAAGGAGAGCAACTTTGCTCCTGCGGGGTTGCAAGGGAATCTCGCTCTGGGAAAACAAATTGTTGTCTATGAGGATAAGTGAAGGGGAGTGCCACAGGTGAGAGACACAGGGAGACAAAAGTTACCTTGTTGAGCTCCTGATCGCGCTTGTGCTGACTCTGTCCTTGACGCCCCGGAAATGGTTACTGTGGGCGGTAAGGCAGTGCTTATTTAACCTCACGAATGTAGAAGAGATGGGAAAAAGATGGCTATTAGGTGTTATGTCCTGAAAAAAGACCAGCATCTTTAAAATCAAGGAAAAATTATTTTCTCTTGAAAGGGATCTGTGTTGATAATTCCAGATAGCACCTCACAAAAAACTAAAAAATAATTTTTCTTTAATAAGCGTATTGGCCAAGGTCAAAACCAGGGGGGAAGACACCTGTTTTTATTTTGAAAGTGGTCACCTTGACGGGGTGGTTCAGTGACGATAATGATGGCACCGTATGTTATGGTGTGTTATATGGTGCGTCCGCTGACATTCCTCAGAGGTGGTGTACCTCTTATAAGTATAAAGCTTGGTCTAACCTCTGGGGATGACATGGTTTTATGCTGTGTTATGCATAGTTTTATTATTCTGATTTGTGCTCTTTGTTATGTTGGAACTGGGACTTTCAGTGTATTACAGAGAGCCAGGGTATATTATCATTTAAACCATGGTCTTAGGTCTTCAGGCGGTACACCCACCGCTGTTCCTTCTCACAGAGGATGCGCTCTGCATTGTAGTTCTTTGTGGGAAGGGTTTCCAAAATGACCCATTGTATGTCCTCGGTAGTGTGTTTCATATTGAGAAAGTGAGTGCTCATCCAGGTGGTGGATTTTCCGCATTTGATGTTTCTCTGGTGCTCACAAATCCTCTGTTTTGCTTTCCTGCAGTTCATACCAATGTACTTAAGACTGCAGGGGCAGGTAATCATGTAAATAATCTGAGTTGTATTGCAAGTGGTGTGGTTTTTGATCGTCCATTCAAAATTTTCACTTAGTTTTAGACTCTTTGTAGTTTTAGTGAGTTTGCAAACGGAGCAGGATCCACATGGGTAATGACCAAGGATGGGTGGTAAGTTCCACATTGTAGTCACTGTTTCTCCTTGGGGTCTTTTTTGTGGTGGTCTTGTGTGGACTAGCAGGTCCCAGATATTCCTGGTTCTTTTGTTGACAAACCTTGGTTTCGGCCAGTTAAATGTTCCTGATGTTAAGATACGCCAGTGTTTATTGACTGCTTTTTTCACTAGGTTAGTGACTGTACTGTAGGTTGAGACACACGTCAGGACATCTGGGTTATTTTCTTTGATATTTGTTTCTAGGAGATTGTCCCTATGTTGGTGTTGTGCTCTTTTCTGGCATTTCCGTATGACTTTGTCTTAGCTCTTGGCTCAGATCTTTTGCTTGTACCTTGTAATCCTGTATATTGTTGCAGTTTCGCCTGATGCGTAAAAATTGGCTATAAGGAAGATTCTCCCTTAGAGGACGTGGGTGAAAACTGTTGTAGGACAACAGACTGTTTTTTGCTGTGGGTTTGTAGAAGGTTTTTGAGTTGATGTTACGGCCTTCTATATAGATGGTGATATCCAGGAAGTCTAGTTGCTGTTCGCTCGCTGTGTAGGTAAACCTGAGGAATTGGTCTCATGTATTGAGCCATTGATGAAATTCTGGTAGAGTATTCGGTGTTCCCTTCCAAATCATTAGCACGTCGTCTATGTAGCGCTTCCAGAATAGAATCTTAGTTCTGAAGGTGTTGGTGTCGTTTAGGATGTGTTTGTCCTTGAAAGTACTAACGTAGAGTCCTGCCAAACTAGGGGCGAATGTACTACCCATGGATGTGCTGTGGGTCTGGATGTACAGGGTGCCTTCATATTCAAAATAATGTTCTGTCAGCACTAGACGGCAACATTCCATGATGAAGTGTCTTGGGGTGTTGTGACTCCATTGTTGTTTAAAAAGGATATCTTCTATGGTTTGTATCGTGGCCTCCTGCGGTAGGCTTGTGTAGAGGCTCTCTATATCGAGTCCTACCATGCATGTTGACCCTTCCTGAAATATCTGGTCTTTGAGTTGATTCAGGAGATCCCGTGTGTCTTTTAGGTATGTAGGAGTATTTTGTACCAGTGGTCTTAGATAGAGGTCGACAAATTGGGATAATGGTTCTAGTATGGAACTAATACCTGAGACGATCGGGCGTCCTGGAGGTGGTGTTTTATTTTTGTGAATTTTTGGTAGTGAATAGAAGTATAGTATCTTTGGTGTTTGGGTTCTGAGAAAGTCTGCTTCATTTTTCGATATTCAGTAGTTGGTTTCAGCCTCTTCTAGCATCGATTCTATTGTCTATTTCAATCATGGGGTTGGGTCTTGAGTCAGAATTCTGTAGTATCTGTCATCTGCTAAGAGGGCCATACATTGCTGGTTGTAATCCTCTGCAGTCAGCAAGACGATACCCCCTCCTTTATCCGCTGGCTTGATTATAAGGTCTTCTTGTTGTCTTAGTTCTTGGAGGGCCAGACGTTCATTTTTTGTCATGTTCTTGTATGGTTTACCTGTTCTTTCTTTTAGGTTATCCACTTCTTTGAAAAGTGCCTGTTCAAAGGCCAGTATTTCTACTGGTGTTGAAGCGTTCGAGGGGCAGAAGGTCGATTTCTTTCTTAAGTCTGTGTCTCCATCTTTTGTGAGATTGTCTTTGAAGAAAGCTTTAGTTTTATTTTGCGGCTGAACTCGGCTAGTGCGCACTGCAGTTTAAATTGGTCAAAGGATAGGGTGGGTACAAAACCTAAGACTTTATTCAAAACTCTGGTAAGTGTGTGGTTAGTGAGATTCACTATTAGTGATTCGTTGTGCTGGGTCCCGGTCTCTCTCGGTCTTTCGACATGCTGCGTGTTTGCACCTGTCAATCTTGCTCGTTCCAGGTCACTCCTTTTCTCCTTCCTCAGCTTTGGTTGAGACCTCTTCCTAAAAAAGACGGTCCCGTTGTTTGGAAGTTCAGAGGTGGTAGGGGTCCTTGCATATATGGGTTCATCCAACTTGGAAATGGTGGTGCGTATGGTTGGAACATGGGGTGTTGATGGTCACCATATTTTGGTGTTCTCCAGTTTTGCCACCTTTGCGATGAACATCTGTTCCGTCCTCTATTACGGTGTTCGTATTGTACCTCATCGCTACTACGGTCTGTATTATTTGAAGAATTGCTGCCCATGGATTCATTATCACTCTGTGCTTCTTGTGCAGAATAGTCCTCTCTGATGTAAGAGTACATTTTCTCTTGTGAGAATTTTTTGAGGTCTTTTCCTAGTTTTTGTATCTTGTTCTGGGTAATGTAATCCTTCATCTTGGCCATTTATTTGTTAATTTCATCCAATCTTTTTTTTAAAACTGAGCTATGTACTGTGGTTTTCAATTTGGCTTCACTTGGCAGCACAATGTTCTGTGTCCTTTGCAGCATCTCTTACCAGGGGGATTGAGCTCCTACTATATCGCGTTGACTAGATGCATGATTGAATAATGATCTACATAGAGAACTTAAATAATAATGGTATATATTATATTAGGAAGATCACAAAAGGTGATTTAAAAAGGACTCTTGCTAAGAAAGTACTTACTTTTCCTTCAGATAACTGCTTTTACTACAAACTGCGGAACGAGTGGAATGTGCAGATGAGAAACAAGAATAGGATATATAAGAAAAGGGTTGAACAGTAACCCCATTGGCATAGTAAGCATAGACACATACATAGTAAAGATCACTATAGATGACATCCCCTAACATTTTACAATAAAATATCATTTTATTTTTCCATTTTAGAGAGGTATACATTTGCAAATACTATAGATGGAAAGAAAGACCTAATTGGTAGGAGTCAGCTCATTGAACAACAAGTGCAAAAGTGAGAGGTAATTTGCACAGCATATAATTCATTTTTTCTAATAGAAAGTAACTTTCACAGTTTGGTATTAAAACTTAAGAGGTTTTGAGTAAAACAAATAGGGAATCGAGTTAGTTACTGTATGATACCCTTGGAAAAAAGGTGCAAGTGCACATAGTTAATAAAATCTTTTATTTTTGGTCTTGAGTGCCTATGTGACATAGTACAATGTAATTTAGATTAATTTGATAAATATGAATTTTATGTTGCTTAGAATAAGAATATGAATGTGCAAGCTGAAGGCCACACAATTGTATATAGGAATATGAATTGTTTAGAAAACAAAAGGGTAATATTGTTTACTTTACAATTGTTGTAACATACGGTTTTGTATTTATGTATGACAAATACTGATTGATGATTTCTATGTTTAACAGACTTGAAGAAGCGCGAGAGATCGCAAAACACGTGTTGGCTTTATTGCTGTGTTATTCGATTCATCGAATGAATGAATAAGATTCAGAGAAACATTTCAAGAATCCTTAATGTTTATTGTGTACTGTTGAGAATTTCTCAGTAAGGTTTTTCATGTATTATAATGACAAAACTGGTGAGGACCAGTACCTGAGATTGTAGTACCGGGCAATATTCCTATTACCCGGAGGTTATTGTAAAAAAAAAATATATATATATATATATATCATGTGAACAAGGCCTTTGGGAGGCCGAAACGCGTTATGGCGGAGGTGAAGGGCATTAAATTATAAAAAAATTCATTTTGCACCATAAATTGGGTTCCGCGTTCGTCTGTTCCAGGGAAACTGGATGTTTGGAGGCGAAACTGGCGATATATATATATATATATATATACATACACATCTATATGTATACATATATATACTCACATATATATGAATATATATATATGTGTGTGGGGGAGTTGTGTATGTATATATATATATATATATATATATATATATATTAATATATATATATCTATGTGTATGTATATATATATATATATATATATATTGTCCCAGTTTGGTTCATCCTTTCGCCAGACACAGTAACGCTCAGTTTGGGTGCGAGCTCCCGCGGCTGAACCACGCCGCTAAATACATCTGCCAAATCCTCTTTCCAGAAGAAAACGGACCGCACTCATGCAGGTTTTGCGATTTTTATTTTTCTATCTCCTCCATTAGATGTTCATATTTGGATACAGGTGAAACAAAAGATCTACGCGTTTCGGTATTACAAATACCTTGCTCACGATCAACAGGTTGCTTGTGATTCATGCACTTATATGTTTGAATTTCTATGACATCATTTCCTGCTCATTGCAGCAAGCACCCCTGTGAATTGTGGGAGATGTAGTTTTTAATTTTAAAAAAACAGTTTCAATAAAGTTTTACTTTTCTCTACTCAATTAATGAAATTATAATTCAATATTGGAGTCACTGATATACCCGATATATTTTAAAATACACGGCATTTACATCATTTGGTTTTTATATTTTGCCTTTTTGCCAGTCTATCCCTCTAGTGGGAAAAGTCTCAATAAATGATTTATTGTTTCCTTCATTTTCAGCCAGTTTCGCCAATATTGAACCTCTTATATTTCTTTTCCTTTTTTCCTAATTTTTTATTTTTTGTTTTATTTCCTTTATCTTTAGTGTTCATTATTTCCCTTTTACTTTTTTCATTCTTCTTTATCCTTAAGAGAAGCTGTTACTCATGAGTCTATAAATGTATATATAGTTCTTCCGACTGATTCAGGCCATAAGGCGTCAAAGTACGATGTTTCAGGATATGTTTTGATTCTTTCTGTCGCAAAATCTTTTCGCGATTTCCCCCTCGGTCATTCTTTGGTACAGTTTCAATCCCATAGAATTTCAGCTGTTTCCAGTCACTTTGATGATGGGATTCCATATGTTTGGCCATTGCATTTGTTTTGTCCTTATTCGTGGTGGCTCTTACATGTTCCATTATGCGTTTTTAATTCACAAATGGTGCTTCCAATATATTTTAAAGGACATGGGCACTCCATTACATACACTGTATATTGTGTTTTGCACGTGATCAGTTCTCTGATTTCCCATGTTTTGTTATTTGCCATTTTGATTTCCTTCATTGGTTTCGCAATTTGACACATTTTGCAAGAGTGACATTTTACAAAACCTTTTGTTTTTATCCAAGACGATTCCTTTCTTTTTCCCTTGTAATGACTGTGGATTAAATGGTCTTTCAAGTTTTTTGCTCGGCGATATACAATAGTAGGGTGCTTTCCAACTATTTCTTTTACCGTTGTATCCAACTGCAGAATTTTCCAATTTTTTTGCAGAATTTTTGAAATTTCCTTACTTTCTTGGGAATAATCAATTATCAATCTGATTGGTTCTTTCTTTCCTGTTTGTTCTTTTGTTTTTGGAATAAGACACTCTTCCCTGGTTTTTGATTCGTTCTTTCCCAACATCCTTTAATTACTCCTGGATTGTATTTCCTTCTTTTGAATCTTGCAGTTGTATCCATACTGTGTTTTTGCCATTCACTTTCTTCACTGCAGATTCTTCGAAGCCTTAAAAACTCTCCATAAGGGATGCTGGAAATTAAAGATTGTTGGTGGAAGCTTGTTGCCTCTAAAGTGGCATTTGTTGCTGTACTTTTTCGATGTAACGTTGTATGTATTTGATTTGTCTTTATATAGATTTCGGTATCTAAAAACACAATTCGCTCACTACTAATTTCATAAGTGAATTTCAAGTTTGTCTCATTGTTGTTGATTATTTCAAAATATTGCTGAAATTCAGACACTGTACCGTCCCAGATGATAAACAAATCATCTATAAATCTGATCCAGCTGATAATTTTGACTAATGCTGAATCATTTTCTGCTTTCCATGCCACCTCCTTCTCCCACCAACCCATTGCCAGGCAGGCGTAGCTGGGACTGAATGAAAAGCCCATTGCAGTCCCACTGTTCTGTCGATATATTTCTTCTCCAAACACGAAGATGTTTTTCGTGAGACAGGTTGAAATCATCTCTAGAAGCATCTGATTATGATCACTGTAATTCATGCTCCTATCTTGCAAAAAGAATTCACATGCTTGCTGCAATGAGCAGGAAATGATGTCATAGAAATTCAAACATATAAGTGCATGAATCACAAGCAACCTGTTGATCGTGAGCAAGGTATTTGTAATACCGAAACGCGTAGATCTTTTGTTTCACCTGTATCCAAATATGAACATCTAATGGAGGAGATAGAAAAATAAAAATCGCAAAACCTGCATGAGTGCGGTCCGTTTTCTTCTGGAAAGAGGATTTGGCAGATATATATATATATATATATATATATATATATATAGAACGTTCT
This sequence comes from Calotriton arnoldi, assembly GCA_963921515.1. Classification (NCBI taxonomy): domain Eukaryota; kingdom Metazoa; phylum Chordata; class Amphibia; order Caudata; family Salamandridae; genus Calotriton; species Calotriton arnoldi. The sequence continues at coordinate 713,464 of CAWUFW010002387.1, read as the reverse complement.
CCACACTCTACACACAGCGAGGACATCACGGCACCATGAAGAATAGACTTGACAGATCGTTTTCTCTTCTCTTCAAAAGTAAGTGTTTATTTAAACCACCATAGTGCAAAAATCGGACGGTCTACGCGTTTCGGCACTCTGCCTTCAACTGAACCATAGAGTCCTGCTGTCTAGATCGCCTATTTAAAGTGACAAGTGCATTTTTAGATCCCTCATTGATTTCCATTACTCGTGCAAATACTAGACTGCCGCCCCTCATAGTTACATGGTGGCGACATCTATCCGCCATTTTCCACAGCTTACTATCTGTAAAGTACATTAGTAATCATTCTATGGCAGAAAGTGCAAGTGCAGAATTCAACAACATTTACATTGAATTATAATGTAGTATATACAATTCATTTAAAACCACAATTTAAACTGTACTTCCAAATTGTTTCATAGAGTGGGGGGGAGGAGGGTAAAAAGAGTTTAGAAGAGTATATAATTCTCTTGATTTCATAATGTCTCGAGGTTATGCCCAGACAATTCATATATTTTCTTAAGAACTCATCAGTTAAAAAATATTGAATAATAAACATTAAATATATATATAAAAATTTCAATGTTAAAAATTCAATATTTAAGATTCATTAACCGTAAAGTACTAGACGATACAATGAAACTGATGATTCATATAGCAATTCTCATCAAGTTTCCTGAGAGGGTGCTAACAATAGCAGGGGGACAAAAGATTAATTAACAATTTCGTGAGTTATAAACCTAATTGCACAAAAATTCTTTTAAAATGATCATAAAATTCATTTTGACAGAAGAGTTCAAATCTATCTGTACAAGATGTATTTGGTGCTTCTTAATGCAATTATGTGAAACATTGTAAAGTACAATTTTCATGCTAAGCAATCTTAATGATGATTAATACATTTTGATGCCAATCAGAAGGTGCCTCTCTATGAAAGTGCAAAGTTTCAGTAAATTAATACATCCAGTCAGGAGGCACTTCTCAAAAGGTAATAAAAAGGTTCATTAAATGTATACATCTAGTCCCAGTGATATTTTATGAATTGATGGTTTGCAAAATTAGAGTCATTCGATCTTTCCTTTATTTTCCCTCTATAGATCTTACAGTTGGTTTCCTCTTTTATGAGATCTTTTCTCGATGTCTAATCTCTCGGTTTCTCGGTCTGTCCCTGTATCCAACAATCTCTTCATCTCCAGTTGTCACTATTAAAAATTCTAAGAATTGTTATGTTGCTATCATTGCAGATGTATAGGAAGTTCCGCATCCAAGTTATGGCCAAAGGGACTTTCAGTTCCAATGGCTAGGATATATCGAGACTCCATTTTCCTTAAATCCAGCGTTCTGTCACCTCCTCTATCTTTTTGAGGCACAATTTTTATGCCATAATACTTCAATTGTTGGCCATTCCCTGAGTGGTGTTCAGAAAAATGTTTAGAGATTGGATAAGAAAAGTCCTTATTCTTGATAGCTCGTAGATGTTGGAGTATCCTCAGCTTTAGTTTGTTCATCGTACTCCCAACGTATTGTTTTTTATAGGGGCATTCCAGTATATAGACCACATATTTGGACTCACATGTGATATGATCAAAGATGTGTTCAGTTTTTCCATTCTGGAGTTTGAAGGTTGAAGTGTTCTGGCCATGTTCACAGGCCTTGCACTTTGAACACTTCCAAAATCCAGGAGTGGTCAACCAGGTTGTTTTTTTGGGGTCCTTGATTTCAAAATGGCTGTGGTAAGAATATCCCCTAAAGAAGCTGTTTTCCTGTATGTTATACTGGGATGAGATGGTAATTTTCTTTTCAATGTTTCATCTAGCATCAGGATATTCCAATTTTTCTTAACGATGTTCTGCAGTTCTTTATTCTCATTGTTGAAATCAACAATCAATCGTGTTGTCTCCCCCTCTTCTCCTTGGCTTATCAAATCTTCCCATTGTGGTGCTAGTAAGGTTTCCCTCAATTTGGAGTTGACCTTGGTTCTAGCCGTTTTTATGACATCTAACGGGTAGCCTCTCTCCAAAAGCAAGCACTCATTTAGTCAAGTTGCTGTTCCACGTCACTGGTTTCAGAGCAATTTCTTTTTACTCTTAACATTTGTCCGTAGGGTATACTCCACTTCAGATGTTTCGGGTGTCAACTATTGGCGTGGAGTATACTGTTGCAGGCAGTAGGTTTACGGTGTATTTTTGTGCAGATTTTTCGATTCTTGATGAAGACTTCCACATCCAAGAATATGACACTATTTTTACTGGTTGTGGATGTGAATGTTAAGTTGTAGTTATTGTCATTCAGTGATTCGATGAAACTTTCTAAGTCTTGTTGTTCTCCATCCCAAATCACGAATAAATCATCAATGAATCTAGTCCAAATCTTAATGTTGGACTTATACCTGCCTGTTAGTACATCCGTTTCCCATATTGCCATGAGTAGATTTGCAAATGTGGGGGCAAAAGATGTACCCATTGCCGTCCCCTGTTTTTGTAGAAAGAGTTCACCATTGAAGAGAAAGATGTTATGGGTTAGACAATATAGTAACATTTCAACGAGCATTTCTGAGTGTTCCAAAAAGCTCACTGATCTTGTTTTTAAGAACTGTTTAACAGCCATTATTCCATCTGAATGGAGAATTGATGTATACAAGGAACATACATCTATTGTGCCCATAATGAGTCCATCACTCCATTGGATGCCCTGGATTTTTTTGAGGAAGTCAGTTGTATCCTTCAAGTATGATGGCAAAGATGTTACATAGTCCATGAGAAAAATGTCAATGAAGCGTGATGTCTTCTCCAAGAGGAACCCAATCGAACTAACAATCGGTCTCCCTGGTGGGTTGATTGTTGACTTATGTATTTTAGGTAAAAAGTATATGGTTGCTATGGTGGGATGGTTGACCTTTAAATACATATACTCCTCAAAGTCAATCAATCCCTAATCCTTCCATTTCTGTAGTTTCAGATGGTACTCCTGAGTCCACATCTCAATGGGGTTTTCTTCCAGATTCTCATAGTGATCTTGATTTTGTATTTGCCTGTTCGCTTCACCCATGTAGTTTTTAATATCTTGTACGACGATATTACCACCTTAGTCCGAGGCTTTAATTACAATTTCTGGGTCATCTCTTAGTTCTTTTAAAGCCTTATATTCCCCTGATGTTAAGTTCCATGTTTTCTTTTGGTTCTTTTTTGATTTCAATCTTGGGGACAATAGTTTATTGATATCTTCTACCATTATTTCCTTGGCATATATATATGTATATATATACCCATTGCCGTTCACCGCTGGGTAGTTATAGTTATGGCAGCTTTTCCATCAACATTAGTGTCATTGGTAACTTTTCACGAAAATTCACCTCAACTCCTTCCTGGAATTTCTTTTAGGAGGTGTGGCTGCTTGAGAAGTTTGTATCTTGTAGTTTCTGACAAACAGCCTTGGATGACTCACAGTCTAATTTCATCTTCGTTCGTAAAGGTATCAAAGGCACAGTGTTGTACCAAATGTTCTAGTCTTGCAATAAAAGCTGTTAGGGTTTCTCCTGGTTCCCAGTGCACTGAGATGAAAATGTGGCATTCTTGGTCCACATTTCTCTTGGAGTTGAAATGTGCACAAAGTGCATCTTTGAACTTTTCATATGTGTCTGTCTTCTTTGTTGAAAATGTCCTAATCGGGGGTCTCCCATTATGGCTCACCAGATCAATCAGCAGCTCTCCCTTTTGTCACCTCTTCCATTTGGGCCCCAAGTTCTGGGTGTCAGCCTGTGTGCCTGTGGTGGCACTTTGATGTAGGCAGCACCCTCTTGTGATACTCTCTCTTCGGGCATGATGGTGTAGTGAGATAGTATGCGGCTGCTTGAGTAGTTTACTATTATATGTTTCTGACTAATTGTAGTGATTTGCTGGTTGCTACCTACTGGGACCCAGATTTACTTAGATTTTGAATTTGCGTCATTTTTTGGGCGGAGCCCCAACACAAAATCTATTTTAGGATTTACAAATCCACACACAGGCTGATGTGCGTAGATTTGCAGAAAAAGTAATGCAAGGCAGTGCTTGGCTGCCAAGCATAGCGCTGCCTTGTGTTACCTTGCATTGGGGAGGCATTACATAGGTGGAGCAAATGTAAAAAGCGCCACCGCAGGGGCGGCGTTCCCGACTGCACAGCGTAATATCCAATAAATGGAATGTTCCAGGATTAATCAAAGGTAAGGAATGTTCACATCATTTCTCAAAATAAGTTTATTAGATCTTCATGATTATTTGTTCATTAATAATGATAAAGTATGTTTCATTCACATCTTGCCAGCGAGAAAGCTTTGATGAGGCAAATTATGAATCCTGGGGTGGCGCTTTCTACATATCTTTACTAACGCTTGTGGATCAGTGAGCGATACCCCACTGGCATGCATTGCTCTGATTGAACTTATAAATGAACAATTGAAGTTTTGGATTACTTCCGGAGTGCATGAACCGCTTTCTTCGTATAGGTGGAGCATAGACATTCCCATGCATCCACCCACACCCACATATTTTGAAGCTAACCCAAATTTAATAAAGTCAGAATACATGGGGTTGCTCCAAAACGGTGTGCCTACCCGAGGCTGGAGTAACAAGGAGAAATATCTTTATTTGTTCTTGTTACTTCCTCTTTGTATGTGTGCTGCACTACAGTTTCTAGGTTATGTTTCTAGGGTGGCTGGGCTGCTGGGAGGGTGAAGTTGCTAGGAGGGCTCAGTCACTAGGAGCATAGCATCAGTAGGAGAGTTCTATCACTAGGAGGGTTGCATTACTAGAAGGTGTGAGTCAGCGTGAGGGTTCAATCAATCAGGGAATTGTCAAGCACGCTACTCACCCCTGAGGGTCTCAAGCAGCTCCGGTCAGTCGAAGAGCCAGGTCTTGAGGGTCTTCCTGAAGATGTGCAGAGAGGGGGCGAGTCTGATGTGGATCGGGAGCTCGTTCCAGGTCTTGGCCGCGATGTAGGAGAAGGCCCTTCTGCCCGTTCTGGCTCTGCGGATGCGCGGGGTTCGGCGAGGGCGAGGTCGGCAGATCGGAGGTTTCTTTTGGGTACGTGGAAGGAGATTCTCTTCTTGCGGTATTGGGGTCCGGTGTTGGGGAGGCATTGGTAGGCGTGGGTGAGTGTCTTGAAGGTTACTCTCTTCTCGACGGGGAGCCAGTGGAGGTCTTGCAGGTGTTGGGTAATGTGTTCTTGTTGAGGGATGCAGAGGACGAGTCTGGCTGCGGTGTTCTGTATGGTCTGGAGTTTGCGGAGCAGAGACTTGTTGATTCTGGCGTATAGGGCGTTTCCGTAGTCCAGTCTGCTGGTTATGAGTGCGTGGCTGACGGTCTTTCTTGATTCGGGGGGATCTGTTTGAAGGTCTTGCGAAGGATGCGGAGGGTGTTGAAGCAGGTGGAGGTGACGACGTTGACCTGTCGGGTCATGGAGAGGGAGGAGTCTAGTACGATGCTGAGGTTCCGGGCGTGGTCCATGGGGGTGGGCGGGCTGCCGAGGGTGGTTGGCCACCAGGTGTTGCCCCATGCGGTGGGGAAGGGTCCGAGGACGAGGACCTTTGTCTTCTCTGAGTTGAGCTTCAGGCTGCTGCTGCTCATCCAGGATGCAACATCCTTCATTCCTTCCTGGAAGCTGAGTCGGGCGGTGACGGTATCCTTGGTGAGGGAGAGGATGAGCTGGGTGTCGTTGGCGAAGGAGACTATGTTGAGTCCGTGCTGTCTGACGATGGTGGCGAAGGGGGCCATGTAGATGTTGAAGAGCGTAGGGCTGAGTGATGATCCTTGAGGTACTCCGCAGTTGATCTCTGTGGGTACGGAGAGGTAGGGTGGCAGTCTGATTCTTTGGGTTCTGCCGGTGAGGAAGGAGCGGTGTCATTCGAGGGCAGTTCCCTGTATGGCGGCGTCATGGAGTCTGGCGGTGAGTGTGCAGTGGGAGACGGTGTCGAAGCCTGCGGAGAGGTTGAGTAGGATAAGGGCCGGGATGTGGCCTTGGTCGAGGAGGGTGCGGATGTCATCTGTGGTGGTGAGTAGAGCGGTCTCGATGCTGCGGTTGCTGCAGAATCCGGATCGGGAGGGGTCGAGGATGGAGTTCTCTTCAATGAGAGAACCATGAGGGTTCTTGAGTAGTTTTTGAGGTCCGAAGGATCTGCCGCGGGCTTCTTGAGCAGGGGCTTGACTTCTGTGCGTTTCCAGTCGTTGGGAAAAATGCCGGTTTTGAAGGTGGTGTGGATGGTGCGTCGTAGTTCCGGTGCGATAGAGGCGGTGGCTCTGTGGAAGATGTGCGGAGGGCAGGGGTCCATGGGTGCTCCTGAGTGGATGCCTTTCATGGTTGATTCAGTGTCTTCGGTGGTGGCTGGGGTCCAGGCGGAGATGGTGGGTTGGCTGGCGTTGTTGGAGGAGGGAGTGGTTTCGGAGTCCTGTGTCCGTTCATTGAAGTTGTCGTAGAGGGACTTGATTTTCTGATGGAAGTAGGAGCTGAGCTTGTTGCAGAGGTCCGGAGAGGGGGTAATGTCCGTGGCCTCGCTGGGGGGTTTGGTGAATTCTTGGATGATGCTGAAGAGTTCCTTCGAGTTGCTGGAGTTGGCGGTGATCTTGTTCTGGATGAAGGTCCTTTTGGTTGATCTGATGAGTTGGTGGTATTCTGTCATGGCGTTCGTGTATGTGGTGCGGTCTTTTTTGCTGTTTTGCCAATTCTTCTCAAGACGTCTGCAGGTGCATCTGGATTCTTGGAGGTTGGTGGTGAACCAGGTGGCCTTTCTGGGACGCTGTCTGTCAGGGTTGCGAAGGGGTGCGAGTTCGTCTGCGCAGTTGGTGATCCATCTCTGTAGTTCTTTGACGGCGAGGTTGGCGTCAGTCGATGTGGAGGGGGCATCACGGTTGAGGGTGGAGTTGAGGTGCTCCTCCGTGACCTTGCTCCAGTTCCTTCACGGTGGGCAGGGTGCAGGTTTGGGGACAGTGGGTTTGTCGACGTGGAAGTGTACGCAGTGGTGGTCCGTCCAGAGGGGTTGTGTGGTGTGGCTGAAGTAGATGTTGTTCCCTCCTGCGAACATGGGGTAGAGGCTGTGTCCTGCCATGTGGGTGTGGGTGGTAGAGAGCTGTTTCAGTCCGAGGTTGGCGAGGTTTTCCAGGAGGGTGGAGGAGTTGGGGTTGTTGAGCATGTCGAGGTGGAAGTTGAGGTCTCCGATGAGTATGTAGTCCATGGAGGCAATGGCGTGGGGTGCGACGATGTCGGCGAATTGTAGGGGTGAACGATGTTCGAGGTCCGGGGAGCCTGTAGGCGAGGGTGCCACGTAGGGTGGTTCTGGGGCTGGTCTGTATCTGGAAATGGAGATGTTCGGTGGTGGACGGGGAGTTGCTCGTGCTGGAGGTGGTGAGTCGGAGGGAGCTCTTGTGTGCGATGGCAAGTCCGCCACCTGGGCGGTTGGGGTGGTACTTCCTCTGGATCTTGTATCCGTCGGGAAGGGCCATGGCGATGTCGGGGGTGGAGGTGGAGTTGGTCCAGGTTTCCGTGAAGAAGGCGACGTCAGGCGAGATGGTGTCGAGGAGGTCCCAGATCTGTACTGCATGTTTGTGCAGGGAGCGCACGTTGAGAAGGATGCACCTCAGGGCTTGGGGGGTGTTGGCGTTCGGCGTGGGGGCTACGGTCGTGGGAGTGTAGAGGGTGGTGAAGGTTCGGCAGCAGTGTCGGCAGGAGAACTGGCCATGGGTGGATTTCAGTGAAGACAGATGGCAGTTGTTGTTCCTTCCAGGTTGAGAGTGAGAAGGGCGGCTGAGTCGTAGCGGTGGGTGGTCGGAGAGCCAGGGTTTCTGGCGCTGGTCGCAGACGGGCTTGCCTTTGGCGTGCCAGCGATGCGCCTGCTGCACACGGCCGCACAGTGACCGCCATTAAATAGGGAAGGGGGAGGGAAGCGCAGCTGGGAGGCGGGGATGGGAACGGCAGGGGGGAGGGGCCACAGGGGAGCAGCAGCGGGAAAAGGGCGGTGAGAAACGGTTGCTAAGCCATTTGGGTTGCTAGGAGAGTGCATCATTTGGAGTTTTCAATTGCTAGAAGACTTGCATCACTAGCAGGTTTGGGTCGGTAGGAGGTTTGGGTCGCTAGGAGGGTTGCATCACTAGGAGGGCTGCCTCATTAGAAAGGTTGAGTGGGAGGAGGGTCAGGTCACAAGGAGGGTTAAGCTGCTGGGTGGTTGAATTGCTAGGAGGATTACACAACTTAGAGGGTTGGATTGCTGGGAGAGTTCGATCACTTGGATGGTTAGGCTGCTAGGAGGGTTAAGCTGTTGCAGGTGGGTCACTAGGAGGGTTAGGCTGCTGGGAAGTATGGATCACTAGGAGGGTTGTGTTGCCTGAAGTGTTGTCCGGCTATGAGGCTTGGGTCAGTAGGATGGTTGAGTCACTGGAAGTGTTATTCTGCTAGAAGTGTCTGGATGGTAGAACAGTTGGGTCAGTAGGAGAGTTAGGGCTACTAGTGGGATTGGGTTTCATCACTAGGCAAGTTCTCTCACTAGGAGGGTTGCATCACTAGGAGGTTTGGGTTAATAGATGGGTTGTGCTGCTAGGAGGGTGGGTTGATAGGCAGGTTGTGCTGCTAGGTGGGTGGGATGCTAGAAGGGTTGCATTACTAGGAGGGTTGGGCTGCTAGGTTGGTTGGGTCGGAAGGAGGGTTGAGTTGTGTAACTAAGAGGGTTCAGTTGCTAGCGGATTGTGTCACCATGCCGGTTCCATCACAGGGAGGACAGCATCAACTAGTAGGGTTGGATCGGAGGGTCAGGTCATTAGGATGTTTAAGCTGCTGGGGCTTGGGTCACTAGGAGAGTTAGGAATGGGATGTTAGAGGGTCAGGCTACTAGGAGGGATGGGTTGCTAGGAGGGTTGCATCAGTAGGAGGGTTGGGTCGCTAGGAGAGTTAAGCTGCCAGTGGACAAGAATCAGTAGGGGGGTTAGGAAAGAGTTGTCTACTAAATAACTTTCACCATCTTGCCTCTTGATTCGGTACATGGACTTTTCTCACAGACTTTGGCGACAGGCACTACTTCCACCCTTCAGATCCCCCACTTTCCTTTTATTTCACCTCATTGCCTGGTTAAACATCTTCCAGTGAATCCTTAGGATTCCAAGCTGTCATCTTCCTCACAGGTCACTGGAGTGATGAGAAGTTTGAGCCACCTGAACCTGTGAAACCACTGCATCAGTCTTGTTAAAGTCTAGACCCTCCCACCTCTGAAGACCTGTAACACACCCTGTGCATCTCTCCCTATGAAGCACATCTTGAAATGTCAGAAGATACAGAACAGAGCAACAAGACTGTGTATCAGCGTGGGTTATGAGACCACCTAACATCCCATCAATGGCCATTTCACCCGGTAGAGCACGGTATTGACTTAACGACCCATTGGCTGAGCACAAATCATTTACAGGAGGACATTTCCTTCACAAACCTTTGACTCACTGTGCCAGGAGCAGGACCATAAGATCGAGTGTAATCACCTTGAAATTTCTGAAGAAAGTGAGATGGAAAAATATGGTGGAAGGACACTCAACAAATAAAGAGTGTGACTCAGGAACAAGCTGAAACACTTGCACTGAGTCTGAACCAAGTACCTGTGATTCAGGGCAGAGTTGAAAACTTCTCTCTTCTGTAACTTTTTCAATCAGGACAACACATTTGAGACCATCCAACCTTTCCCCTCTGTCTCTCTCTGGATGGTACTTAACCCATCAAATGAGCCATAGCAAAAACAGGCAACAGGTCAACGCTAGCTTCCCTTCTGACTTCCTGTACAGACATCACTGAAGTTTCCCTACAGGACAGTTCAGCGCCTTGGACGCTAAGGATCTGCCACAAGGAATATCATGTCTATCCTTGGTCCAGGACCAGAAGAGTCCCACAAAGAGTCATATGGACGAGCTCCACAAAGGCAAAGTCAAGAGCATCTCCTAGAGTGCATGGCGGCAGATAGCAGAGTTACATTCATTCTTTCAGGGCCAGATGTACGACCCTTAGTGTTTGCGACTTTCAATTTGCATTTTTTTGCGACCCACAAATTGCGAGTCACAAACACTCATGTACAACAGTTTCTGAGGCCCTGTTTGCGATTCCCAAATGGGTCGCAAGGGACCTGCCTCATTAATATTCATGAGGCAAGTTGCATTTTGTGACCCATTGGGAATGGCCTGCATTCCAAGGGATGGTGGCCTGCTAGGGTCAGCAGACCACCATATCTGTGGCTGCTTTTTAAATAAAGCAGTTTTTTTCTTAAAGGCAGCCCGTTTTCCTTAAAGGAAAACTGGATGCATTTCAAAAATAAAAATGAAACTTTTCAGTTTAATTTTTAGGTCGAGTCTGGGCAGCACATGCAGTGCTCTGCGAGGCATGCTATATTGAGGTATGGCATAGAACCCATTTCACACCCATCTTTTCAATTGGCTCCTGTTACTGTCCTTTCAAAATCGTTGCTTCTCATTCGTGAAAAGGCTTAGCAGTCCCTCCTTGGTACCGCCTTGTCTGCATTTGTAACTCCCATAACGACTGGACTTTTTACTTGTGTTGTTACACGGTCTGCTTTATCTAGTCGGTGAGAACTATTTTCTTTAATGATCTTCCCTATTCCACCCACGACGTCGCAGCACGCCGCCACCTTTTATATTGTTATTAGTGATGTATTTTTTCATTTCCAGCGCGGTCCGCTTTAACTATAGCGGCCGCGCTTATTTAATTATTTAATTTACGGGGCCGTCCGCTTTTACTTTAGCTGCCGTGCTTATTTATTCATTTAATTTACAGCACGGGCCGCTTTTACTATAGCCGCCGCGCGCATTTATTTATTTAATTTACAGCGCAACTGCTTTCACTTTAGCTGCCATGCTACAAAAGCTTTTTTTATTTATTTATTTTTACACTTTGTGTAAAAGCGCCCCATTCGTGCTTTCACTTTAATGTTGGCTGCGCCCCTTTCTTTAGACGCTGCTCACTGTAACCGGAGTACAGTGAGCAGCATCTAAAGAAAGGGGGGCGGCCACCATTAAAGTGGTCTCGCATTTGCGAGAGTTTGAGCTATTAGCATTAGAAATAACAATGTCTTTTATATATGCGTTGCTTTGAAAAACACATAAATAAAAGGCATTATCATTTACGATGCCAATAGCTTAAAATCTTGTAATTGCAAGACCTATTGCATTGAAAATGCTTGTTTTAGAGCAAGCAGTGGTCTGTGGGACCACTGCCTGCTCTTAAAAAACATTTGCACTGCCAATCGCAAAGGGGAAGGGGTCCCCTGTGGACCCCTTCCCATTTGTGACTAGCTTACCACCAAATTGAAATTGGTGGTAACTGCGATTGTTTTGCGACCGCATTTGCGGCCGCAAAGCAATCGTCCATTCACTTGCAACTCGCTATTAGGAAGGGATGCCCTTGGCACGCCCCTTCCTAACAGCGACTCGTAAAACCTATTCTGCTTGTCGGTAAGGTAACAGGTTACGGAATGGCAAAATAGGTTTGGCACATGCTACAACCCATTTTAGCAGTACCAAACGGCCCGATTTCCCATTTGCAACCGCTAAAAATGGTCGTACATCTGTCCCTCATTCGTATGATGGTCTAACACCCCTACAAGCTTTGTGAGGACATGAAGGCTTATCTTTATCATACAGCTCCATGATTCAGTGGTCAGTGCTGTGGCGCACTGTCCCACGGAGCTAGCCTCCATGAAGCCGAAACACTGGAATACCCCAAGGACAAAGTGGGTAGCCCTGCAAGAGGTTATTGTCTAAACTCATCATGTGGCAGCTCTGTGGTGAATCCTCCACTCCAGAAGAGTCAGGGGTGCGGTGGGCACTTCAGTGTGGCACAACAACAACCATAAAATCATCCAGGAAGGAGCTGGAGAGAGCAATAATACATATCCTGTAATAAATATCAGTAATACATTTCCTTTTCAAAAATGTATTCTAATATGTGGATGGTTGGATCTCAAGCTGCTGAGATGAGCCAATGAGCACAAAGTCTATGAGTTATGTCCTGTTCATAACATTCCCCATGGGTTTTCATTACTATTCTGTATTTGTGGTAGTAACTTTAATTACGAATGCTACTGTTTCTGACATGTCTTGAACTGCTCTGGAGTCCCTCAGTGTACAGAATCATAGCTTCAGGGCCGTTTCTAGGTGTTTTGCCGCCCTAGGCGAGAATTGAAAAATGCCGCCCCCTCCCTTTTACTACCATCACTCTCTCCCCCTGTCATCCAGGCTATAAGAAAAACACATCAAACATTAAATACCACTGAAATTCACAACAAAATAAAAACTGAAAACTGGACAGGCTGATGGATGGCTCAGCTTATGCTCTGACTCTCAACCAGACTCTGCATTGCCTCTCCTCATTAATTTGCTGACCCCTCTCACCCAAGACTGAATTGCAAATGGCTGGAGTGGCTTAGTGGGTGAAAAAAAGGATGAATTTGGATGATGCACCAATTAGTTACCAGTGGCTGAATTCAATAGGAAGATCCCACCCGTGTCTTTTTTGTTTTTCCATGTGAGATGTTCTAAGTATGATGGGTATTCCCAGACCTAGAACTCATGCTCAGGTTGCAGTATGACTTAAGCTGCTTCTCACTGAGGAAGGAGGCCTTTTAAGGCCGACACCAGTTCGGGGTTGCTTGTGTTCTCATATAGGTGGGATCTGACCTATTAGTTCAGACTGGACTGCTCCTATTAGAACAGGACTATGTATGTTTTGAATATGTCCGGTCTCAATCTGTATAGGCATTTTGGGCTATTTGATCAATTGGTTTGAAACTCAGATTTGTTTCCAGCGGCTGAGAATAATTCAAACATTTCATTCATAAACTTTTTCTTTAATGATGTCTTTCTTGGCTATGATGAAATAAATATACTCTTGAAAACTGGGTAACGTTTCTGCTGGAAGCAGAATTGCTTTATTGGATGTCTATATTTTTAAAGGCATTATTAGTACCTGTGGAGAGTGAAAACATGTTACCCGAGGAAATTGTCTATATGAAGACAGTGCAGAAAACACGTTCCTTTTAGTACTTGCACCTCGAGGCCTAAACGTCCACAAAGGTACAGCGATTCGGAATACAGATTGTCACTTCCAGGCACGCCTTTCAGTCTACCTTAATGAGGTTATAAAGGAAAAGTTTCAAAGACATGTTATTTCTCTTTCACTGGACGAAAGGGAATAATTGACCCAGTTTGGTATTTAAGCAATTTGTGTTCACTTTTATCATACACTTACGAATTTATCAAATGCAATAACTTGTAAAAGCAAATTTGTACTCAGAATTACGCCCAAGTCTGCAATGCTTTCACAGGCGTGTGCATTTAATATACTTGCTGTGGTTTATTTTCGTTTTCATTTTTAGATTGATATTATATATTTTTTAGAATGTGAATTACGGAAGCATTTTCAACAGAAAATGCCACGTCTACCTTATCTAGATTCAACAAAAGAACAGGAGAATATCACACTCCCTGTGACCCCAATAGCATCACAGGGTTGATCTCTTGTCCAACCCTTCACCCCTCAGCAGCTTCCTATTGTCTACAGAGGGGCTAAGGTAAGTGCAATGGCTGGAAACTATAGAAAGTAAACAAGAATCTTGGGGCGGCATTAGGAGTGTTCATTCGAAAAGGGCTTGCAATTCCTGTTACTGTCAAGTCCACTGGGAGGTCCTCTGTGCCTCAGGATTGGTTGGCTACTAGCCGAGTCAGGGGTGCCTGAAGGTACCCCTGACTCGGCTAGCTATTAAAGCTCAGAGTTAGTACCACGGAGGCCTGATACAAGGAAGGTGACAGGGAAAGGTCAGGTGGAAGGAGACTTGAAATAATTAGTTTGAAAGTTACTACTATGTCCAGCCCATCTCCAGCTTCCAAGAGCTTCTGTGTATTACGTGCTAAATAGTCCATATTTTCCTCAGCGACTGACGTAAACTCATAAGCAGCAAGTTTTGCATGTTCAAAATGCACCCTCGCTTATGAATTAAACAGATATGAAAATAAATGTATGCTGTTTGTCCCTCACAGCAGTTTTAAGACCTGTACTTTTTCAGACAATTGCTGCCCTTTTAACACCGCCATCATGAATTAGATTGAGAGCTTGCTTTATTGGATTGCATGTAAAGATAAACGTGTTTTTTAAGCAGTGCGCATATATTATAGAGTACTTGGTGATTTGATGGTGTCGATCAAGTCCTTCTTATTTCAACATGCAGCCCTGACTCTCCATTTATACGCAAACCCATGCTGACTATCTATATCCACAAATTTACCACCTCCTGCAGGCCGAAAGAACATGGAATTTTCATCTATATTTAACCTCGTAAATATATCTGTATAATTAACAGCTGGCTGTGTTTTTTCTAGAAATATTCAACAGATCTCACTGTAACCTATGTACATAAAACAGGCAATCAAAGGGCTCAGGCAGCAGACAAAACAAGAGAACTGCATCGATTAACTACAGCCAGTTACGTACTTGCATGGTTTTTTCTATGTTGGCTCTTATAAATGCCAGTTTTCAGCATATACTGATTTCAAGTAAAACAGTTGTGCAATCTGCCGGCTTGTGAGCAATTAGCGCGTGCTGAAGTAGAGAAACGTTAATGCCTGCAGGAACACATAGGTCATGTTTAATCTGTGACGGTATTCTGTTGCCAGGGTATCTCGGCTAATTATCAAAGTAATTGTCACAAGATTGCGCGTTTTTTTCTTGAACTGTAGATTAAACCCACTTGCTGAATGTACTGGGGATTCCCAAACTCATGGTTTTTGCCACCCTCCCCCTTTTGCCGCCCTAGGCGGCTGCCTAGTCTTGCCTAATGGTAGAAATGGCCCTGCATAGCTTCAGGTCTCAAAGTAGCTCCTACTGAGCCGCAAGACCTCATGTGAAGTGAGAGCACAACCAGAGCACGAATGCCTGATGTGCTGTATTAGTAGATGTTACTGTTATCCCTTTTGAATAAAACTCATTATGGGCCTCATTACGATGTCGGTTGGACGCACGTCCGACCGACACCATTGCAGAATGGAACCGCCCGACCATAAGTCGGCGGTTCCTCCCGCAGAATTTGAATGCGCCCTCCCTATGGGCGGTCAGAATCATCCATTTTACAATTGTAGCTTGTGTGGCGAGCGGAAAAGGCCCGCAGCACAAGCTACAATTGTAAAATGGATGCTTTTAAACTTTCGCTGCACCGTGTGGCAGGCAGCGCATAGTGCATGGATGTTTAGGGGGGCAACATAGGTGCCCCCCAGGTCCCATAGTGGAGGGCCAGGTGGGGAAGGGGGCCTTCTAGGGGCCCCCAAAGTCACTTTCTGCCTGCTTGGCTAAATATTTGTTAAATAATGAATAATTTGGAACAATTTTGTCTTCTCTTCTTTTGTTATATTGATCTCTGCTTCTTCTGTGGATGATTGATCCCAAACAACAAGTATGTATTCAACTATATGTTCATTTTTTGTTGCTACAATTTGGTCTTTGGCATGCAATTTTGCGTACTGTTACTGGCAGCTCTTTCTCTTTTGTGTTGGAAACTCTCGTCCTAATATTTTGCTGAATTGGAAAATGTCAATAATATGATCTTCTCCCATGATGCTCTTTTGCAACATTGATGATTAATGTATTTTGATCTATTCAAATGCATTGCCTTTATCTTTCTTCTATCCCATTTTGTATTTTTCCTCCGAACCCTTTAATTGTACCCGGGCTCAAACATATATAACTATTTGTCTCTTCCTCTTATTAACTGCCATACATTTTCGTATTTTTCTACTCTTCTCTCTTAACCCATGTTTATTGTTTTTATCTTCTCCGGCTACTTTTCTCCTATTTTTCACTCATCTTTTCTGATCTTTGTTCTTCTTTTTTGTCTTTCCCTTCTCTTCCTTTTGTCTCACACCTTGTCTTTTTTGTATGTATAATGTGTGGTGTAACGTTCTCGATGCTTCTGTCATTGGATAATTTCCTTCCTACCGTTCTGGTTTAAAATTTTGGTCAAAACAAAACACATTTAAAACCCTGGGAATTGGGTCATTTTAATTTTGCATCACTTTGGTGTATTTGGGTGTTATGATTATGTGATGGGGTTGCTCATCTCAGCCTTCAGAAAGCCTCGGCTCACGGTCCACAGGGGGCCAAACACGTGTTGACTGCGCACAACAAAAGTTCTACTATCATGTTCTTTCATAACCTCAAATAAATTTTGGAGAATTCATGAGAATATAAGAGTTTCCAACCTCATTTCACAGTTAGTACCTATCTGGTCTCTGAATTGAATTTCACAATGAACATTTAAAGAACCACCTACTTGTCCTGGTGCATTCCTTTTACTTCTTGAACTAATGGGTAAGGGGTTTCCCGTTTCCATTGACAAGGGGTACCCTACCTATCTACACTGATATACAGTTTGGCTAAAAAACTGGGCCATTACCCCTTCTAGACTTTCGTGCCTGCCTTTTCATGATAGGTGGACCGGCATGAAAGGGCAGGTGGAAAGTGACATCATAATCCCGATGGTAGAGTCGAGGCTGGCTCCGCCATCATTATGAGATTATGAGTCCTTCCAACGTTCCGACGGGCTCCTTGAGCCTGTCGAAAGCACAGCGGAATCCCCCTGCGGGTTTCCCTCCGACCGCCAGTAATGTAATACGGTGGACGGAGGGAAACCATCGATGTTGGGCAGAAAGCCTCTGACTAGCTGTTGGAAAGCTTTCTGCCCAACATCGAAATCAGGCCATATATTGGCATCCGAAGGTTAAAACAGTTTCGAAGAGACTCTTCAAAAAATGTTTTGAAGCGATTCATGCATATGACTCGGAGTTTCTATGCAACTAGAGCATTAACCCACTGAGCTATTTTCCCAACAGAAATAATATCCATCTTTATTGGGAGTCTCCACAATATTCAAGAGGATCCAATGCACTGAAAGCACTGTGGTTCTATTTAAAAACTCAGTGACACATAGAGCGTAGTTGGTGAACCCAGTAAGCTGTACCTTGGTTCAGCTAGTCACGTTCTCTAGTTCGAGTCAGCAAGAAGATTGTCAGTGGTCATTTTTCATTCTCAAGCCTCATTTGAAAAGTAGAAGATAGACAAGAAGACTAGGGACTATGGAAGCCGGATTTGATGGTGGAGTCAACGGAAAAGATAAAATTGACCGAGTGCTGGCATTTCAGCTAATTACCAGAACAAAGGGTGATTTCAATTTCCTCTGACGAAGACCTCTTACAGATAGGAGTGCGTGACATTATCTGCTGGTATGCAGGGCCAAATGTTAGCAAGTCACTCTGACCACATCCTTTGGCCAGAAGCAGAAAGGTCAGTAATGTTCATTATCAGTGCCAGCTACAAAGCACCAGCCTCACACTAAGTAGCAGCAAACTCAGCTATAAAAAGACGTTGCTTCCGCTAAACCTCTCCCTGCTCCCACAGAGAGCAAGCATTTTCAGAACTGAACAGGCAGAAGGTGGGACGTGCAGAGGTGGTGCCTCGCCACGTAGCAGCCCGCCTGCCATCTAGGAGTGTGCAAAATCTGCGGTTCTTTTTTGCATATTTAGTCTGAAATGTGTCCTTGTGTCAATTTTTTATGTGAGGACGCATTTCCTACTAAAAATAGGGTGATAGACTCAAGTACTGTGAGCAACAGCCACTTGCGTTATGGCTGTTTGCATTATTCCTGAGTGCAGGTAGTATTTTGCAACAAACAGCATGTTATTAACCCACTTGATGTAATGGTGGAATTCCAGGAATTTTGCACCATAAACGAATAGCAAAATTACGTGAATTACGCCAGTGAAATTTAAATTTCACCTGGGCCTACTGCTATCCTGTTAATAAGCCCTTAAGGGTTTTGTAAAATTGATCAATTTTTTCTATTTTCTCTGGGAACAGTTGTTACAGAGAAACATGGTCAAGTCTCAATTCCCAGTTTGCTGTAGAGGAAATCAAAGGCCAAATTCGCTCCATTCTGTTTTTGGCCACTAGTCCTAAGCATAGTAAGACAGAGGACCAGACGTTTATCCCCAAATATATTTTTCAAGTAGTGTGCTTCTTTATTGTCATTAGTGGCTATTCATGTGCACGTGAGGTCCTACACCTGCTGTGTCCTTACCAAATGCCTCTGTGCCATAAGCCGCAGCGGCCGGCACAAGTAAGCACGGTGGGGCGGGGCAGGGCGCGGCAGGGGGGGAATTCGACGGAATAGGTATTATTTATTTATTTAATTATACCTATCCCTTCGTCTGTCGACCTCACCCCTCCCACAAATGCGAGACCTATTGCTTTACAATTTTTTTGGGGGGGGTTGTTTCCAAGCGCCCCATGCCGCACTTGCACTTAATAGAGGCCACGCCCCTTTCTTTAGACGTGGCTTGTCTAAAGAAAGGGGCGTGGCCTCTATTAAGTGCAAGCGTGGCATGGGGCGCTTGGAAACAAAAACAGAATGGCGCGAATTTGTCCTTTAATTATTATTGTCTTTTAATATTTGCAATTCAATATGTCTCACATTTGCAAGACTTTAAGCTATTGACATTTACAGTGCCCATAGCTCAAAGTCTCGTAAATGTGAGACCTATTGCATTGCAAATGCTTGTTTGCTATGCTGTACAGTATCCCCAATGGTAAGCGATGGACATGCTTTTTGCCCACTGTAAGCTAACAATATGTTTTGCAACAGAAAGCAAATGCGCAGTCTAGTAGACAAGACCTAGAAAGCAACCAGCAGTGAATTGCAGTGGGTTCTATGTTTGCAGTGGGGGCAACAAACAACATAGAGGCAGAGTGGTGGCTAGTTAGTGAAGGCTCCTGACTGGTAATGCCTGTGAGGGATGTGTGTGAGAAGGATAGGACAGCCCTCTTAGGAGAGGGGCTGCAGAGTAGCATGTCCTGAAAACACTACAGGCAGACACACACCCAAACACACACACACACACACACACACACACCCCCAAACACACACTACCCTCCTCACAATCCACACTCCATTCCCTTTCCACTGGCCCTTAAGCCCCCCTATGCGCTGCTTCCCATACAATGAATAATGATTAACATGATATGCCAGCGTGATTGTCGGAAAATCTGAAACCTCTCCCCAGTCTTACTGACCAAGCTATGCCTCCCTCTGTGGGAATTTCTAAGTGGGCGGTGCCTAGATATGGCCCACAGAACCTGGAGGTACCTTAATTCAGTGTCAGGCGCCTCTTTCTGTGATGAGAGTGGTGCATGGCAGGCGGAATTTAGTTTCAGTGCAGAATGTGGAGAAGATCTGATGTTTGAAGTCCAGTTCTGGCACCTGACAGTGCGGACAGTTGCCGCCCAATGATGTATGTAGTTTAGGAGGGTTCAGAACAATACTCTCAAATGCTCAGAGAGGGGGTGTGATGACAGTGGGGAGGGGTATTGGAATGACAGCAATGGGTCAAATGTTGACCAGCCATGTTACCCCAACCTGTGGACTCCAGCAGGGCCATCACAAGGGGAGGGCATGTGGGGCTCTTTGCCACAGGCCCATCCATTTTAGGGCCACACACTTTCGTTGCATGTCTTAAAATAATAAAACGGAAGGTCTAAACTGTTCCTTCTTGATGTAGCTAATGCAACAATACCCCTTGGTGGCACCACATCTTGTTTTTTTTCATTCCTCAGAGTAGATATCGTCTTAATTACCAACAGCTCCTTGCGAAGTCCTAAAAATATTTTGGTTCTGTCCCCAGTCCCACTAAAGCTTCTGACAAGCCTCGTCTACAACATCACATGTCCACCCATTCCCCTTGAATAGAGGCACATTTGGAATGCCTTGTGAGAACAGTGGCCGGATCAGAAAGCTCAGTGTGTTTGTGCCTGCTGCTGTGTGTCCCTGGAGGACACAGGTTCAAACAGTGGTTAATTTGTAAACAAACAAGTGCCAGGCCCCTTGTAAGGAGGTCGCTGCAGCTTGCACCACCCATTTTCCAGTCATCGCTGCCAATGACAGTTCCCAACACAACTTCTAACCATCACATTCCTACTGGTTTGACAATTCAGAATATTTCAGGCACCCAAAGCTAAAGAAATACCTCGGGATGTAGGTATTAGTCTTTTTGAATGTATATTGTATTAATAAACAACTGCTGTTGTGCTGATTTGCAAATTAGGCAAACATCGCCACCATGTGGCAAACTGTCAGAAGTGGCGGTGTTGAAAATTAGTTGCCGGTGCAAAGCACCGGAAACCACCAGCTCAAATTAAGCACTGGGTTCACATCTCGACAATGCCAGTGAGGACTTGATTCATGAAGGAGGATTTTATGAGACTGAATAATTTGCCTATATGTTTATGTCTTCATTTGCACTAGCTTTCTGGTTTTTATGAGAGAGCGAGAGATATATATAGAGCGGGAGAGAGGCTGTGTGGGCATGTGCTTACTCTTTGCCATCCTTCCAGCCCTCATAAAATCCAACATCTGATGCACAATCTACAAAACTATCTACACAACAACAGACCTATTTCACAAACTTCACATGTCCATTCACTCCAGCAGGACCCCTGCTCTTCCCCTCATGAAGTCTGAGATCCAGGATCTACAAAACACAGAAACAAACCTACTCTGCCTACAACTACAGACTGTTGAATGTGATGACCTTAAAGAGCAGAGATTGACCACTTTATGCAAAATGTCAGCCAAGAACTGAAAACCACAACATTTATTCCACCCAGTGACTGACTCTCCCTACCCCATCCAGTATCCCCTACTAATAAATGCATTTACGCCTGCTAGGGATCTTTTGTGAATACCTGGAATCCTTTACCCAGGTATTTTCGGCTGTAAACAAATGTTTACCATCAACAGTGACTGTGTGAATTGCACCTAATGTATTCTTCTCCGACTGATGTGTAAATTGGTCCAAGAACTGACAAGACTTAATGGGTTTAGTTAAAGAGAATCAGAGCCACTTACCACTGGTCCTTGGCCATCATCAATGTATTCAACCCAAAACTGAGCACCAAATATGAACCATTAGCACTTGACCCTCACAGAAGAGAAGCCAAGCAGTAGAAGGCTTAGTCAGGGAGGTAGTGTGGGGTCAGAGTCTCAGGACTCCATAAGGCATCAGACACAAGTCAATAACTCAATGCCAAGCCAGTGGTTAGCTCCACATGGGGCGCCCCGTATGATCCACGGAGCTCACAGGACAGTGTTTCCACTCAGGCTCAGTTGGCTTATGAATGTCTCGCGGTTGCTGACTCGCGGTTGTGCATGGATCGCGGTTGCTGCGTTGATGCAGTTAAACAGGTCAGCAGAGACTGTACTAGTCGAGGAGGTAGCGGGGGAGTTGCTCTACTCATGAATTGGCAGATCTTAAAGCTTGGGTTCTTCCTCCTCCCAGTCCCACAACCCACCACCCAAACAAGCCAGGGTCCAAACCTGCTCATAACGGTGAGTCCCTGGGTCCTAGTGCAGGCCTCTTAGTGGATATAGGTTTTCCGCCAGCACTCTGGTTTCTCTTTTGGTGGGACCATGGATTGCGGTCCGGTTTCTTCTAGCACAGTGATACTCAAAGTAGGGCTTGGACGCCGCATACGGCCCTCTTGACCTTGACATGCGCCCCCTAGTCAAGAGCAGCACTGGGCTAATGCTTACGTGACTCAGCACTAACATAAAGAATATGTTAAATAAGCCAGCAAGCATTTATTTAAAGGTTAATTGAAATTAAAGAAAGGAAGTAACTAGGGTGTCCTAAACCACTTAACTTTAGGAAGACCCTCATTTATAAAACCATCTTGCAGTAATAGTAAGATAAAGTCTGTTAATAATTCATTAACATGCAGAACCGTTTCACCTTAGTACATCAGATTATCAGTTCATTGAGAAGTATTTTCTTTAAAGTGATAGTTTTCAAACATGAATTCAGAAACATTCATTCTTCCCTGCACCCTGATAACAATGCCAATAGTGTACGAAGAGGCAAGTCAGTCGACATGTGCACCTTTTGGGGGCTGGGGTTTCTCATAAAAGAAAAACATATAGTTTATTAAATCAAACACCGGATAAGGCTTTGTGCATCATGTATCCTGAAGTCATGTATTTCGAGGTCCTTATGTGCTAATGAACAAAAAGGAGGGAAAGTGAAATAAAATAATTACCTAGGATCACACAGTTTGGTTAAGCAGAGAAGCCAAGATTAATCCCGAGTTTTTGGTTTAACATTGTGCAATTCAGACACTAGATGTATACGCCTAGCTACCCTTGCACCCACCTTACCACGTACCCCTCGCCAAATTCTGACCGCCACCTTGCTGGTATCAATGCGGCCCTCGATCACATCACAGACCAAATTTGTGGCCCCTGGGAAAATGTTTGTGAGGACCCATATTCTAGCACCTCTTGACTTCAAGGTGCTCAGGTTATGGAACCTGGATAGATGCAAGTTTCTCAGGACCCTTCATTCATGGGGGCACATAGGGCCTGATTTAGATCTTGACGGACAGGTTACTCCGTCACAACGGTGATGGATATCCCGTCCGGTGAAATATAAGTCCCATAGGATGTTATGGGATTTATATTTTGGCGGATGGGATATCCGTCACAGTTGCGACGGACTAACCCGTCCGCCAAGATCTAAATCATGCCCGTAGTTCCGTCCCCACTGTGGGGACACTTCAGGACTCCTGTGTCTCATCTTCGCTGAGCTGTGCAGGATCTCCTCTCATGCTAGAGTGGACTGCTTCACCTCATCCTGCCTCGACTCTTTCATGGTCCCTCTCCTTTTGAACTGAACATCTTTCTCATGCAAGAGCATCTCTAATGCAGCTCCTGAGCAGTTTGTCAGGTCTCTCTTTTGAAGCAGGGTCCAGGCAGCCCCTCCCGGCAGTCTTGGTTGAAGTTCCCAGGTTGCTGATCCCGAACCTGGTAAGGGAGTTTTTTTTTAAAGTGTATTTTATTGAGGCTTTTTTTATCAGCAGTCCATCTTATACATTCCCTCCTCTCCACCCATCCACCTGCCCCCGCTATCAAGAAATAGCATACATGGTGATTATAAGTCCGTATCAAACTTAACGCCGAATCAAACAAGAGCATTCATGGCAGCCTTCACCACTCTCATGGTGCACTGATTGCCCTCTGTCCCCTAGTTGTGGTTTTTCCTGTGCTATTTGGTTCCAGGCGTCTGTCCAATCCCTGGACCTCAGCCCCCTGTTAACCTCCTTCTGCAGCATGGCTCCCTCGCAGCTGGCCCACTTGTTGAGTTCTGGCTGCCAGCCCATCACATTAGGACCCTCAGGGGCCCTCCAGTGCATTGCCAGCTGATGCCTAGCTAGTATTAGTGCCAGGCCCGTGAACCTAGACGTGATGGCATTGGCTTTTCTGCTGCAGAACCAGCCCAATAAACAGACGCCTGGGGCTCTGGCCAGGGATCAGTCGGTCGCCACCTTGATCATCTCCACCACCCTGTCCCAGTATTCAGCTAGAGTGGGGCACAGCCAGACCATGTGATAGAACTCTGCATTATCCTCCCAGCACCAGGGTCATCCCACCGCGCATTCTGGAACATCACGTTCTCGCGTTTGGTCCTGATGTATACCCTGTGGATGAAGTAATGCAGTAGAAACTTGAATCTTGCATTACGTGATACTTTGGGAGTGTGTGTCAGTATCTTAGTCCAATCAGAATCACTGATGGGAGATCTGTCTCCACAGCAGGTTCCCCAGCAGTGGTCCCGCCAGCGCACTGCCCACTGCAACCACGCCAGCAAATACCAGAGCTCAAGGTTCGGGACTGCCATCCCCCCCTCTGAGGAGGGCAATTTTAAATTTGTAAGCGCTATCCTCTTCCTGGGGGGACCGTAGGTGAGCTGGAGGATAAGGGCATCGATATCCCAGAAAACTTTCCTGGGTACCACTATGGGGAGGGCTGTAAAATGGTACAACATCCTCGGAAGGAGGGCCATCTTTGTCAGGCCCAGTCTGCCCAGTACCCATAGCCAAGTAGTACACAATAAATAGAATATACACAGTAATTCACATCCACAATACCGAGTTTTCAGATCCAAATATATTGGAATTGCAATTTATTTTTAAGTGCAATTAGATTTATGATTTGTGGCAACACAGTTGCTCAATACTGGTACGAATATTTACAAATATTTACACTAAATGGTGCTCAGGGTAGGGTAACGGGGAAAAAAAAGGAGTGATAGTGAACATTGTGGAATGGTGAGGGTAGTGGACAGGGACAGGGTAGTGTGACATATAATCATCACATTTACATGGTGATACTGATTCGGCCTTTACAAAGGTCTATTGTTCCACATATATTACATAGCTTTGCAAGAACACTGTTAATGAATTACAGTTGTCCTGGCTTGTAATCAGGTAGTTGTCGACGTTTCGAACCCTATGTAATAAACTAGGTGAGTCCAGCCTTAGGGTGGGGTCTTCCTCAGGACTATGATAGAGCACCTAAAAGCAATAGGATACTATGTATTAGGGTGATGACACTGTTCTATTGCGGTAGTGAATGTGAAAAAAATGTAGAAAATAAATTACCTAATTAAACATCCAGTGTGTGCCTTATAACTGGGAAAATGAGAAGATGTGGGCTCACCAGAGCTCCTAAACAACGAGAAAGAGATTGGTAAATAACTGAAATAGATAAAAAGGGGAGGTGGCGGGGGTTAAAAAGTTCTGTATGAATTGACACTTACTCAAAAGGATGAGTGTACGGCCATCCGTGCGCGTACACGGTAGATTTCAGGTCCAACGGATCACTGGCATCTCACAGGAGAATCTGCAATGAGGACATTTTGGGGTGGTATATTATATTGTCTTAGTTGCTGTACAGCGTTAACCCCTTCGGTGCTTATGACGAGCTGGACTCGTCATGGCACACAGTGCTCGTGTGCTCATGACGAGTCCAGCTCGTCATAAGACCACCCACGGGGGAAGCGCTGGCGCTCCCCCCGTGGGAATCCGATCATCGGGTTTTTTGGGGGGTTCCCCCGCCCCCCCCGCCCTCCCCATCAATGACGTCAGCGCGCTGACATCATTGAGGGTTTCCCTTCCTTCCCCGATGCTCGTGTAGTTCCTGTGACCAGGAGGTTCCTTCTCCTCGTCTGCCGCTGAGATCCTGCTCTGACCCTTTATAAACAAGAGGCATGTGAACGGGCCTAGAAGCCCCGCTCGTTTGGCCCCGCCACACATACACTAGCGGTATGCAACGTATGCCCGCCCTTTCCCCACTATGATGGACAGCTTACTCAAAGGACCCCGGCGCTTTCGGCGCGGTGGCAAAGTTACAGACACACAGGTCACTGGAGACAATTCTTCTGGTCCTTTACGCAGCTGTAGTATAGGAAAGGCACTATACATTTACCCAACGAGGTAGCACTTACTGATTAGCCAGTAGAAAGTACTCCAGTTGAGTAGAGGTATTGCACAAAACGGTGGCATCTTCGTGGATAAATATGCAGGGCAGATGTGCCTTCTCTCCATTTCCAACGTGAAAAGTTAGCTGTAATCCTTGATGGAGGTCTTTGCATCCTTCATTTTCTCGAGCGCAATTCCCGCCCCATCAATGACGTCAGCGCGCGAGGTGCGCTGACATCATTGAGGGTTTCCCTTTCTTCCCCGACGCGCTGGAAGCCATTTGCTTCCAGCGCGTCGGGGAAATCAGGTGAGGTTTGGCTCGGGGAGGGGGGTTTGTATCAAAAGAGGCATCGAGGGAAAGGAAAGGGTTTTCCTTTCCCCGATGCCTCTTTGTGCATTCCTGCTGCACGATCATGTGATCGTGCAGCAGGAATGCCCACTAGGCACCAGGGTTTTTTTTAATTTTTGTGTTGGGGAGTGGCCAAAAGGGCAAGGGTTGCTCCCCTTTTACGGGTGTGAATATTTTATTTATACTGTTAGGCCCACCTACCCCTTAGCTTGGCTGGTGGATTGTGTGTGGACTGGTGCATTATTTGCATATGTGATTGTAATGTTTTTTTTCTCCTTTTTATTCTAGTGTAAAGCTTTTGATTCCTGTTTGCGGTTTCGGCAGTTGTGGTTCTGCAGTTTTGCGTAATTGCATTTATTTGGTAAGAAAAATATTTTTGTTGTGTGTACTCCAAATGAGTATTATTGTCATGCATGAATGAATTTTTTTGTAAGTGGTGCCATAATGGCAGCATATTTGTTAGTGTTCAGAGCATGAAATTCTTTGCGATGTTTTGCATTGTCTTATGTGTAATTTTTTTCTTCTTCTTTTTAGTGGGATATTGTTGATCCTTACTGTGTCTGTGCAGAGTAGGTGGTGGTGAGTCTAGCTGCTTCTGTCACGTGAGTGGTATAGTGTTGGAGTATATAGGTCTTTGTGATAAAGCTACATTTTGTTTATTTCTTTTTTTTACAAAGGGTTTGTTGTTGTTGACTTGTTTGACAAGTAACCTTTATTAGTAAGCATTATGGCTAGCCGTAGAATTACTGCTCAGCAGGTGGTTGGTTTGCTTCTTGAATCTTCCTCTGAGCAGGATTATGAGACTGACAGTGCGTCTGAGGGAGAGGAGGGAGGGGAAGATTCAGGCAGTGAGTTTTCTCTCCACATGGAATCATCGGATGATGAAGGTACTCTCAGTGCAGATGAAGTGCCTGATTTAGAGGAGGATACTACTGTGCCGATGGTGCAAGAGGCATCTGGATTGCAGCCTGGGGCTGCTAGGCTTCCTACTGGAAGTGCTGGACTCTGGGTTGATCCAAACATGGTGCAGCCGGTGTTGCCTGCCTTTAGTGGTTATGCAGGGTGTAGA
Source organism: Calotriton arnoldi (assembly GCA_963921515.1). Taxonomy (NCBI): domain Eukaryota; kingdom Metazoa; phylum Chordata; class Amphibia; order Caudata; family Salamandridae; genus Calotriton; species Calotriton arnoldi. The sequence goes on along the minus strand of CAWUFW010002387.1, from coordinate 686,662 downwards.
GTGGATTGTGAACATTATTTGCCTATACAGTATTTTCAGTTGTTTATGGACGATGTATTTTTGGCAGAGGTTGTTAAGCAGACTAATTTGTATGCTGAACAGTTTTTGAGGGACAACAGTGCCAGACTTAGGCCCCATTCTAGAGCTACCCGGTGGAGTCCCACAAATCTGGAAGAGATGAAGAAGTTTTTGGGTTTGACTTTTTTGATGGGTTTGATAAGGAAGCCGTCCATGGGTTCATATTGGTCTACCAGTCCCTTGATGGCAACGGCCATATTTCCTGCAGTTATGACTCGTGATCGGTATTTACTTTTGCTTCGGATGCTGCATTTTGTTGATAATGGTTTGGCGTTGCCACGAGATCACCCTGAATGTGACCGTCTTTTTAAGATTCGGCCTGTTCTTGATCATTTTGTAGATCGATTTTCAGAGATCTATACTCCAGGGAAAGAAATATCTATTGATGAGTCTTTGGTCCTGTTCAAGGGCCGTTTGGTTTTTAGGCAGTACATTCCTAGCAAGAGGGCACGCTATGGAATTAAGCTGTATATGTTGTCTGAGAGTAGGACAGGATATGTTTTTAATTTGCGTGTGTACACTGGTAGGGATTCCACTATTGACCCCCTGGTTGTCCGTCCACTTTTGGAGTAACAGAGAAAATTGTGTGGGATCTTGCTAGAGGACTGTTTAACAGAGGCCACCATTTGTACCTTGATAACTTCTACACTGCAGTGCAATTGTTTAAGGAATTGTTCAAAGTGGACACTTTTGCTTGTGGCACAATCCGCTCTAACCGTAAAGGTTATCCAAAAGAGCTTGTTTGCAAAAAACTTCAGAGGGGACAGTGCAGTGCCTTGCGTAGTGAGGAACTGCTAGCTGTGAAATTTGTGGACAGGAGGGATGTGTACATGCTGACTACCATCCATGATGAGAGTACTTCACCTGTGGCTGTTTGGGGTCAGATTGCTGAAGTGCGCAAACCTGTGTGCATTTTAGACTACAATAAGCACATGGGTGGTGTTGATAGAGTAGATCAGAGGTTGGAACCTTACACTGCTATTCGTAAGTCTTACATTTGGTATAAGAAGTTGGCCATCCATCTCTTCAATTTAGCAACTTTCAATGCTTTTGTTGTGTTCAAGGAGTGTTCTCCTGCGTCAAAGTTGACTTTTGTTCAGTTTCAGGAGTCTGTCATAGGCAGCCTTGTTGTTGTGGAACAGGCAAGTGTTCCTAGAGTTGGAGTGGTGGAGGATGTGGCTCGATTGAAAGATCGCCACTTTCCTGATCACATTCCTCCTACACTCTCAAAAGACTTTCCCACTAGGAGATGTAGAGTCTGTTGGCGAAGAGGTACGCGGAAGGAGACTCGTATGTACTGCCCTGAGTGTCCTTCTAACCCTGGGCTGTGTGTGCCTGCTTGTTATAGAGCGTACCACAAGCAAAAGAATTATTGGGAGCAACCATGAGTGGTAAAGTGGACTGCCTGGTCTGTAATATTTAAGAATTGTTGTTCTGTTTCAAGGTTGGCATTAGTGCAATGTATTTAGTTTCTGATTTTGTGTTAGTAGATTTGTATCTATTTGCAATTTGTTTGTGTTTTCTTTTTTGTATAAAAAAATCCTAAATGTGATGGTGGTGTGTGTAGGCTGGTGCTTGGCTGGCGGTGTGCGAGGAGTGGCGCTTGGCTGGCGGTGTGCGGGGAGTGGCTCTTGGCTGGCTGTGTGCGTGGAGTGGTGCTTGGCTGGCGGTGTGCGTGGAGTGGCGCTAGGCTGGCGGTGTGCGTGGAGTGGCGCTAGGCTGGCGGTGTGCGTGGAGTGCCGCTAGGCTGGCGGTGTGCGTGGAGTGGCGCTAGGCTGGCGGTGTGCATGGAGTGGCGCTTGGCTGGCGGTGTGCGTGGAGTGGCGCTTGGCTGGCGGTGTGCGTGGAGTGGCGCTTGGCTGGCGGTGTGCGTGGACTGGCGCTCGGCTGGCAGTGTGTGAGTAGTGACTTGCTGCTGGTCACTACACACACTGCTAGCCGAGCGACACTCCACGCAATCCATCAGCTTGTGTGGTTGCTGTGTTAGGAATGTGGGCGTGTGAAAGTGATGGGCCCTTGAATGGCGCTGTCTGCTGGTGTGAGTGTTGTAATGTGATGGGCCCGCGGCTGGTGGTGTGAATGGTTTTGTATTTGTCACACGTATGAAAGGTGTATGAATGGCCTGTAAAGAGGTTGGTGCCTTGTCGTGGCTTTACAGCTGTGAGTCAATGGTTCAGTTTCTCGTCCTTTCAATTATTAACAGTGCATTTCATTTTTGTGAAATCACTTGTTAATACAATTGTATATACTGAACCATCACTCACCCTCGTGCCAAATCCAACCAGTATGTGTGTGTGTGCTTGAGGATTAGATGGCTGTGCATTAATATTTTTTTTTTGTCTTTCTCAAGCAGGGTATACCTTGTCCCTTTTTGTGAATGTTGTAATGTGTTTGTTTCGTGCCTGGGGGTGTGAATGGTCTTGTGTGTATCACGTATGAAAGGTGTGTGAATGGCCTGTAAAGCGGTTGGGGCCTTGACGTGGCTTTACAGCTCATGAGCTGCGAGTCACTGGTTCAGTTTTTTGTCCTTTCAATTATTGACAGTGCATTTCATTTTTGTGAAATCTCTTGTTAATAAAATTGTATATACTGAACCATCACTTGCCCTCGTGCCAAATCCAACCAGTATGTGTGTGTGCTTGAGGAATAGATGGCTGTGCAGTAATCTTTGTCTTTTTAGTCTGTCTGCCAAGGTGTACATTCCGTCTAAGAATAACCTACCAACTGTAGATATTGTCGTAAACGAAACACCCATGGGAGTACATGGTGATATCTCTCTTGTGGATCCCAACAAGTTATGGTACCCACAATGTCCTGCAAACCTCAAAATGTCTGTCACATTTTCCTTGCAATATTGTGCCAAAATTTTCACGCTGCAGAAATAAACAACACATTATCTCAAAATGACCTGGTTTTGCAAGGGGGTCACCTGGGTTTTTGGCCCGGGGCTCGGCGGCCACATAGGGAAACCTACCAAACTCACACATTTCTGAAAAGTAGACACCCGGGGGCTTCCAGGGAGGTATGGCTTGCGTGGATCCCCCAACGTTTCCTTACCCAGAATCCCCTGCAAACCTCACTTTTAGCTGAAAAAATCACTTTTTTCACACATTTTTGTGTGGGAAAGTGTGGCATCACTGGCCTCACACAAATGTCCTACCACCCAGCGTTCCCCCAGGTCTCCCGATAAAAATGGTGCCTCACTTGTGTGGGAGGCCCAAGTACCCGCGACAGGCAAGGGCCCACAACGTATTGAGGCGACCTCAAAATGGCCTTTCACAAAACCACCTGGTTTTGCAAGGGGGGTCACCTGGGTTTTTGGCCCCGTGCTCGGCGGCCATCTAGGGAAACCTACCAAACCCATACATTTGTGAAAAGTAGACACCCGGGGGCTTCCAGGGAGGTATGGCTTGCGTGGATCCCCCAACGTTTCCTTACCCAGAATCCCCTGCAAACCTCAATTTTAGCTGAAAAAATCACTTTTTTCACACATTTTTTTGTGGGAAAGTGTGGCAGCTCGTCATAAGCACCGAAGGGGTTAACGCTGTACAGCAACTAAGACAATATAATATACCACCCCAAAATGTCCTCATTGCAGATTCTCCTGTGAGATGCCAGTGATCCGTTGGACCTGAAATCTACCGTGTACGCGCACGGATGGCCGTACACTCATCCTTTTGAGTAAGTGTCAATTCATACAGAACTTTTTAACCCCCGCCACCCCCCTTTTTATCTATTTCAGTTATTTACCAATCTCTTTCTCGTTGTTTAGGAGCTCTGGTGAGCCCACATCTTCTCATTTTCCCAGTTATAAGGCACACACTGGATGTTTAATTAGGTAATTTATTTTCTACATTTTTTTCACATTCACTACCGCAATAGAACAGTGTCACCACCCTAATACATAGTATCCTATTGCTTTTAGGTGCTCTATCATAGTCCTGAGGAAGACCCCACCCTAAGGCTGGACTCACCTAGTTTATTACATAGGGGTCGAAACGTCGACAACTACCTGAATTCATTAACAGTGTTCTTGCAAAGCTATGTAATATATGTGGAACAATAGACCTTTGTAAAGGCCGGATCAGTATCACCATGTAAATGTGATGATTATATGTCACACTACCCCTGTCCCTGTCCACTACCCTCACCATTCCTCAATGTTTTTTCCCGTTACCCTACCCTGAGCACCATTTAGTGTAAATATTTGTAAATATTCGTACCAGTATCGAGCAACTGTGTTGCCACAAATCATAAATCTAATTGCACTTAAAAATAAATTGCAATTCCAATATATTTGGATCTGAAATCTCGGTATTGTGGATGTGAATTACTGTGTATATTCTATTTATTGTGTACTACTTGACCATTTCGTTACTGTACTGTACTATTAACCCGGGCCTGGTAGTCTTTCGTGTATCCCCTTTGATACACAACACAGTACCCATAGCAGCAGTGCTGCCAGAACCTGACGGATTGCTGCAAAGAGGCCAAGGTTGCCATAACATTTCTGCCCAAGAGTCTTTCTTCTGTTCGGTAAATGCGGACCCCTAAATATGTGACTGGTTCCCACCCTAGGAAGTCCACTAATGCGGAAGGTTTGTCCCCTCCGCTGGGTCCGCGATGGGGAATGCAGAGGACTCCTCCCAGTCAACCCGTAGCCCCAGGAGTGTGAGATACTGCTCTAAGGCTCTGAACCCCCTCCATATTTTCCCGCCGTGCCTCTCATATATAACATCATATCATCAGCATATAGCGATAGGTACGGGCGGGCACTATTAATCATAAGCCTTTGATAGTGAGTGCCCTGATGAACGCCGTTGGCCAGAGGTTCTAAGGCCATCTCAAATAATACTGGTGAAAGTGGGCAGCCATGCTGGTGTCCCTACCCACCACGTACCTGTCAGATATGATGCTGCCCGTTCTCACACGGGCCACTGGATTTGTGTACAGCAACTTAGTCCAGCTGATAAAGCCTTTGCCAAGACCCATGCCGGTCATTGTTACATAGAGAAAGTCCCAGGACAAGGACTTGAAGACCTTTTCAAGGTCTATTGCCAGTGCCAGGGCCGTGTGGGATGGGCCAGTGGGTGGTGTAACACCTTCATTCGTCGTCTAACATTAAGGAAGGTGCTGCATGTATGGATGAATCCCAATTAGTCTGAGTAAATTAACGCCTGTAATCCAGGTAGGAGCCTGTTGGACAAAATCCAACTGAGAATCTTGCAGTCTTTGTTCATTAAAGAGAGGGGCTGCATGATTCACCCATTTCTCCCAGGCTTGGGTAGCGCTGTTATCAGCTCCTCGTGCATGGAGGGCGGTAGCTCCCCAGCCTCACTAGCTGCGTTGAACAGCGAGGCCAGGATGGAACCAGTCAATCTGTATCGGTCACATAAAATTCAATGGGGAGCCCATCTGTGCCCAGTACCTTTCCCTTTGCCATGGTTTTGCCTGCACTTCCAACTTCCTGTTCAGTGATGGCCCCACCCAGTGAATGTGCCTCTGGTATTGGGAGTCGCCAGAGCGCACACTGAGAATATAATTATGGATCGACTGCGCTCCACACCATGTGCCTGATGCATACAGTTTATAATGTTCCATGAATGCAGGATTGATTTCCACCTGTGATTTGACCGCCCAATTTTCGCATTCTTGATGTTGAATATTGGGAAATCCCCTTGCCCAGATAAGTCAGCCATGCAAAGAGCCTGCCAGTTTTGTCCCCTTCATCATGGGTCTTCGCCAGATACGTGCGATAATCTTAGCCTCGCAGTTGCTCAACGACGGCCAATAGTGTATCCCACACTTCACGCATTAGGGTTCCCACCCAAAGATTTTTCTAATTGATGAAGCAGGGTTTCCTGCTTTACTATATCTGCTTTCAACTATGCTCGGACTCCAGAAGTTGCTGCTATGCACTGCCCCCGCAGCACTACCTTAAATGCCTCCCATTGCATTAGCTGGGAGGTCGCAGTACCCTCATTCTCCTTGAAGTAGGTGTCAATGGCCTCCCCCAGCATGTCCAGAAAAGCTGGGTCTTCTAATAAATCAGTGTTAAGTTTTCAGCTCAGGATGAGGGTTCTGGGTGTGTCCCAGTTAAAGGACAACAGCAGGGGGGTGTGGTCCAAGTGCATCCTGGCCAGATACTCTGCCACCAGTACTTTTTCTTGCAATGGTGCATTGCATAAGAATTTCTCCAGCTGCACAGTGCAATCCTGAATAATAGAACTATTCCCTTTGTGGGGATAGAGCACTCTCCACACTTCAATGAGATCCCATCTTGATACCCACTCTCGGAACCCCAGAGCAATCCTATATGGAGCTGCTCTGGGCAAAGGAGGGGGCAATCTATCCAGGAATGTGTTTGCAACACAGTTGAAGTCCCCGCCCACAACCAGGGGATAATGGATCACTCTTGCCATCACCTGGGCCAGTCTATCTAGGAAGGCGCACTGGTCCACATTTGGAGCATATACATTTAGGAATGATACGTCTCTCCCATCCAGGTGTCCCACTAACAATATGTATCGCCCCTCCTAGTCCACCACCTCCACGTGGGCTTTGAAGGGGAGCTCCGAGTGGATAAATATTAAAACCCCTCTCACAAGTACAGAATATGTTGTATAATACACTTTGCCTCTCTAGGGTTTCTACAAAGCGTAGCCCTCAGTGCTAGACACGTGTTTCCTGTAGGAGGGCCACTTGAGCCCTCCGACGTTTGAGGTACACCTGTACAATATAGCGCTTACTCGTGAGTTAAGTCCTCTCACATTCCATGTAATTACACATACATGCATTATCATCTAGTGTATTTGCAAGCACAGCAGACCCATCCACCTACGACACACTTCACAGGTCCGCACCTGATGCTACCTCAGTCTCCAGCAATGGGCAACAATTGAACACAGCCATACGGGGTCGTAATTAAAACACACCCAACAACCCTCACCCAGGACTGAGGAGACAAAACACCCTGTCCAAACCAATAGAACTGTCCGTAACAGTGCACCTGTAGCCGGGTCTCGCCCACCAATTGGGAAAGCAGAGCTCCATCTACCAGTGGGGGTATCCGGAGTACATCCACCATGGTCATCATGTTTGTGTTCATTGTGCTTGCAGCGCCTCCAGGGCCACAGCCCCCTGCCTGGCCCCACACATTAATGTTAGCCGTTATGCATCCAACAAATGGACCAATATACTTCCAATAACCTGAAGGCCCTCTTGGTAGGATAGACAATGAGTTCCCTCATCACATTATTTCATCTGCGGTCAAGGAGGTGATCTTGGGCAGCCTGTCGCGGCTCTCAGAGTCCGCCATGCTGCTCCCCTCTGACTCCAAATGTTGCTGCTCTCCGGGTGTGCCGTTGGTGTTGCAAAGTCTGGCTACCACCAGAACCGTTCTTCTTGCTCCATGGACACTTGCATTATCGTGGGACCGACCCCTTGGGTCCTCTTGGTACGTCTCTTTTTGTGTTGGCGCCCGTTCTATGGCATCAGGAACGTCTCTGTTCCTGTTGCAGCATACTGAGGGGCAGATTTATAAGGCCCTTGTGCCACCAGTGTCACGTTGCGTGACGCACCGGCGGCTCAACCTGCTGAGTGATATTTACAAGCACACGTAAAGCCACCCTGCGTGACTTTACCTGTGCTTGCAAATATTGCCCCTTTTCACGCAACTATTTGCGTGTTAGGGGCAAAACATGGGTGTTGCTGTGGGTGTTCCTACGCAACACCCATGTCCACAGATGCATTTCCAGATTTATGAGCAATTGTAAATCTGGAAATGCGTCAAAATGCTACGCCACTTGCTGCATTCTACAGCACACATTGGAGGAGGAAATCACCTCAATTGATTGTTTTTCTGCAGGAAGGTGTCCCTTCCTGCAAAAAAAACAATCTCCCCACGATGCAGGCATCCTTGCACCATGGTGCAAGGGTGCCTGCGCCGGCGCATGGCAGCAATTTGTGCGCCAGCGCAGGAGGAAGCACAGAGATGTGACCTATTGTTGTAAATATGTCACATCCCTGTGCTTCGAAACTAACACAGCGCGGTGCAGCAAAATGACTTGCGGCACTGTGCTGCATTAGTTGTTTGTAAATCTGCACCTGAGTGTCCAGCCAGTCTGAAGCCTCCCTGAGGCTATCAAAAAATTGGGTCTCGCCTCCCGCCTGGATCCACAGTTTGGCAGGAAAGAGCAGCTTATATTCAATGTCCAGGGATCTTCGGCGTCTCTTTACAGATACATAAATGGCCCTTTGCTTTTCAACTCTGGCCGTACAATCTGGGAAAATAGAGAATTTTGAGTTATCAATTAGAAACGGGCCCAGGGCCCTTCTTCCGGGCTACCCTCAGGAGGTAGTCTTGATCCCTGTAATACAGCAAGCAGGCTACTACTGGGCTCGGAGTACCTCCAGGATGGGAGAATTGCACTGGTACTCTGTACACCCTCTCCAGAGCTTAGAATATAGACAACACCTCAGGAGCCACCACCTCCTGCAGCCAATCGTCCAGGAACGATAACATGGACAGGCTTTCAATGTTTTCAGACAGCCCTATCATGGGTATATTGTTATGCCGTGTCCAGCTCTCTTATTCCTCTATGTGCATTTCTAGAGCACAGATTTGTGCATCCATCTCTGAATGTCGCTGGTGAATCGTGGTTGTCTCGAGCTGCGAGACTTCATCCTCCATTTTCAGGAGGTCAGCCCACAATAGTCCCATATCAACTGCCAGTGTGTCTATTTTATGCTCAAGAAGGTCTCTTGTGGCGCGAATGGCTGCCAATATGGCATAGAACTTATACGTCGCAGGTGTGTCGCCCTTCGATGCCTGTTGATATGTGATCAGGAGGGGTATCTCCTCGCATCGGGGTGGGAGCGCCTTGGGTCTCCTCTTGAGCCCAATGGGTTCTCCCCATGGTTGTCTGTAGTTTTTGTGGCAGTTGTAGATATTGGTCGTCCGCTCTCTCACTAAGGCAGATCCAGTCATCAGATAGTCAGCCCGGGCCAGGCGGAGACATCAGCACCATGGAGGATAACAATGAGAGATTCCACTGGAAGTAGTGAGGTAGGGGGTATTAGTGTCTTTTCTGCCAGCACCCCCACCCAAGCAATCCGTCTTAAGGGGCAGTACCAGCAGCGCCTCCCCGTCCTCCAGGATCAGTCTCTGTGGCCACTCTGCGGTCACCTCAAAGGTATGCAACTATTGCCTGTGCTACCCTCCGCATCTCTTTGTCTTTGGCAGGTGAGACAGGGATCACAGAGTGTGTTGATTTCAGCACCCCCCAGCTCCAATGCATAATAAGCAACACCACGCAGGTCTTGCAGCTCCCATGTCAGTCCCCCTCTCTTGGTCACCAGCGATGGGGGTACACAGCATGCAGCTGCAAAGTTCAGTCGCAGCCCATGCAGCTCAGGCAACTAGGAGGGCTCTTTGACCTCTTCTTGCTGCGTTCTTTCCCACCTTCAATGCCACCATCAGGGTAAATTGGAGGCCAGATGCATAGGCAGCACCCTGCCGGCAGCAGAGGAAGAGCTCCGGGACGCACTTTGCAGCGCCGGCGCTGGGCTCATCCTCTTGTTCCCTGAGCAGTCGAGCGATGCTGCCATCTTGGACCACGGCTACTGCAGACCCCTCACCTCACAATGCAGCAATTCGAGTGAGTTCATTGGTTTTAGTGGCTCCCCCACACAAGCCGGGGCACACACTGCTCAGGGGCCATTCAGGGGAACCAGTTGTGTCTAGCTAATTACAATGTGTAGGGCTTAGTCAAGCAGCTGCCCGAGAGCCTGGGACATCTGGCTGCGTCCCATCCCGAACCTGGCAAGGGAGTTATTGGTGAATAACCCAACCCTGGAGAACACAGGGTTTCTTGGTTGCAACAGGTCTAGAGACCCTGGATTCTGGTACAGAAATGCTGGCACACTGGTAGAAAGTTCCTGTCCCATCTTTATAGCAAAATTGCAGACAGTAGTTGTGAATTCCAAAAGTTACTCTGAGAGTTTTTTGGGGCAGTTTCTGTCCATTTTGCGTATTCCACTTAGAACGATCCAGCCAAACTCTTTGTGACAAAATGCTAGCAGAAAGATAGGGTGGATTTGGAAGCTTTCCCACTTAACTATCTCTTAACCTGCAAGGGGTATACTTTCTGATGAGCAGTGGGCCAGGAGAGGGTAAGGGAATCATCTACATTTCAAAGGGGCCTCCTCTCTCCTCTTCTCCATACCCAAATGTCTGTCCCACTATAAAGTATCAGTTAAATGTCCCGGAGGAGCCCTGTAAACCAATCTGCTGCCTCGGTTCTCCCAACTCTACATCTTAGGTGCCACTTCGATGTAGCAATTACAAAATGGATTCCAGTGTGGGTATGGCGGTATGTATTACCCATGCTTTCCACACATCCTATAAACTTTACAGAAACCCGTTCTACCATCACTGTGAGGAATTCACACCGATAGGGAGGAGAGGTCTGATTCGTGGCTAGACTTCATCACACCGACCTACTCTGCAAGTATGGCTAATGAGCATTTGCTTGTCCTTTACTGACCCAGGTCATAGGGTCAAGGGTATGGGCAGACATGGGCCAGTGCTCACTGTGCCACTGGAACCAAGTTAACCTGACTGACGAGCCCCAATCACGGCAAAACCGGTCCTGGGTTGCTTGTGTTCTAGTTCAGAGAGGACCTGGCCTGGCACTATGGACTAGACTGTTCCTATTGGAGCAGGGTCAAGACTGATTTGCTTATAGCTGGTCCAGACTGAGGTGGCATGGTGGGCAAAATAGCGATGGGTTGGAATGCTACCCTGAGCAATTGTTAGCTGTTAGACTTATTGCAAGCATTCCTCCTATCACCTTTGTGTGTTTGACGTAACTCCCTAAGTGGCAAGGGTATACCCAGATGTGGATGCTGTGTGCACTGTGCAATCGGAACCAAGCTACACCTCACTGAAGTGCCCCTATCGGGGCAAAACCAGTCTTGGGTTGCTTGTGTTCCAGTTCAGGGAGCACCTGGCAGTTTGGACTGGATTGTTCCTATTGGAGCAGGGTCAATACTGATTTGCATATATATGGCTGGGTCCTAACTGAGGTGGCATGGTTGGCAAAAGAACAATGGGTTAGGATGCTACTCCGAGCGATATATTTCAAGCGTCCTCCCATCACCTTTTGTGTGTTTGACAAAGGTGAAAGGTATCCTTGGGGCGGAAGGTCTTGTAACTAAGTCCTACACCTTCGAGGCCCCTGTGGTGTGACCCACCCCCCAAGCACGAGCGACAAATAGAGATATTTTCTTCAGCAAGTGAGTTTCTGAAGTTTATTACTTTCATTTGTTCATCAGTCCGAGTAGTAAACATTAACACGAAGAATACTTATTAGTATGAATATGTTTTAAGAGCTCTTATCACAATGACAGAATGATCAATAGATTAATTAAACATTTCACTTTATAACAAAAAAGGGGACAGTGCCTAGGTTTACACAGCATTGCAATGTTGAGGTCACAAGGTCATTTAAGTTGCACTTACAGTTAGTTTTTTAGCAAGAGGGACAGGGGTTAACCCGTGATGTCTGTACATGTATTATTTTGTTCACACCAGTGCAGCAGGTAAGAGGGAAAACTGAAGAAGGGTCAAAAGGACAGGCTCATTACATGGATAGTCTGCTGTGAACAAAGCCCCTAGCTCCCAGCACACAAAGGGTTACACATAGCCCTCTCAGAGCCCCGTAGACATAGCATGTATCCCCTATATGCCCCATCAGTGTCCTTTGTACATGGCGCCTACCCCTGCTGATAATTACACAAGAGAGGGTTACCCTGTCCAGAAATGAACTCTTAAGGTATAAGACGTCAATTATCTGTTCTCAATATCTCTTAAGATGGTGGGGGATCTGCACCCAGGTAAATTTGTGCCCTGGCATCTCATGAATATATGAGTAGGATCCTCACCCACAGGTACCACCAGTGGCATGCTTCATCATCAAATCCTCACCCACTGAACCCAGTGTGAGTGGGTGGGCTCAACGCAGTTTGTAAGCGGAGCTCTTTGTCTAAGAGATAGCAAGTTAAAATCACCAAGTATGTTCCTCTCAGGCCCCTCTGTTCCGTGTCCCTCCTGCAGACAAGATCAAGTATGTTCCTCTCAGGCCCCTGTGTTCCATGACTCCCACCCTCCTGCAGACAGGGCCAAGTATGTTCTACATATAGCCAATATCGATCGCTGGGCCCAGGCAGATTGCCATTACCTCCTCGTCTGTCTATCTCTCACAGTCCTCATGTCAGAGTTTACTCCATTCATGCAGAACCTAACCACCAAACTTGACTTCCCTTCCCATTCCAAGATGGCTCCTGTACCCCTGAGCACAATTCCCTCACTTCCTGGGAGGGACTTCCTGTTTTCTTTATTCTGTAGCCACTCGACATCTTGGCTTCAGGCGTGTTCTATTTTTTTTTTTTTTCTTTTCCTTTTTTCAGGCCTGCTTTAGCGGTTCCTGTTGTTTTAGTGGTAACGCTCGTAACCTGGGCATATGGGATCACGGGGAACGTCTGTGGTGTGCTGGGCAACCTGTGGCAGCCTCGGAGGAAATCGGTGAGCGTTCTTTTTTTCTTTCTGTGTTTCACAGTGTTTTCCTTATTTTTCTCTGGGACCCAATATTCCTGGGTGCGGGGCACTCATGCGGCATCTCTGTGGGGGGGGTTTATGTGTTTTTACTCTGGAATGAGAGAGTGCGCGGTGCAGGGTGCGCAGCACCCGCCTGATTCCAAAATGGCACGTCCAGTCTGTTGTGCATGATGTCCCGGCGCTTCTGCCTGACTCTCATTATGGATGGGACGGTGTGTCCTGGGTTCCCGGACGGTTTTATTTCTGCTCCCAGTGCCGGTTTGCCTTAAGGCATATTCCTTGTTGGTCTGTCTCCTCGTGGGCTTGGGCCATTGGTGAGGCTGTGCAGGCTTAGCTCCTCCGGGGTCCTGGTTCCCGTGTGTCTCCTGCCTGTGCCTGGGGCCAGTTACCGGCCTGGTCATGAGTGATTTAGAGGCCACCCTGGTGGGGGCCGGGCGATCTTCAAGGGTTCCGGCATCCCCTGACCTCCAGGACTTTATTGCAGCAGCTGTAGAAGCTGCTTTTCGGGCTCGTGAGGGGGCGCCTCCTTCCAAGGTGCCTAGGATGGACCCTCCCCTCGAAGGGGATGAAGATGATGTGAAGGGCCATTTTGTGTGGAGCACGGACCTGGCCGAAGTTCTGCAGCATGTGTGGGAAAATTTGGGCTTTGCAGTGGCCACTCTGGTTCCAGCTGAGGAAGACTTTTTTTCCCAATATCAGTGGTCTGAGCCAGACTCTTTGCCCTTACATGCTTCAATTCAGAAGGTGCTGGAGAATGAATGAAAAGATGTGGAGAAGCAGGCTTTTCTCTGATTTTTGCTGAAATGGTGCCCCTTGGATAACTTTGGGGAGGAGTTTCCATCTTCGGTCAAAATTCATAACGTTATGGCTGGGTTGGCCTCTCAGTGGGCAGTAGTGTCTGAGGTTGCTTTGCCTACAGATTCAGTGAACCGGAAAGTGGAAGGGGCTGTGAAGCAGGCCTATGCGGCTTTGAACTTTGCAGTTTTGGCTAATGCCTACTCCACTTACGCCATTCAGTCCCTCCTAAAGGACTTCCAATCTTTGGCCAAAAAGGTGCAGGAGAGTACGGATCTTTTCGTCATCATTAGCTTTGATGGAGCAGCAGGTGCGCTTCCTTTCCGATGTCACCTGTTGTGTCGGGTGTACGGGTGGGGGCACTCGCTATGTGACCCACGGGACCAGGAGGTAGGGCCGGCAACAATGAAGACACGGAGCCAAGTAAGTTACTGGTGATGGCTACCGCGTACAGGCGTCCACTGACGTCATGTCCGCGGTGGTCATATTTATTTGTAACATACCACGTGACCGGGACCAAACCACACGGCCCGGTCACAACAGGGGAGCATCACTAATATCCCTATCGGGATAGGCACTTGGGGACGCCCTCACTGTTGCGGCTGTTGCGTCACAGCTGCGACATAACATTCCTCCCAAAAACAGAAAATTATTTCAAACATAGTCCATGCAACATTTTCAACAATACCCCCTAAGATGCTAACTCTGAAGATATACCCAAAAGGAACAGTCTTACATGAAATAGTCTCTCAGCTTCTTGTTCGGCTCGGGATTGCGTCGGAGCTGGTACTGGGAGCTTCCCCGCCCACTGGATTCAACTGGCTCTCCAGAATTCACCGGCATTTCCTCCTGCTCAGCCAATCCGGTGTCAGTGTCCTGGTGCAGGCTAGGATCTGCCCCTGGTGACAGTGATGGGTCACTGTCCACTTCATCCTCCGTCACAGGGACCACCTGAGGGTCGACAGGGGGTAAACTCTGACTCACCGCCCCTGAGTCCACCCCGGAGTTCTCCGTGAAATGGCACTTCTTAAAATGGGAACTGTTCCGGGTTACAACTTCCCCGCCTCTCCGGGCCATCACCCTACTGCCTCGTACTCTGATGACAGTCCAGGGTCGCCTTTCGTACGGGAGATGGAACTTGCCTTTTGTTAAGCGGTTCTTTAGTAGCACCTTATCTCCTCGTTGAATATTCACCTGTCGAGCTCCTCGGCGCTGACTGACTCGCTCATGCACTCTGCGCCTCTGCTCATCTATCTTGCAATCGTCAGGGTTTTCCGGGCACCATCGGGGATGATGTGGGATTGAATCCGTGACCACTTGACCCATTGACAGGTGTCCTGGAGCCAGGCCCGTAGTGGTGTGGGGAGTTTGTCGATAATTCCTCAGGAATGTGAACAGAGCTAACTCCATGGGCTGGCGGCGCTCGTGGGCTATGCGGATGACCTTGTTTAATGTCCGCATGAAGCGTTCCACCTCCCCATTCGCTTGCGGCCAGCGGGGAGTGATTCGCCGGTGTTTGACACCCAGTGAAGTTAGATATGTGGCTAACTCTTGACTTTGAAAAGGCGGCCCATTATCCGTTTTGAGTTCTTGGAAAATGCCATGCGTCGCCATCACCTTTTCTAACTTCGGGATTATTTCAGCGGCACTGAGGGTGTTCACAATTTCAATCTCGGGATATTTGGAGTAGTCGTCGATGGCTACAAAGGTGTGTCTCCCATCAGGCAGGCTTCCAGAATCAAGGCTGACACTCATCCAAGGGCGAGGGGGTCTTGGCTCTGTGATCACGGGCGCAGGCCTGGGGTTTCCTCCGGTCACCTGGCACCATTGGCATTCACGAACGGCAGCTTCTACTAGCTCATCCATTAAGGGAAACCATACTTTGGTGCGCAGCCGCGACTTGGTTTTAACCATCCCTTGATGTCCACTATGGGCCAGTTGAATGACCCTGGCAGTCAGCGAGGAGGGAACTACCAGTCGATGCCCTCGCATGAGACATCCCGTGGTGTCTTCCGTCAACTCGTCACGGACATGATACAGACTTTCCAGTACTCTTCGAGCCTCCTCCGTGAGTATTTTCCACTCTTCTCGAGCTTTGTGCCAGTTGCCATGTTTCACCACCTTTTTGATCCTTTGGAGACACTCATCTCTGTCAGTTTCACTCTTTAGGTCATCCATGGAGAGGGGCAAAGGACAGGATCTTTCGGTAATGCACCGTACATACTCTTCTGTGTCTGCAGCATCTTCTTCTTCCTGGGCCGTAGCGTTCCGGGGATGTCTTGAGAGATAATCCGCCGGATTGCGGCTCCCTGGCTGGTATTCGATTCGACAATTGTAATTCTGCAGTTGCAGCATCCATTTCTCTATCCTCAGTGGAGGCTTCGATGAGGTGCCAGAGAATAGAGGCAGAAGGGGCTTGTGGTCGGTGGTTACTACGAACGGCTTTCCGTAGACATACAGATGGAAGTGGCGACACCCCCAGTGGATCGCAATGGCCTCTTTCTCAATCTGAGAGTACCGCTGCTCGGTGTCAGTGAGCGAGCGGCTTGCGAAGGCCACCGGGGCCCAGTCTTCTTCAGCCGTGCGGCGTTGCATGAGTACAGCGCCTAGTCCCTTTGGTCCTGCGTCAACGGCGACCAGCGTGAGCTTCTGTGGGTCAAAAAATGCCAGCGTGGTAGCAGTGGACAAGGCATCCTTGATGTCCTGAAACGCCTTGGCTTGTAGTTCTCCCCACACCCATGGAACTGAGTCTTTGGTGAGATCCCTCAGGGGTTGAGTGAGGGTCGTAAGATCCTTGATGAAACGCCCGCAATAATTCACCATGCCAAGGAAGCTGCGGACCTCGGTGACATTGATTGGGGCTGGCGCATTTTTGATATCCTTGACTTTGTCTGGGTCAGGGTACACCCCCTCAGCCGAGAAGGTGTATCCAAAGAACTGTAATTTGGTTCTGAGAAATTTGCATTTTTCTCTGTGGAGGGTCAATCCGGCATCTTTGATTCGCTGGAGCACTTGCACCATGCGGGAATGGTGTTCTGGGATGGACTTAGCGTGTACCATAATGTCATCACTCACGTTGATGACTCCAGGAATACCCATGATCAATTCGTGGATCACGTTTTGGAAAACTTCTGCGGCACTGGATATCCCAAAGCTCATACGGGTGTACCGGCGAAGTCCGACATGCGTGGAGAATGTCGTAATATTTCTGGATTCTTGATCGAGGACCAGTTGGTGGTATCCTGACCGCAGGTCGAGTTTAGAGAACCAGCATGCTCCTGCCATCTCTCCGATCAAATCGTCAATAGTCGGGGTGATGTGTCTCTCCCTTTTGATGGCTGCATTCGGCAACCGCATGTCGACGCATATTCTGACAGCTCCCGTTTGTTTCGGTTTCCGGGCGACAACGATCGGGGATACCCATGGCGTGGGACCAGACACCTTCTCTATTATGCCCGCTTGCTCCAGCTTGAGCAACTCCTGCTCCACCAACGGGCGTAGATGAAAGGCCACTCGTCGGTGTCGTAGGGCTACAGGCTGCACTGTGTGGTCAATGTGAAGGTGTATCTCCTTTCCTCGATACCTTCCAATGCCCTCGAAGACCGGTGCAAATTCCTGGAGTATGTGCTGAACTGATTCTTGGTGGATTCCGAATGCAAAGGACACAATCCCTAAATCCTCTGCCGCTCGACATCCCAGAAGCATGCCTTGTCCCTCTTTAGTGACGTATACCACGGTGGTGATCGACTTGTTTTCGTGTGTCACCGTGGTCTTGAACCTTCCTTTCATTTCGAGCGGCTTGTCCTGTCCATAGGCGAAGACCGTGATTTTGGTGGGCTGTAATATGGGTGCTGGCTGCATGGAGCTGTACAGAGCGGCGGCCATTATGTTTATGGTGGCTCCAGTATCCACAACAGCTGTGATGTCTTGTGTTCCTACCTGGATCCGGCACTGTGGCAGGCGCCTGCTTCTGCTGGATGTGGCTCCGATCATGTGCACCTTGTGCACTGCCCTTTCGTCTTCTTCGTCGTCATCCATGTCGCTTGACTCACCGCCTCCCTCGGGTACCGCATTGACCACTTGCTTGGGTTTTCGGTATTGCTTGGAGCGGCACACCTTTTCGAAGTGATTGAATCGTCCGCAGCCATTGCATTTCTTGCCTTTCGCTGGACAGTCAGCTGCTTTGTGAGGTGGGCCACCGCAGTATCCACAGTACCGCTGAGTCCCTTGCGGGCCACCGGCGGATGGTCTCTTGTTGCGACGGTCTGTTGATTTCGTCGTGACTGCATTTACCGGTTCCGCTTTGACTGGTGACTGCAGCGCCGCCTCCATATGAGCTGCTCTAGCCTTGGACAGCTCTTTCGTCCACCCCAGAGTTAGAATATCCGGTAGTGGCTTGCCTGATTCTTCCAGAATCCGCTCGCGAAGCTTCGCCGAAGCACACCCTTGGATGATTTGCCCTCGGATTTCTTCCGTCTCATCTCGAAACCCACACGTGGATGCCAAGAGTTTGAGTCTGGCATGGAATGTGTCTAGCGATTCGTCGGGCAGTTGACGGGCTTGACGAAATATGAAGCGCTTGTAATCCTGATTGGCCATGGGCTCAAAATGGCCGGTTAGCGCATTGATGAGGGTATTGTGAGTCTTGGGCGTCGCTTCCACGAGAGTCTTTGTAATGCGCAGTGGCGGTTCTTTTATATGGGCGGAGGGGCTACGCCCTCGTCCTTTTTCTGCCCCCTAGTTGTGCTTCTTACTCTACAATTAAGAGTAAAAAATTATTTCTGCAAGTAAACTGCCTCAGGCTGTCTGCTACGCAGACATTGACTTCAGGCAGCGTTCGCAAGTCAGGTTTAATGGCAGGCACAAATCATGCTCTCTGAGCATGCGCCAGCAATCCTAGATTTGCCCGGCTGACGAGCTCACAGCCCTGAGGTTCGTGACATCACCAGCTCGGCAAAGCCATTGTATTCCTTGCTGAAGGACCTCCCCCGCCAATAGAGTTAGCCCTGGGCGCTGTCTGCTTCAGCTCTGCAGAGGCCAGGGCTACACATCAATCACAGTTCATCAAGCCTCACTGTAATGTTAACCCCACCCTTCCCTGCCCTGTGACCAATCAAACAAGGGCGGGTTAAAGTGAAAAGAAAAGAAGCTGCGCCATGACTCCTTGCACCTCCAGTGAGTGAAAATTAAAACGTACATATTTATAAAGTCTTCAAAATGCATGTGCCTGTTTCATCTCTCAGCGAGCCATAAAAGTTATTAGTAGTGCTCAACTGTGTTCGTGCCCTCCTGTCAGGTATTAGTTTGTGGCTGGAATCCCGAAGTGCATGATAGCTCCCCTCAACCTTAAGGGGCCATAAACTGTAGCTAGGATTTAGTTGTCAAATTGAAAACACGTGTGAAATCCTTTTTGAAAGGCGCATGTTGTTACTTGTTAATAATTAATATGTTGTCATCAGAGGCCAATATTGGGTGCTGACGGCTGTGGTTCAGGGCAGAGTGAACAGATCTCATGACCATAGAGAGCTGGGAAAGGCAGGAGGCGGACCGGAGACTTTGTTGGTGAACTCTGTAGGCTGGGTATGCATACTGGAAACCTCCATTATTATCTTTTTATTACTGGTTGGATTTGTAAGGGGCTTGGGTGGAGTCACTGTGCATATGGGCTCTTGGGATTTTTGTAAGGCACGCGTGCGGCACCTTGTAATCCTTTCACTGGCTTATAGGCACTCGCTGTGCACAGACGGTGAGTGCTTTAAGTACTGTTGATGTACCTGCCGTGTTTTTCGTCCAAAGCATGGGGTTCACACAGAATGTTTACAGCAGGTGCGATATAACTGTGCTACGTATGAACATACTCACCGCAATTGGGCCCTCTTTTACTCTGCCGCATGGCAGGGTCTTTAAGTGGCTACAGCAGGGAGTATGACACTGGGGGTCACACTGCTCGGGGATTTGTAGTGGTTGGAAGATCATTGTCACGCCTGGTGTCGCGCTCCGTGCTGCAGTCAGTTGAGAGAGAAGCGAGCCAGCCATGCAGTAGACTAAATGAGTGCTGGCTGTGTAACTAGTGCTGATGTGTGTAACGGTTTGAGAGTGTGTTTTTGTGTGTAAGTCCACCTATCTCAGTGTGTATGGCTGCTGATGTGTTGTTTAACTGTGAAAAGGGCCTAAGTGAAGTGTTATTAAACACTCTCATATTGCAATTGTGAAGGTACATTCCTCCTGCTTCAAAGTAGCTCACATAGAGCACTCCAATATTTTTGAGTCAAGTTCGAGCTATATAAAAAAACCAAAAATAAGTTGTTTATCTTACTCTTGTGCATAAAGTACACGGTGTGAGTTAATCATTGATGTGCTGTCAATTACGGGCAATAGGTTAAAGACAAATTCATATATCTTTATTGTGGGACATTCATCAAGTGTAAATTGAATCACCCGACACCATATGTGACCTCCCCAGAGCTTGCATGAAAAAAGACCGCCATGTCTAGACTGCATCAGGCAGCTGACTGATGTTCCAGATCAGTACAACATGCCAGCATCGGCCAGTATTAACTCAAAACCACGACCTCCAGAGGCACAAGAGACCCTTGTATTACACCTACCAGTGCACGCCCTGGTATTACACCCACCAGTGCTCACCCTTTCATTACACTCACCAGTGCACACCCAAACGTGCACGTCCTTGCATTGCACCCACCAGTGCACCCCCTTGTATTACACCCACCAGTGTATGCCTTGTATTACACCCATCAGTGCACGCCCTTATATTACACCCACAAGTGCACGCCCTTGTATTACACCCACCAGTGCAAGCCCAAACAACCAAACATATGCAACGCCAAATAAACTAGAGGACAGCAGGGACATGAAAGACACATAAAGAAATATTTATGGTAATAGTTAGCATCTGTTGTGCATTTATGCTTTAAAGCACACTGATTCTTTCTTTAATTTTAATAAGCTCACTTAGTGAACTTAGCATGCCCTAAGTTAACACTGATGCCAAAAACATGGATTGACTTGCAAACCATAAATGTTAAAAACGTCGAGGGAATGCATTTCAGCGATTTAGTTCCTCTCTTATTTTACATGCTTTACTTAATCTTGCATTCCCCACGAGTAAGCTATTTTATAATGTTGTTGTTTATCTGTATTTTTTTCTGTGCACACTTTGAAGCTTGAGCCATGCCAGGTGTTTGAGGGGCTTTGATTGAGCATGCAGGCGCTAAGGCTGAAGCTAGACAAAGTGTCTGTCAGTGGGTTGACCTCTCTGCAGAGCACACAGAACAATGTTTGTGTATTCCATTTGCAACTGAAATTCTGTGGATATGTGTGTGAAGGGGGTACACTGATGTCAAAATATTTGCAAGGCAAAAGTAAGAGAAATTAAAGTGCTTAAATTTGAGGGAGTGCAGTGCATGTTGGGAGCGGTGAATTGAAAGAGACAGAGACGCGAGGAAGGGCATTCGGGGAAGAGTGAAAAAGGATGCTGAAGAGGAAAGAGAGGGGGTTGAAGATGTGCAGATGGACAAGATATGCAGAGAAAAAGAGGATACATATCTAAAGCACACATTACTGAAGGCCAAAACTCCTTCCACAGGCCTCAATGCTATTTAATTCACACTCACTATTTCAGAATTTAAACATTTCCAATGTTAATTATTTATAAGAAATCATTGTTGTTACTCATTTATCTTAAACAGCTAACACCCAGTGACAAAGCCAATCAAACTGACAGGCTTTAGGTGTATGTCAGTTGCTGTGCCATTTATCTGGATTAAATTATATCTCAGAGAGAAACCAAAATACCGGTCTGATGGCACACTATGGGAATCACAGAAATGTATTTGGCATGTTCCTTCTTCTGCTCCTTTTTCTCCAAAGTCTATATAATTCCTGTTCCTTTTTGGTCTTTTAGCCCTCTAATATTTTTCTCCACTAATTCTTCCACCTGTTTTTTCCCCTTTTCTCTCGTGCCACTTTTTCTTTCCCTTTCTCTCGCTCCCATCTCTTTTCCATTTCTCTGTTGTTTTGACCTTCTTTCTTCTCTTTTCCCTTGTCTCTACTCCGCTCTATTTTCTTAATCCGTCATTCTTTTCCCTACCTGCATTTCTCTCGTCTTCATATACCCCTCTCCCCTCCCATTTTTGTTCCTTACACCTTAGACTTCCGTTTCTCTTTCTTTTCTTCCTGTAGATAGCTTTCTCCATCTGTGTCTCTCTATCCTTCTTTTCAATAACCCCAATGCTTCCCCCTCATTCTTTTCCTTCCTGCCTCGCAGCGCTCATCTGTTGCCCTGTCTTAACTACCTTTCCTCTCCCAAGAAAGTAGTGGCATTTACATACATTACGGGACAAGAACCGTCAGACCTTTTGAAAAGGTAATGCGGGTGGGAAATGGCCCCTACACAAGACTTTACAGACTGTGATAGAAAATAGGCCCGGGCACCAAAATAAAGGTGGTCCCCGTCACTGAATTAGGTAGCTAAGAAAATGCCCCACCGTTTCAAATTGGGGCAGTTTTTAACTTATGACAAGCAGTGTAGTGTAGGTGTTTTGCAAGGTATAGTGGACTGCATGCATTGGTGCTTGCTGCAGGCATTGTTTGATACCAGAGAAATCAACATTAAAAAATGGGTCACCAGACTCTAAAGCAGGCCCACAAAAAAGCCGAAAAGATGGTCCACACACTGACCTGAAATACCAGCTCTTCTGGCACTACCTGATTACCATACACTGTATAGACCTGCTACTGCCCTGGGTTGTGGTAATGAGAGAGAGGGTACTGAGCCCCATGCATGGCATTTTTATTTCCAATTCCGTAGGTGGGGTACTGCCACCTCCCCTCTCCACTCAGTGTAGTTGGAATTCCACAACAAGAGCCCGACACACGGAAGGCTCCATGGATGCACAGCTCTTCGGCCCTTAATTGTAAATATTCGGGCCTGTTTCCTTGTCTTCACAAGCAGCACCCCTGATGAGGCGGCAAGAGGTGCACAAACAGCGCCCTGACACCGGCAGATAGACCCGCTGCTCTTGCACCTTAATGTGCGTGCTTCTTGCACTCCACTCACATGATTTCATGTGCATTGCCGGACTGTCAGGCAGGCACGTGGCTGGTCCGGAATGGTAAAGAAAGGAATAGTTGGACAAAGATCAGCAGCGGATGCACAGGCCTGGGCCCCCAACCCCAGAGGGGGGCACCTCATTCCCTCACCTGCAGCTTGCATGAACAGCCTCCAGCCACCCACTTGGACCAACTGCCACATCGCTGACAAAAATACGCCATTCGCCACAAAGAGGGTTATGTGGCAACCTTGGAAACGGGTGTAGTGGACTGCATGGTGGAGGTAGTACCGGTACTGGGCCAACTTCACCTTCACTCGATCCAGAATATCTCCACACACTTGTTCGGGATGCGCTGCTAAGTACAAGTCAGCTTACTATATACACCAAGAAAGAGGTGCCGTCTCAAGTTTGCAGCTTCAATGCGAGCACCATGGCTGAGTGATTAGAGAGGTAGTAGGCCATGTTAGTAGAAAAAGCAGACGTGCTTTCCGTATCACTATTGCCTTCAGGAAATGCAGCTCGCACTTTCGGCACCACTAATGACAGGTGGCTGGAGTGGGGTACCAGTGGCATCAGCAGAGGGGGAGCGGCAGATAAGATGTGTGTGCAGAGTCCACAGGGCTGCACTGGCCTCGGCTCTCATGTGAGCCTTGATGACTTCATCAACCAATACAGTAAAGAGGCAGAGATGTGTTACAGGTAGAAAACACTTAGAGGTCCTGTTTCCATTGATTGTATGTGCTTGGCTTGGGGGTCATTTTGCAAGCAGAACAGTTAGAGGATTCGGCACATTTTTGATATGTTTCTAATGTTTTCTTCACACTTGTGCTTTAAAATGCTATATTTGGATCCTGTTTTTGCAACAATTTGTAGTAAATATGTGGTGTAAAAGCCACCATTTAAATCCATTTTTTGCAAAATTTTCTTGCGGGGGGAGAACCCCCCCGCACCCTCCTTTTTCAGTTCGGGCTCGCTCGCTTCGCTCGCTCGCACATTGCACTAGGGTACAATTATTCGCCCCACCACTTTAAAAATCCACCAGCCGCCACTGGTAATGCGGTGGATGTCCTTCCCCCTAAGTGAAGCAGCATCGCCCTTTTCTGATCTTTATGGACCTTCGTGGCCTCAAAGAATATAATGAGCCATTCCACCCACTCCTTCCATCGTGAAGCCTGGGCAGATGGAAATCCCTCCACCACAAATGGTTCAATCGGGGAAATCGAGGACATTATGAATCTCCGCAAGGTATTACGCTGCCAATATGCTGTGCGGACTGCCGAACCCTGCTTCCCAACGTAGCTGGAAGCACCCCAGTGCTGTTGCTGTCAGTGTAAGTTCCTCCACTGTGAGCAGAACGAATGTCCCGTATCCTTTTCTTGTTGTGGGTGTGTGGTCAGTAAACCCCTGCAGACTCCCAGGACGTTAGGCAGCGCTGGGGGTATAAATGCTTGCACCCCCAGGGCAGGAGGGAACTGTCCCCTGTCTTGCAGTACTCCTGGGTGCAGCGGGACCTTCTGGGCAGCACCACGTGCGGGCCGGGTGTACCGCGACTTCCCACGCCGCTGCAGACCTCACGCGCCCAGTGCGCATGTGCGCGGCCTGCCGAGGAGTGCAGGCGCGGAGCGCGGCATCAGCGTCGTTGGGGATGAACGGGCACCGCTCAGCCCGGGGTCAGCGTGTGGCAATGAGCGCATGCCGATGCGGTAGAGCCGCTCCTGACCTGACGAGTCCGGCGGCGTCCGGCGTCAGCAGCGAGCTTCGGGGCACGAGCACCGCGGGGCCTTCCTCAACCTCACGCGGCCGCCCCAGCACAGAAACACGGCGGGAGCACGCCCGCCCTCGTCGCCAGTGTTGTGTCGGGTGTACGGGTGGGGGCACTCGCTATGTGACCCACGGGACCAGGAGGTAGGGCCAGCAACAATGAAGACACGGAGCCAAGTAAGTTACTGGTGATGGCTACCGCGTACAGGCGTCCACTGACGTCATGTCCGCGGTGGCCTATTTAATTGTAACATACCACGTGACCGGGACCAAACCACACGGCCCGGTCACAACAGGGGAGCATCACTAATATCCCTGTCGGGATAGGCACTTGGGGACGCCCTCACCGTTGCGGCTGTTGCGTCACAGCTGCGACATAACAGTCACCTTTGATAATCTCTGCGCTTCTGCAGCTGTTGCTAGCAAAGCAATTGTCGTCCGGCCCAACATTTGGATGCGGTCATGGAAGGCCAATGCTGCTCAGAAAGCGGTCCTTCTTAAACTGCCTTTTATGGGTTCTAAGGTGTTTGGCAGTGACTTAGAGGACATAATAAATCAAATCTGCAGAGAGTCGGAAGCTGGTTACTCCTGTTCGTCCGGCTTCCAGAGGCAAAGGTTTTGGGTACCGGAGGGCTTTTCCAGCTAGGGGTAAAACCCCACAACACCAGTCCTTTCGAGGAAGGGGTCGTGGCTGGGGTGCCCCTCATGCTGACAAGTTCCGGTACTCCTCTGCCACCTCCTCTCCCATCCCGCCCAAGGCATGACGGTTCCAGATTACCTCTGGTGGGGGCATCTTCAGTTCCTTCAGGATGTTTGGACTTGTTCCATTTCCGATGCCTAGGCCGTCCAAGTGCTCTCTGACGATTACAGGATAAATTTCAGCGAGGCTCCACCTCATCATTTTTTCGAGACTCTTGCTCCTCGTTCCCCGGCGAGGTTGTCTGCGCTCCTTCAAGGGATTCAGTTACTGCTTCAGAAGGCAGCCATTGTTCCAGTTCAAACAGGGGAGAGGTTCCAGGGGTATTATTATTCCCTGCTTTTCCTTGTCCAGAAGCCTTCCGGGGACTTCCGTCCTGTGCTGAATCTCAAGGGAGTGAATCACTACATTCCCCATGTTTCCTTGAAAATGGTGTCCATGCGGCAGATTCTGCCTCTCTTGTGGAAGGGCGAGTTCCTGACTTCCATTGATCTTCTGGATGCATACCTACATATCCCAGTGCATCCGTCCCAGCAGCAGGATCTTCGATTTGCGGTCTAGGGCAACCACTTCCAGTTCTGGGTTTTGTGATTCAGCTGGCCTCTGCTCCAAGGGTGTTCGCCAACCTCCTAGCTCCTCTGGTGGGTATTTTACATTCTGAAGGTATCCAGATGTATCCCGATTTGGACGACCCAATGATTGGGCCTTGGAAAAAGGACAAGAGGCAATCAGAGGTTCGCAGGGTGACCACGCTGTTGCAGGACTTCAGCTTCTTGATAAACTGGAAGAAGTCCCAGGTCGAGCCTTCCCAGGATCTCCTCTTCATCGGCTCACGCTTCTGGATGGACTTGCGGGAGGTCGTGGTGTCTAAGAGCATTGTGTTCATCTCCGCTCCCATCTGTCTTCTCTCCTTCTTCGCCCCTCGGCCTCTGCCCGGACTTGGCTTTGCAGTCAGGGGGAGATGTCCTCTACTTTAGCTCTGGTTCCTTGGGTGAGGTTGCACCTGTATCCCCTCGTTTATCATCTTTTGGGGCATTGGGACCCATTGTCCCAGTTGAACCAGGCTTTGATTCCTGTGATGCCTCAGATCTGCCAGGATCTCTAGTGGTGGGTGGACCCCGCCCATCTGGGCAGGGGTTTTTCTTTTATTCCTCTGCCTGTCCTGGTTCTTATGACCGATGCCAGTGGGAAGGGTTGGGGTGCCACTCCAGGGGGGTGCCACGGCTCAGGGACAATGGGATCTGCTGGAGGCACGTCAGTCTTCCAATTGGAAGCAGTTGGCGACTGTCCTGAAAGCTTTTCGTTTTTTTTCGTCCCCTGATGGTACGTGCCTTTGTATGTGTGCAGACCGACAATCAGGTTGTCCGCTCTTATCTGAACCGCCATGGGGATGTGTCATTCTCTCTTTCTCCTTGTTCAGAAGATTTGCCTTTGGGCTAAGTCCCATCTCCTGGCTCTGTCCTCAGTGTATGTTCCAGGGAGGGAGAATGGGCCTGCCGATGCTCCGAGTCTGAGGTTTCCTTCTCGGTGACGATGTGTCTGGATCTGGGGGTCTTTCACTCCAGCCAGTGCCGGTTCGGTCACCCTTGGCTGGATCTGTTCGCCTCTGAGGAGAATGCGCTTCTTCCCCACTTTTGTTGTCTGGTTCCATCCTTGAAGGCAGGGACAATGGATGCCCTGGCGGTTCCCTGGCCTCCGGGTCTCCCTTATTGTTTTCTGCCCATCCCGCTTCTGTTCAGGCATTCCGGAGGGAGTCAGTGCTGTCGGTGGCTCCTCTGGCAGCACGTTTGCTGCATAGTTATTCTTCTAGACGGCTGGTGGTGCATTCCCCAGTACCACTGTAGGACTTGTCTTTGGTTCTGCAGGGTGCTCCATTTGAGCCGCTGGAATCCGTGGACTTCCGGTTTCTCTCTGCCAAAATTGTTTTTCTGCTGGCCATCTCTTCGGGAAGACGGGTTGTGTAAATCGGGGCTTTGCTGTCCTCCCCTTCTTTCCTTTGGTTTTTTTTCGGACAAGGGGGTGCTTTGGCCTAGTCCGGCCTTTGTTCCCAAGGCGGTGTCTTCTTTTCATTTGTATTCAGCTATTCTCTTGCCCACATTTTGTCCGTCTCCTGTTTCTGCTGAAGGGGTGTGTTAGTATTCACTGGATGTCCATCGGGCTCTTTCTGTTTGTTTGCAATGCACTGTGGAGTTCGGCAAGTCAGATGCCTTGTTTGTCTCCGATGGTTTGGCCAGACAGGGTTGTAAGCCATCCCTTATTACCTTGTCCCGCTGGATTAAGTTGGCCATTTCTCATTGCTATTGGAGTGGAGAGGTGTGGTGCAGCGGCCAGGGCAGCTGACTTCGCAGGGTTCACGGTTCGATCCCCGGCTCCGGCGGCAGCTCAGCACCATGTGACTCTGGGCAATAGCTCACTTAATTTCCACTACGGCCCCCAGCGCCTTGAGACCCGTAAGGGTGAGTAGCTGCACTATATAAAAACGGACTTATTACTTGGGCGGTCAGCCTGTCCCTGAGTCTTTCCCTGGGAGGTCTACCAGGCCTCCTGGGTATTCTTTAAGGGGGCTTCCATTTGGGACATATGTTTTGCTGCCACTTGGGCCCAGCCCTACACGTTCATATCCCACTACCGTTTACACATGGGTGGGGATGTCTCTTCCGATTTCGGTACACTGTTTTGAGTTCTGCTGTTTGTCCTGCAGTATGATTTCTAAATGCTTTGTGTCATTAAACTTCCTCTGTTTTGCATTTTTTTTGTTCTGTGGTTTGTGACTAAATCAGTGGTGCACTTGGGTATGTACCTCGGCATGTGGACTGTGAGAGGAAGACGGACGAGGAGGTAATGCCTGGTTACTTACCGGTAATATTCATTGCTCTGAGTCCATGTCTTCTTCATCACAGTCCTGAGTTCCCGCCCGCCTCTCCCTTTGTACACCCATTTCGGTCTCGCTTAGTTATTTCGGGAAGTCCTTCACAGGAAGTGAGGTACTTGTACTCAGGGGCACAGGGGCCATCTTGGAATGGTTAGTGAAATCAAGTTTAGTGGTTAGGTTCTGCATGAATGGAGTAAACTCCGACATGAGGACTGTGACGAGGAAGACATGGACTCGGAGTAATGAATATTACTGGTAAGTAGCCGGGCATTCACCCCTAAACAGAGACACTCTGGGCATTGCGTCATTTGCATACTGACGATCCAACCTTCTCTAAAGGTTCCAGCGTTTGGGCGCTGGTTGTTCGGTCCTGAGGAAGCTGCCTCCACCCCACAATACGCAAGACCCAGATGAGTGGAGTGTAAAGTTACAGAAATGTTCCTCCACAAAGTTTGCCCAGTTTGTGTAGTTTAAAAAAATGTTGGCAAACTATTCAAAAAGTAGGGTTTACAGAAAAAAAACAAATATCACAACTTTTAAGAGGAGAATTTGCCCTTAAAGGGAAGTATTTGCTGAAAAATCTTTTGCGAAAACTTTTGTGCATGATTTTGACACGAATGCAAAGGTGATTGAAGTCAGAAAAACTTTGTAACCTATGGGAGTAAAATGTACATGTCATCTACCACGGATTCAGAAATGCTACAGCAATGGCAGGCCATATGTACAACACTTGCAGGCCTAACGTGAGGGTCATGACATATCAAGGGGTCAACCAATGACCAGGGACTTTGGTGTGACCCTCATTTGCAGGTGCATATATAACCAACCTTCGCCAGCCCAACTGCACTACCTTGCAGCTGTGGTTTCTTCCGCCCTTACCTACCTTGATCACCCATTGTAAGACACCTCGTCTCACCCCTCTGCCATAGTACCAGGATTAGGTCTTAAAGAGGGTGGGAGGAACAGGAATTTGAGTAATTTTAGCACCAGAAGGATTTCCTCTCCAAAGCCAAAACAAACAAAACAGTGCCCCTATTGGCCAAAAAGCAGACTGTAGTTCGACATCTCCACCAAGACGCCATCTTTAAGCATTTAGTCAACAACCATTGGGTGTCTTCGTTAGGCCTGGGCAGAACTCACGGAATTTCATGGTGCGAGATTCTTGCGAAATTCAGCCGAGTTCCGCCAACGGGTGGAAAAACCTTGTTAGTGCGTTCGCCAGCTTCCATTCTGGAGCCTCAAGTTGTTCAGGAAAAAACTCTGGGGCAGATTTTCAAGAAAGTGACGCATCTGTATAGATGCGTCACTTTCCCTGCACCACCCTGGTAAACAGTTGTGCCACCATGGACGTGCCGTATTTACAATACGGTGCACCATGGCGGAAGGATTGACAGATGCGTCAAATTCTGACGCATCTGTTGGGGCAAAAGTCACGCATTGCTGGAGGCATCTGTTGGGGCAAGTAAGGTTTGACGCCACGGCGTGCTAGAAGTGCGGCGTGCCGGAGTCACCAAATTTCTCCAATTCCATGAGCAAGCAGAATAAAAAATTCCAACTGGGCCTAGTCTTTATCACTATAACAAGCGCATTTACAATACAATGTGATACAATGTTTCGCCCCCTGCCCGGTGAGGGTGAGTAATTGCCATCACTTCATGAAACTACCTTTTACCTGTCCGAGGAGGGAACTTTTGCCTCACTCTTTTTTACTGTCCCATTTGGAGCACTGAAATAGGAATTCATTTCTGCCCTCACCTGGGGTTTTGTCGCAAGGATTCCTGGGGCGCCTTCATTTGCATATTATGAGGCCCGTCACACTGAGTGCTATAGACTGCTACAGCCACTTTTTCAGGTGTGGGGTGGGAAGCAACTCGTTCTCATAAGCTCAAAATTTAGAAATATTAACTGGTGTTAATTTTCCTGTGCTTTATAAATTAAAGAAACCCTCCAGTGCGTTTGCATTGGGGTCATTTAGTTCTCACAGGCGGGGGTGCGTGTTAATGACCCCTTACCCCAAAAGGAAGGCCAGCAGAGGGAGACGTCTTTACATCCACCCCTTTGGAAAAATTAGAATCGAGTCGTCCAAGTTGAGCGGACGAACCGGGGTCAATATTTACACAAAGGTGACGTCCTATCGAGTTATACGAAAGCAAGGTTTTGAGTCCACTCATCCCACTGCCGACATATTCACAACCCTTAGTGCCCTTTCAGGGAAACACAACAGAGGCTCTGCAAGAATAAACAGCAGCTCGGTAAATGTGGAACCAGTTAAATCAAAAGGGCCCGAATTCGTCAGGTCCAGGGATCCCAGCCGTGGATGGTATCGCCCAATGTAGGCGTAAGTCAGTTTGAAGGGGGTTCACTCGAGGCACTGGACCTCTCCAGCCTCAAAATTGTAACCGTGGGGAATGGTTTTGAGTGTGTCCTCCTCCTTCTCTTATTGTATTTAGAGAAACACGAGGAGATCCCAGTTCTTTGTTGAAGAGCAATTTTGTATTGTTGTTTTTTGTACTTGTTTTGTTAGTGCTTTGTGGAGTTCAGTACAATGATAACATCCTTGTTTGTCAGAATATCCTTAACAGCGATTACTAGAGCTGCACCAGCCCCGAAGTCGTCTCTCTCTGTCGAAGAATTGTCCCTTGACTAACCTAGGATGACCGCTTGCGTTTTGGGGAAATCTGGACAATTCTGTGCCATCCGGTGCGTTCCAAAGAATGGTAGGGCCGGGGCAGAGTCAGCTAATGTACTGCAGCCCAAGAGATGCACCCGGGTTACGGTGGAATCTTTTGTGGCTGGTTGTTGCTTTCTGGTCTGAAGACGGGTTGAAGTTTCACGTTTAGTTTATTTGTGTAGTTAATTAAAAACATTGTAATACAAATAATTCTGAACACGGGAATAAACGCTAATAGGGCTCAGACAGAGTCAGGCAGGCCACCAATGAAGTACCCACGCTATGGAGGTACTTTTTCGGCAGTTTGGTATATCTGGTCTGAAGATGGAGTAAAGGCTGGTAGGGCCTGGGCAGAGTCAGTCAGAGTATGGCACTGCAGTCCACAGGCCCACGCTACAGTTGTTCGTCGGTCTGAAGATGGAGTAAAGGCTGGTAGGGCCCGGGCAGAGTCAGTCAGAGTATGGCACTGCAGTCCACAGGCCCACGCTACAGCTGTTCGTCGGTCTGAAGATGGAGTAAAGGCTGGTAGGGCCGGGGCAGAGTCAGTCAGAGTATGGCACTGCAGTCCACAGGCCCACGCTACAGTTGTTCGTCGGTCTGAAGATGGAGTAAAGGCTGGTAGGGCCCGGGCAGAGTCAGTCAGAGTATGGCACTGCAGTCCACAGGCCCACGCTACAGTTGTTCGTCGATCTGAAGATGGAGTAAAGGCTGGTAGGGCCGGGGCAGGGTCAGGCAGGATATGGCTCTATATTCCACAGGCCCACCGCTACAGCTGTTCGTCGGTCTGAAGATGCCTCCTTCCAGCCTGCAGCCTCCCGCCAAGGCCTCTTGTTATCAGCAGCTGCTCCGCGCTTTATCTGTCGGCCCCAGCCCTCCCGCATCCTGACACTGACGGTTTCCAGTGTGGGGCCGACTTTTCTGCGCACAGAGGGAACTGCTAACCATGCACAAACGGCGCACCGAGCAGCGGGTTGTAACGAGGGGGAAAAAACCGGGGCAAAGGTCGAAGTGGTGTCTCCTCTGCTGGCCATAAATGCCCTGCACGGGTTCAGGAGGGTTGAGGGGGTTTAATAAATGCATTAATACATTTTAAGTGACGCGTCTCTGGGTGTTCCTCGTTACTAATTGGCACCAAATGTGCACCCTTTGTGAGAGGCGACCAAGCTTGGATGACCAGGAAAGCGCAGTCAATGCACTCAGTGCTCCCGAGCAGCAAGGCCAGCCAATCACCGTCCGTGTGCCTTGTAATGTCACCAGCAATGAGAATATTATGAATAAGTTTCCCCCAGGACCAGTGCAAACTGTAAGGGTAAACAGCAGTTTTACTGGAATGTTCTACAGTAGAAATGGAGGCATAATTTTGGCATGAATTAACGTGTAATACGCAAACTTTGCCCTGAGAGGTCGTCTGCCTGGACATTGTATGTCACAAATGCCATCGCGCCCAAAAGCCCCGCCAGGCACTATTGTCCATAGACGTCCTGACGTCACGCGGTGGACATAGGGGGTGGAGCACAAGTGGCCAGGCACGCATCCAGTTTCACTATTCCCACAAGACATTATTTCTGCTCGAAGTCAGCCGTGAGTGAAAATGACAGAAACAGTGTACACCAGAGGTAAGCAGAAATTACTTTAAAAGCGTACAACCCAATAATCTGGCTTTACGTCACATTACACGAGCAACTGCCACTAATTTTTGACAGCTCTAGTTCCAGAAGAATGACAAGGTAACCCGCAGTGTTGTCCAATGTCGTCTGTCGACGGTGGTTTCACCAACAGCATCAAATCTCTGTAGGGTGAGGGACTAGCGAGAGGTTTCAGCCGCATACACTGTAATCCACACTATTCTCTTCGATGGACCGGATGTCAGAGTGGTGGCGTGGACTTCTGAGGTCCAATGTTCATGGAACTCCTGCTTGTGGGCATCTTTGTTGGTCCCCTTGCTTTACCGGCAGCTGGTCTCACTCTGAAGGCTCGCCTACCAAGGACGCGAAGGGACCTACGAAGATATGCCATGTGGTAGGAAGGGGCATCGTTGACTTGCCTTTACAAATCCCACCTTTCTCCAGGGAGTTAGTTCTCCTTAATTCCTGGACGCAGGAAGAATGGACTGTGTGATGGGAGCGAGTGTCAAGGCTGATTTCCTGGCCTCCTCAGCTTCCTCTCTGCGATGAAGGCTCCTGAAGCCCTTTGAGTGGTTCAAGGTCATACTACATGCACAGGAGCAGACAAGACCATCAGGCCATCTCTAGGGCCAGGGAGTTATTTAGAAGTTTTCTCAATCCATGATATCCCATCACGGCTCGTCACTTTCATCGTAACCCACTGTAGAAGACCTGATCACACCTGACAGCCTTGGGCGTGTGTCGTTTCAATCTCATGCCGTAAGCTCACTCCCTTGTGGAAGGAAATATCCACGCACCTACATTCAACGGTTCATTTATTCCCACTATGTAAAGCAGCCAAGCTTATAATAAGCCTCCCAGAGGTCTCGGAAAATCTCTAAAGTAAACAAGGTGGCCATGTTCTCTGAATTTCTGGTTTGCACAAAGACGTGGCTTGAAAAAGAGCTACCCTGTTCTTCCTTGATTGGTTCTCACCACTTCATGGAGGTGGTCTGTGGGGAGAGCCGTTGAGTGCGACTATGTTGCTTCAAGTGGCTATGGAGTCTGGTTGTCCAACACTGCAGTCGGTTGACCTAACCTATCCGAAATCTGCCTCTCTTTTGCCGTGCAGCCGTAGGCGCTCACGAAGCACTTGGACTCTAGACACTGCAAGGACCCGCCATGTCCTATGGATCCCTCTTTGAAAACAACACATGCCCTTCACCTCGTTCAAACCACATCTCACTCCATCACCTACCAGTTCCTCTACCGACCATCTCGTCCTCCTCACCCTGCGCCGTCCACTTCTCAACACCAACCTTCACCTTTGCAAAGACCATCACGACTCTCAGTGTCTTCCTCCTTCCGGTCAGCTCTCTCCTTCGTCCCTCGCTCCCAGGGCCCATGCCCTCATACCACTCTCTCTCCCCAAAGGTAGGACATGCAGTGTCCCTTCAGTTCTTATCTTCCTAAAAAGTGAAGTCCTGTCCATATGGAAATCAGAAGCTATCGCCCCTCGAAGGTGGTAAACAAACTTACTTCCTTTTAACCAATGTTGTAATCACACCAGTTCATAAAAACGCAACCAACTCTGATTCAATGGGGAAATAGCCGCAGACCCTTTTCAAAGAATGTTAGTTTTGCAGCAAGAAATGACAAACCAGGAAAAAACACCGGTTATAGGTGCAGTAGAAAAACTACATTCCTTGTAATCGACAATCGCAAAGCCCCTACAACCCTTTATGGAGGGGCTTCCCCCCAGAACCAAGAGAAGAACGGTTCCAATGTGACCATTTGCATTGACGCAGACATGGTATGTGATGTTGCAAAGGCTTTGCCTCTGAAACTTCGTGGATTTTTTCAAAAGCTTTGAAATTGCCTTTGCGAAAAAAATCAATATTTCTAGACGGAACGCTTATTTGAAAAACGTTTGAGAGAAAAGCATTTTGCAAAAACCTTTTGTCTACGTTCTTTTCCTGCAAGTGAAGTTGAGAGCCTTGGAAAGCTTCTTCCATCATTCACAGGCAGGGGTTGCTGTCTATTGGCTGTCGAGTGTGGAGCACCTGAGATATAATCCTGGCTTCCCCATGATCATACTGTGTCATCCTGGGCAAATCGGAACCTTAGTTACTCAAAATTGTCACCGTTGGAAAGCTAAACTTCAGGGGGAAAACAACTGAAAGTAAGAATGGACCAATGTGCTCAAAAAGTTTTTAAAATAAGGGTGACAGTAACATTTTTTGCATATAAACAACAATTATCTTAACTCTTGAAAAATACCAGGGTGTGATCGTAGTTCTGTCAGTAACTCTGAGTGGTGAATGTATAACACAAACTGAGAGGACATGTCATGTGGAAAATAATTAAGTTTAGACCTGTAGAGGAAAGTTACATCTCTTCGGAGAAGATTATGTGACTTTAAGATTGCATTCATGTTGGCCCAAGTCCGCCTCCAGAGAGTTCCGCTGACTCAGTCCAACACCCATGATTCCAATTTTATTTCCAATTTTTCTTGAAATACGTAAACACAGAGAAACTATTTTTGGAGCTGAATAGTGCATATTCATTCTTTTACGACCCTTCCCTTCCAGGCTTCCTTGGAAATCACTTTTTCTAATTTTCCTCTGCCTGATATATGTAGTACATGGTGCACTTTGTTGGTTCTCGAACAAAAAAGGGAGAAATTAAAAGCCGTAACAGAAACTTCATGCACCGGCTCTTAACTTCTTTGAATTTACATTAAATGCACGCTCCACAAGTGGTACCCTGTGTAGCGCCCTTTTCTAGGCACCTTTAATGCACACGCGTCATTGGTGGAACCCTAATGTGTTGAGTAAATGGATACTTTTAAATGTATAAATTCTCTTCTTTTGCTGTTATTTTTTGTTCCCTTTTCTGAACCACATTTAATCCCGAGCTGAAGATGGAACATAACTGTCGGCCAGCAGCCACCTCATATAACTCGATGTTTCTGTGGAACAAACGAAAGTTTACAGAACTCCAGCTGCACCTTGTAAATTAAGTAATGCACGATTTTATTATGGTTGGTTGAGGATAAGTATGTTAGAAACATAGATGAATACAATGTGTATTGTAAATGTCTCATAAAAACCGGAATGTTGGAGCACTCATCGGCGATAGGGGGCGCTAATCTCAGACTCACGGAGTGATCTGGCCTCTGTTTGACAGCAAGGCCGGGTTTCTCTACATTGGGTGGGGGAGAAAATGGGGGGGAGGGGGGTCTTGCCCAAAATAACACATGGTGTCATGCCACTGCCACTGAGCGGACGTCACAAACAGAATACAACAGTCACACTGTTTCCTTCCTCTATTCTCAACTGATTCTCACTGAAGCATTTTAAGTGGCAGCCGCTGTATACAAATAATCGCCCTGCAATGACGTATTGCACAGTTCAAAGGGCATCCAACTAGGCTCTCCATTGGCGCAGGCCACAAGAAGACCCCATAGCTACCTTTATGCTTCGAGTAGGGGCGGGGCAGGACAAGGAGTTTGCTTTCAA
Organism: Calotriton arnoldi; assembly: GCA_963921515.1. Lineage (NCBI taxonomy): Eukaryota > Metazoa > Chordata > Amphibia > Caudata > Salamandridae > Calotriton > Calotriton arnoldi. The sequence goes on along the minus strand of CAWUFW010002387.1, from coordinate 650,970 downwards.
CTGATGGGAGGGCAGACACGGGACATCTTTCTAAACTGCAATGGAGAGGCAGAAAGGTCAGTGCTTTTTGAAAGGGGGGGCACCAGGTATGCAGTGGGTGGATGGGACTGGGGGTCCCACTGTGCTATGTCATTTTAGGATGGGCATGGGGGGGGCATTAGGTAGGCTTTGGATGGTGAAAGGGGAGGGCACCAGGTCTGCAGTGGTTGGATGGGACTGGGGGTCCCACTGTTCTGTGTCATATTAGGAGGGGCGGGGGGAGTCACCAGGTAGACTTTGAAAGGGGGAGGACACCACCAGATATGTAGTGGGTAGATGGGATTGGGGGTCCCACTGTTCTGTGTCATATTATATGGGGCGGGGGGAGTCACCAGGTAGACTTTGATAGGGGGTGGGCACCAGGTATGCAGTGGGTGGATGGGACTGGGGGTCCCACTGTGCTATGTCATATTAGGAGGGGCGGGGGGAGTCACGAGGTAGACTTTGAAAGGGGTTGGGCACAGGTATGCAGTGGGTAGATGGGATTGGGGGTCCCACTGTTCTGTGTCATATTAGGAGGGGCGGGGGGAGTCACCAGATAGACTTTGAAAGGGGTAGGGCACAGGTATGCAGTGGGTAGATGGGATTGGGGGTCCCACTGTTCTGTGTCATATTAGGAGGGGTGGGGGAGTCACGAGGTAGACTTTGAAAGGGGTTGGGCACAGGTATGCAGTGGGTAGATGGGATTGGGGGTCCCACTGTTCTGTGTCATATTAGGAGGGGCGGGGGAAGTCACGAGGTAGACTTTGAAAGGGGTTGGGCACAGGTATGCAGTGGGTAGATGGGATTGGGGGTCCCACTGTTCTGTGTCATATTAGGAGGGGCGGGGGGAGTCACCAGATAGACTTTGAAAGGGGTATGGCACAGGTATGCAGTGGGTAGATGGGATTGGGGGTCCCACTGTTCTGTGTCATATTAGGAGGGGCGGGGGGAGTCACCAGATAGACTTTGAAAGGGGTTGGGCACAGGTATGCAGTGGGTGGATGGGACTGGGGGTCCCACTGTGCTATGTCATTTTAGTAGGGGCGGGGGAGGGGGTCATTAGGTAGGCTTTGAATGGGGAGGGCCGCAGGCATGTCAGTTTGTGTTTGCAGAGTTGGGGACACTAGATAAGGTTTGTGATGACAGGACGACAGGACAGTAGATATGTTTTGTGATGACATGAGGGCAGGACAGTAGATATGTTTTATGATGACAGTAGGGCAGGACACCAGGTATGGTTTGTGATGACAGGAGGGCAAGACACCAGGTATTGTTTGTGATAACAGGAGGGCAGGACAGTAGATATGTTTTGTGATGACAGGAGGGCAGGACAGTAGATATGGTTTGTGATCCTAGGAGGGCAGGACAGTAGATATGGTTTGTGATCACAGGAGGGCAGGACAGTAGATATGGTTTGTGATGACAGAAGGACAGGACATCAGGTGTGTTTTATGATCACAATAGGGCAGAATTCTGGACATGCTTTGTAACTGCAGTAGGGCAGGACAGCAGACATGCTTTGTAACTGCAGCAGGGCAGGGCACTAAGTGATTTGGAGTGACTGGAGAATGACTAGTAGGTTGTGAGATGGTGGGGGTGGTGCTTGGCGGAGGGTTGGGGAAAGAGGAACATTTTGAGGTAACAGTCAAAGTAACAGGGACACTTTGGAATGTTGCTTAGAAGGATGGGAGGGTTTGGACATCATCCAAAATAAGGGTTGAGGTACCCCCAAACTGGGCATAACCAAGCCATGCCAAGCCTCTTGTGTCTCACGTCACTATATGGTGTCTAACAGTCCAGTCATGTGGTTGGGGAACTTTATCTCGTATATGCCATCAAATATCTCAAGCGATGATTAATAATACCCTTGAAGGGCCCAGACAGAGAAATATTCAATTTTAGAGACAAACAGTCTGATCCCCGGTCTCACGTCCTCGTACAATGGGACCCACGCCCCTTTGGGAGGGATTTGAGGCCTAGAAACAGCCAGGCCTCCATTACAAATGCCTCAGTAAAACCTTCCCTGTGCAGGTGACACAATTACAAGCAGGTGAAAGTTTTCCGCACCCCTCAGGGTTTTCCCCAGGTAAATATTAGCAGGTCAAACTGGTGAAGGGGCCCTAGAATGTATCAGGAAATTTGTATTTTGGCGCAAAATGCCCAAAAATCTAGATGCAATTCCCATTTCACTGGGGAAAACTCTTAATAGTTGCTATTTATCGACCCAATGGTATTGGTGCAAAGAAGACCGGCCCTAAATCGGATTGACTGGGACAGCGCCTTGGGCAAGAACATTTGATGTTTGTTGCGGCGGAGGGGGAGTGCTCGTAATGGCAGGAGGTGTGAGGAAGATGGGAGGAGGGCAGGGGATTGATGGGGTGCTAACAGTTACGCTGAGGTACATTAAGGGCTGATTATAAAGTCTTTAACGGGACCCGATCGAGACCAAGTGTGATGGAGGAGTGGCCATTTGCATCACATTAAGTCAGGCAGCTCCCTGCTGCGCCCCTCCGCATATTGGTGCCCTGGGCCTGGGCCTGGGCCCAGCTTGCCCATCCCCAAGGCCGGCCCTGGGTGCGATAAATGTGAAATAAATATCACACTGATACTGAGACACTCATAATCGAGGCCATCTTGAGGGTGCGGAACAGTCCCCTAGACTAGCCAATAAATGCGCCACAGGTGAGGTGAAGCAGATATGAATGAGTTCAGAAGAGTCTGGGATAAGGATTGGCGGAGGCTGACACCGGATGTAGCTGCATAGGATTAGGAAGGCAGGCGGGGAATACTGAACGGGCACTGTGAACGACCAATGACGTGCAGGAAAACAAATCAAATCCAAAGTCAGTAAAAACAAGAACTTAAATAATGTACAATAAAAGATAAAAAAAAGTTTCTAGTACAACTGAAAACGGAGGCGGTGGAGGCGCAGAGCAAGATTCTTGGCAAAAACAAAACCAGCTTCCTGTACGACCGCCATCTGACCGCTGCCATCCGGGAAGGGGATGCTCTCGCCGCCATTGAGAATAAATAAGGTGCCCTTGGGAAGGCGATGCCCACAAGTCTCTGTGCCATGTGCTGCCTGTGCTCCCAGCGGGCCTGGGTCGAAGGTAGAGGGTCCCGGGGTTCTGGGAGACCAAAGGGAGTGGATCCTCACTGCTCCTGCATCTGTAACTTCATCTTCTGCAGCATCTCCTGCATCCGCCGCAGCTACGGAAGGAGAAGAGGAAAGTGTGAGAGTGTGTGCAAGAGTGAGGACAAAAGAGCGGGAAAAAAGTGTCACAGCATGGGAGGGGTCAATGACAAGAAAGGGAAGGAAGACTAAGAGAACATGATGAGTAAAGCAAGAGAAAATTTAAAAATGTTGGGACAGTTAGTGAGTGACAGGGATAGGGCAGTGAAAGTATATGAGTGTGTGAGTGAGTAAGGATGAAAAAGCTGAAAAATGGTGTAAGAGTGTGTCACAGAACAAAGACGAATGAGTAGGAAAAGTGTGATAGCTAGTGAAGAAGCAAGTATCAACAAATAAAAAAGGGCGCTGAAGCGTGCAAGGAAGAAGCAAATTCTTGAAAGGGGAGGACAAGGTGGGAATGTGGTGTGAGAGTGAGTGAGGGAAAAAGGAGAAAAGAGCAGGAAAAGGGAGCAGATGTATGCGAGAGTGAGAGCAGGAAAAAACAAAAAGGTGAAAGCAAGTGGTTGATAGACGAGGAAGAATGTATAAAGGATGTGACTTTTTCAGTGAGGATGAAAAAGTGATAAAAAGTGCTGAGTGTTGGGGGAATAAGGACAGACAAGCATAGCAAAGGCAACAGGTCTCACCTTTGGTCAGCATGGACAGAAGTTTAAAAAAAAGCCAAATTAAAAAAAGGTGCAATGACACGGCCTGCTAAGTCATTTTGAAAGCATGCGCGTGCATCCCCATGACTGTGTGTCTATGAAAGATGCAGGCACCTTTTTTTGATTTACTAATCCAAGAAATAAAAAAAAAACATATATGAAACTGAATTGCATGAGAGCACATTTTCACTTTTATTGTAAAGCCATGGGGCCAGCAGCAATTTGATGCCTGGCCCTGCTGGAAAAAATAAATAAAAATATTTATTTAAAAAAAAAGGCTGAGCGGGTTGGGTAGGAGCAACAGGGAGCTGTGGGTGGGAAGCAACATGGAGTGGGTGGGAGGGAAGGAGCACACGAAGGAAAAGCAACACTGAGGGCATGGGGAGATACACACCAGGAAAAAAGCAACATAAAGCATGGGGGAGTTTGGTAAGGGAAAGAAGCAAATGAGGCAGAGCTTGTAGTACATGAGAGGCAGGTATTTAGGGGTTAGAGGCACGAGAGGGAGAGAGCTGGAAGACACAGGTACTCTCATGAAGTGCTAAGTCAAAAGGCAAAAAAAGTAGTTCCCTTAAAAGTCAGCAGTAGAAGGACAGAAATCAGCTAGTCAGAGACATGGTAAAGATGCTGTGCTCCAGGGAAGGGACAAACACAAGATGGACAAGGACAGCCATCGAATAAGCAGCACGCAAATAAGAGTGACAATAAAGCCAACCAATGGTAAGCAATAGGCGGGCTGTAAATTCTTGATAAGCCCACAATAGGTCTTTTGCAAACAGACTGTTTGCGTTGTCTGATGACTTGACCTAAAAACTGGGAAAGGGTGTGATACTATGTGAGGGAGAAAGCAGGAATAAGAGTGAAACTGAGTGGGAAAGTATATGATTGAGATAACCAGCAAAAGTAGGAAAACTTGTCAAAATGTCTGAGGGAGCAAGGAGGAAACAGCAAAAAAAGTGCGAGACTGAGTGAGGAAGAGAGCAGGACAGAATGGGTAAAGGATGAGAAAGCAAGAGAGACGCCATTCTAGGCTTTGTCATGGACACCAAAGCCCTCATTTGAGGGATTTTGGCGTTGGGCAGCGCAGCAAGTCACCTTGCTGCAATGCGCTACGCCAAATTGAAAGGGCAGGAATGCACCATATTTATGCAATATGGTGCAATCCTGTCCTTTCTCCCTGTGCTGGCGCCATTTCGGCAGCCAAGCACCAACGTAGGCACCCTTGCACCATGGTGCAAGGATGCCTCAGGCGCATGCAGGATTGCTGTTGTGCAGGAAGGAGCACATCCTGCACAGAAACAATCCTAAGAGGCGGTTTCCTCTTTGTGCGCTGCAGAATGCAGCGCACATAGAAAGAGGAAAAAATGAGGAGAAATAAAGACATTTCTCCTTGTTACTCCTCACCTCGGGAGGCCTAAGGATTTGGCGCCTCCCCAGGTTGACATGATTTTGTCAAAGTCCATGGGTGTTGCGTGGAAACACCCACCGCAATGCCCGTGGAACGTCTTCCAAGCGGAGAGTAAGGCGACACAGAGATTTGCGCTGCATTGTCTTACTCAAGATTTATGAGGCCACAGAGGGTGGCTTTGCGTGGCTTCATAAATCTGATTCAGAGCCTGGCGTCAGGCATGTGCCACTTTGCATGGTGTAAAAGTGACGCAGGGCTCTCATAAATAAGCCCCCAAGTTGTACCAGTTGCTGGCTGCATTGGAAAGAGTAAATTAGGTCGTCAAACTTTAAGCAAGTGTTGGGGGAAGGGAAATTTTCAGATGCAAAATGCTTTCCTGGTATAGGAAAAAGCTTCAATGTAGAATTCCACATTTTCTGCATGCATAAACATGACATATTCAAGTGAGAATCGTAGAACTCCTTGGAGTATGCCTGATGGGGTCAATGAAGTCAGAAAACTCTGCAACACCTCAGGGGATTTTTGACTTGTTTTTAACAGACCCCTAGGAGATGAGTGGGCAGAAGTGGCTCCTCCGTTATGGCGGAGGAGCGTCACCCCACTGCCTCCGCAGCATAAAATCATGTAAAATAAAATAATAAAGCAGTTTTATAATATTTTTTTTCATGACTGGAGGTGGAGCCGAGCCCAGTCTTGGGGGCAAGGCCAAGGCAAGCATGGAGGGCACTTGCAGTGGTTTGGCTGGCTGTCTTAGCACAGCCAAAGCCTCATGTGCACTTATATGTCTCCAGGCTTGTGCATGGAGAGAACCTGGCACAGGCTTCCAGTCCCTCTTATCGCGTAAAACCTGCCCACTCCGCCCAATCCCGACACTGCTCTCATGATGGGTAATAATATTACCAGCATGAGAGAAGCGTCTGGATTGGCGCACGGGAGTCTGGTAGGCTGTCATCAGAAGAAGAGCTGCGAGCACCAAGGCGGCAGGCAGCAAGGCAGCAGGTAAGTTTTAATGTAATTTTCTTTATTATTACCCCACCACTTCCCCCTCCTGGCAGTTGGCACTGTCAGAGGAACGCATAAGTAAGTGCTAAAGTGGATGTAAATAGCATTTGTACCCATTTAAGCAATGCTCCCACTAGAAACTGAGGGCCTGAATCACAAAGGTAAACTTACACTTTTGTGTAAGTTTATGATTTTGCGATTCCCAAGGGAATTTACAAACAGTATCTTTACTACTGCCTATCTTTTTATGTGTGGAGTCTCCGCCATGAGTGTAGACTCTGCAGTCATAAAGATACTATTCCTAAAATTCCTTTGTGAATTGCAAAAAATCATAAACTTAAACAAAAGAGTAAGTTTAGGTTTGTGAATCAGGCCCTGAGTGTATTCTTTGTCTATAAGGTGAATATGGTACCGACCCATCCCTTTATTATTATTATTGACAAGCTTTTTTAAAGTTCTAGGTGTCATGGTGCTGGTATGTTGCTTTTTAACACATGACATCTTCTCAAGTCTGCCACAGAGAGTCTGGTCAGGATCAGGTTTCTACTTAGGGAAGAGCCAAGTTTTTAGGCTCTTCCTAAGCTGTACAGGTTTCCATTAGTTCTAAGAGGCGCTGGTAATTTGTACCATAGCCGAGCTGCCTTAACCTGAAAGGACTTACCGCCAGACCTTACCTTCCTGAAACTTGGAACACATACTAGGTTAGCTCACGAAGATCCAAGGCATCTCTGAGGCCTGTAGTGTCTGAAGTCAGAACTTTGGGGTACCCTATGGGTAACTTCCTTAAACTCTGATCGAAAGGGCAGAAGTGCAATTGCTAGATGTCTGACATGTATGATTTCAGCCAATTCAGAAAAGTATCTTCCACCCCTATCTCTTCCAGTCTGCCGAGTAGTATTTGTTGGTTGACATTATCGAAAACAGCTGATAGATCCAATAAAATCAATACTGCCACCTGCCCTCTGTCTACCATCATCCTCAGTTCTTCCCTTGCCTGAATTAGTGCTGTTTCGGCACCATGTGCTGGTCTAAAACCAGTCTGTTCAATTTCTAGGATGTTATGTTTTTCTAGATAGTTAGCTAATTTTTTGCTTACACATTTTTCTACAAACTTTACAGGGTATGGAAGCTGAGAGATTGGTCTGTAGTTACTGAGGTCATTTCTGTTTGCTGATGGTTTCTTCAGTAGCGGGGTAATTAATGCCTTTTTCCATACATATGGCACTGTGCCAGGGGACAGGGATTGATGCCATACCCTTAATACACCTGGGTACAGTTCATCCGCTGTTTTTTTCCAGAGTGACAGCTGGATTGGGTCTAGCAGAGAGAGCCTGAGGAGATGGACATGGCCAATGATCTAAACTCTCCTTCTCCCATAGTTTCCATATTTTCCAATATCCTTCAAATTTAGAAATACTCATAGATTTCTTATCAAATGAATCTATCAATTATTATTCCTTTAATGCTGATAAGTTTTAAATTAGTTGTTAGCACTTTAACTACATATAATGCCAACAATTGACCCATTTTTAGCACATAGGGCCTAATTTAGATCTAGCACACGGGTCACTCCGTAACAACTGTTCCAATTATCCCGTCCGCCGAAATATGAATCCATAGGATAGAATGGGATTTATATTTCGGCGGACGGAATATCCGTCACCATTGTGACGGAGTGACCCGTCCGCCGAGATCTAAATCAAGCCCATAGTTCGGTTTATCTTTTGAAGCTCATGATTAACATTATACTTCCTAAATAACTTCTTCTTCGGAGACCTAAATAGTGGTTGTATATATTGATAGGATCAAACCTACGAATATCTGACATCCTTATAAAACAAGAAATTATAAAAGGAACTTAGTGCAAATTACACTGGCATTGGTGTTTGCACAGCACTTACTCCAGCCTGGAGCTGAATTCACAAGCAAAATTGATTTGAAAACTATTCGCTCACATCAGTCCCAGTTACTTACTACCAAGTTCATCATTCTGTGAAAAGATACACATGACAACTTGAGCTGATGTTATTTGCACCTGTTGTCACCTTATGAGACTTACCATCTCTAATAGGGTAGTAGAAGTGATTAATTTGAGTCTGGGGTTTTTGGTGCTCAGCACCGGCACTTAATTGTTCAGCACCGGTACCCATGACAGTCTGCCACATGGTGTCGCTGTTTTTTTAATTCAGAGATGAGCACAAAAACTGTTGTTTATATTTCAATATACTTGAAGACTAGTACCTGCTTCCAAAGCCATTCTTTTAACTTTGGGGGTTCTGAAATTGTCAGAATTGTCACACTTGTAGGAGTGTGACTTATTAGTTATGCTGTTACTGTAATGTACAGCAGCAATGGGCGGTGCAAGCGGAAGTGGCCTGCTGACTAGAGCCCTGGCACTTATTGTTTTACAAATTAAGCACTGTAGACAACAAAGCTGTAGCAAGTAGTACTTTATGAAAAATGGCGGCCCTCAATCTGCTCTACATCTCGGTTTATTCTAGTTGTGTAAGAGCTGAGAGTGGACTCTCTTGCGCTGGGTGGGGCAGTCGGGGACCAGAGGTGTATCTCTAGAGTTGAGGGGTGCATAGCATGCATTGGCCTAGAAGGATCTGCACAGGCTCGCATACCTCTTCGTCCTTCATCTTGATCAGCTTCTCCGTTTCGCCATCCGGGGTGGGCAGGGGCAGGATGGGCAGCGGACTCTCTATCCGGTTGTCCTGAGTAAGTTTACTGCAAACAAAAAGAAACAAGCATTGGCATAGCCAATAGGTCAGGCTGATGGTTATTTACTTTCATGTGTTATTGCAAGCATATTCCACACAAATACAAGAAAAACACAGCAGCCTTATGCGTGCAGTAAACATTTAAAATATAAAAAAGCCATTACATACAATTTTAATAGCCCAGCATTGTTGATTCCCAGGAGCTAAGGGCACTTATAGTATTATATTTTTGCTCTCAAGGCACATCTGAGGAAAATGTGTTTCTTATGGATGCAAAAAAGTGTACTATTGGGTCTGAATTACTACACACTGAGGACATAGTTTAAACACAAAAGGCTGAGAAATAAAATAAAAATTGGTAAGGAACGGAAAGAAAAAAATATTTGCAATGTAAAATATTGGCCCTCCATTCCCGGCTCTGAACCTTTTTAGGTGAATGTGCACATGTGATGAGGCGAAATGGAGTCACTCATAGTGCAAGAAGCTGTTGACTAAAGCGGGCTGGCCCATTGGCCTGTGCTGTGCTCGGTGGAAGCAAATGTAAATAACAGTTACACAGACTAATGAATAACAAGTGCGACCCCAAAGCAACACCAGGCTTGTATGTATGTATGTATGTATGTATATATATATATATATATATATATTTATATATATATATATATATGTATATATATGTTTTGAACAATTGCAGGCTATCCAATCATTGAGAAATAATGATTCAATAATAATAAAGCCCTCTGATAAGGGTGGAAACATTGCTGTTTTTTCTTGTGAACATTACGTTGCAGAAGCCCTAAGCCAACTCGAAGACAAAGAATGCTATCTGCCAACAAATAAAACTGTCTATACAAATTGCATTAAGACTTTCAATCAACTATTAATGTCATGGAGGGAGGAGGGTATGATTGACACAGACAAATACAATTTTTTACTTTGTGAATATCCTGTAATCCCTACTTTCTATCACCTCCCCAAAATTCATAAAAATGCCAGTAGACCACCAGGGAGACCTATTGTTGCTTCTATCAACAGCCTGCTAGAGAATTGCTCTATCTATATAGACTCCTTTTTGACACCGTGGGTTAGAGATCTCAGTTCTTACATTAAGGACACTGGCGATTTTTTGAGAATCATTGAGGGTGTAAGTTGGGAGGAAGACATGCTTCTCATTACATTAGACATCACCAGCCTCCACACTTGCATTATTCATAAGGATGGTGTAGAGGCTGTTAAATGGTTTCTCAACAAACGACCCTTGAAATATATGAAACACAATGAGATGCTGTTGGCACTACTGACTTTCTGCCTTGAAAACAACATCTTTATTTTTTCAGGCCAACTTTACCAACAGCAGCGCGGGACGGCAATGGTCACGTGCTTCGCCCCCAGCTATGCAACTCTTTTCGTTGGCTGGTGGGAGAGGCACGTGGCCTGGAGGGATGTACCCGAACGATGGATGGATCACATCGTATTATGGGCCCGCTACATCGATGATCTGTTCATCGTGTGGAAGGGCATCCGTCTTGCTGCTGAGGAGTATGTAGCTTTCCTTAATTGCAACAGCCTCAATTTAAAATTCAGTGGCAATATCAGCAACACCAGTGTCTACTACCTGGATGTAGATGTCTATATAGAGAACTCTAGAATTCTGACTCGCTTGTATAGAAAACCCACAGCGGGAAATGCTGTACTTCATGCCAGGAGTGCCCACCCAAGGAGTATGATTAACAATATCCCCTATGGGGAACTCCTCCGTTTAAAAAGAAACTGTACAACCTCTAAAGAGTATGAAAAGGCAAGAGAAGAGGCCTTTCAGAGGTTTAAGAACAGAGGATATTCCCCAAACATTTTACACCAGGCATCTCATAAAACTGACAGAATAGACAGACTTCAATTACTGATACCCAAGATCCTTAAACCTGAAATTGAACCAACGGTCACCCCAGCCAGAATGATCACGCACTACAATGTTAAATCTTCAGAAGTGGTCCAAATATTTAAAAAGAACTGGCATATTCTTCAAACTGATATTATCCTTAAAAAAGTGATTCCAGTGTATCCATTGATAACATACAGACGCAGCAAATCTATAGGCGACCACCTAGTGCAAAGCCATTTTAGGTCGACTATACAGAAAACAACAAAGGTGAGAGGGTTCTATCCGTGCCTGAATTGGTAGGCATGCAAACATAGCCAGAAAGTACTAGATTATAACACTCTGGAAAGCGGTACAACAATAAGGAAAACAAGAAACATTAATCGACTTTTGAACTGCAATTCTGAATTTACTGTATATGTTTTGGAATGTCCTTGCCCCAAGAGATATGTGGGCAGCACTATCCATCCAGCCAAAAACGTATACTGGAACACATGCGAGCCATCACGAAAAAAGATCAGACTTACTCGGTGGCTCGTCATTTCGAGAAAATGCACAATAGTGATTGCAACCTATTACAGTTTTTCTGTATTGATCAGGTCCCCAAGAACGAAAGAGGAGGGGATAGGACCAGAGTATTGAGGGCTCTAGAATCCAAACACATCATTGATCTGCAAACCAGAGCCCCTCTAGGCCTCAACATCGACGAGGAACTATGGGCTCATTTGGAATGATGCTGTATGATCATATTAATCCATACTGCCCCTGGCTTCCTCTTACAGATCTTCTTTTAGCGACAGAATACCCTGTAGAGTAGTCCTTTTCCCAACAATTATGTTTTTCATTTCCATCAAGGCCCCGGTTTTCTTCACCTATTCCGTTATACAGGTTTTCCCATTCAGGGCGCAATTGTGGTAACCTGTTAGTACTCCAAGTGGTTGTAAAAGTGGCAATCAATTCATGATAAAAAGAGAGAGGAAATTAACCTTTTTCTCAAGCCGGCTTTTTAATATTAACTTTTCATAGGATAATTTTTCGCATTACAAGCTTAAATATTTATCAGATTTTTTTAACTATGAAATGTGTTTTTAACCACTTATCAATTGTATATATGTATATATAATAATGGAGTACTCATCATGTATTGACTTGCTTATGTCTGGAACAGGTTTAAAGATGGCCGCCGTGTATGCTACATTGAGTAGTAACTTTATCAAGCCATCTTCTATTTTCATGTTTTTAATCCACGTAATGCACGTTTGCACTTTATAATGGTGTCTCACACTTGGTTTCACTGACATCGAGAAAGGCAGATTGCCGAAACGTGTCTGTCAGTGTGGGGGGGGTTTTAGCACGATTAAAATCTTAAGCAAGGACCTGTGAGTGCTCTCCTTTTTATGCCGACCGAACGGTTTGGATGTGTGGAGAAATATGTATATATATATAATATATATATATATATATATATATATATATATATATATATATATATATTATTATATTATTATATGTAATTTTTATATAATTTTTATATAATTTATATAATTTTTTTTTATATAAGGTTGGCAAGTCAGCTAAAGCTGTCTTTAGAGCAGACCGAAAAAGAACATTAGGTTTATGTTGGCTATCACTGACGCTCTGTCAGACTATTCCTTGATCACACGCATGTTCACTGACCTTACACAAGAGAGGGAACACATGTTTATTTGCTCACTCTTAATCAACACACATGACAGCATACACATCCACTGTGGGCTAAAAATACACAAAGTAACAGGAATCAACATGCTTAAAGATAATTATAAGAAGTGACCAAAGTGTACAGACAGACGTGCTTACACCAAGCGTACTTACCATGCAGGTCACTCACAGAGACAGACAGTCGTACTCCTGAACGAGCTGCTTACAGCAGAGTACTGCCAGACTCTCAGACCAGTCACTCTCACAGAGGAGTACAGCCACACTCCTGGACCAGTTACTCACAGAGACGTACACTCATACTCCTGAACGAATCACTTACAGCGGAGTATAGCCGTACTCCTGAAACAGTCACTCTCACAAAGGAGTACAGTCATACTCCAGGACCAGTTACTCACAGAGACATACACCTGTACTCCTGAACGAGTCACTTACAGCAGAGTACAGCTGAACTCCTGGACCAGGTACTCACACAGGTGCACAGCAGTCCTCCTGGACCAGTAACTCACAGTCGTACTCCTAGCCTAGTGCCTCACAGATGTGTATAGCCAATGTATTCCTGGAAAAGTCACTCACAAAGGTGTACAACTTTACTCTTTTGACCACTCGCTCAGAGGCGTACAGTTGTACTCCTGATATAGTCACTCAAAGAAGTGCACAGTCACACTCCTGGACCAGCCACTCCCAGAGGTGTACAGCCATACCCCTGGCCCAGTAGCGGCCGTGCAGGGCGTGCTTGCTGGGCGGTGACGTGGGGCGGGGGAGGGGCAGGTTGGGGGGTAGTAAACACCGGAATACGGATGAATGCAGGTAAGTAGACAATTAAATCACTAAAACGAATTTCGTTGCGCGTCAATCACAGAGAGTTAGTGCTGTACTCCTGGACCAGCCACTGCCAGAGGTGTACAGCCATACCCCTGGCCCAGTAGCGGCCGTGCAGGGCGTGCTTGCTGGGCAGTGACGTGGGGCGGGGGAGGGGCAGGGTGGGGGGTAGTAAACACCGGAATACGGATGAATGCAGGTAAGTAGACAATTAAATCACTAAAACGAATTTCGTTGCGCGCGCTGCATCGCTGCATCGCCAAATGCGAATTATTATAATTTGATTTGTTCCTGCTGCGGCATCTTGTAGGGGCGGTGTGGGTCTGCTCTGCTCTCAAAGCAGGGGGTAGGAGTTGTGGGCACTCTGTGAGTGTGCAGTGACTGATTGGCTGGCCCTATTGGGCCAGCCAAACAGTTGTGCGTACTTTCCCTGTTCTCCATGCAGTCTGCATTATAACCTGGGTGGAGACCATGCCCAGGCTCCCATTCCCTGACTGAGCGCCGAACTACGGTGCTCAGACCAATTACAACGCTGCATTGCAGCATTGTGATTGGCAATGGGGAGCCTGGGTGCTTCATGCTTCCTGTTTACACTGAAGAAGCCACGAAGAGGACGGAGGAGAGGCGGTGGCCGGCCGGCATGTAGTTGATTAATTTTAACCCCCCCCAACCTCTCCCGTCCCCGTCCTACTACTGCTTCCCGGGAGCAGTCGCCACTGCACTCACAGAGACGTACAGCCGTACTCCGGGCCCAGTCACTAGCAGATGGTTAGAGCCGTACTCCTGGACCAATCACTCAGAGAGACGTACAGCTATACTCCTGGCCCTGTCCCTCACAGAGGATAAGAGCTGTACTCCTGGACCAGGAGTACCAGAGGTATACAGCATACTCCTGGACCTGTCAATCACAGAGGGTTAGAGCTGTACTCCTGGACCAATCACTCGCTGAGATGTACATCTATACTCCTGGCCCCGTCAATAACAGAGGGTAAGAGCTGTACTCCTGGACCAGGAGTACCAGAGGTATACAGCATACTCCTGGATCTGTCAATCACAGAGGGTTAGAGCTGTACTCCTGGACCAGGAGTATCAGAGGTATACAGCCATACTACATGCTGAGTCATTCACAGAGACATAAGGCCGCACGCCTGGGCCACTCACTCAAAGAGGGATATATATACATTCACCCTCCTTGAGCAGTCACAGACTGACATATGCTAGGCAGGGCACTTGGGAAGTGCTGGCTTAGATGTGGGATCCCTTACTCTGGGGTATGGGACTTAGGGTACAAGAGCCACGTTGGAATTGGCATTGCTCTCCCCTATTGAGATACTATACTGACCACTGACTCTGTGAGGGCTTCTAAGCTGGAGGGTGGGGTCGGTTACAGAGCCCCCCTGAAGGCCCTGTACAGGCTTGCATCCTGCAGGGCTGGTGTCGTTCCAGTGGTCCAGTGCCTCGGATAGGTACACAGAGCCCTACCTGATCAACTGCTGGATACACTGGACCCCGTAGTACGGGATTATATCCTGCAGGGCTGGCGTCGGTCCAGTGCCGGTCTAGTGGTCCAGTGTCTAGTGGTAGGTACACAGAGCTCTACCTGGTCATCTGCTGGATGCACTGGGCCCGGTAGTACGGGCTGGCTTCCTGCAGGGCTGGTGTTGGTCTAGTGGGCCAGTGCCTCTGATAGGTATACAGAGCCCTACCTGGTCATCTGCTGAATGCACTGGGCCCGGTAGTTTTCATAGTGCACGTCACAGGTGACATCCTTCAGGTCATGCATGTGCGTCCGGATCAGCATGTTCCGCAGCTTCACAAAGTCGCAGTGTGCTTGGTTCTCCACTACAGAAAGAAGGGTAAGACAAGGTCACGGGTCAGATATCACTGCCACAGAACAGCCTCTATAACCACAAACCACCACTTCAAATAGCATCTCTCTCAGTATAGCTTAAACACTCGCTCAGAAGGTCCTGATTACTTACCGGTAATCCTCATTACTGTTAGTCCTACTCGTCCTCGACCCAGTCATAACACGGGAGGTAGTATCCAATCATAGGCAGGAAACAAAACAGGAACCGCTTGCTAACCCCACCTATAGTCCTGCTATGGGCTATAATACAATAGCTAAAACTCTGCATTACCTGACATGCCAAGCACCACAAAGGCCTGACAATGGGAGGGTGGGGTGGAAGTATGACTGGGTTGAGGACGAGTAGGACTAAGAGTAATGAGGATTACTGGTAAGTAATCAGGACATTACCTCTAAGTCCCTTGTCCTAGACTCAGTCATAACACATAAACCCTACCAAAGAAGACGCCCAACATTGAAGGCCTTTGCAACACCAGTAGAAACAAACCAGACATCACACAGGAGAGATGCGCACCACAGTGAATTTAATGGCATGAGCAACAAATCAAAGAGGAGCAGCAAGCTCCACAGCACGCAAAACACCACTCCCAAAATTCAAATGGTCACTCAGAACGCAACTCAAACGGTAATGTCTAATAAAGGTAGACTCAGAAGCCCAAGTCCCAGCACAACAGATTTCATCCAACGCCACCCCATTAAAAGTGGCCCAGTATGCCGAGACCCCACGAGTGGGCGGGCCTAGACACCCGAAGGACACGGCAAACCAGAGCCCTGATATGCCAAAGAAATTGTGTTTTTAATCCAACAACCTGAGGTCAGACGAGAGGCAGCCTTCCCACGGCCCTCATGACCAAAAGTCACAAACAGACTGTCAGAAGCACGAAAAACAGCAGGCCTGTCCACATACACAGAGAAAGCATGTTTCATGTCCAGAGTGTGCAACAAGTGTTCCTCAGGAGAAGGAGTAGGGCAAAAAGAAGGCAACACCAGTTCCTGGGAAGTATGAAACTTAGAACGAATCTTAGGAAGAAACCCAGACTCCAAGCATAATACCATTGCATCGTCCATAAACCTCAAAAAAGGAGGGGAATATTGTAAAGCAGAAAGTTCACCCAACCTCCTGGCCGACATGATAGCCACCAGGAAAGCCACCTTAAAAGGAAGGGTGGGCGGAGTTGGCCCAGTGCCACTATGAGGAATTCCGCGGAGTTGCCTAAAAACTCAGTGGGATTCCGCTCCGCCCTATGCACTCAGACCTGGAGGGTTCCTGACCCCCAGACTGCCACCTGCTTTACCAGCTTACTTCTGCCCTCACCCGTGGCGGTGATCCGCAGTTTTTCTTCTCCAGAGTCCAGGCCTTCCTGACTCGTGGCTGGGTCGTAACTAATGAAACCCGTTTGCTGCAGGACTCGCGATGACTGCGCATGCATGCGCATGGAGAGTGGAGACCTTATCCCGTTCTCCACTCTCCATGTGCACGCATGTGCAGTCCTTGCAAGTCCTGCAGCAAAGGGGTTTCATTATTACAGCCCAGGCCTGGAGGAGAAGAAGAATCCTGCACCGCCGAGGAGGAGGAGACTGCCCGGGCACGGAGAACGACACGCCGAGACCCAGGTAATGAGGACTCGAGCAGGAGCAGGGCTTGGTTCCTTAGTCTTGACCCTCACTGTATAAATTATTATTTACAATACCCATGTATGAAAATATATTGGGGTAGGTTTTTGTTCTTAATTTTACACGATGTTTTGTATGTGGCAAATCACTTTTAAAAAATTGCTTTTTGAGAATTAACTATGTACGTCACACACGGTGCCATTTTATTTTTTAAATGCTTTCATAATATCTTATAATGTTTATCGCATTCCCCCAGGCAGGCTACAGGAAGGGGAAAAAAATATATGTTTTATTAGACAACACAGTGTACATGTGCATTAAATAATTACAAATGATTTTTCAGCACACTGTGCACTGTCACCAACCAATCGGATGTACACTGTCGACTGTAAAAAGTCTGCCCAGGGACAGGAAGGAACAAGGCCAGACTGCAGTATCATAATGGCTGGTACCGCATTGCCCACACAACCTGCTGAGTGGCAGGTGCTGACTGCGCTGATGTCCGTAGGCGACAAAGAAATTTTAGCTAGCGCAGCATCTGACATCAATACGTATGGATCTCTGTGGATTACTAACCTGATACAACATGAAAACCCTCACTCTCTGTCACATCTGGATTCTATAGTCAGCTGTAGCCACAGTACAACAGCAATGCATTAATATTGCTAAGACACAAATAAACAATTCTCATACTAATGGCTCGTGCTGCTGGTGTGTCTATGCTCGGTAATTCCTGCACTGGTATGTTTGTACATGCACTCGAACAAAAATGCTTCTAAAGCATGTCACACACGATGAGCACTGTGCGCGTCAACCTGCAGTGCCAGGCGTGTATTAAACAAGAGCGTTTGGGTGGGCGGCAGGGGCAAACTTCGCCATGCGGCGGAATCTGAGATTTTTTTGCCGAACTTTGCGCTCCCAGCGGAGCGTGGAGTTGGCAAAACTCTGCAAACTCTGCTGTTGGAGCAGAGTTCGCCACCCATCCTTACTTAAAAGGCAAGAATTTCACTGCCACAGTCAACAAAGGCTCAAAAGGAGAGGGCTGAAGAGCACACAGGAGCAGAAAAAGATCGCATGCAGGCACAGAAGAACGGACAGCAGCGGAGGAGAGAGAGAAACTCCGGAACAACTGGTAAACCAAAAGCCCATCCACAGAGGCCAAGGAAGCCAGATCCCTGAAGGCCCTGATAGCAGCCCACTGGCCTTTCAAAGTAGAGACCGCAAAACCCTTACTGAAACCATCCAAAACAAACTGCAGAACGGCAGAGATAGAGCAAGCAGTAGAAGACAGAGCATGAAGAGAACACCATTTATCAAAAGCAAACCAAAGCTTAGAATAGGAAGACAGAGTGGACAACCTCCGGGAACCCTGCAACACAGATATAATGTGGTCCGGCAAACTCTGCATACCTAACGTCTGCCGCTAAACCTCCAGATCGCTAAGGTGAGAGGGACCAGCAGGTGAGGAGAGGAAGATCTCAGACGAGACAGACTTTGTGGCAAGATCCAAGGAGGACCCACTGCAAAACTCAACAACAATGGGAACCACGACCTCCGAGGCCAGTAGGGCAACACCACCACCACATGGGCCTCCACCCGCTGGACTTTCAACAGAAACGCTGGAATGAGAGGAAACGGAGGGAAGGCATACAGGAACCACTGAGGCCATGTCAGAGACAAGACCTCCACACCCCACACTCCCCTCCCTGGAACCTTGGAACAAAAGAGGGGCAGGAGAGCATTGGTCCTGGAGGCAAATAAAACCATCTTTGGACATCCGAACTTCTGGCAAATCAAGCGGAACACCCTGGGCGACAGACACAATGTTTGAGAGGATGGAAACCTGCTGCTCAGGGCATCTGACACCACATTGTCCGTGCCCCTGATGTGCTGAGCAGAAATGGCCTGGAGATGCTGCTCCGCCCAATTCGCCACAGCACAGGCCACCTGATTCAAAAAATGACTGTGAGTGCTGCCCTGATGTTTCTTGTAGGCCACAGTCACTGTGTTGTCGGACCGTACCAGCACATTGTAACCTGACAGGTGATCCTGGAAGTACTGAAGAGCCCTCTCCACAGCCGACAGTTCCTTCCAGTTGGAGTTGCACCTGGTATCCGACCCGTGCCAACGAGCCTGAACGGCCCAATGACCCAGAGTCGCACTCCAACCCAGCGCACTGGCATCCGTCGTCAGCACCAACGGCGGCGAAAGATGCATCCACATGCCCCTGGAGAGATTGAAAGAATCCAGCCACCACTGCAGGCTGCGCACTACAACCGGAGACACCGGGATCTCCAAAGACAAATCCTGAAGCGGGAAACAAACAAACCAGTGAAGGTGCCACAACAAAGGTCGAGGATGCAACCTGGCCACAGAACCGTGAACACTGAGGCCGCCATGTGCCCCTGCACCTCCATCCAACGAAGCAGAGGAGCCAAGGGCCGAGACAACGGAGCACTTAAAGTCTGCAGATGCAGGATCCTGGATTGAGGCAGAAACACTTTGCCCAGAACAGTCAAACTCCGCCCCTATAAAAGACCTCCTGGTGGAAGGGTGAAGATTGCATTTCTGAAAGTTCAGGAGCAACCCATGGCTTTCCAGCATACGCATGGTCAAGTCCAGATGTTGATGCATCACCAGAGCAGATGGGGCCTATAGCAGCCAGTCGTCCAGGTATGGAAACACAGAGACCCCTGGAGGTTAAGGTGAGCGACCAGGGGAGCCACTACCTTGGTAAAGACTCTCGGTGACGACCGCAGGCCGAAGGGAAGGGCACAAAACTGCCATTGCTGACTCTGCAGAGTGGACCGCAGATACTTATGGAATCCCAACGCCATAGGCACATGGAGATAAGCATCCTGAAGATCCAAGATAGTCATCACACAGCCTACCTGAATCAATGGGATTACAAGTTGCAGGGTCTCCATCATGAACGGGACCTGCCAGACATCCCTGTTCAGGGGCTTGAGGGTAATCACTATCCGGAAACCCCCTGTAACTTTTGGGACCAGAAAGACAACCAAATAATTGCCCAGACCCCTTTCCGACCTCAGAACAGGGACAATCGCCTTCTTCTGGAGCAGCAACCAAACCCCCTCCAACAGAGCCGACAGCTGGAGAGCAGCCCTCGGAATCAGTGTCCGAACAGTGCCAGACGCGGAGGACAGTAACTCGATCTGCAGCAACAGCACTGCTGACCGGGAGACCAACCAAGCACAGCAAGCAGGGCTCCCGGCAGCCACTAATACTCACGGAGTCCACAAGACATCTCCATGCGTCCCAGCTCCAAAAGGCTCCCACGACGGCCCCCAGGCGCTCCCAAAGTCCAGCAGAAGGAGAAACCGGAGACAACCACATTGGAGGTAATAGCCCAGCAGTCACCTCAGCGTCCCCCGTCCTGTCAGAGACAGGAAACAAAACAGGTAACGCTGAGTTCTGGCTATTGTATTATAGCCCTTAGCAGGACTGCGGGTGGGGTTAGCAAGCGTTTCCTGCTTTGTTTCCTGTCTATGATTGGATACTATCTCACATGTTATGACTGGTTGGAGGACGAGGGACGTAGAGGTAATGTCTTCTGACATAGAACCAAACTTCCTGATGACATCACTGGATGGTGTTGAAACAATGCCTCGAAGGGCAAAACTGTGATGTCATCACTCTGCGCGAGAACTCTTCAAAACGCACACAGCCTAGTGCACTACGCAGTTGCAATATCAGTAAAAATGAGAGTACCACGGCTGCCCGCGGCCCACGCAGGGGGCCACCCTAAAAGAGCGGCCCTTTAGTGCCATTTGGGCACTAACCCACCCCTCTAATACCGGGACTCGGGGAGGAGTCCCCCTTACCTGAGGCGCGCTAGGCGCGTCACATCCGGCGCGCCGAGGAGGCGGGGCGGGTATTTATGCCTCCCCCGGCCATCCTGGCGTCCTCTTTCGCGCAGGGCACGCCGTCTGCTGTGCCTCTCGTCCGGGCGTGCATCACCACGGGGTCCTTTCCCTCACAGGCCGGGGTCTTCGTCGTGCCATCTTTGTCCGTCGGGGTGATTAAGGTGAGTCAGGGTTGAGTGTGTTGTCCCTGCCTCTTGCTTGGTGTATCTTCAGCTGCCTTCAGGCTGTACCAATTTATCAGCCGTTGGTGGCGTGGCGCGAGAGACCCCAGTTGTGACCCCGAGGTTATGGTGGTTTGGGAGCCATTCAGGCAATTTGCGGGGCTCGTTTGCATAGCAGAGAAGGGCATTGCGCATAGACACCGGCGCACAGAGTAGCTAGGCACCAGCTCAGCAAGCCATTTGCGGCGGACTTGGCATAATTAGCACGGACAGTCAGTGAAGGCTGAGCGGTACTTCAATGAACATGGAAGGGCTCGGGTGAGTTGCGCCGCCATGGGGGAGGGGGCGCTGTCATCGTGGCATGGCGTGACCTCGAGGAGTAGGTGCAGGGGGGGATTGGCAGGGAGGGGGCTGCCGCCTAGTCCGGTCACAGTGGTTTTGGGGAGAGGATGCAGCTCTCTGCCACAGCTGCCGACCTTAGCACTGAGGAACAGGGTTCAGGCCTCGGCGTCTCCAGCATGCTCGGATTCTGGGCAAAATCACTTACCCCCCCCGTGCCCTGTGCTTCCCCGTGGATGATAACCAATTGCAATAGACGGGGGGCCCCTCTTGTTTAATGTAGCTATCATGTTCCCCCCGCATCGTATTATGCCATAGGCAGGAAAAATCTGAGCTCGCCGTTGTAAACCCCACCCTCCTCTGTCTGAAATACGGATAGAGAGGGAGCAGCATGCCGATGCAGGACAGCGGTCGAGTGCGGCCATGGGTTATTGCACTGTGCGATCGGCGTCGGTGCAATAAGAGCACAGCACGAGAAACCAGCGGCATGGGTTAAGGGCCCGCGTCCTGGTCTTGTATGGCCTGCAGTAAACTTTTCTTGGTTATCTCCATGAGCCTTAGCCCTCTGCCGTGGCTTGTGGGGCGGGCGGTGGAAGTGTAGCTCGGCATTGTTCGCCAAGAGTCTATAGTTTCTGTGCATCTTTTCTGGGGTGTTGTGGTACCTACCTCCGTTGGGCACCCCACCACTTCCCAAATTTCGGCCGGCTGCTGCGGCATCGTCACCTGCAATCCCCAGTTCCCTGCATGGCACTACCCCCGGTCCGACACGGAGCAAATGTTCTCACGGGCTCCGGCCGCACCGGGGCCCAGGCAAGTACCATTTGCGGCTGAACACGCTGTCACAGCAGGTCGAGCGGAGGAGCGTCGGGGTCCACAATGGGTCAGGTGAGCTAGCCATAGTTTTGGCCCCCGCATGGTGGAGCGTCGCTGGAGTCCATATATATGCTCCACCATATTCTGTTATTACTGCCTCTGCTCCTCTCCATCGGGCGGTGGGCCTACCCCTCCCTCCCCTTTGTCCTGCAGCCACCTTTCCTGTAGGCATTGCAGGGGTAGTACCAATATCCATGCGAACATCAAAGCGGGTTATGTCCCCCTCCCTGGTCGGGGCTGAGGGTGCTGCGGACCGGGAGGCGCTTTGTCCCGTCGCATGTTTGGTTATGCAGGGGTGTGAACCGGGGGTCCAGGGTTTGATCCTCGGGCGAGCCGGAGGCGCGTCCTTGGGGGTGCAATACATGGTGTTGTTGGTATGTGGCGTAGCGGGTTGCGCGCGCCGCCTTCCGCCTCGGTAGTGCACGTAGGGGTGACCTCGTCGGCCCCTGAGGTGGGGAGCGGGGTACGGGTGCTGTGGCCCGAACATGGATAGGCCCGTCTTTGGTTCTGTGGTCCAAACGGTTAACTCGTATTGTTTTCCCCGCTCCTTTTTTATGTCTTTACTTTTCATCTAAATGGTAATAGATGTCCAGCGCTGAAAGGGGAGACGGTTATGCCCGGTTTGAACACTTAAGTTGTTTGGTAAACTTGTATTAAGTGCATATGTCAAAATAACAAGGAAGGCAAACATTGTGTTTGGCTTTGAACGGTTAATCTGTGTTACTTTGCATTCCATGGTGCTCTTCGCCTGCATGCTCCCTGCTTTCCGTTGCTGTTTTGTCAGTAAGGACCTCCTAGCCCTGTGTTGGGTTGAGTCACGGCGCTATGCCTTAGAGAGGGAGCCTTGTGTGTAAATGTTTGATGTGGTCCAAACGGTTAATTAAGAGTGTTTTGCCTGCCTTGGTAGGTAGGCGGTAGCGTGGCCCCCCGCCCTGCCCATTGTTGCTAGCGTGAGGGGCTGGGGAGTGCCTATTTAGAGGAAGGGTGTTGTTGTCCTGGCTGATGGTGGAATGGATACCGGCTGTGGGTGAGTTTTCTGGTTGTACCTGCCGGGGCATTAAGGTGCCGTTGGTACCCAAATTCGGTTCGGGCTGGGGGCTGCCAGTGGGGGGAAATTGTAGTGGTGAAAGCGAGCAGCGATGGCGGGACATCGCTGTTGTTGCTCGGCTCCTTGGTGGCACAGCGTATTCAGAATCAGTTGCAGTCTTGTGCTTTCTCAGCGAACATTTCTCGAGTAGTTGGGCTGCGCGCTGGAGTTCCTACAGCGGTCGTCCTCAAGGGCACCCCATCCCGCAGGTCTGGCCAGGTCAATCCTCACGACCATCTCTGTCTTCCAGATCGATTGGCGCTTTTGTGGGGGGGGCTCCGGGTTCGGGGTGTGGCCGCAGCGAAGGGGCATCCGGCGAAATTGTCAATTTAACAGCGTGGCTGATTGGCCAAGCCGGGGCCTAGGAAGTGGTTGAGGATTAACTGAAGCTAACTTTAAGGCGAGGCGTAAGACGTAGTTGCTTTATTTAGTAGGCTTGTTGCGGAGGAGATAAGGTTTCGCGGTTACTGACATTGGGGGGCGCTGATGTTCAGTCATAGTATCGCAGCAATTGTTTATGGTCGTCTGGGCGCACAAGTACTGATGAATGCCTTCTCTCTGTTGGCAAATGCAATGGCAAGGCACTGCCTTTTTCAGGACGCGTGGGGGGCTCTGACGCATTAAAACACGGCATCCTGATGGTTTGAGGTCAGGAGGGCAGTTACTTGTAACCAACAGCACATGCTGTAGGACCACCAGCCGCCCTGGGCCAAAATTATTGGGTGCACCTGTTTGAAACAGGCTTTTAATTTATGATACAGTTCAGCTCTTTCATGTCCACTTTGGGGAAGGTTACTGACCGTGCATATACACACTCGTCCAAATTCCGAATGTGTTTACATCCAATATTCGGGGACGGTGACGTGCTTTCAATACTGTAACACAGCAGCAGCTCACTAATATTACTGAAAATATTTGTCATTAATACACTCAAGTCACTGCACGCCATATTTACTATTTACAAAATTGTCTTCAAGGGCGGATGTAACGCTTGTAGCAGCGAGACTCCCAACGTCCCACCTTTTTTATACCCTCTGGTCCCATGCCTGCCTTAAATGCAGCTGTGGCCGCCCCGATCCTGAAGGAGTGGCTGGAGTATTTTTTGTCAGGATGAGCAAGACCCGCTAGTGCCAGACAATCCTTCATTATGCTTCTATCTGAAATTTGGTCAGGGGCCCCTGTGAATAGGTCTTTGGGTTCCTCCACTGGTCTGAGAGGTCAATAAAATATAAGCCTATGCTTATACAAACCAATCGGTATTTTCCTCCTGTGGAGTTCGGGCCAGTTGGGCGGACACACCTCTAACTTCAATTATAGCAGACTGGTTACTCAGCAGCAGTTGCGTCGCTATGCAGTTTAGTTCCAAACACTGTTCGTGCTAGGAGCATGGAGATGTGTTAGTGTCAGTTGGTGTAGGACAAATAGGGAAGGAGGTGTGTAGTTTCAATGCAAGTGTTTTAGGTGGTCAAGGGGTGGTGTTGACTGTTGCAATATCAGAAGAGTATCTAAGGACACCAAAGTCCCCCTGTGTTCCTGCGTCAAAGCCCAACTATGTCCGTTGAAAAGCTCTGGCTGATGTTTACTGCTCAGCACTAGCAATAAAAAGATGCTAGATAAATGGGCAAACATTTTTTTAAGTGTCAATTTGTGTTAAAGAAAGGCAGTAACTAGCGAGCCCTGCTCTGCTCAACTTTAAGAACATCTTTAATTTTAAAGACATTGTGCAGTAAATGTGTAAAATATGATCGTCTCTTCAAAATTCATAAAGTATTTAATTAACTTGCAGAACTTTTCACCTTAGGATATCAGTGCATTGACAAGTCGTATTTAAAGTGAGGGTTTCAATGTTAATTTACGAACATTAATTCTTCCCTCCTCCCTGACAATAAGATCAATGGTGAGCAAGAGGTAAATCAGTTGATATGTGCACTCTTTGGGTGACCTGGGTTCCTATTATAAATGAACAACATTATAGTTTATTAAATTAAACACAGGAACAGGTTGTGTACAAGGTCATTTATTTGAGGTCCTCTTAATTGTGATAAAGGAGAAAAAATGCATATCATCGACAGTTCTGATGGCTTAGGGAGCGGCGAATGCTTGGTCCGCTCGCATTGACAGGTGATTTATGCGTGGGCTTAGCTTTGCATGCTACCCTGCAGTGGCTTTACTGACCAGGGTTAGGCAGTGGATAGTGTTGCAAGCACGCGCTCAGAGATGGGTCCTTCGATGCCATTATTAATCTTAAACTCGGTCAGTGTACAGGCCAAGGAACGGCGGCATGCCCCCCGGGTGCTGGGGATGGTTTGTTGGTTGGCAGCTTTTCAGATGTTTGTCGCAAGCTTGCACATGCTGTTGTTTCCGCAGAGTTTGGGGCAGGTTAGCATCCCCACCTTGTCTCCGCGGGGTTGATGTGTCTTTCGGGTCTTTATGATCAAGTAGAGCTATTAACGATTGTGTTAGAAATGGGGGTCTCTAGTTGGCAATGGCTGGCCACTGTCCAAGTAGGGACCCTTCTTCCTAAGTCAGAGTGAGAGGGCTACCCTCCTTGATACCCCTGCTCAACCCTGTGGTAACGTAGCACGAGCAGGTAGGCTTATCTCAGAGGCAGTGTGTGAAGCATTTATGACCATACACAGTAACACAGTGAGGCACACTACAAAGGGACACCACACAAGTAGTTATAAAAAATAAGTATCTTTATATATATATAGACTTATCACAAGACCAATAACTGTAAAAGCCACAATACTGTCAAAAATAGGATTGCTGTTGAAGGGCTGTCAAAAAATAGTTCAACGGTTGCAAAAATAAGGTTCAATTTCAAAGCAGTGGTCCCTGCGACCCTTTCTCTCACAAAGTACCTGGAGATAAGCAGCAAAGCCAACAAAATATCGCAAAGAAGGTGTAGCGAGGAATCTCGGCACGCGAGGCCGGCGATGCGTTGAAATCCTTGCCGCAAGGGAGGATGATGCGCCGATCTGCGTGATGCGTGCGGAGACGATGCGACAAACTTCTGCACGCTGGACCGCCGATGCGATGACTTTCTTGCCGCGAGGGAGAAGTCGATGCGACGATCCTGTTGCGTTGTGCGATAGTGTTGCGATGCGAAGAGAAGACGCTCCGCGAGGGAGCGACGAAATTCGGTGCGATGCGATCAAAATGGCGGACGCACGGCATCCGCAATGCGATGTCTTGAAGCGATGATTTCTTTAGGGGTTGCGAGCGCGCGGCGATAGCAGCGCGATGATTTTTCCAGCGCGTCTCGGCTGCAGCGGCTCGCAAAGGGGCGTTAGCGATGGTTTCGTGTTGCGAGCACTCAGCGGCAGCAGCGCGATGATTTTCCCAGCGCTCTCGACTGCAGCGGCTCGCAAATGTGCGTTAGCGTCGATTTCCAGCACTCTTTTCTCTGAAGCAAACTAGAGGCCCTGGAACTCACAGGAGCCTCATCAGCAGATAGCAGTCCTCGCAGGGAGGAAGCAGGAGGTTGGTGGTGGAGTCTGATGTGCCTGAGACTTCAGCAGGAGGCTAGCTCTTTTCCTAGCCCTAGGGTAATTGCTGTAACAAAAATAAAAGTTCTCTCAAAAGTCCTTTTCCCTCTTCTTCAAGGTCCAGTGGTCACTGCTGCAGGCCAGTGCAAGAAACAACACACAAGCACAAGGACAGTCACTTCCTGCAGATTCCTCCAGTGGCACGGACAGAGTTTCCTCTCCAGATCCAGGGGCAATACAAAATGTAGGGGTTTGAGCACAGATATTTATACCCCAAAAGTCTTTGTTCTCAGAATCTACAAGTCACTGAACCTAGCCAGAACCAGTTCTGCTCAGCCCTGGAGCACTTTGTTTACCAGGCTGCATCCTTCCTTTCAGAAAGAGGGGGTCTGCTAGTAGACACACAGTAGGAGGTGGAGCCAGCATTCACCTTGCCAGGCACAGCCCTATTCAGGTCAAGGAGCCACCCCTCCCCATACTCTAAATGCAGATCTCTCTATTCAACCCAGGTCTGACTCAGCCTGCCCTGTCCCTCCAAAACCAGACAGCCAATACACATAACAGCAGAGCACACTGGAAGGCTTAGGCAAGAAAATACCTACTTTCTAAAAGTGGTATTTTCAAACACAGAATATAAAAATAAACTTCACTAAAAGATGTATTTTAATATTCTGAGCTCAAGCATACTAAATTCGTTTTTCTACCATGTTCCTGGGGTCAGTTAGGACTATAGCATGTAATAGTCAAACTGCCCATTCTGGCCTATGAGGAACAGGTAGCCTTACAGTAGTGAAAAACGAAATTGGGTGTAATTCACTTACCAGGACATGCTACACACACCAAGGCATGTCCTACCTTACACATAACATGCACCCTACC
This sequence comes from Calotriton arnoldi, assembly GCA_963921515.1. Classification (NCBI taxonomy): domain Eukaryota; kingdom Metazoa; phylum Chordata; class Amphibia; order Caudata; family Salamandridae; genus Calotriton; species Calotriton arnoldi. The sequence goes on along the minus strand of CAWUFW010002387.1, from coordinate 623,379 downwards.
ATAGGGGTGACTTACATGATGCCAAGGGAAGGTTCAGGGGCTGGGAAGTGGGTGCACTTCACAGCCAAGGCGGCAGTCCTGAACTGCACACAGACACTGCAGTGGCAGGTCTGAGACACACTTTACAAGCTGCTTCTGTGGGTGGCACAAATCAGTGCTGCAGGCCCACCAGCAGCATTTGGTTTACCAGCCCTGGGCACACACAGGCCACACTACTAGGGACTAACAGGTAAACCAAATAAGCCAATCAGGGATATACCAATTCACATAGACATATTTACACAGGGAGAGCATATGCACTTTAGCACTGAACAGCAGTGGTAAAGTGCCCAGAATCATAAAACCAACAGAAACAGGTCAGCAAAAATACAGGAGGCAGGCAAAAAGTTTAGGGGTGACCCTGCAAAAAGGGCCATTTCCAACAGATTGGTATAGCGGGACATTGGAATGCCAGGTTAGAATCCAAGTGATTATAGAGCAAGTGTTCCGTGTTCGGAGCCTAGTATATGCAGGCGTGAGTAAGAATGGTAGCTGCCAGTTCAATCTTGCATCACTCTAAAGTCAAGAGAATAGGCATTTCTTTAAGTGTGAAATAGGCCCCATACAGGGCTTAGAGGGAACATTCACCTAGGCGAACCAGGACTGTGTAAACTAGTATGATCCGGGTCGGTTTGAGCGCGGCAAGTGTAGGCAGTCCTTGCTGGGGTGGGAACTAAAGCCCAAAGGCCGGGCATCAGCTTTGGCGTCCTGGGCCTCTCAAAGGGAGGGTTCAAGTCCCCCGCCAGAGGCGACAGGGCCATCTTTACTACAAACCCCGGTGGGGTTGCCTGTTAAATTGTGTGCTATGACCCAATTAATGCCCCCAGGCAACAGTTCTGAGAAGCATTCCCTCAAGTTAAGAAAGGGCAGCTGTTGGTACATAATTATCAGTGAGTGGGGTAACATAGATCGGTTTTCGTGCCATTCCGGCTACGGGAGCACGCACGCTTTACAAATAGTCAATTATGTTATGCTCCAATAAGCGCAATACACAGAAACTGTAAGAGTATTAGTAAGGTGGGTTTGGAGATCTCTTGACTTCTGCCTGCAATGGCACACCTTGTCATGAGTTGCCTGGGCAAAGGTACGGCACTCCTGCCCGGCAGCATTGAAAACTCTTCCACTCATCAGCCTGTACCCTGGTACTGGGGGATATCCAAGTAAGGGCAAACTAGGGCTTAGTCACCCGCGAAAGGATAGGCACAAACTTTCAGAACTGGGGGTTTCTCATGGGGCACACTTCCTGTGCCTTGTGTATTCAGCCGGCTGTTTTATCTCTTCATAGAGAAGAGGGATGTGGGGCACCTAGTTGCTCTCAGCATGGCACATTAAGGTGGGCGCAAACCGGGATGTTACCCATTAATGTCGCGACTGCACACGGTGCTAGCAGTTAAGCAAATGAGAAGTCCCCTCAGAAGGAGCTGAACAGGCGTAATTTCTGTAAGACAGGAGGGATTCATGGCAAATACAGGAGGACACACTTGCTATTATCACTTATTCCTGGTTCATCAGATAGTTCATCCTGTCAGGTGTTTTTCAGGGACACACTAGGGCATTAAGTGAGCTGCATAAGGTAGCAAGGTAACGTGCTGTGAGGCAGTGTGGTCTCAGCAGACCCACAAAAGGGGGCTGCGGCAATACTTTAAACTGGGAACCTTAGATTCTAACAGTATCATTGGTAATATACACATGACCCCCCCTGGTATTGTGGGGTTTGTATGTCCCATCCTGCATTTTAAGGTGACTAGAAGGGAAGCTGAATGCGGACTTGAATTTGTGGAGGGCAATCATTCCAGGGATACCGAGGTGAACTAGGTCTATAGCTGGATTGAGCTCCAAGGGTCACGGGATCGAGCTTTAGTTAAAGCAAGCCAAAGGGTCCGGTGCAAATGTCTGGGCAACTGCAACAGAGTATGGGCTCCCTGCTCTAAGGGCAGGTTTTGGGTTGCTTCAGTTAAGCACTATATCCTCTGCCCTGGTAGCCCCAGTAGATAGGCTGGTTGTGGAAGCGGTCATCTAACAAGGGTGATGCTGTCCCACAAATTGGGGAAAAGGGTGTTCAAGCACTTAAAATACTGGAGGTTTGCAACTACAGGTTGCAGGAAGTGGGAGCCTACATTAGCCTCAAGGGTAATATGGCTATGGTAAGAGTAGAGTTCCCTCCTGGGAGGCCATCATATTCCTACAGGTAATGTGAGGCAGTTGCTCTTCCCGGAGAAGGATAAATTGCTCCATGCGGTTTTCCCAGACGCAGTTTGTCTGGATGGGGACCCCCGGAATGAGATGGAGCAGCTCCGAACAGATTGGAGCAGAGACTGGCTAGGGGGGGAAGGTCTCCCTAACATCTTGGTGATCCACTTAGGAGGCTATGCCCTCACTGCCATGGGTAGGGCGGCATTGTTGCAAGCAATGAAGGGACTTAGGTGAGATCAGCAAATACATGGGTCAATGTGAGCGCTGGTGGTCTGAGATGATCCCCCGCAGAGTGGGGCACGGGGCTAAGTCTGAGGAGGCTGTTGAACATTCCCAAAAGAGATTGAACAGTTCAATGCGTAAGTTTACAGACCAGATGGGTCTGGGTTTCATCAGACATGAAATGATTCAAGTCAAGGTTCAAGGTTATTTTGATAAAGATGGTGTCCATCTGTCATCAGTAGGGATGGATCTCCTCCTCCTGGACTTACAGGAGGCCCTGGAAGGGAGAGGTTGCAGGTGAGAAATGAGCTGTTTTGGTGGGGGGGCTCTGGCGACGACAGGGGCCGCCTCCAGAGCTGTGGCGGAGTTACAGGGCGATCTGGAAGCAGATGGGTACAGAAGGGTACCTCTGTGGGGCACAATAGGGGTGCCAGAGCCAAATACCAGGAGCCTCATGGGAGGTTCCTGGAAAACCGTGTCGGCGCCCCGCTAGTCCTTCGGGCGGTTGTGGGCCTGAGCAACCGGGGGCTTGCCATGCTACGCTCCGCCCTGAAAGGGGCGTGAGTAATAAGGGACCAATGTGTCACGTGATCTTGTAAGGACGATCACCCCATAAGGTGTAGCACTGATTGGGTTCTCCACAGTGCTTGGCTCATCAGGCGGGCGGGGCAGAATAGGTTGGTTCAGCTGCCTGCCCTTGGATCGCCCGTAAGATAACCCACCATATTGCATACTTTTGTATGGAATAAACCTGCAGCAATATTTTCCCAAACAAAAAATTGTGTTGTGTAATTATTTATGCATGCATGCTCTGTTGTTGTGTGGGTGGGGTGTGTTGCCAATAATGGCACTATGCGGCTGCCCGCGGCCCACGCAGGGGGCCACCCTAAAAGGGCGGCCCTTTAGTGCCATTTGGGCACTAACCCACCCCTCTAATACCGGGACTCGGGTAGGAGTCCCCCTTACCTGAGGCGCGCTAGGCGCGTCACATCCGGCGCGCCGAGGAGGTGGGGAGGGTATTTATGCCTCCCCCGGCCATCCTGGCGTCCTCTTTCGCGCCGGGCACGCCATCTCCCACCCTACCGCTTACTCGGCGTGGGGGTGGCAGGCAAAGTACATAGAATGTTGTAATGTTTTCTTTTGTGTTGCAAGCGGAGTTACAGGGCGATCTGGAAGCAGATGGGTGCAGAAGGGTACCTCTGCGGGGCACAATAGGGGTGCCAGAGCCAAATACCAGGAGCCTCATGGGAGGTTCCTGGAAAACCGTGTCGGCGCCCCGCTAGTCCTTCGGGCGGTTGTGGGCCTGAGCAACCGGGGCTAGCCATGCTATGCTCCGCCCTGAAAGGGGCGTGAGTAATAAGGGACCAATGTGTCATGTGATCTTGTAAGGACGATCACCCCATAAGGTGTAGCACTGATTGGGTTCTCCACAGTGCTTGGCTCATCAAGCGGGCAGGGCAGCATAGGTTGGTTAGCTGCCTGCCCTTCGATCGCCCGTAAGATAACCCACCATATTGCATACTTTTGTATGGAATAAACCTGCAGCAATATTTACCCAAACAAAAAATTGTGTTGCGTAATTATTTATGCATGCATGCTCGGTTGTTGTGTGGGTGGGGTGTGTTGCCAATAATGGCACTATGGCCAGCGGTTCTGTGACACCTCACTGGTGGAACCCAAGGCCCTGGTTTGTACATGTTCTACACTTAACCTTACACAAGTGCACCGTTTTCTCTCGTTTCTTTACCTGGGTCACACCAACAGAAATGAAAGAGATGTGTTTTTTGAGGAGTGATTCACGGACGTCAATCCACTAAAATGGTATAGGCAGCGGAAGTGACATCAAGCACCCTTTGACCTCTGACACCACCCCAGATTTAATCGCTTGTCGCGTCTTTAACCCCTCAAAAGTCTGCTATTTGCCACGGGAATGACAAAGTGTGTACATTGGGCTCTTAAAAGCCCTTCTTACTTTCTGTAATTGCATGGCCTTCGTGACCCCTAGCACCAGGGGTAGCAAAGTGCAAGCCAAGGGTAGCATCTGATAAATCTGATTAGCCCCCTCTGACGTCTATGAAGGGGTTAAGCAAGAGAGGGGAGAATGTGGACACACCCTTCTGCAGCATACTACACCCGATTCCAAAAAGGCACAAAATCACACAATTTGTGAGACGCATTCTTTATTGTTATGTCAGTTACAGAAATGATTCACTGTGTTCTATAGAATGCTTCCTTGCATCAATTTCTCCATAATTAATTTCGTTTGCAAAGATACTGTTTTCGGTGGTCATCACGCATGGGATGAAAACACTTCCTACCCAGGGTAAAAACAAGAACAACAGCCTTCCAACCACACACCTACAAGGGGTAGTTTGCTATCCGTGTGGGTAAGTGCTTCAATGCCCGATGTTGGGGTAGTTAGCGCTATACAAATGAAACAACACAATGCAGTACAACACCTGCGCTTGCCATAGAGGTTGGAGCAAACAGAATGTCTTACCTTCCACAATACCCCACGGGTAAAGGCGGCCTCGTACCCTCTGCCCTTTGGCCTCTACCACGGTGTTACTGCCGATGACTGCAAAAGGGGCGCTTTCCTGAAATGGTAAAAAAGGGGCAGTCAGGAAACTCCAGAAATGTTATATTGGTGACTGTTAGACTTCTAGGCACACCTATGGCGCACGCTGGTGTTACCGAGGCTTCTAGGCACACCTATGGCATACTCTGGTGTTACCGAGGCTTCTAGGCACACCTATGGCGCACGCTGGTGTTACCGAGGCTTCTAGGCACACCTATGGCGCACGCTGGTGTTACCGAGGCTTCTAGGCACACCTATGGCATACTCTGGTGTTACCGAGGCTTCTAGGCACACCTATGGCGCACGCTGGTGTTACCGAGGCTTCTAGGCACACCTATGGCATACTATGGTGTTACCGAGGCTTCTAGGCACACCTATGGCATACGCTGGTGTTACCGAGGCAGGCCCACGCCTGTGTGAGTCTGTGTAAAACGCATCATGAAAGTGCTTCGGAAATAATAAATCCTGTTACTTTATTCCCTTAATGTAGAACTTTACTCAGACATTTACAACAAATGCATGTGTTTTAAATGTTTTTTTCTTGATATTTTTTTTTCAGGTGTATTGTGTTGTGGCTGAAGTCCTGAAAATAACACAAAAATATAACAACGGTTACTAAGTCTTAAAAAGGAGCCGTTGTCGGTGATGGGGGAACACGTGACTGCATCACTTGGTGCCTCTGTCGGCATTGTTCATTTAAGCCACAACCTGCCCTTACCTCACTGCGATAATTCTGAATTTATGTCCAGACGGGGGGCTCCCATTTTGTTCAATCACCCTTTCTTTCTACTCTCCTAGAAGCAATTAGGAGTAGAACTACGCATGGACAGATGTTCACCCCTTGCACTACAGCCCTCCCTGTGAGACTCACATCCCTCAGTTGTGGCATCAGTACATGGGGAGGTTCTAAAGGTGCGAGGCCCAGATCACTTCTGCCCACCTTCAGCTCTCGGTCCTGTTGCTTAAACTCGTCATCTTCATCCGAATCACACTCCGGGAACTGATAGACCTTGATCCCAAACTTGTCGATCTCTTCTCGGATCTGTGCAGGGCGGGGAAAAACAGGTTATTGGCAGGGAAGGTTCAAGGCGATCACCTACGTGGCATCTGTCCAACAAGAGGAACATCAAAACATCGATATAACATCAACGGCAAAGATGTCGTCCATGATGCACCGAGCACGCGCAAGGAAACACTATGTGGAGCACGTGAGCCTCTGGCACCTTCATGGAGAATGCAAAACATCCATGTACATCCATGAAACACTCAAAATCATCTCTGGGGCATGGAGCACTTCCACGGCAAATCACATGAAGAATGGAGCGCCCAAAACATGCACAGACCATGTGACACAACCACAGAGTTTCTAAAACACCTACAGAGAACGTGACACACCCACAGAGCTTCTAAAAATACCTACAGAGCATGTGACACACCCATGGAGCATACATAGCACACACAGAGCACGAGACACACCAACAGAGCTTCTAAAAACACCTACAGAGCACGTGACACACCCACAGAGCTTCTAAAAACACCTACACAGCATGTGACACACCCACAGAGCTTCTAAAACACCAGCAGAGCATGTGACACACCCACAGAGCTTCTAAAACACCTACAGGGCATGTGCACACCCATGAAGCATCCAGAACACGCACAGAGCATGTGATACGCCCACAGAGCTTCTTAAACACCAACAGATCAAGTGACACGCCCATGGAGCAGCCAAAACACAGAGCATGCGATACACCCACAGGGCATACAGAGCACATACACGAAGCATCCCACGCATCCATGGAATTTCTGAAACATTCATGACACTTTGCACACTTCTACACAGTATTTGATATACCCAGGATCATTCACACAGTAGCCATGGAGCATCATACACACACTTACATTATCCAACACATACATGAAGCAAACACACCATTGCAACACAGCTTATGTGCACGATCCAGCACACAGATAGACCATCTGATACATCCACCGACCACCAGAACATTCATAGAACATCCAACAAATTCAAGGATCATGCCAAATATACACAGAACATCAGACATATCCATGGAGAGTCCCAAACATTCCATGATCAATCACATCAGTGAAGCATATGACTCTTCCATGGACCACCCAATAATACAACACATCCAAGACCCCTCAGACACACTGATGCACCATCAGACACATTTGTTCACCATCTGACATACCCATGCACTGCCTGACACATCCATGTATAATTAGACACATATGTGCAAAGGCAGCACATCTATGCCCTGTGTGACAGATCCAGGAACCATCTGACACATCTAAGCTCCATCTGACACACACATGTACAAAACGACAGATCCATGAAATATCTGCCAAATCCATAGACTATTCGGCATCCATGCACTGTCCGACACATACATAGCGCATATAAACATTCATGACGCATCCAACAATTTAAAGGATCATGCAGACCATACAGGGCGCATCAACCACAGCCATGGAAAGTCCCAAGACATTAGTCATGCATCTAAGGCATCCGCATAGGGTTGACTCACATATAAACATGTTAATCAGCGTTTATGGTCTGACAAATCTATGGAGTATATAAATATGTACATGGACTGTTCAAAACATTCATCTAGCATCGAACACATGCATGGACACATCATCAGATCCATGTACCACTGAGTTGTGTAGATGGAAACATCTACACAACCAAGTGGCATCAAACACATTCCTGGAAACACCAACACATCCATGCAGAACTTAACACATCTATGGAAAAACCAATGCATCCATTTAGCATTAGATACAATCATGGAAACACCAACACACCCATGTAGCATGGAACACATCTGTTGAAAAAACAACACATCCATGTACCATTAGATAAAATCATGGAAACAACAAGACATCCGTTTAGCATCAAACACATCCATGGAAATACAAACAAAATCCATGTATCATTTAACAGATCTTTGGAAAAAACAAGACATGTAGCATCCATATAGCATTGGAGACAACCATGGAAACACCAACAAATCCATGTAGCATCTAACACATCCATGGAAACACCAACACATTCATAGACACACCAGCGGATCCATGTAGTACTGTTCACATTCATGGAAACACCAAGATATCCATGTAGCATTAAACACATTCATGGAAACACCAACATATCCATCTAGTATAGAACACATACACAGAAATACCAACACATCCATGGACACACCAGCAGATCCATGTAGCATTGCACAAATTCATGGAAACACCAACATATTCATTTAGCATTGGACAGATCCCCAGAAACACCAACATATTCATTTAGCATCAGATATATTAATGGAAACACTAACACATCCATGTAGCATGAAACACATCTGTTGAAAAAACAATGCATCCATGTACCATTAGATAAAATCATGTAAACAAGACATCCATGTAGCATCAAACACATTTCCCTGGAAACATGAACAAATCCATGTAGCATTGAACACATCTTTGAAAAAACCAAAACATCCATGTAGCATCCAACACAGTAAAAGAAAAACACCAACATATCCATGTAGCATTGGACACATCCTTGGAAATATCAACACATTCATGTAGCATCAGATACATGCATGAAACACCAACACATCCACGTAGTAATAAACACGTCTATGGAAAAACCAACACATCCATGTAGCATTAGATAAAACCATGGAAACACCAACACATCCATGTAGTTTAGAATACACTAGCTCCCACGCAACATCAGACGTTTCCCCACTCTGCACATCTTCAGGAAGAGCCTCAAGACCTGGCTCTTTTGCTGATTCGGAGGTGCAGGCCATTCTTCCCCTCCCCCCCGCACCTTGAGACCCTCACGGGCGAGTAGCGCACTTCACAAATTCCTGATTGATTGAATACATACATGGAAATACAAACACATCAATGGACACACCAGCAAATCCATGTAGCATTGAACACATTCATGGAAACACCAACATATCCATGTAGTATAGAACACATACATGGAAATACAAACACATCCATATACACACCAGCTGATCCATGTAACATTGAACACATCCATGGACACACCAGCAGATCCATGTAGCATTGAACACACTGATGGAAACACCAACATTTCTATGGAGCAACAAACACAATCAAAGAAAAAACAACATGTCAATGTAGCTTGGGACACATCCCTGGAAACACCAACACATTCATGTAGCATCAGCTACATCCCTGGAAATACCAACACATTCATGTAGCATCAGCTACATCCATGGAAACACCAACATATCCATGTAGTAATAAACACGTCTATGGAAAAACCAACACATCCATGTAGCATTAGATAAAACCATGGAAACACCAACACATCCATGTACCATCAAGCACATCCCTGGAAACAACAACACATCCATGTAGCATTGAACACATCTTTGTAAAAACCAACATAATTATGTAGCATTAGATACAACCATGGAAACAACAACACATACATGTAGCATTGAACATATCCTGGACACACCAGCAGATCCATGTAGCGCTAGGCACATTCATGGAGACACAAACATATCCATGTAGCATTGAAGACAATCAGGGAAACTCCAACACATTCATGTAGCATTGAACACAACCTTGGAAATACCACCAAATCCAGGTAGCATCGAACACATCACTGGAAGCACCAACAACTCCATGTACTATTGAACACATACAAGTAAATACCGACACATCCATGTGGCATCAAACACATCTCTAGAGACCCCAACACATTGATGTAGCATTGAACACATCTATGGAAAAACCAACACATCCGTGTAGCATAATACAACCATGGAGACACCAAGGCATCCATGTAGCATCAAGCACATCCATGGAAACACCAAGACATGCATGGGTAGGCCAATATATCCATGTAGCACTGAATACATTCATCGAAACACCAACACATCCATGTAGCATCAAACACATCCCTTGAAAGACCAAAACATCCATGTAGCATGAAACAAATCTATTGAAAAGCCAATGCATCCATGTAGCATCAGATATAACCATGGAAACACCTACACATCCATGTAGCATCGAACACATCCATAGAAAAACCAACACATACATGGATACATCAACAGATCCATGTAGCTTTGAGCACAATCATGGAAACACCAACACATTCATGTAGTACTGGACACATCCATGGCAACAGAAACGCATCCATGTAGCATCGAACTCATCCATAGAAAAACCAAAATACCTATTTCTCATTGAATGCTTCTGTGTAACCACCATCACATCCATGAAGCATTGAACACATTCGTGGAAACACCAACATATCCATGTAGCATGGGACACATCCCTGGCAACATCAACACATTCATGTAGCATTGAACAAAACCATGGAAATTCCAACACATCCATGTAGCATTGAACACATCGCTGGCAACACCAACTCATCCATGTATCATTGAACACAACCATGGAAATACCAGCATATCCATGTAGTATCAGACACATCCCTGGAAATACCAACACAGCCATGTAGCATCAAACAAATCAATGCAAACACCAACATATTTATTTAGCACTGAATGCTTCTGTGTAACCACCATCACACATATGAAGGATTGAATACATCCATTGAAACACCACAACATCCATGTAGCATCAGACACACCTATGGAAACACTAAAAAATCCATGTAGCGACAAACACTTCAATGGAAACACCAACATAGCTATGTAGCATTGAGCACTTCTGTGTTACGACCAACACATCAAACACATTTATGCAGCATCAGACACATCCATGGACTTTTCAGCACATCCATGAGGCTTCTGACATATCACTTGTTGCACCCACAGAGCGTCACCACATCCATGCAGCATCATCACGCGCATAGAGCATCTATCAAAATCATGGAGTATCAAACACATTCTTGGCAAATTTGGCAAATTTGACAGAGTATCAGACACGCATTTGATGGATAAGGCACATTCTTGAAACATGCTTATTCCACAAAGCACATGGCTTACCCACAAAGCGTAATTCTGCAAGAGGGATCTGAATATTAAAAACTGGCTGATCACCTTTGAATCGTGCAAGTCACTGGCCATTTAAAGCTAGATTTCAACACTACTTTTACTTGTAGTTACAGACTATACCATGCCAAGGTGCAGGGGAGAGTTGTTTCTGAGTGGTTGGACCAGCAAGGAATATGGTGAGGCATAAAAGCAAATCGTTAAAGGTGAATCTCTGTCCTTAAATTCATCTCCCCCCTCCCGACAGGCTCCATCCTATCGTAGGAATACTTTGGTCTGGGACTAAAGACTGTTCCCAGATAAGCCGCCTCTGTACCCTCCTCAGTCTCTTGAAGCTGGAAAGAAGGGCCCTCAATGTCTCACCCTCTCCTTCAGCTTTCGGATCTCACTGGGGATCAGGCAGTCAGCCTTCGCAATCAGTGGTACGATGTTCACCTTCTCGTGGAGCGCCTTCATGAAGGCCACGTCTACCGGCCTTAACCTGGTGAAGAAGAGGAACCCAGATCAGGTGTTACGAAGTCAACACAGCCCAGCCATGCATTCCCCTCAAAGCACTACCCTGGTTACCATTTACAAGATCAATGTTCCACAAAGCCCTTTAAATTACACAACAGGCGATCCTCAGGCCAAGACCTAGCTTCCTACAGTCGAAACTCAGACTTTACGATCTAAAGCGAAGCCTCATGAATGTCGAAGCGGCTCATAGATAATACTTACCTCAAAACCTGCACTGCAGGTAGCTGCTTCTCGGTCGAGACAAGCACATTTTGGAATTAAACTGCCGAAATAATTTCGATTTATCAACAATAATTTGCATTTTAAACGGCCATAATGTCATGGCTTTTCCCATATTGAAGATTACGCATCTCTAAGTCCACAATGTTGATGGCTTGTATATGCTCCTTCCACGTCTGTCCCCAGAGTTCTTTTTTTCTGCCAAATTTGTACTTTGTTAAATGTTGAGCACACTCTTTGGGCCTCACACACAATACTAATACTCAACACTAATACGTGATATTGTTGCTAAATCCCTTTGCGCATCCTTGCACCTCTGAAACAGAACCTCAGAGCATCGCTCTGCAAAGTGCTTTGGGACCTCGACAATAGGCATGAAAGTGCTACATAAATGCTGCAACACAATAACACAATACCATACAACACAAGCCCACTAGAAGAGTCTGCAATCCTAGCAAAACATGATCCTTACGTATAATACTGTGTGCACCATGGGCACTCAGAGGCTGGATGGCCTTCTTCCGAAGACTGACAGGCAAAAGGTGAGCTCTTGTGCAGTGCCTCAAGAGAGCACAATCTTGTGAAGTTATGTGTTTGAAAATACTGTAAAAGAGAAATGAAAGTAAGCACCCCAAACAGTGCACTTTTGTGCAATGAGATGTCCAAAGACATCTTGCGCATAGGGTCCCCGAGACTACAAACTCCAGTGCAATGAATCAAAGAACCACAGACTCTTGTGCATTCTCATGCACTCTAAGAGAGAGCGTGTTTGTTCATGAGACCTAAGACCTAGCACTCTTGTGTAATACCATGCACAATTGTGCAATACATTCCAGAATCATGTATTCTTGCGCACCGAACCGCAAGACCAAACACTCTTTTGAAATTAGTCAGGGACCATGTACTCTAGTGCAATGAATCTTCTGATCTTCTGCAAGGAATCTCGAGGTTGTGCAATTTTGTTTAATGAGGCATCCTAAGAAAGAACACCTTTGTTTAATGAGACCTAAGATTAGCACCATCTTGTGCAAAGAGCTCCATCACTATGCCCTCTTGTGCAATGATTTCCAAGATCATGCACTCTTGTTCAAATAAACCGCAAGACCATAAACTCTTTTGAAATAAGTGTGAGAGCATGCCCTCCAGTGCAAAGAATCGCCGGATCATGGGCTGTTGTGCAAGGAGTCACTAGAATGTGCACTCTTCTTTAATAATGTATCCGAAAATAAAGCACCTTTGTTCAATGATCCCTGAGACCCGTACCATCTTGTGCAAAGAGTTCCTGCACCATGCACTCTTGTGCAATGAGTCCTAAGACTATGCTTTAATGTGCAACAAACCCCAAGCCCATGCACTCGTGTGCCTTCATCCATATTAAGAAAGAGCACTCTTGAGCAATGAGTGGCCAAGACCATGCACTCTTGTGCCTTGATCCATATTAAGAAAGAGCACTCTTGAGCAATGAGTGGCCAAGACCATGCACTCTTCTGTTGTGATCCATAATAAGAAAGAGCACTCTTGAGCAATGAGAGGCCAAGACCATGCACTCTTGTGCCTTGATCCATATTAAGAAAGAGCACTCTTCAGTAAGGAGTGGCCAAGACCATACACTCTTGTGCCTTGATCCATAATAAGAAAGAGCTATCTTCAGTAATGATGGCCAAGACCATGCACTCTTGTGCCTTGATCCATAGTAAGAAAGAGCACTCTTCAGTAAGGAGTGGCCAAGACCTTGCACTCTTGTGCCTTGATCCATATTAAGAAAGAGCACTCTTCAGTAAGGAGTGGCCAAGACCATGCACTCTTGTGCCTTGATCCATATTAAGAAAGAGCACTCTTCAGTAAGGAGTGGCCAAGACCTTGCACTCTTGTGCCTTGATCCATATTAAGAAAGAGCACTCTTCAGTAAGGAGTGGCCAAGACCATGCACTCTTGTGCCTTGATCCATATTAAGAAAGAGCACTCTTCAGTAAGGAGTGGCCAAGACCATGCACTCTTGTGCCTTGATCCATATTAAGAAAGAGCACTCTTCAGTAAGGAGTGGCCAAGACCATGCACTCTTGTGCCTTGATCCATAGTAAGAAAGAGCACTCTTCAGTAAGGAGTGGCCAAGACCGTGCACTCTTGTGCCTTGATCCATAATAGGAAAGAGCACCCTTCAGTAATGAGTGGCCAAGACCATGCACTCTTGTGCCTTGATCCATAATAGGAAAGAGCACTCTTGAGCAATGAGTGGCCAAAACCATGCACTCTTGTGCCTTGATCCATAATAAGAAAGAACACTCTTGAGCAATGAGTGGCCAAGACCATGCACTCTTGTGCCTTGATCCATATTAAGAAAGAGCACTCTTCAGTAAGGAGTGGCCAAGACCTTGCACTCTTGTGCCTTGATCCATATTAAGAAAGAGCACTCTTCAGTAAGGAGTGGCCAAGACCATGCACTCTTGTGCCTTGATCCATATTAAGAAAGAGCACTCTTCAGTAAGGAGTGGCCAAGACCGTGCACTCTTGTGCCTTGATCCATAATAGGAAAGAGCACCCTTCAGTAATGAGTGGCCAAGACCATGCACTCTTGTGCCTTGATCCATAATAGGAAAGAGCACTCTTGAGCAATGAGTGGCCAAAACCATGCACTCTTGTGCCTTGATCCATAATAAGAAAGAACACTCTTGAGCAATGAGTGGCCAAGACCATGCACTCTTGTGCCTTGATCCATATTAAGAAAGAGCACTCTTCAGTAAGGAGTGGCCAAGACCGTGCACTCTTGTGCCTTGATCCATAATAGGAAAGAGCACCCTTCAGTAATGAGTGGCCAAGACCATGCACTCTTGTGCCTTGATCCATAATTGGAAAGAGCACTCTTGAGTAATGAGTGGCCAAGACCATGCACTCTTGTGCCTTGATCCATAATAGGAAAGAGCACCCTTCAGTAATGAGTGGCCAAGACCGTGCACTCTTGTGCCTTGATCCATAATTGGAAAGAGCACTCTTCAGTAACGAGTGGCCAAGACCATGCACTCTTGTGCCTTGATCCATAATTGGAAAGAGCACTCTTGAGTAATGAGTGGCCAAGACCATGCAATATTGTGCCTTAATCAACAATAGGAAAGAGCACTCGAGTAATGAGTGGCCAAGACCATGCACTCTTGTGCCTTGATCCATAATTGGAAAGAGCACTCTTGAGTAATGAGTGGCCAAGACCATGCAATATTGTGCCTTAATCAACAATAGGAAAGAGCACTCGAGTAATGAGTGGCCAAGACCATGCACTCTTGTGCCTTGATCCTTAATAAGAAAGAGTACTCTTCAGTTATGACTGGCCACGACCATGCACTCTTGTGCCTTGATCCATAATAGGAAAGAGCACTCTTTTTTTATTTTTTTTATTTACATTTTAAACCAACGTAAATCAACAAACATGTCACAGTTGATTCCAGGCATGCATATACAATGCTCTTTACTCAACATCATATTACTTGGCCCTTCCCCCCACTCCCCGGGCTTCTAGATTCTGCGGCCCCCAGCCGTGCAAATGTTGAGACCCGGTCCGATCCTCCCTCTATGTCGTTTCCGGAATCCGGGAAAAACACACCATGGTTCCCGCAACATGACTACCTCAGTACTTCCAGGCGTACACCCAACTATTCTGCTCCCAGCCCCGCCACCATTCCATAGTATTTCCTCCAGTTTCCCCAAACCTTACGGAATTTCCGGGGGCACCCTCTCGCTGTGTAGGTAATTCTTTCTGCCGCCATATACATGTCCATCCCCCTTTTCCATTCTCCAAGCTGGGGAGGCAATTTTGCCCCCCAGGCACGAGCCACATCTCTCTTCGCCACCACTAATGCCAGCAAGGCAAATATAAGCTGTGGACGCTCCAGGTCAACATCCCCGGGTATACCCAAGAGAACAAATTTGGGATCAGGGGGTAAAGTTTAGTTCAGGATCTTGCTCAATTCTCCCAAGACTTGCACCCAGTAAGCTTGAATGACAGGGCACTCCCAAATAGTGTGATAAAAGTCCCCCTGTGGCCGTCCGCATCGTAGGCAGCGCGGATCGCTGGCACAACCCATACGGTGTAAGCGGGCCCTGTCGTAATATATCCTATGCAGTATCTTATATTGTATAAGTCTAAGGCGAGACTTAATAGCCACCTCTCTGTGGTGCATCAAGGCCGCCTCCCAGTCGACCGTCTCCATTTCTCCCAGGTTCCGTTCCCATGTCTCCCTCAGTTTCCCCAGCCCGTCCGGCATATTATTATTCAGGGTTCGGTATGTCAGAGAAACCGCCTTTTGGTGCATCTGTTCCTGCAATAGGCGCCCTTCCAGTGGTGCATACTCCGGCAGCTGGGAGGCGAGCGAACGTTCCGCCGTCCAGGCATGCCTCAGCTGCGTGTATTTAAAAAATTGGGTGTTATGTAGGCCAAATTCTGACGCTAATGCCCTAAACGTTTTGAGTTCCCCTTTGGCTACCACGTCTCCCAGGGTGGAGATGCCTATGGCGTCCCAACCCCCAAAACCCCTGAGTTTGTGCAACTCCCTCAGCCATGTACAATGCCAGAGCGGTGTCTGTTGCGTCGGTTTGTGTGTCCAGACCTCCAATGTGACCTGTGTGGCGGGTAGTAGACGGCCCCTGCCTTTCCCTCCATAAAGGAAGTGCAGGGAAGTACGGTGTCCCATAGTGTCTCTCTCTAGCCTGTATGTGGGGTGGTCTGCCGATGTATGTATCCACTCATTCACCGGTGTCAGATGTTCCGCCCAATAGTAGGCCTCAATATCCGGAAGAGAGATCCCCCCATTATATTGATTCCGCTGTAACGTTCTCAGCGCAATCCTCGGGTGTTTACCGAGCCACAGCAGGGAACGCAGCTCTGCATCTATCTTCCGGAAGGTTTGCCTAGAGATGGGGAAATACTCATTTTGGAGGGCGTAAAGAAACCGAGGCAGGGTGATCATTTTGAACATTGCTGCTCGGCCCAGTAATGTGAGGGGGAGTGTTTTCCACCTCAACGCATCCGCTGCAAAGTTCGTGATGACCCGCTGTATATTATGCTGATATGAGAGTGTTCTGTCTATGGTGAGATAGATTCCCAGGTAGGTAAATCCCATCTGTGCCACCTGGAGGGCCCCTGGGAGAGGAGGCCATTCCTTCAGGGTTCTTGGGCTGTATATGTTTGATTTGTGCCAATTAATGGCGTATCCCGAATAGGACCCATACTCGCCCATGAGCTCAAACAGGGTAGGGATCGTGTCAACCGGTCTGGTAACATATATTAAGATATCGTCGGCATATAATGAGATCTTCTCTTCTCCCGTATCATTCGGTGTGATTTGGAACCCTCTAATCTCCGGTGTCTGTCGGATCTTACATGCCACTATTTCGATCGTGAGGGCAAATAGTAGTGGGGAAAGCGGGCATCCCTGTCGTGTCCCCCTCCGAATAGGGAAGTCGTCGGACAATATTCCGTTCACTTTAACTCGGGCGCGAGGGTCCGTATATAGGAGTCTGATCCAGGTCCGGAACTTGGGGCCAACCCCAAACTTAGTGAGGGTCGCCTCTAGAAAGGGCCAGTGGACAGCGTCAAATGCTTTTTCTGCATCTAGCGAGAGAAACATATGGGGGTCTTCCCGGTTCTGCACCTCCACAAGCCAATTGTGGGTCCTTCTTAGATTGTATCTAGTTGCCCGACCTGGTAGGAAGCCCGTCTGGTCTCGATGTACCAGAGCCGAAATGACCTGGCGTAGACGAAGGGCCAATATAGTCGCTAGGAGTTTGACTTCGATATTAAGGAGGGAGATGGGGCGGTATGAGGCACAGTCTTTCGGGGACTTCCCCACCTTGTAAATGGGGATAATGGTCGCCATTCGGAGATCCAGAGGTAGAACACCATCCCGGGCCGCGTCACAAAACAGGGCCAGTAGGTGCATGGCCAGGAGATCTGCTCCTTTCTTACAAAATTCGGCAGGCAACCCGTTTGGACCTGGGGATTTCCCGGGACGTAATTTCGTAATTGCTTCCTTAAGTTCCTCAATTGTTATGTCTGCTTCCAACCCGTCCCGTTCCGTAGCACTCAGGCTCGGGGTCTGGATAGCTGCCAGGTATGTTGAGATGTCCGACGAGGGTCTCAGCTCCCGGGCCTTATAAAAGGCCTGGAAATAGGAGGCAAACGTCTGTACTATTTGCGTATCCCCCGTCTGCTCCCTCCCCATGTGATCCACAACCTTCTCCACCCACCGGGCTTCCATCTCCTTACGGCTAAGCCAGGCCAATAGCTTGCCAGACTTATCCCCGACATCATATAATCTATGGAGAACCGCTTGCGCCTGCGTTTTAGCCTCTTCGGTAACCAAAGCCCTGTAATGTTGTTGTGTATCCGTCAATTGTCGGTGCACCTGTGGGTCCTTATCGACTAGGTAGCTCTGTTCTAGCGCCAGGATTTGGGATTCCAGGGTGGCTATCTCCTCCCGCACCTTCCGTTTTTCCCAAGCTATTCGATTTTGCGTCCTATCTCGGAGGACCGTCTTGTAGGCCTCCCACAATATCACTCCTGACTGCACCGTACCCGTATTTTCTAAGAAATAAACTTGTGTGTCCGCCCGGAGTCCGTGCCACACTACTCTATTCTGTAAATCCCAGGCCGATAATCTCCAGGTTTTTTGTCCGCCCCGGGACCGTCTCCCTCCTTTCACCAACAGGGGGGAATGATCCGAGATTCCACGGGCTAAATAATCTGCCTCGTAGATTTCCCCAGAAGTATTTCTGGGGAGAAAAATGTAGTCCAGGCGTGAGTGGACCCTGTGCGCCCCAGAGTAGTATGAGTACTGTTGTGTGTCTGGGTGTATGGTTCGCCATACATCAACCAACCCAAGGGTGACAGTCAGTCGGGCTAGATGTGTGGTCGGAGAGGGGTCATCACAGTCTCCAGAGCGGTCCTTAGGGGTGGACATGACATCGTTGAAGTCTCCCCCAATGATATGCAGCGTGTCTGGTGTCTCCAACAGAATATCTGTTAACCCGTGGAGGGTCCTTGCTTGTAACCTTGGCGGGGCATATACGGATATAATGGTGACCTTACGTCTCCCCCATGTGCCCGTCACCCCCACGAATGTACCCTGAGGGTCCGTCCATGTGCGTGTCACCTTGTAGGGGGGGGACTTTTTAATTAGGATGGCTACCCCCCTCGAGCCCGAGGTGTATCCCGCATGTGCCAAAACTGTGTATGCTCCCCTCGCCAGAAACCCGCACTTTGTGCCTCTAAGATGGGTCTCCTGTAGGAGTGCCACATCCGGGTGAATCCGTTTTTCATAGTTGTTTACCAGTCCTCGTTTAATTTTATCCCCCAGGCCATTTACGTTCCAGGTAAGTACTGTGTAGGGGCCGGTCTCCGACTCGTTCCCGGGTTGTCTATTTTCTGTCCCCGGTCCCATAAGCCCTAATAGCTATGTCATGTCCAAGGCGAGGGGAGTGGACCAGTGCGCATGCTGGTATGATCCTGTGACTACTGTGTAACAAAAGGAAACATAAGAAATCAAACCCATTCAAAAGAAACTGCTGATAATCCCTCGCTCCCCACCCCCCACCCCACCTCCCTCTTCCCCGTTGTCCCATCCTCCGTCGGTCCCTCGAGGATGCGCCGCAGGGTAGTGGAGGTCTATCGCCCTCCCCGGATCCCAACTTAAGCCACAAGTTCCAACTCCCGCGGCAGTCCCAACAACTTTGCAGTGACTGTGGTTTCCCCAGAGATGGAGGGCCACTAACGAGAAGTCCCTGCTGCAGGTAAAGAGATAAACTAGACAGTGAGGGAAAGGCACAGAGGAATAGGAAAGAAAAAGAAAGAAGGGCTACACACAGCCCAAGTCTGCAGGTACTCCAAACTGTGCTCCTGCCAGTTTTGTGTTGATCGTCGTACACTTCGCAGGGTCAGCACGTGGAGCTGCAGAATAGGAAGAGGGGGGGCGTGGAGGAGCGAATATCCATCAGGTGAGCTCCGGCAGCTCAGTCTGGTTCCACGGTCAACCACACTAGCCCGAATTCATGAATGTGAGTCCGGCAATTCTCCAAGTGAGGCCGGGGCATCCGCCGCTTCGTCTTGCTCCATTGCCACTATGTCCACCACCAAAGGATGCAGCGAGGGTCCCACCGCTTCTTCTTCTTCGGAGGTAGAGTCTCTATTATCCGCTTCTGTGTCTTGGTGGAGGGAGCGCGACCCCCCCCCCCCGAGAGGTGAGAGTCCAGGGAGCGGCCGCTATGCCTCCGGGATCGGCCTGGGTCTCTTGTCGCATATGGGGTCACCTCCTGGGGGCGATCCCTGCGTATTTGTCGGGGCCTCAGAGATCGCCGGGGGCCCGTATGTCGCTTGGCCGCCTCCCCCGGTGGTTGGGCACGGCTTGCCGTCCCCCCAGGTCGTCCCATCTCTGGTCTTTCCTCCAACCACCTCCATGCCTCCTCCGGTGTCTGAAAAAAATGTGATCTCTCCTGGAACAACACCTTCAGTTTTGCAGGGAAGAGTAGCATATATTGCATCTTATGTTCTCGCAGTTTTGCCTTCACTGAATCAAAGGTGCGGCGTTGTTTCTGCACCTCTCTGCTATAGTCAGGGAAGATCATTATGCGTGAGTTCTCGTGTCTGATCTCCCCGAGCTTCCTGGCTTCCCTGAGGATCATATCCCGGTCAAGAAAGTTTAAGAAGCGTGCAATGACAGGCCTGGGCTGTGCTCCCATGGGCGGTCGAGCCATCAGTGCCCTGTGAGCCCTTTCGATGACAAAGCAAGTGGAGAATTTGTCCGACGAGAAGGTGCGCAAGAGCCAAGCGTGGAGAAACTCTGACATGTTTGTTCCTTCAATCCCTTCCCTAAAGCCCACAAAACGGAGGTTGTTGCGGCGTGCCCTATTTTCCGCGTCATCCACTCGCCACTGTAAATCGGCATGTGATGACTGCAAAGTCGTCACTCCCTTGCGTAAATCCTGGAGAACATCTTCCGCCTCACCGAGTCTGGATTCTGACTCTGTGACTCTGGTGGTCAAGTTCCGTAGATCCTGCCTCAGTAGCGACACCTCCGTGCCAACGGCGCCTATTTTCCCCTCCAGTGCCGTTCTGGATTCTTGGATCGCCTGGAGGAGGGTGTCCGTATCTGAGCGGGCGGCCATTCGTTCCTCCGGTGGTGGGGTGACTACCTTCGTGTAACGGTCCATTTTCCCCTGTCGGGAGGGCTTCAGGTCTTTTTCTTTGCCCATGTTGAATTTCCCTGAGTGGAGTTACACAAGTAGGTGGAGGGCAGTCAAGGAGCAGGCCCCCTAGCTCCCGTGCCCCCTGCTCACGAGCCTCCGCGTCGAGGCTCCCAGCCCCCTGTTCAGGATTTGTCCGGTTCTACGTGGGATCTGTGTCCACCTGGGCACCCTGTGAATTTAGGCTCTTATGGCAGGCGCGTCTGGCCCGGGCGTCCTGGCGGTTGGCCCCCGCACATGGACTCCACAGCCTCTATGGGGTCGTTCCTCCGTCCGGGTAATCTGTGTAGTGCCGCAAGGCCCGCTGTCCCCCGGGCCTCGCCCTCACCACAGGGCGTCGCAGATCTTCTTCCTCTGCCAGGCCTAGGTTCGCTCTACCCGGCCACCATCTGGCCTTTAACAGTCCCCGGGCAGTGCCGGCTGCTACAGGGGGCAAAGGGAGCAGTGATAGTACTTGATTTGCGCGGGGCACTATTCCTCGCAGTATCTTCCCCCAGAGCGCTGCTAGATCTGGGTCCTGGGGCACCCCCGTGCCCTCCGGCGTCGCACTCTACCACCCTGTGCCTCCTCACCTCATGGGGCCGATGGATCTGGCGGGGCCACTTGGTCTCTCCACCTCCAGGTCGGACGACCAGCGCCCCGGGGCTCCGGTGGCAGTCGTCGCCTTCTAGGCAGGGAGGCCGAATATTTCCTGGTCCCCACGGCGGCAAGGCGGGTCCGGGTCTTCTCCTTATACACTGAGGCGATCGTCCTCCAGAGGTCGCCGCCGCATAAGCGCCGTACTTTGTCTTCCGGGCGTCCCCGTGTCCCAGGCGTCACGCTCCTTCCCCCGGCTCTCCCCGGCCAGCCGAGCCGCGTCTCCGCTATTCACTCGCGGCGCCGCGCTCACCACACGTCCGGGTCCAACGCCCGATGTCTCGGGAGATGGGGGGGGGGGAGGGAACCCCAGCCTCCGGCAACGCACCAGGCCTCGCAGAAGCTCCCACAGTTTGCCAAGTCTCACCACGGTGTTTAGTCCAGAGGGGGAACAGAGGGTACTATTCCTCCCGGCACCATTTCCCAAGCAGCCGCTATCTCCTCGGTCTGGCGCCAGTCTCCACGTCGCTCCGGCTCCGATCAAGTCCGCCTCGGCGCCATCTTGCTCAGGGTCGCGCTCGCCAGCACAGCTTCAGGATCGGCTCTCGCTCGCCTTTGAAAGTCGTCGGGCTCTGTCCCGATGGCAGCGGAGCACTTTTCTACTTCCGCCAATAAAAAATAAGTGTTCTCCGGACCTGCGGGTCACCGGATCAGGTGTCGGATATAGCTTACAGCCGGAGCTCGGCCGAAGCACGTCTCACTCGGCCATGCTGCTGGCCACGCCCCCGAAAGAGCACTCTTGAGCAATGAGTGGCCAAGGCCATGCACTCTTGTGCCTTGATCCATAATAGGAAAGAACACTCTTCAGTAATGAGTGGCCAAGACCGTGCACTCTTGTGCCTTGATCCATAATAGGAAAGAGCACCCTTCAGTAATGAGTGGCCAAGACCGTGCACTCTTGAGCCTTGATCCATAATTAGAAAGAGCACTCTGGAGCAATGAGTGGCCAAGCCCAGGCATTCTTATGCCTTGATCCATATTAAGAAAGAGCACTCTTGAGTAGTGAGTGGCCAAGACCATGCACTCTTGTGCCTTGATCCATAATTAGAAAGAGCACTCTTGAGCAATGAGTGGCCAAGCCCAGGCACTCTTATGCCTTGATCCATAATAGGAAAGAGCACTCTTGAGCAATGAGTGGCCAAGACCATGCACTTTTGTGCCTTGATATATAATAGGAAAGAGCACTCTAGAGTAATGAGTGGCCAAGAGCATGCACTTGTATCGTGATCCATAATAAGAAAGAGCACTCTTAAGTAAAGAGTGGCCAAGTCCACGCACTCTTGTGCCTTGATCCATAATAAGAAAGAGCACTCTTCAGTTATGAGTGGCCAAGACCATGCACTCTTGTGCCTTGATCCATAATAAGAAAGAGCACTCTTCAGTTATGAGTGGCCAAGACCATGCACTTGTATCGTGATCCATAATAAGAAAGAGCACTCTTAAGTAAAGAGTGGCCAAGACCACGCACTCTTGTGCCTTGATCCATAATAAGAAAGAGCTATCTTCAGTAATGATGGCCAAGACCATGCACTCTTGTGCCTTGATCCATAATGAGAAAGAGCACTCTTGAGCAATGAGTGGCCAAGCCCATACACTCTTGTGCACTCTTGTGCCTTGATCCATAATAGGAAAGAGCACTCTTGAGCAATGAGTGGCCAAGACCATGCACTCTTGTGCCTTGATCCATATTAAGAAAGAGCACTCTTCAGTTATGAGTGGCCAAGACCATGCACTCTTGTGCCTTGATCCATAATAAGAAAGAGCACTCTTCAGTTATGAGTGGCCAAGACCATGCACTTGTATCGTGATCCATAATAAGAAAGAGCACTCTTAAGTAAAGAGTGGCCAAGACCACGCACTCTTGTGCCTTGATCCATAATAAGAAAGAGCTATCTTCAGTAATGATGGCCAAGACCATGCACTCTTGTGCCTTGATCCATAATGAGAAAGAGCACTCTTGAGCAATGAGTGGCCAAGCCCATACACTCTTGTGCACTCTTGTGCCTTGATCCATAATAGGAAAGAGCACTCTTGAGCAATGAGTGGCCAAGACCATGCACTCTTGCGTCTTGATCCATAATAAGAAAGAGTACTCTTCAGTTATGACTGGCCAAGACCATGCACTCTTGTGCCTTGATCCATAATGAGAAAGAGCACTCTTGAGCAATGAGTGGCCAAGACCATGCACTCTTGTGCCTTGATCCCTATTAAGAAAGAGCACTCTTCAGTAAGGAGTGGCCAAGACCGTGCACTCTTGTGCCTTGATCCATAATAAGAAAGAGCACTCTTGAGCAATGAGTGGCGAAGACCATGCACTCTTCTGTTCTGATCCATAATAAGAAAGAGCACTCTTGAGCAATGAGTGGCGAACACCATGCACTCTTCTGTTCTGATCCATATTAAGAAAGAGCACTCTTGAGCAATGAGGGGCCAAGACCATGCACTCTTGCGTCTTGATCCATAATAAGAAAGAGCACTCTTGAGCAATGAGTGGCGAACACCATGCACTCTTGTACCTTGATCCATAATAAGAAAGAACACTCTTGAGCAATGAGGGGCCAAGACCATGCACTCTTGTGTCTTGATCCTTAATAAGAAAGAGTACTCTTCAGTTATGACTGGCCACGACCATGCACTCTTGTGTCTTGATCCATAATAGGAAAGAGCACTCTTGAGCAATGAGTGGCCAAGACCATACACTCTTGTGCCTTGATCCATAATAGGAAAGAGCACTCTTCAGTAATGAGTGGTCAAGACCTGGCACTCTTGTGTCTTGATCCATAATAAGAAAGAGCACTCTTGAGTAATGAGTGGCCAAGACCATGCACTCTTGTGTCTTGATCCATAATAAGAAAGAGCACTCTTGAGTAATGAGTGGCGAAGACCATGCACTCTTGCGTCTTGATCCATAATAAGAAAGAGCTCTCTTGAGCAATGAGTGGCGAAGACCATGCACTCTTGCGTCTTGATCCATAATAAGAAAGAGCACTCTTGAGCAATGAGTGGCGAACACCATGCACTCTTCTGTTCTGATCCATATTAAGAAAGAGCACTCTTGAGCAATGAGGGGCCAAGACCATGCACTCTTGCGTCTTGATCCATAATAAGAAAGAGCACTCTTGAGCAATGAGTGGCGAACACCATGCACTCTTCTGTTCTGATCCATATTAAGAAAGAGCACTCGAGCAATGAGGGGCCAAGACATGCACTCTTGTGTCTTGATCCATAATGAGAAAGAGTACTCTTCAGTTATGACTGGCCACGACCATGCACTCTTGTGTCTTGATCCATAATAGGAAAGAGCACTCTTGAGCAATGAGTGGCCAAGACCATGCACTCTTGTGCCTTGATCCATAATAAGAAAGAGCTCTCTTGAGTAATGAGTGGCCAAGACCATGCACTCTTGTGTCTTGATCCATAATAAGAAAGAGCACTCTTCAGTAATGAGTTGCCAAGACCATGCACTCTTGTGTCTTGATCCATAATAAGAAAGAGCACTCTTCAGTAATGAGTGGCCAAGACCGTGCACTCTTGTGCCTTGATCCATAATTGGAAAGAGCACTCTTGAGCAATGAGTGGCCAAGACTGTGCACTCTTCTGTTAGGATCCATATTAAGAAAGAGCAGTCTTGAGCAATGAGTGGCCAAGACCGTGCACTCTTCTGTTGGGATCCATATTAAGAAAGAACACTCTTGAGCAATGAGGGGCCAAGACAATGCACTCTTGTGCCTTGATCCATAATAAGAAAGAGCACTCTTCAGTTATGAGTGGCCAAGATCTGGCACTCTTGTGTCTTGATCCATAATAAGAAAGAGCCCTCTTAAGCAATGAGTGGCCAAGACCATGCACTCTTGTGTCTTGATCCATAATAAGAAAGAGCACTCTTCAGTAATGAGTGGCCAGGACCATGCACTCTCGTGAAATTAGTCCAAAGACCTGTCACGCTTGTGCGATGAGTACCATGAGCATGCATACGTGTGCAATGATCTCCAGGACCACCACTTTTGTGCAATGAACCACAAAACCATGTATTGTTGCACAATGGGCCCAGAACAACACACTGTTGTTCAGTGAGCCCCAGTACCACATGGTGAAATGATCCATCGTAAGAAAAAGTGTCCCAGCTGAAGACAGAAAGCATATGCAGTATACACTTCACACACTGGCTTTTAGCATCACTATACTGCAAGCTGTGACTATTGTAATATGCATAAAAGCAGTCAATTTTCACCATGAGGCAGTGCCTTAGAGATATAAATGTGCAGGTTATATAGCGAGTTTCACCATGAGGCAGTACCAGTGCTACTAAGAGAATTGCGGAATAAAGAGATGAAGTCATTTGCCCAGAATCACACTGTTTGGTTAGGTGAAAGCGTCAGAATTAGAACCCAGGGTGGCTGGAAATGTACTTTGTAAATTAATCTCTCAATTAGAACCCCACCTTCTACCTTCAACAGAGATACTTTGCAAATAAATCTCTCAAGCAGACCCATCTTCTGCCTTAAACAGGGATAGGTAGAATGACAGGTAAGGACCCAGTTAATCTTCTCCGCCCCTTTCTTTGTTTCTCTTTGTTGCAAACCCTCCTAGTCTTCTGGTCTGTGATTGCTACAAAACTATGACTAGTCCCTTGCGCTTGCCCCGGGTTTGTTTTATTTCTTGTACTGATTTGACCTTCACCAAGCAGCTTCTCTGCATTTTCTGCCCTCCAGATCAGGAGCCTCATAGAGCTACAGATGGAGACAGATACGAATGCTGGTCTCTGATTGACTCAGTCAGCAGTAATACCTCTCATTCTAATGCACACACATAAAGATCACACGTATATGAACGGGTTGAGTACTCACCCATGGCCGAACGGGGAGATGAAGTAGAGGCAGCAGTGGACACGGTTGTCCTGGATATTCTTCCGGTTCAAGCCGCTTTCATCCCGGAAGTACTGCTCGAACTGCTGGTCCACGTAGTCTGTAATGGCCTTCCAGCTGTAGGGGATAGACAGCAGAAGATAAAGCGTGCCTCAAGGGGGAGGCAACACAAATTAACAGTACAAATCCTTACAGGGGATTTCAACCTTTGCACAAGTTTCCAGCTTCAGAAGGATTCTGATTTTAACCACCTTAAAAAACACACACACACACTTTAATGCAGTTTTCAGGCTGTGTTGTTTACATGAAACTCTTCCAACGAAATGACTGAGTTAAACACTCGCCACTCAGGTCTGCTTTTATCTGAAGCTCGCGAGGGCAAGGCAACACAGCCATCCAATTGTGAAACACTGAGTGCCATTAAGGTGAGTTATAGTAACACCCATTGTTTACAGTGATTAGAAATGGTGGAAGTACCGTGTGAAGCGCTATTTAAAAAATATATTATTTGTGTTGAAAACACAGCCCGGCACCCTTCTCTCTGCCCATTTTATGGGGTAAGGAATGAAAACAGTCCCTCTCTAGCCTTTTTAATGCATGTAAATATAACAGGCTGGGTCTGAGCCTTCCCGGGCAGTTAAAACACATTTGTTTGGAAACCGTTTACAATAAGTTTGAGGCCTCAAAGGGAGAAAACCATATGGAGAAAACTATCATGTTTTTATGTATTATAAGTATCACACAAAGATTGGACACAAAGGGCCCGATTCACAAATATAAATATTCATGTGTATATTTACTCACATATATAATTACTACTACACCTAGGTGTAACACCACTTTTTTGCTATTCACCATTTCTGAGTGGAGATTTACAACTAGGTGTTGACTTAAGCATCTCCACTCTCTCATATCAGCAGGTGGAGCCGCCTACAGTAGGATTTATGTGTGTAAAGTCACTACTAGTAACTTTGCACCATAAATGGCGATTTCCACCACTGTAGTAAGGATAGGAAAATGTATTAACATTTATTATTCTTTTTAAAAAATTATAAAACAATATTTTTTAATATAATATAAATGGAAATTAATTTAAAATATTATTTACCTATAACTAATACAATAACATATCACTGCACCTTAACTCATCAAACTAAAAGTGTAAAAAACAATTATTTCAACTGCATGAATTTAATTTATGAATACGTTTTAAATACTAATTTTAAAAAATTCAAATTTTCACTAACATTGTAACTGTGTTTAATATTTAGTACATTTTGTTGAAAGTTTTCTAGTTCATTTTAAATTATTTTAATTTTTTAAATGAAAGTTTAGAACTCCAACTTATATGTTCATACTACATTTATTATTCAATTTTACCACAATAAACAAATTAATTAATAATTATATATTTCTGACACAAAAATATATATAATTCAATTGTCGAAATAATTTCATTAGTTTAACATTACATGCAATGGGAGGGGGGGCTTAGAATCTCTGCCTCCATTGGTTGTTATTGAAGCATGTTGCAGTAGCTGTAAGTGGCCATGTGTGCTGCTTTATTCAGTCTAAGGCTGGCCTGGAGTACATTTACACCCATAGGGTTGTTGTAACTTTAGGAGTGTTGTCTTTGAATAGCAATGGTCTTACTCTTTTGTGGCTGTGTGTTTATATTAGCATGTCCCTCCCTGAACCCGCTTTAAATTTCCATAAGCCCACCCCAATTAAGTAGTAAGTATTCCCCATTTCACAGCCTCTTCCCTGGTCTCTCCCACATTTACTATATAAACGAATATCTACCTGTGCGGAGAGCTCAGTCACCTTAGCCGAGATCTCTACACAGACAAGATAGGAGACTGGGGCCTCTGGCTGTAGGTTGTGAAGTGCATTGTGTAGTATGTGTATAGTACTACTGTAGTACAACTGTACGTTCTACAAAATGCAGTATTGTGAATCGGGCCCCTTGATTTGCTGCAAAACACAGAGGGGCTTGCTGACAAAGGTAAATATACAAGTGTATATTCATGCACCTGAATATTTACTACTCCACCTAGGTGTAATTCCATCATTTCCAAATATAGAGTTACTTTCAGGTGTAGACTTACTTACATGTCTCCGTCCCTCAGATCTAGAGGTGGAGTCTCGTACAACAGGATTTACGAGTGTAAAGTTACTACTAGTAACTTAGCACACTTACGTGGAAAAGTTAGGCGAGGAAGCGGTCCCAGTCCTTATGTTTGTGAATAGCAACACGTAATAGACAGTGGTATGATTTAGGGAAAGGAGGCGCCACTCGGGAGAAATAACACCAATATTAAGTATTTAGCTCTTCGTTTTAGTAGCGGTGCTGCAAGGTGAGGAGAACCACTGACCTCCCCAAAATTAGTGGCCTAAGCCAACTGAAAGATACAAAACAGAAATCCTCAGCACACGTATGTTATATCACAATTGCAAGTGGACATGCGTATCGTAAGCACAGATTAAGTACACGTAGGTGAGTTCTTGTTTCTTTTTCTTTTTATTTCTGGTTGTTCAGACAGCCGACACGTGTTTCGTCGCATACATGGGAATTCGTCCCGCGACTTTATCAAGGCTATTGTCTTTTCGTAAAGCTCCTTTATTTGTGGTGATACTTCCAACCCACAGTGGGGTTCCGATTCTAGCGACGTCCCAAATATCCGACCTTAAATCCAAGGGATCCCTGTGTGTCCCAGAAGCTCAAATTCGTTTTTCAGTAATGCAGGTCACAAAACACGGACGTTGCTCCTCGTGTTTACGAAAAGACAATAGCCTTGATAAAGTCACGGGACGAATTCCCATGTATGCGGCGAAACACGTGTCGGCTGTCTGAACACCCAGAAATAAAAAGAAAAAGAAACAAGAACTCACCTACGTGTACTTAATCTGTGCTTACGATACGCATGTTCACTTGCAATTGTGATATAACATACGTGTGCTGAGGATTTCTGTTTTGTTTGTGAATAGCATTTTGTAGTGAGGACTAGTACTGCTGTACTACTATTTTATGTACTATACAATGCAGCTTGTAACTGGGACCTCGACTGTCCCACAGCAAAACACTAATAAAGGTTCTCTTTTTTAGTGTAATTAACAATTTGACCACATGAGGGCGAACAGAGATCAGTTTTCAAATGTGAGTGTTACTGTCACCCTGGCCTTTCTGTGTCCATCAATAAAGTATAGCCTTATTTTGGAGATTGGAATGCAGGAAATGAGAAATTCTAACGCAAGGCAAAGGGAGTTTCTAACACAGGTCAAAGGGTGAACGTAAAACAAGTCAATGAGAGAATGTCACACAAGTCAACAGGTGAATGCAACGCCAGTCAATGATAAAGTGTAACCCCAGTCAAGGATAGAGTTAGATAGAATGTAACTCAAGTCAATGATAGAGTTTAACTCAAGTCAATGACAGAGTGTAACTCAAATCAATGATAGAATGTAACTCGTCAAGTTACATTCTATCAACGCACACAACAGCAAAGAACTCTTCACCATCATAGAGGAGTTCGCCAGGTCCAACAGCGAGGCTGTAGACATTTCTCCCTCCCAAGACCTCTGCAACAAACTTGGCACTTTTTTCCACCACAAGATCAGGAAGATCTACGATAGCTTCGACACCCTAGACCTGACCGCGACACCCGCCACCATCGCAGACAACCAAACCGTACCCCCGACAGACCGTGCCCTGATGGACCCTGCTCACCACAGAGGACACACTCAAGACCATGAAGAGCATCCACTCGGGGGCCCCGATGGACCCATGCCTATACCACATCTTCCACAGAGCAGCCACCCCCAGCTCCGCCACACCATCAACTTCTCCATCGAAACTGCCACCTTCCCCGACGATTGGAAATACGTTGAGATCAACCCACAGTTGAAGAAGCCATTCTCAGACCCGACGGACCTCACAAACTTCAGACCGATCTTCCTTCACGCAGTCCCTGCCAAGTTCATAGAGAAGGCCATCAACGCCCAGCTCTCCACGTTCATCAAAGCGAACCACATCCTGTACACCTCCCAATCCAGCTTCCGAAGCAACCACAGCACAGAGACTGCACTCCTCGCCACCACAGACGATATTCGCTCCCTCCTCGACCGGGGCAAGACAGCAGCCCTCCTCCTGCTAGACCTCTTGGCCACCTTCGACACCGTCTCCCACTGCATGCTAATCACCAGACTCCACGACGCCGGCATCAGCGACAGGGCTCTGGACTGGATCCACTTCTTCCTCACCGGCCAGGCCCAGTGAGTCAGACTATCACCGTTCCTCTCAGTCAGAACCCATGGAGATCAGCTGTGGAGTCCCCCAGGGCTCTTCCTTGAGCCCCACCCTCTTCAACGTGTACATGGCACCCCTCGCAGCCATGGTCAGAAGCCACGGACTCAACATCCTCTCCCATGCTGACGACACCCAGCTGATACTCTCCCTCACCAATGAACCCTCAACCGTCGAAACCAGCTTCCACAGTGTAATGAAGGCTGTCGCGACATGGATGAAAGGCAGCTGCCTCAAGCTCAACTCGGACAAGACCGAAGTTCTCATCCTTAGACCCACCGCAACAGCCTGGGACGCTTCCTGGTGGCCAGCAGTTCTGGGCGCCTCCCCTATCCCGATGGACCACGCATGCAACCTTGGCATCATAGTGGACTCTTCGCCCATGATGGACTGCCAAATCAATGCCGTCCCATCATCCTGCTTCCACACACTATGCCTGCTCCAAAAGACTTTCAGATGGATCCCCACAGAATCCAGAAGGACGGTCACCCACGCACTCATCACCAGCAGACTCGACTACGGCAATGCACTCTATGCCGGCATCACCCAGAAACAGCTCAGAAAACTACAGTAAGTTGCCAGACTGGTCCTCGACATCCCCCGCCGCAGCCACATCACGTAACACCTCCGACAACACCACTGGCTCCCAGTCAACAAGAGAGTCACCTTCAAGCTCCTCACTCATGCCTACAAAGCTCTACACGACAAAGGACCAGCATACCTGAACCACCGCCTCACATTCCACGTACCCACCAGACAACTCCGATCCTCCCAACTTGCCCTCGCGTCCATCCCCAGAATCCACAAGACCAGATCCGGAGGAAGATCGATCTCCTACCTCGCCGCCAAGACATGGTACTCCCTGCCCCTGCACCTCAGGCCCAATTCAGGAAGGACCTCAAGATCCGGCTCTTCGAATAGCCATCCACCAAGTCCAACCAGCAGTCCGCCCCACCCCCAGCGCATTGAGACCCTCACGGGTGTGTAGTCACGCTTTACAAGCCCCTGATTGATTGATTGTCAATGATAGAATGTAACTCAAGTCAATGACAGAGTGTAACTGAAGTCAATGATAGAATGTAACTCAAGTCAATGATAGAGTGTAACTCAAGTCAATGATAGAATGTAACTCAAGTCAATGATAGAATGTAACTTATGTATAGAATGCAACTCAAGTGAAATGACAGAATGTAACTCAGGTCAATGATAGAATGTAACTCAAGTCAATGATAGAATGTAACTAAAGTCAATGATAGAATGTAACTAGAGTTAATTGACAGAATGTAACTCAGGTCAATGATAGAGAGTAACTCAAGTCAATGATAGAATGTAACTCAAGTTAAATGACAGAATGTAACTCAAGTTAAATGACAGAATGTAACTCAAGTTAAATGACAGAATGTAACTCAAGTTAAATGACAGAATGTAACTCAAGTTAAATGACAGAATGTAACTCAGGTCAATCATATAGTGTAACTCAAGTCAATAATAGATTGTAACTCAAGTCAATGATAGATTGTAACTAAAGTCAATGATAGATTGTAACTAAAGTCAATGATAGAGTGTAACTCGAGTTAATTGACAGAATGTAACTCAGGTCAATGATATAGTGTAATTCAGGTCAATAATAGAGAGTAACTCAAGTCAATGATAAAATGTAACTCAAGTCAATGATAGAATGTAACTCAAGTTAAATGACAGAATGTAACTTAAGTCAATGATAGAATGTAACTCAAGTTAATGATACAATGTAACTCAAGTCAATGATAGAATGTAACTCAAGTTAAATGGCAGAATGTAACTTAAGTCAATAATAGAATGTAACTCAAGTCAATGATAGAATGTAACTCAAGTCAATGATAGAATGTAACTCAAGTTAATGATAAAATGTAACGCAAGTTAATGATATAATGTAACTTAAGTCAATGATAGAGTGTAACTCAAGTCAATGATAGAATGTAACTCAAGTCAATGATAGAATGTAACTCAAGTCAATGATAGAATGTAACTCAAGTCAATGATAGAATGTAACTCAAGTCAATGATAAAATGTAACTCAAGTCAATGATAGAATGTAACTCAAGTCAATGATAGAATGTAACTCAAGTCAATGATAGAATGTAACTCAAGTTAAATGGCAGAATGTAACTCAAGTTAAATGACGGAGAGTAACTCAAGTCAATGATAGAATGTAACTCAAGTCAATGATAGAATGTAACTCAAGTCAATGATAGAATGTAACTCAAGTCAATGATAAAATGTAACTCAAGTCAATGATAGAGTGTAACTCAAGTTAATGATAGAATGTAACTCAAGTTAATGATACAATGTAACTCAAGTCAATGATAGAATGTAACTCAAGTCAATGATAGAATGTAACTCAAGTCAATGATAGAATATAACTCAAGTCAATGATAGAATGTAACTCAAGTTAAATAACGGAGAGTAACAAGTTAATGATATAATGTAACTCAAGTTAATGATACAATGTAACTCAAGTCAATGATAGAGTGTAACTCAAGTTAATGATATAATGTAACTCAAGTCAATGATAGAGTGTAACTCAAGTCAATGATAGAATGTAACTCAAGTCAATGAATGAATGTAACTCAAGTCAATGATAGAGTGTAACTCAAGTTAATGATATAATGTAACTCAAGTCAATGATAGAGTGTAACTCAAGTTAATTATATAATGTAACTCAAGTCAATGATAGAATGTAACTCAAGTTAAATGACAGAATGTAACTCAGGTCAATGATATAGTGTAATTCAGGTCAATAATAGAGAGTAACTCAAGTCAATGATAAAATGTAACTCAAGTTAATGATATAATGTAACTTAAGTCAATGATAGAGTGTAAATCAAGTCAATGATCGAGTGTAACTCAAGTCAATGATAGAATGTAACTTAAGTCAATGATAGAGTGTAACTCAAGTCAATGATAGAGTGCAGTGGCAGTCAATTAAATCTGAAACGCAAGTCATACAGAGACTGTAATGCAAGTCAATAAGACTGTAATGCAAAGCAATGAGACAGTATGAGGCAAGTGAATGAGAAATGTCAATGCACGTTGATGGGTGATTATAATGCAAGTAAATGAGACAGTGTAACCCAAGTCCATGAGACAGTGTAATTCTAGAAATTGAGACAGTGTAGCAGAAGACAATAACAGAGTGCAAAGCAAGTCAGTGATAGAACATAACGCAAGTCGATAGAGTGCAATGCAACTCAGTGGGTGATTGTAATGCAAGTCAATGTGCCAGTGTAACAGAAGTCCGTGGGATAGTATGACGCAAGTCAATAAGAGATTGTAACAAAAATCCATTGGGTGATGGTGACACAAATGAATGTGTGACTGTAACGCAAGTTACTAGGGGACTGTAATGCAAGTTAATAGGGGTCTTGTTAGACCTGGCACCATTGGCGTGGGTCTCCCTTCCATTTTTTGCTGTTGCCTCTTATGTTTTTGCTGGTTTTAGATGCTGTTGGGCACTGTGCCACTGCTGTTCAGTGCCACAGTGCAAGTGCTCCCTATGGTAAATTGATGTATGGATTAGTGACTCCATGATTGGCTTACTGTCAGACCCTAGTACAGCGACTGCGTGTGCCCAGGGCTTGTAAATCAAATGCTGCTGGTGGGCTTGCAGCACTGGTTGTGCCACCCACCGGAGCAGCTTGTAAAGTGTGTCTCAGGCCTGCCATTGCAGAGCCTGTGGGCAGTCTGGTACTGCCATGTTGACTGGGCAAGTGTACCCACTTGCCAGTCCCTAAACCTTCCCTTTTATACATATTAGTCACCCCTAAGGTAGGCCCAAGGGCAGGGTGCATTGTAGGTAAAAGGTAGGACATGCCCTGGTGTGTGTGGCATGTCCTAATAGTGAATTACAGCCATTTTCGTTTTTCACTATTGCAAGGCTACCTGCTCCCCATAGGCCAGAATGAGCAGTTAGATTATTACATCTTATAATCCTAACTGACTCAGGGAACCAGGTAGAAATTCGAGCTTAGTACGCCTGAACTCAGAATGATAAAATACATCTTTTAGTGAAGTTGGTTTTAACATTCTATGTTTGAAAATACCACTTTTAGAAAGTAGGTATTTTCTTGCCTAACTATCCAAGCCTGCCTCTGCTAGGTTGTGTATTCCTTGTCTGGAGTTTGAGTGACAGGGGCTGGGGGCTTCCAGGAGACAGGGTGAGTCAGCACAGGGCTGAATAGAGAGATCTGCATGCAGATAGGAGGGAGGAGTTGCACCTGGGACCTGAATAGGGCTGTGCCTTTCCTCCACAATGCTGGCTCCACCTCCTGTGGTGTGTCTGATGTCCCTGGCCTACACTGTGAAAGGAAAGAAGGAGTCTTACCAACAAAGTGCTCCAGGACTGACCAGAACTGGTTTTGGACTAGGCAAAGGCCTCTCTGCCTTCAGAGAACAAAGAGAAAAGTAGTATAAATATTGGGACCCAGACCCAAGAACTTTAGATCACTTCTGGGAATCAAGACGAACCTTTGCTGAGGAGAAGAACCAGGAAGCTGAAGGAGGAGACTACCCCTGTGCTGTGTGTTTGGGGGTTGGCCTGCAGTGGTTGCTTCATTGCCAAAGAAAGGAGAAAAGGACTGAGTGTGCTTTCTATCAACTTGAAGAAGAATCTCCAAGGGCTTGAACTAGAGCTTGCCTCCTGCCTGAAGTCTCAGGGATACAAGACTTCACCAACCAGCTCCCCCTGAATTCCCTTGCTGGGAATTGAAGTGCCTGCTGCTGTGCTGGGCCTTCTGAGAGACTGCGTGTCGCTGGGAGCTGGAAGCGCGACGCAACAACGAGAAGCGTGTAGCCGCTGCAGCCGCTGTCATCGCATCGCCGAGGAAGCGAGACGCTGCCACAGAGGACATCGTCGCATCACCGGAGAAGCGCGTCGCAGGGCCTGTCGCGGCTCCCAAGATCATCGAGTCGCCGCACGGCCGGCGGGCGTGGACGCATCGCACCAACGTTGTCGCATCGCAGCCAAGACGCCATTTTTATCGCATCGCACCGGAGAAGAGTATCGCATCGAGGTGCCATCTGTCGCATCGCACCGGAGAGCAGTAAGAAACCGACGCATCAACTCCCCACACAGTAAGGAAGCGAGCATCAACTCCCCTGCGCAGCAGTAAGGACCGACGCATCCACTCCCCTGAGTGTACGGAACCGACGCATCACCTTACCTGCAACCCTTTTGTTTTCTTTGCGTTACGCATTCAAGGTACATTGAGAGTAGCATCTGGCTTGGGAATGCCCCGGGGTGAATGAATTCTGGGGGCAAGTCTTTGACGCTCTGGACCTGATGACGAACACACACATTGAACCAACACCGTTGACGGCCTTGTTAGGCTACGTCCAACCAGTACAGGCGGCGCATCGTAAATATGTGGCCCTTGCGCTACTCATGGCTAAGAGGCGGGTGGACTGCCGATGGGGCAGGGGCAGGGCACCCAAATTCAAGGTCTGGCTTGATGACTTGGTGTTCTATCAGGACCAACTCACCACATATGCGGAACTGCTGCCTAGGGCCTCTAGACCCAGGGATATCTGGGCCCCCTTAACACGTTATCTGCTGAAGCACCCAAGTGAGACTCCAAAGGCCGGCACGGCAGTAACTTCCCCTTAAGGAGCACAGAGCGCGCACCACCAATAGAAGGACCCACCCATGTGAGGGATAGAGATACTGCCTGTATACTAAACGTAATGCATTCTGGTATGGTTTAGATTAACACCAGTATAGGCAATAGCACATTAACGCTGTAAGGAAATCATGGCCTACATTTCGCACATATTGTATACTGCATTGATGCAATGTCCTCTGCCTTTATGACGTTCTGTAACGAATGTATTATGTCTTGCTGCGACATACGACCTGGACTAATGTACTGATTGCCTGAAACGATGACACGCTGGTAATGTATCACCTAATGCATGTATGGATGCTTTTGATATAATGTTTGTTTGAAAAACAATAAAAAGAAAATTAAAAAAAAAAAAGATGTGGCGTACCTACAGGAATTCAGCAGAAAATGTAAGATGAGTTGCGCAGGTTGTAGAAGAAAGTTTTTATTGGCGAGGTTGAGAGCTCAGAATGGTTAACCCCTTTTAGTGGCTGCCATTAAAGCCAATGGAGATCTTAGACTATGCATTGATTTCAAAGAACTGAATAAAAGTGTTGTGGTTGATTATTACCCAATAATAGATAAGTTAACTTTGTTAAATGCATCTAATGTGTTCTCATCCATAGATCTAATTTCAGCATATTACCAAATAAAACTGGATGATGGGGAAAAAAAAAAAAAAAGTACATTGAGAGTAAAGAGTCGCATCTACAACTTGACAGAACTGAACTATTTTATAACATTCTAAAGTCTATTTTTGAGTACAGTATTGTGGATTTCTGTTGTTTGGTCTTGTGTTAAGTCTATATAAAAATACTATTTTTATAATACAACCTGTGTGGTGTCCATCTGTAGTGTTGTCACTGTATTACTGTATGTGTTCACAAATGCTTTACACACTGCCTCTGAGATAAGCCTGCCTGCTCGTGCCAAGCTACCAAGGGGGTGAGCAGGGGTTATTTTAGGAGTGTAGCCCCTCACCCTGACTAGACGCAAGGGTCCCTATTTGTCACAGGTACCTACCTATGCCAACTAGAAACCCCCAAATCTAACATTGGTGGCAGCGGTGGGATTTGGACTTGCATTTGTGATTCATATACAGTGATTGGTGTACACTACTAGTGAGTGCAGACCATAACGCAACCACATACTTTTTGAGAATTTTTTTCCTTGGAACTTCTTTTCTATTTTTGATTCTTGAGAACTGCCAGACTTTTTGCTACCATGAGCAAGACAGCATCCATAGTATCTGTAGACATTGTTTTGGAAGAAGAGAGAATTGATACT
The DNA here is from genome assembly GCA_963921515.1 of Calotriton arnoldi. Taxonomy (NCBI): domain Eukaryota; kingdom Metazoa; phylum Chordata; class Amphibia; order Caudata; family Salamandridae; genus Calotriton; species Calotriton arnoldi. Next base: position 585,626 of record CAWUFW010002387.1, on the reverse strand, counting down.
TACACTGTGCCTTATCTCAAAGCTTTGTGCAAGAAATTTAAAATCTCTGTGAAAGGCCTCACCAGGAAAGAGGAATACCAAAAGGCGCTAAGGGCCTGGGTAGAATCTAGGAATGCCAGTGAGCATCCTGAGGAGCCAGTAATGGAGGCAGAGGATTTAAATGAGCACCTTGAGGGGCCAGTGGGCCCAACTGGAGGGAAAGCACCTTCAGGGGCGGGCAGCAGTGTTTCTTCCAAAGGGTTGTCCCCAGGAGAGCTGGAGGACAGAGCAAGGGAGAGGATGCATAAATTGGAGCTAGCTAGGCTCAAAATGGATGGTCAGAAAGACATAGAGAGCAAGAAAATAGAGCTTGGGATGGAGTTAGAAATGAAGAAGTTAGCCTTAGAGGAAAAGAGAATGCATTTTGAGCATGAGAGAGGATTGAGGGAATTGGAAATCAAGGCCAAAAAGTTAGAGGTTCCTCCCTCTGGTGGCAGCACACCGCCAGTGCATGTAGAAGCAAGAACCTACATTCCCAAAGATGTAGTTAAAGATTTCCACAAGAATGACGATATTGGTCAGTGGTTTAGGGCTTATGAAGCTGCAATGTTGGCCCACCGGGTCCCTGAGAAGGATTGGGGAGCGGGGTTGTGGGGCTGCTTTGTTAGTGATGGGAGGGACACTTTGTTGGATTTGCCTACAGAGGAGCAGATGTCCTATACCCACATGAAGGGAGCCCTAATGTCCAGATTTGGTTTGACCCCAGAGCTATATAGACAAAGGTTTAGAAATTGCAGAAAACTGGAGTCTACCACTTGGGTGGAATATGTGTCTTTCTTTTGCAGAGCATTGGATGGTTGGGTGAAGGGTAGCAAAGTGGATAATTTTGAGGCGCTCTATGATTTGCTTGCATGGGAGCACTTGTCAAATAACTGTTTTCCAGAGCTACGCCAGCATCTTAATGATAGCAAGCTGACTAACCCTAGGAAGCTTGTTGAGGAGGCGGACCGCTGGGTGAGCACCCGGGTCCAGAAGGGTCATGTGGGAGACTTCGCCAAAGGTGGGCAGGGTCCCCAGCAGAAGAGTGGGGGGACAAGGGTAAACAGAGGGAGTTCCAGAAAGGGCCCCAAAGTAATCCCCAAGGGAACCAAGGGAAAGGTTCCCAGCCTCCCCTGAGAAGAAGGCAGTGGCCCCAACAGATAAGCCTGTTCACAAGGGGCCCAAGACCTGTTTTAAGTGTGGTCTAGTAGGCCACTGTTCTTATGATGCTAGATGTCCCTTGTATGGGAAGACAGCACCCACTGGTGCACCACCCCGGCAGTTGGCTAGTGTAGCCCTGGGGGAGGAGATGGGTGCCCAAGGTGGGTGGGGTCCCGCAGAGATGTCCCTTGTCTCTTTAGGTGAGTGGTCCCCAGGACCCAACTGCCTGATAACACAAAAAAATACAGGCAGTGGGTGACCATCAATGGCAAGAGGGTGGAAGCTCTTAGAGACACCGGAGCCAGTGTGACAGCTGTCAGTTGTCGGTTGGTGTCTGAAGAGCAGGTAGTCCCAAATGCATTTTACCCAGTTGTTGCCGCTGACAACACAGAGAGCCACTGCAAGGTGGCACAGGTTCCCTTTGAGTGGGGGGTCTCAGGGACTCTTCAAGTAGCTGTGAGGCCAGCCATGCCTGTTGAATGTCTGTTAGGTAACGATTTGGAGAGCTCCCCTTGGGCTAAGGTGGAGCGGAGAGCTCATTTAGAGATGTTGGGTTTGCCTGAGTGGGCCTGCGTGACCACTCGGTCTATGGCAGCCAGTAAGGGTGTTCAAGAGGACCTGGAGCCTGAGAAAATGGCCCAGGTGCCTGCCTTAAAGAGAAGAGGTAGGGGGCCCGGGAAACCGGCCCCTGAGGTTCCCACGGCCCAGGAGGAGGCGGACCCTGAGGGGGATGCCCTGGAGCCTACTGGGGAAGAGATTGCTGAACTGGGAGACCTGCCTGAGCTGACCCATTGGCAGCAGGAAGGAGGTCCCTCCAGGGAAGAGTTCTGTGAGGAGCAGAACAAGTGCCCTTCTCTTGTGGGTTTGCGGCAGCAGGCTGCAAACCAGGCAGCAGGTGATCAGTCTGGATCACATTGGATCTACTGGGAGAATGGTCTCCTGTATAGTGAGCCTAAGGTTGCTGAGCCTGGGTCAGCCCATGTGTTGGTGGTACCCCAGCGCTTCAGAGCCTTCCTACTGGGGCTGGCTCATGATGTGCCTTTAGCAGGACATTTGGGGCAGGACAAGACCTTTGAAAGGCTTGTCACCCATTTTTATTGGCCCCAAATGCGCAAGAGTTCAGACACTCATTGCAGGACCTGTCAGACTTGCCAGGCAAGTGGAAAGAGTGGAGGAAGCGCAAGGCTCCTCTCCAGCCATTCCCTGTGGTCAGCACCCCTTTGAAAGGGTGGGCATTGACATTGTGGGGCCTCTGGATCCCAAGAGAGCCATGGGCAACAGGTTCATCCTGGTCTTGGTGGACCATGCCACCCGGTACCTGGAAGCCATCCTCTCAGGACAGTGACGGCCCCCGTGGTGGGACGTGCACTGATGGGGATTTTCTCCCGCGTGGGGTTTCCCAGAGAGGTGGTGTCAGACCGAGGTACCAACTTCATTTCCAAGTATATGAAGTCCCTGTGGCAGGAGTGTGGTGTAACCTACAAGTTCACCACTCCTTACCACCCCCAAGGTAATGGGCTGGTTGAGAGATTCAACCGGACCCTCAAAGGCATGATTATGGGTCTTGAGGAACCCATGAGGCGTCCCCAAATCTAACAGGTCTGTAATGCAAGTCAATAATACAATGAAAGGATGTAACATGCAAGTCAATTAAAGTTTCTTACACACGTCAGGAGTGATTATAATGCAAGTCTATGAGTGACTGTAATGCAAGTCAGTGAGAGAGTGTACGGCAAGTCAATGAATGACTGAGGTGCAAGTCAGTGATGGGTGACAGTAACAGAAGTCATTAGGATATTGTAATGCAAGGCATTGGAAAAGCCCTGAAGTGGCCAGTTAGCAACAAGGGAAGTTCCAAAGAAAACACCTGAATTTAGACCTAAATAAGATTGTAACACCCTCAGTATCTCAAACTATTCAGACATCCTAATTAATAAAAGGTTGGTCCAGTTTTCAAGCTATTTAGATCACCACATTGAGGCATCACTGACTGTGCCCTGGGACACGTTTATGCATTCAGAGGCTGTGACAAAGTATAGCCAGAATCCTGGTTGGGGCGACAATAACAGGTGAAAGATCATGAGGTGTTCGGCCACAAGATACTCAATGACAGGCCCATCCCAGAGGTGCAGTGAGGATGGCCATTTGGGGTAACTGATGGCCAGGGGTCCACTCTGCTGATAGAAGGTTTGTTTTCTGCTCCATCTGTATTTTGGGAGGGCCACTGCTGGGCCTGCTGGATGCCTGTTCACCGTTTCATGCCTCCTCTACCAGCCCCCTGGGTCGCCCTGTTCTAAAGTGGCTCTCATTTTCTGCCCTACTGTTTTCTGCTGGACAGTTGTAAAGAAGTGAAATGCCTCTGAGCTTATTCTCTCACTGGACACAAGGTCCTAGAAAAAAAGAGGACCCAGGTAGGTTACCCACCCGGGCTCATGAGTTCCACAAGATTATGCTATGTGGAGTTCGGCTCACTTCCTTGTTTAGAAATTTTAAAAAGTTCTATGAAGAGCTCAAGCATGTCACCAGCATGAACTATTTTGGTTCTGCCACAGAAACTGCAGACTTCTATTGCAGGCTCAACCCACTATAAGGGAGGGCTAAGAAGGCACAGGCGACAGAAAATGACTACCGGCTACTAAAGACCAGAAATCACATGTTAGCCTTGGGCATAAACATCTACCTCGTACAGACATGAAGTGTGAGCCTTTGTTTGCACATCTGCCACTCTGTGCAGTGAGCCCTCATGTGTCCTCCATACAACTGTACTGAGTACTGTGCAGAGACACCTCACCTGCCCCATAGACTTCCCTTGTGATGTGAGCCCTCGTGTGCCCTCCATACAACTGTACTGAGTACTGTGCAGAGACACCTCACCTGCCCCATAGGCTGCCCTTGTGATGTGAGCCCTCCTGAGTACTGTGCAGACACCTCACCTGCCCCATAGACTGCTCTTGTGATGTGAGCCCTCGTGTGCCCTCCATACAACTGTACTGAGTACTGTGCAGAGACACCTCATCTGCCCCATAGACTGCCCTTGTGATGTGAGCCCTCGTGTGCCCTCCATACAACTGTACTGAGTACTGTGCAGAGACACCTCACCTGCCCCATAGACTGCCCTTGTGATGTGAGCCCTCCTGAGTACTGTACAGACATCTCACCTGCCCCATAGACTGCTCTTGTGATGTGAGCCCTCGTGTGCCCTCCATACAACTGTACTGAGTACTGTGCAGACACCTCATCTGCCCCATAGACTGCCCTTGTGATGTGAGCCCTTGTGTGCCCTCCATACAACTGTACTGAGTACTGTGCAGAGACACCTCACCTGCCCCATAGACTGCCCTTGTGATGTGAGCCCTCCTGAGTACTGTGCAGAGACACCTCACATGCCCCATAGACTGCCCTTGTGATGTGAGCCCTCCTGAGTACTGTGCAGACACCTCAACTGCCCCATAGACTGCTCTTGTGATGTGAGCCCTCGTGTGCCCTCCATACACCTGTACTGAGTACTGTGCAGAGACACCTCACCTGCCCCGTAGACTGCCCTTGTGATGTGAGCCCTCCTGAGTACTGTGCAGAGACACCTCACCTGCCCCATTGACTGCCCTTGTGATGTGAGCCCTCCTGAGTACTGTGCAGACACCTCAACTGCCCCATAGACTGCTCTTGTGATGTGAGCCCTCGTGTGCCCTCCATACACCTGTACTGAGTACTGTGCAGAGACACCTCACCTGCCCCATAGACTGCCCTTGTGATGTGAGCCCTCCTGAGTACTGTTCAGACACCTCACCTGCCCCATAGACTGCCCTTGTGATGTGAGCCCTCGTGTGCCCTCCATACAACTGTACTGAGTACTGTACAGAGACACCTCACCTGCCCCATAGACTGCCCTTGTGATGTGAGCCCTCATGTGCCCTCCATACAACTGTACTGAGTACTGTGCAGAGACACCTCACCTGCCTCATAGACTGCCCTTGTGATGTGAGCCCTCCTGAGTACTGTGCAGACACCTCACCTGCCCCATAGACTGCTCTTGTGATGTGAGCCCTCCTTAGTACTGTGCAGACTTCTCACCTGTCCCATAGACTACCCTTGTGATGTGAGACCTTGTGTGCCCTCCATACAACTGTACTGAGTACTGTGCAGAGACACCTCACCTGCCCCACAGACTGCCCTTGTGATGTGAGCCCTCCTTAGTACTGTGCAGACTCCTCACCTGTCCCATAGACTACTCTTGTGATGTGAGACCTCGTGTGCCCTCCATACAACTGTACTGAGTACTGTGCAGAGACACCTCACCTGCCCCATAGACTGCCCTTGTGATGTGAGCCCTCCTGAGTACTGTGCAGACACCTCACCTACCCCATAGACTGCCCTTGTGATGTGAGCCCTCCATACAGCTCTATGATGTGAGCCCTACTGCGCACTATGTAGCACTCTGTGCAGAGAGACATCATCTGCCCCATACACTACTCTTTTGATGTGAGCCCTTGTGTGCCCCGCATACTACTCTTGCGATATGAGCCCTTGTGTGCCCCGCATACTACTCTTGCGATATGAGCCCTTGTGTGCCCCGCATACTACTCCTGTGATGTGAGCCCTTGTGTGCCCCACATACTACTCCTGTGATGTGAGCCCTTGTGTGCCTCGCATACTACTCTTAGGATGTGAGCCCTTGTGTGCCCCGCATACTACTCTTGCGATATGAGCCCTTGTGTGCCCCGCATACTACTCTTGTGATAAATTCCGGCTGTATGACCCTAGGTTGAACATCTCAACCAATAATGTGACAAAGAACTATCAAGGTAGGGACTGGAATGGATTTTTGGAAAGGGCGACATTATCCCCTGTACTCCTCACTGATGGATCTTTTGATGCAGACAAACAGGTGGATGAGAACTATGCGGTTTTCTGCGGCCATGTTAGCACGAGGCTTGATCAGATAGCCCCTCTGAAAAACTTTAAAAAATCAGGTAGAACCTCAGCCCCGTGGTACAACGAGAAACTGAGAAATTTGAAAAAGGGCTGTAAGCAGGCTGAGCGGAAGTGGAGGAAGGCATATGCAGATGAGGATAAAACCGCCTGGAAGGCGACAATAGCTAACTATAAGAAAGAAATTTCCATAGCAAAAGCGGAGTACTTTGCAGATACCATTCCGAAGTCACCCAATAGTACTAGGAGTATCTTCAAAATAGTGAATGATATCGCCGATCCTGATTGTACAAAAAATGAGATTCATCCTACTCAAGATCTTTGTGATAGTCTAGCTGCTTTCTTTGAGGATAAGATTAGTAAAATCATCAATGGGCTGCAAGTGGGGAATAGGGTTAACAAAGAGGCCAGGAGGCCATCACCAAATCAGAAGGAGGAGCAGGTAGGGATGGTTAATTCTGGCACTCGAGATCATTTCGAGATACCTTCCGAGGAGGATTTCAACAAAGTAGCCCTTAGTGTCTCCTCGGGCTCTCCTTTGGATCCACTACCACATAAAATATGGAAAGCATTGGGCCTAGAACTTTTCCCGATACTCCGGCTGATTTGCAGCCAATCTTTGAGTAGTGGGATAGTACCGACCTGCTGGAAACAAGCAATAGTAACACCACTTTTGAAAAAAGCCACGCTTGATCCGGCATGCCCAAAAAATTATAGACCCATTTCCCTTCTACCCTACCCGGTGAAGATCATAGAGCGACTGGTTAGTAGGACACTCTCCCAGTTTTTAGAAACTAACAACAAACTAGAGGACATGCAATTCGGCTTCCGTCCAGGACACGGGACAGAGACTGCCTTAGTGACCGCTCTGGACAATCTTCGAATGCGAGCGGACAGGGGACAATCAGCTATATTGATTCTGCTAGACCTGTCCGCCGCATTCGATACGGTTAACCAGGAGGTCTTACTGGCTAGGCTTGCAGGAGTTGGGGTGGAGGGTACTGCATTGAAGTGGTTTCAGTCTTACTTGGCTAATAGACGACAGGCAGTAGCTCTTCCCCCCTACCAATCAGAATTCACCAATATCCAGGATGGTGTCCCTCAGGGGTCCGCGGTTAGCCCAATTTTGTTCAATGCATATATGAGCCCGCTGATTGCTGTTATTAAGTCACATAATATTGATCTTGTGAACTATGCAGATGACACACAGCTTATCTTGTCATTGGAAGGAAACAACTGCACAATGGTTAAAAAATAACTATTTACAATTCAATGGCGATAAGACGGAGATCTTGTGCTGTGCAGCTTGGAAAGTTCCGTCTGTACTTCCAATGGGGTTCTGGCCTATTCCTACGGCTGCACCACTGGTACCCTCTGAGACGGTGCGTAACTTGGGAGTTAGTCTCGATAACAAGTTGAGTCTAGAGACTCAAGTGAACAAAACGGTCGGGAGCTGCTTCTCCCTTATTAGAGTGCTTCGGAAGGTTCTTCCGCTGTTGCCAACACAGGCCAGAGCACTGATAGTTAGCAGTGTCATCCTGAGCTGACTGGACTATTGCAATGCTTTGCTGCTGGAGTCCCCAAGGTATTTGACTGGGAGACTCCAGAGGATCCAGATAATGGCGGCCAAGCTAGCTCTAGCGAGACCACAACGCTCATCAGCCTCTCAGGCCCTTGTGGAGCTCCACTGGCTTCCAGTACTACAGAGGATACAATTTAAGTCGCTCTGTATTGTTTTTAAAGCCCTGCACGGCCTTGGGCCCAAACCTTTGCAGAACAATTTTGAATGGTATGCCCCCTCCCGCAGTCTCCGTTCCTCCTCAGCTAAACTGGTGAGAGTGCCCAGGTTCAGAAGAAAGAAATCGGGAGGAAGGGCCTTTAGTATTGCAGCGGCGCGGCTCTGGAATAAGCTTCCAACCGACCTTAGACAGATGGAAAACCTGCTGCAGTTTAGGAAGAAATTAAAGACCTGGCTCTTTCCCAGAGAATAACGCTAGCTCTTCCATTCTTACTAGAATTGTGTCCCTCTTATAGCACCTGGGATCGGTAGGGCACACGTATCTTAGCGCCAGGATACCCGCAGGGTCACAGTGCGCTTTATAAGTTCTGATAACAATAACAACAATATGAGCCCTTGTGTGCTCCGCATACTACTCTTGTGATGTGAGCCCTTGTGTGCCCCGCATCCTGCTCTTGTGATATGAGCCCTTGTGTGCTCCGCATACTACTCTTGTTATGTGAGCCCTTGTGTGCCCCGCATCCTGCTCTTGTGATATGAGCCCTTGTGTGCTCCGCATACTACTCTTGTTATGTGAGCCCTTGTGTGCCCCGCATCCTGCTCTTGTGATATGAGCCCTTGTGTGCTCCGCATACTACTCTTGTTATGTGAGCCCTTGTGTGCCCCGCATCCTGCTCTTGTGATATGACCCCTTGTGTGCCCCGCATACTACTCTTGTGATATGACCCCTTGTGTGCTCCGCATACTACTCTTGTGATATGAGCCCTTGTGTGCTCCGCATACTACTCTTGTGATATGAGCCCTTGTGTGCCCTGCATACTACTCTCGTGATGTGAGCCCTTGTGTGCCCAGCATACTACTCTTGTGATGTGAGCCCTTGTGTGCCCAGCATACTACTCTTGTGATGTGAGCTCTTGTGTGCCCCGCATACTACTCTTGTGATATGAGCCCTTGTGTGCCCCGCATACAACTCTATGATGAGACCCCTTGTGTGCCCCACATACTACTCTTGTGATGTGACCCCTTGTGTGCCCCGCATCCTGCTCTTGTGATATGAGCCCTTGTGTGCCCAGCATACTACTCTTGTTATATGAGCCCTTGTGTGCCCCGCATACTACTCTTGTGATATGAGCCCTTGTGTGCTCCGCATACTACTCTTGTGATATGAGCCCTTGTGTGCCCCGCATACCACTCTTGTGATGTGAGCCCTTGTGTGCCCAGCATACTACTCTTGTTATATGAGCCCTTGTGTGCTCCGCATACTACTCTTGTGATATGAGCCCTTGTGTGCTCCGCATACTACTCTTGTGATATGAGTCCTTGTGTGTCCCGCATACTTCTCTTGTGATATGAGCCCTTGTGTGCTCCGCATACTACTCTTGTTATATGAGCTCTTGTGTGCCCCGCATACTACTCTTGTGATATGAGCCCTTGTGTGCTCCGCATACTACTCTTGTGATGGGAGCCCTTGTGTGCACCGCATACTACTCTTGTGATGTGAGTCCTTGTGCGCCCTGCATACTACTATTGTGATATGAACTCTTGTGTGCCCCGCACACTACTCTTGTGATATGAGCTCTTGTGTGCCCTGCATACTACTCTTGTGATATGAGCTCTTGTGCGCCCTGCATACTAATCTTGTGATGTGAGCCATTGTGCGCCCTGCATACTACTCTTGTGATGTGAGCCCTTGTGTGCCCCGCATACTAATTTTGTGATATGAGCTCTTGTGCGCCCTGCATACTACTCTTGTGATGTGAGCCCTTGTGTGCCCCGCATACTAATCTTGTGATGTGAGCCCTCCTGAGTACTTTGCAGAGACACCTCACCTGCCCCATAGACTCCTCTTGTGATGTGAGCCCTCGTGTGCCCTACATACAAGTGGGTGATGTGAGCCCTTCTGCATACAATGTAGCACTCTGTGCAGAGACATCTCATCTGCCCCATAGAGTACTCTTGTGATGTGAGCCCTTGTGTGCCCAGCATACTACTCTTGTGATTTGAGCCTGTGTGTGCCCAGCATACTACTCTTGTGATATGAGCCTTGTGTGCCCAGCATACTACTCTTGTGACATGAGCCCTTGTGCGCCCTGCATACTACTTTTGTGATGTGAGCCCTTGTGTGCCCCACATACTACTCTTGTGATATGAGCCCTTGTGTGCCCCACATACTACTCTTGTGATATGAGCCCTTGTGTGCCCAGCATACTACTCTTGTGACATGAGCCCTTGTGTACCCTGCATACTACTTTTGTGATATGAACCCTTGTGCGCCACGCATACAACTCTTGTGATATGAGCCCTTGTGTGCTCCGCATACTACTCTTGTGATTTGAGCCCTTGTGTGCCCCGCATACTACTCTTGTGATATGAGCCCTTGTGTGCCCCGCATACTACTCTTGTGATTTGAGCCCTGGTGTGCCCCGCATACTACTCTTGCGATGTGAGCCTTTGTGTGCCCTGCATACTACTCTTGTGTTATGAGCCCTTGTGCGTCACGCATACTACTCTTGTGATGGGAGCCCTTGTGTGCCCCACATACTACTCTCGTGATGTGAGCCCTTGTGTGCCCCGCATACTACTCTTCTGATGTGAGCGCTTGTGTGCCCCACATACTACTCTTGTGATATGAGCCCTCATGTGCCCCATACCCTGGTACCCCTTCGTTGCACATGTACTCCTCCTACCACTCTGTGTTGTTGACTGCGTCTCCAAACCCGGGCGTGTCCACAATGGTGAGCTTCAGTTTCACGCCTTTCTCCTCGATGTCCACCGTGTGCTTCACAATCTCCACCGTCTGGTTGATCCGCTCTGTAACAAGAGGTGGAAATAGGTGAGTGGCTCCAACACTGTGGACAGTGAATATAAATCAGGAATCATTGTTAGCAGCGGGACATCAGTGAACACTATTCAAAGAGGGTTGTTGTACCATCAAGAGCTGATGGACAAGGCAGTCAGACTTTGGAAGAAGCTACTTACCTGTAACAACTCGTTTACAGGTTGCAATCTATTATACTTTCAGGTTATATTACTCCAACTAACGTCACTTAGAATCCACACTATGTGCTTCCAAAGAGCTGCTTCAGGACTCCTTCATATGCTTTGCAAACTCTTGCATCTTGTGCTTAAATAAGGGAAATTGGGTTTAAAAAGCTGAAAATAAATTGGTGAACATCAGTGGAGGGAGATTCTGCACCTGACCTCTGATGACCTTCAAATATATTGTTAAGGACCCTACAAATCTGGTTCCGGCCTCATCCTGATTTCATTTTGTTGAACTATTACATTTAAAACTAAGATATCTTTCTGTCATCTTTGTCTCTTTGGGAGGTAGAGGGATTCGTGCATACATTTGTAAGCAAGCTTTAAAACCACTGTTACATGAACGCACCTTCTATTGCGATCTGAATTTGTTTTATAGAAGATGTACATATGTTGAATTGAGCAACAAGTATAAACAATCTGAGGGTGCGCAACATAGAGAAAGGACATGTACCTAAAGTGCTTCCTTAGTGATGCCTAGACAACCTGAGCATCTTCCTGGACCTCCGAAACCTCACCTATCTCCAGCAGGAGCAGTGGGGTCCTGTATCACTTTCGGTTCTTCTCCTGAATCTCACTTATATAAATCCTTAAGCTGTGACAAGCAAGTTCTCAACAGCGGCAGTGCAGTCAACATCAACGGTGCAATGCCAAACATGCTTCAGCATTATGTGTGCGGTTGTTTCGGCCTCACGACTCTCATGAGAGGACTTCATCTGGGTTTACTTTATTTGTGATGCTGAAGTACACACTGCTACTATAAAGCATATAATTACTAATTTGACCATGCAATAGCATTGAATAGTAAGATGGAGTGTCAGAGTTAATTTCCCTCAAGGGGTGTGATCTTTGCAGCTAATATAAGTCCTAACAGATGGATTCCCTGATTTTAGAATCTCCGATTTCAAAGAGAACGGAGGTGACTCATTCGGTGATGAAATTTGCTCTATAAGGGGGGAATAAACTGGATGGAGACCATGAAAGAAGTCGTTCAGAAGGCGGTGAGAAGGTAAAGATAACCACACACCACCACCACCACACACACACACACACACACACACGCACGCACGCACTCTCTCTCTCTCTCTCTCTCTCTCTCTAACACACTCTCGCCCATCTAATCCTTGATGCCAGATTAGATACCCTCTGACGTCAGAGGTTTCAGCAGAGACCTCTGGAAAACTCATATTGCAGATTTTTAGCAACCAATGGTCAGGAAGCAGATGCACAAAGCAGATGAAATTCATTGATTGAGCAACCAATGGCCAGGAAGCAGATGCACAAAGCAGATGAAATTCATTGAATGAGAAACTTGAACAAAATACAAATAGTGTTCCTTCAATCACAGGTCAGGTGTTGTTTCAATAGAGTTTAAACAAGTAAACTAAAGGCTTACGCTGAGTGTAGGCCGCAGAGACAAAAATACCTTCACTGCCAAACACAGGGACTTTTGTGGAGCGAAAGAAAGCCTTTCAGTGAAAGAAGGCCACACTGATCCCTTGATGAACTGATGTCAATCAGGTGAACCAGAGAGGATTCTGGGAATCTCAGATGTCATAAGGTCTGGGTACAGATATCATCTCTGCTGGTGCCCCAGGGTGTACGTCACATTTCCACAGATTCTTCCGTGTTCCACCTCCAAAGGGCAGAAGTTCACAAAGCATTTGGCTGCATGAGAGATGCTAGAATGAAATCTGTGCTATCAGGGAATGTCTGAGAGAGAGAAAGACCTCATGAGGAGTGGGCTGAAGGAGGCCACCCAGGCTGTGCTGATGAGAACACTCCGAGTGCCCCTCCCAGTGACAGAGGCACTTGGAACCGCCTCATAAGGCAACCGGGGGCCCTCGGCACATAATGAAAGCACAAGTAAGGTCAGAGACCGCTTGTCAGGCCAGCTCCTGAAAATGACACGTCCTCACAGACCTCCCTTTCAGAGCAGTTTGAACTAAGTGGTTCAGGCCCCTCGACGTGCTCTAAGGCAGAGGCAGGTTGACTTCTACAGAAACTGTGAGACCCTTGGCAGATGTTTCACTCCAGCTTGGCCATTTGTATAGTTGTGGGTCCCAGGCCCACATACTAAAGGAACGATGACACACATTTTGCATATATGGTTACTAAACTGGCCCAGGGCACGTGCGCCGGGCCCCTTCTGTTAGCAGTGTCACCTGACCGGTGACACTGGATGGGTGTGGGGTGGGTGTCAATTCTGCCCCCAGGGAGGGGCTGCTGCATGACGTGTCCAGCAGGACACTACACTGTTCACTCACCTTCTGCGTTGAGAAGCTTCCGGTCTTTGTACAGGTCGGTCAGGAACAGGCTGTTCACCAGGGTGGATTTCCCCAGACCGGACTCTCCTACGGAAACCAACAATTTAGAGACAAAAAATCAGAAAAGTCTGGGATTATGTCATGCACCGTCATCGGAGGCTGGTTGGTGAGGTTTTCAAGATGTCCATTACTTCTTCCTGTGAATGCTGAGACTTGGCACCAGGAACCCACTGCCAGTTACCTTTAAAAATCCAAAAAACTTCAGGTGGTGCCATGCCTCTGAGGTGGTGCCATGCCTCTGAGGTGGTGCCATGCCTCTGAGGTGGTGCCATGCCTCTGAGGTGGTGCCATGCCTCTGAGGTGGTGCCAGGCCTCTGAGGTGGTGCCAGGCCTCTCAGGTGGTGCCATGTCTCTCAGGTGGTACCATGCCTCTCAGGTGGTACCATGCCTCTCAGGTGGTACCATGCCTCTCAGGTGGTGCCATGCCTCTTTGGAGCAAACTGTCAGTGAAGCAGCAAACTATTCTTGTGTCTACCAGAAAACTCTGCGGCCCCCACTGGGGGTCAGATTTGTTAACCCTTATCACTCTTGCATCACGCAAAACGACACAAACACTTATTTGGGATTTACAAACTCACACAAGGCCCGATTTGTGCAACCTTGTGTGCCTTTGTAACACAGCTAACGGAACGCAGCTACCACAGAGAGGCATAACAAGGAGAAATATGTTTACTTCCCCTCGATACGTCCTCTTTCTCTGGGTGATGCATTGTGCACGGCCCATAGAAAGGGGAAAATGCCTCTTTGGATCCTTTTTGTGCAGGAAGGTATGACTTCCTGAACAAAAACAAGCCTGCCCGGATCGCATAGGCCTTTGTAAATATGCAGCATTTCCACTCTCTCCTTTTCAAGCAACACAGCGCACTGTACTTCGAAGCCAACGCTGCAATAGGTGACCCGTTGAAATTCAGAGCGGGGCACCTGCCAGCGCCTCGATGTGACTAGACAAGACCTCAGATAACTATTCCACCTGACACCGTGACCTGTTGGGTTTCACTGCCTTATTTACTTTTTCTGATGGAATGTACCTTTGTCCCAGCTCAGTCAATAAGTGACCTCATACGAGCAGCTAGTCGTACCACGAGACTGTGCTTCTGACATCCCTCACTGAGACCACTGCGGAAAGAGACATCTAACTACGAGGGAGGAGGCTTCTCTGCACTGTGTATCCTCACATCTAATGTGACGGTACAGAGACGTCTGACCGTGATTGGTGAGACTGTCCTGGGTCTTCAAGACTAAAGTATCCTAGAAAGAGCAATGCTTAATTTGTAAAAAAGTAAGTGCCAGGGCCCTTCTCTAGAGGACACTGCAGCCTTCACCAGTCACTGCCCCTGCTGCCAATGACAGAACCATTGCAACTACTAACCACACACTCCTACAAGTGTGACAATTCAGACTATTCCAGGCCACCCAAAGCTATAAGAATGGTGTGAGCGGCATGTGTTATTCATTTTTAATGTAAATTGACTTATTAAACACTGTTGTGCTCATCTCAAAATTTGACAGACAGCGCCACCATGTGGTGGACTGTCACTAGAGCCGGTGCTGACAATTAAGTGCCGAGCACTGGAAACCCCTGGCTCAAATTAGGCACTGATAAAGAGACATCTTACTAGGAGCTGTGAGACTGCCCTGTGTATTCCCACAACTGTGACATTACAAAGACATCTGGCCATGACTGCCGAGACTACCCTGGGTCATAACTAAAGTATCCTGCAAAGAGACATCTTACCAGGACCTAGAGGGCCACTTCCCGGACAACCTCTTACCAGGACTCACAATGGCCCCCCTAGGAGGGACATGTGCGAGACTGGCTATTCTGCCACTCTTGACATTTCTCCGGTAAGGGGGGCTCCTTCCAGAGCAGGATCGACTGCCACGACCCAACTATTCCACATGGCCCCATTCTAGTTGCAGCCTCCCGCCATGTGGAGATGGGTGTAAGCATTTTTGTTATAGCTAATTTTGGGTTCCAGTCGAGCCCTGCCGGGACTCGTGCCGGGGCACGTGCTGCTCAAGCAACCAAAAGAGAGTCACCTTTCAATGGCTGTTGAACACCCACTCTGGCACAGTTTAGTCCCAATTTGTTCTGTTAAATTATGTAAAAAGAGACTTCTTACCAGCTACCATAAGAGTGAAATCAAATCCCTTTTTCACTGACTTCCGGTGCACCTGGTTGGGTAAGGTAGCGAATCCCACGTACTGCTTTTCAAGGTCCTGAGAAAAGAGGAGAGAGACACAGACATTTATCAGTGAGCACCACAAACGTTTACATCATCTCGCAGACTCCTTACTGCCATAGTAAAAAAAGCCACATTAGACGTCTTTAAAGGCCCAACAAGGCCTCCTCCCATCACCCCACCATTCTGCCCATTAGGAATTTCAGCAGCCTCCTTTCAGGAAGTTGCCGCTTCTTCAGAGCCACAGTCCCTTAAGAAGCAGTTCTCCACATTAGAAAGGGAGCTCTGAGCTGTTCAGAAATGGTCAATGCATCAGGGTGCACACCTCCCCGACTACCAGAACTAGACGAATGCAACAATGAAACCTAGTTGCCGTCTTGATGAAGCTCACATTCTGATAACTATCTATGCAACAAAAAATGAAACATGATTCATGAGATTCAGCTAACAAAAAACATCAATAATATTGTTTCGGCTGTTGGCGAATAAAAGCTCAGCCTTCAACAGGACATTAAAAAGAGGAATTGATTATTCCCAGTTTCATGTCACAATTAAGGGATTTTGACACTATTGTAATATAACGAGATACAATTGCAAGTGGTAAATGAAAGGTATTAGAGATTTTGCGTTGAAAACGAGAGGAGTGTTGGTAAATGTAAATGCCTTAGGATTTCTTTTTGTAGGATGAACTTTTCACTAAAATACAATTCATAGGTCAGAGCAAGTTAAGTGGTTTTGTTTTGATATAGTGACGACCCTAGGAAATTTGAGAATGTTACATAATATAGGAATTACATAGACTGAGCAGTTTTACTAGTTTTTAAACATTTCTGAGAAAGCCCACACAAACTGTGGATTACCTACAGTAAGATCTGAAATGCATCTGCAGAGAACTAGATGTTTTATGAACCTTGCTCTCTGGTAATTAAGCTAACTTTTGGCAAAATTACATGAAATTAGACTTAACTACATGAAATGCAAATCTGTCATTTAAAGTTATATTCAGGGCCACTCGAATTATGCGGCAGGGGATCACCAAATAATGTGACAGGGTTGGTTAAATTACACAGCAAGAAAAGGCAAATTATGTGGCATAATGCAGCTCATTTTATGATACTATTACTTCATTATTTTATAATTTTTACACATAGCAATGCTGTCTGGATAAAAAATGAACCTCATTAGCACAGGTTTTAAAACCAAATACAGGAATAAGCAACTGAAAGATGACCAGTTAACCTTTGTAAAGGGTGTTCCACTGTGTTTTCACTAACTTTTGATCCGTTTGAACTAGAAACATTTTTTTTTTAATCTGCAGATTATGGATTAGGTGACGTGTGTCAAATCCATAATTATGCGGAGAAATACCACGGACACAGAATCACATAATTCCAGCGGCGCTGGCTATATTTTACTGTGAATTGCATCAATTTTTAACACAATAACACATTTTGCACAAAAAAATAGAAAACAAAAGCACGGTGAACAATAGCCGCTCGAGTTCAGTTGCTCCCATGCTATGATGTAAATGTTTACCACTAATGGTGCATTCATGGTAAATATTAACACAAATGACGCGTAATTACACAAAATGATGTCATTTCATGAATTTCACATAAAGCGTAGCTCGAAATTCCTGAATTTGTGCGAATTACGCCTGTGTAATAATCGCTCCCCCTTTTCTCCCTCCTCTTCTGGAATTATCTTGTTGATGTATTTAAGTGCCTGGACCCTATCGCCCTCTCCTCCTCTTCTGCCATGATCACTGTGATGTATTTAAATGTCTCAACCAGATCTTCTTCTCCATCCTTGCGGTATTTGCATTTTGAAGGAATGTAAATGCCATCACCATATCTTCCAAAGTCTCTCTCCCTTTTCTACAGTTTATTTTACTGCTACAGTATTTTTCTGTACCCATAAATTCTCCCCTCTGTCTCTCCATCCTCTCAGACTACAAAGTTGTAAAACGTTGTTTCTTATACACACCAGGAACCATATGGGCCCCTCTTCCCGGAATTATCTGTACCCTTGCTCTAGCTTTCTGGAGATGTTGTCTACAGAAATGGACTCAATACTCGAGGCGTGGCCCCTAAATATTGACACAATACTACAGATGCAGCTTCTAGAAATGAGTTCCGTATTTCATGCAGCTTAATGTGGCACATTTTGTGATGGTATTACTTAATTATTTTGTCATTTTTACACATTAACACTGTACAGGCAAATGTTTTGCCTCATTAATACCAGTTTAACATCCAAATACAGCAATAAGCAACAGAAAGTTGACCAGTCAAACTTTGTGAAGGGCCTTCCATTGCGCTGCACACATGTTGCCATGTTTTTAGTAACTTTTGAGCCGTATAAACTAGAAAGTAGCTGTTAAAATATACAAATCATGCAGCAGATGATGAATACTGTGAAAATCCATAATTATGCAGAAAATGCAGTGGCTGAAGAATCACACAATTCCAGTGGCCCCGATAAACGTAAAGAATTTAATGGTATAGTGCTTTTTTTTATTATTCCGAGTTTCCCAGTAGCGAATGTCAAAATTCCTGTAAATTGTGTTTTCAAAAAGACTGCAGTTGTAAAACACCCCTATCTTGTACCATATCTAAACTTATATGTTGTAACATGAGTAGGCCTGGGCGGAGTTCGTGGCGTTCTGCTATGCGGAACTTCGCAAAGTGACCAAAAAAACTCTGCTGCGCTACGCGAAGTTCCGCAAGCGGTGGAGTGTGATACGTTGCGATGATTTTTAGTGCCGGGTGTTTGTCCCACGCTGCAAAATCATTGCGAACTGCACCACGTGCAGCGCAAGATGGCGCAGCTTCTATCTGCCACTCGAGTAGATGTTCTACTGGAGCGGCAGCTTCCTCAATGAGAGCCGAAGGTTTCTCAATGCGAGCGGTAGCGACCAGCCGCGACTGCCCGCGTTGAGAAATCTTGGCTGGAGGTGGTCTGGAGTAAGATTTTACTCACTCGTGCTCACCAACTTAACGAAACGTTATTATCATTTTATTTTTAGTATTGCAGTTGCACTGCAGCCAGCCAGGTTCTTAGGGCGGGGCTGGGCTCCCCTGACGTCGAAGGGAGGAGGAGTCGTGGCTGCACCTTAAGTGCGCATGACGGTTTGGCCGGCCGCCTGCCTCGGGCCGGCCAATCCATCATGCGCACTGTGCATGTTCTCCACAGGCTGTATTATACAGTCTGGTTGGAGAACATGCACAGCCTCCAAGCCCCTGTCTAAGTGCCGAACCACCGCGCTCAGACCAATCACAACGTTGCTGTAAGGCACCGTTGTGATTGGTCAGGGAATTCTGGGAGGCTGTGTTCTTCCTGGTTCCTGCGTTGAAGGAGAGGCGGCGGCTGTTGACGGTGACCCCAGGTACGTTTTCTTTTCTTTTTTTTGCTCTTTTCTAATCCCCCTACCTTCTGCCGCCCACTGCCACCGTTCCCTACCAGCCGCCACTAGAGCTGGGTCTCTTCGGGCCTTGCTCTGTTACATAATAATTGAGGAGCCTGGCCTCTTTGGGCCTTGTTCTGTTACACGAACTCCAGTCTCTCTGGGCCTTGCCCTTACACTGGCTGCAGAGCTTGGCATCCCTGGGCCTCACCCCGTTATGCTGAATTCAGAGGCTGGACTCTCTGTGCCTCGCCCTGTTACGCGGACTGTAGAGCCCGGACTCTCTTGGCCTCGCCCTGTTACGCGGACTGTAGAGCCTGGACTCTGGGCCTTGCCCTGTTACACTGACTGTAGAGCCCGGACTCTCTTGGCCTCGCCCTGTTACGCTGACTGCAGAGCCTGGACTCTGGGCCTTGCCCTGTTACACTGACTGTAGAGCCCGGACTCTCTTGGCCTCGCCCTGTTACGCGGACTGCAGAGCCCAGACTCTCTGGGCCTTGCCCTGTTACACTGACTGCAGAGCCCGGACTCTCTGGGCCTTGCCCTGTTATACTGACTGCAGAGCCCGGACTCTCTTGGCCTCGCCCTGTTACGCGGACTGCAGAGCCCATACTCTCTGGGCCTTGCCCCGTTACACTGACTGCAGAGCCCGGACTCTCTGGGCCTTGCCCTGTTACACTGACTTCAGAGCCCGGACTCTCTGTGCCTTGCCCTGTTATACTGACTGCAGAGCCTGGACTCTCTGTGCCATGCCCTGTTACACTGACTGCAGAGCCTGGACTCTCTTGGCCTCGCCCTGTTACGCGGACTGCAGAGCCCGGACTCTATTGGCCTCGCCCTGTTACACTGACTGCAGAGCCCGGACTCTATTGGCCTCGCCCTGTTACACTGACTGCAGAGCCCGGACACTCTTGGCCTCGCCCTGTTACACTGACTGCAGAGCCCGGACTCTCTCGGCCTTACCCAGTTACACTGACTGCACAGCCTGGACTCTATTGGCCTCACCCTGTTACACTGACTGCAGAGCCCGGACTCTCTTGGCCTCGCCCTGTTACGCGGACTGCAGAGCCCGGACTCTATTGGCCTCGCCCTGTTACACTGACTTCAGAGCCCAGACTCTCTGGGCCTTGCCCTGTTACACTGACTGCAGAGCCCGGACTCTATTGGCCTTGCCCTGTTACACTGACTGCAGAGCCCGGACTGTATTGGCCTCGCCCTGTTACGCTGACTGCAGAGCCCGGACTCTATTGGCCTCGCCCTGTTATGCTGACTGCAGAGCCCGGACTCTATTGGCCTCTCCCTGTTACGCTGACTGCAGAGCCTGGACTCTATTGGCCTCGCCCTGTTACACTGACTGCAGAGCCCGGACTCTATTGGCCTCGCCCTGTTACACTGACTGCAGAGCCCGGACTCTCTTGGCCTCGCCCTGTTACACTGACTGCAGAGCCCGGACTCTCTTGGCCTTACCCTGTTACACTGACTGCACAGCCTGGACTCTATTGGCCTCGCCCTGTTACACTGACTGCAGAGCCCTGACTCTATTGGCCTCACCATGTTACACTGACTGCAGAGCCCGGACTCTCTTGGCCTCGCCCTGTTACGCGGACTGCAGAGCCCGGACTCCATTGGCCTCGCCCTGTTACGCGGACTGCAGAGCCCGGACTCTATTGGCCTCGCCCTGTTACACTGACTGCAGAGCCCAGACTCTCTGGGCCTCGCCCTGTTACGCGGACTGCAGAGCCCGGACTCTATTGGCCTCGCCCTGTTACACTGACTGCAGAGCCCAGACTCTCTGGGCCTTGCCCTGTTACACTGACTGCAGAGCCCGGACTCTATTGGCCTCGCCCTGTTACACTGACTGCAGAGCCCGGACTCTCTGGGCCTTGCCCTGTTACACTGACTGCAGAGCCCTGACTCTCTGGGCCTTGCCCTGTTACACTGACTGCAGAGCCCGGACTCTATTGGCCTTGCCCTGTTACACTGACTGCAGAGCCCGGACTCTATTGGCCTTGCCCTGTTACACTGACTGCAGAGCCCGGACTCTATTGGCCTTGCCCTGTTATGCTGACTGCAGAGCCCGGACTCTATTGGCCTCGCCCTGTTACACTGACTGCAGAGCCTGGACTCTATTGGCCTCGCCCTGTTACGCTGACTGCAGAGCCTGGACTCTATTGGCCTCGCCCTGTTACGCTGACTGCAGAGCACGGACTCTATTGGCCTCGCCCTGTTACGCTGACTGCAGAGCCTGGACTCTATTGGCCTCACCCTGTTACACTGACTGCAGAGCCCGGACTCTCTGGGCCTTGCCCTGTTATACTGACTGCAGAGCCCAGACTCTATTGGCCGCGCCCTGTTACACTGACTGCAGAGCCCGGACTCTATGGGCCTTGCCCTGTTACACTGACTGCAGAGCCCGGACTCTCTGGGCCTTGCCCTTCTACGCTGACTGCAGAGCCCGGACTCTCTTGGCCTCGCCCTGTTACACTGACTGCAGAGCCTGGACTCTCTGTGCCCCGCCCTGTTACACTGACTGCAGTGCCTGGACTCTCTGGGCCTTGCCCTTCTACGCTGACTGCAGAGCCCGGACTCTATTGGCCTCGCCCTGTTACACTGACTTCAGAGCCCAGACTCTCTGGGCCTTGCCCTGTTACACTGACTGCAGAGCCCGGACTCTATTGGCCTTGCCCTGTTACACTGACTGCAGAGCCCGGACTCTATTGGCCTCGCCCTGTTACACTGACTGCAGAGCCCGGACTCTATTGGCCTTGCCCTGTTACACTGACTGCAGAGCCCGGACACTCTTGGCCTCGCCCTGTTACACTGACTGCAGAGCCCGGACTCTCTTGGCCTTACCCAGTTACACTGACTGCACAGCCTGGACTCTATTGGCCTCACCCTGTTACACTGACTGCAGAGCCCGGACTCTCTTGGCCTCGCCCTGTTACGCGGACTGCAGAGCCCGGACTCTATTGGCCTCGCCCTTTACACTGACTTCAGAGCCCAGACTCTCTGGGCCTTGCCCTGTTACACTGACTGCAGAGCCCGGACTCTATTGGCCTTGCCCTGTTACGCTGACTGCAGAGCCCGGACTGTATTGGCCTCGCCCTGTTACGCTGACTGCAGAGCCCGGACTCTATTGGCCTCGCCCTGTTACGCTGACTGCAGAGCCCGGACTGTATTGGCCTCGCCCTGTTACGCTGACTGCAGAGCCTGGACTCTATTGGCCTCGCCCTGTTACACTGACGGCAGAGCCCGGACTCTATTGGCCTCGCCCTGTTACACTGACTGCAGAGCCCGGACTCTCTTGGCCTCGGTCTGTTACACTGACTGCAGAGCCCGGACTCTCTTGGCCTTACCCCGTTACACTGACTGCACAGCCTGGACTCTATTGGCCTCGCCCTGTTACACTGACTGCAGAGCCCTGACTCTATTGGCCTCACCCTGTTACACTGACTGCAGAGCCCAGACTCTCTTGGCCTCGCCCTGTTACGCGGACTGCAGAGCCCGGACTCTATTGGCCTCGCCCTGTTACGCGGACTGCAGAGCCCGGACTCTATTGGCCTCGCCCTGTTACACTGACTGCAGAGCCCAGACTCTCTGGGCCTCGCCCTGTTACGCGGACTGCAGAGCCCGGACTCGATTGGCCTCGCCCTGTTACACTGACTGCAGAGCCCAGACTCTCTGGGCCTTGCCCTGTTACACTGACTGCAGAGCCCGGACTCTATTGGCCTCGCCCTGTTACACTGACTGCAGAGCCCGGACTCTCTGGGCCTTGCCCTGTTACACTGACTGCAGAGCCCTGACTCTCTGGGCCTTGCCCTGTTACACTGACTGCAGAGCCCGGACTCTATTGGCCTTGCCCTGTTACGCTGACTGCAGAGCCCGGACTCTATTGGCCTCGCCCTGTTACACTGACTGCAGAGCCTGGACTCTATTGGCCTCGCCCTGTTACGCTGACTGCAGAGCCTGGACTCTATTGGCCTCGCCCTGTTACGCTGACTGCAGAGCCCGGACTCTATTGGCCTCGCCCTGTTACGCTGACTGCAGAGCCTGGACTCTATTGGCCTCACCCTGTTACACTGACTGCAGAGCCCGGACTCTATTGGCCTCGCCCTGTTACGCTGACTGCAGAGCCCGGACTCTATTGGCCTCGCCCTGTTACGCTGACTGCAGAGCCTGGACTCTATTGGCCTCGCCCTGTTATACTGACTGCAGAGCCCAGACTCTATTGGCCGCGCCCTGTTACACTGACTGCAGAGCCCGGACTCTATGGGCTTTGCCCTGTTACACTGACTGCAGAGCCCGGACTCTCTGGGCTTTGCCCTTCTACGCTGACTGCAGAGCCCGGACTCTCTTGGCCTCGCCCTGTTACACTGACTGCAGAGCCTGGACTCTCTGTGCCCCGCCCTGTTACACTGACTGCAGTGCCTGGACTCTCTCGGCCTTGCCCTTCTACGCTGACTGCAGAGCCCGGACTCTATTGGCCTCGCCCTGTTACACTGACTGCAGAGCACGGACTCTCTTGGCCTCGCCCTGTTACACTGACTGTAGAGCCCGGACTCTATTGGCTTCGCCCTGTTACACTGACTGCAGAGCCCGGACTCTCTTGGCCTCGCCTTGTTACACTGACTGCAGAGCCCGGACTCTCTTGGCCTCGCCCTGTTACACTGACTGCAGAGCCCGGACTCTCTTGGCCTCGCCCTGTTATGCTGACTGCAGAGCCCGGACTCTCTTGGCCTCGCCTTGTTACACTGACTGCAGAGCCCGGACTCTCTTGGCCTCGCCCTGTTACACTGACTGCAGAGCCCGGACTCTCTTGGCCTCGCCCTGTTACACTGACTGCAGAGCCCGGACTCTCTTGGCCTTGCCCTGTTACACTGACTGCAGAGCCCAAACTCTCTGGCCCTTGCCCTGTTACGCTGACTGCAGAGCCCGGACTCTCTGCCTTGCCCGGTTACACTGACTGCAGAAGAGCCCGGACTCTATTGGCCTCGCCCTGTTACACTGACTGCAGAGCCTGGACTCTATTGGCCTCGCCCTGTTACACGGACTGCAGAGCCCGGACTCTCTGTGCCTCGCCCGGTTACACTGACTGCAGAGCCCGGACTCTCTGTGCCTTGCCCTGTTACACTGACTGCAGAGCCCGGACTCTATTGGCCTCGCCCTGTTACGCTGACTGCAGAGCCTGGACTCTCTTGGCCTCGCCCTGTTACGCTGACTGCAGAGCCCGGACTCTATTGGCCTCGCCCTGTTATGCTGACTGCAGAGCCCAGACTCTATAGGCCTCGCCCTGTTACGCTGACTGCAGAGCCCGGACTCTATTGGCCTCGCCCTGTTACGCTGACTGCAGAGCCCGGACTCTCTGGGCCTCGCCCTGTTACGCTGACTGCAGAGCCCGACTCTATTGGCCTCGCCCTGTTACGCTGACTGCAGAGCCCAGACTCTATTGGCCTCGCCCTGTTACGCTGACTGCAGAGCCCGGACTCTCTGGGCCTCGCCCTGTTACGCTGACTGCAGAGCCCGGACTCTCTGGGCATTGCCCTGTTACGCTGACTGCAGAGCCTGGACTCTCTTGGCCTCGCCCTGTTACGCTGACTGCAGAGCCCGGACTCTCTGGGCCTCGCCCTGTTACGCTGACTGCAGAGCCTGGACTCTCTTGGCCTCGCCCTGTTACGCTGACTGCAGAGCCCGGACTCTATTGGCCTCGCCCTGTTACGCTGACTGCAGAGGTCGGACTCTCTGGGCCTCGCCCTGTTACGCTGACTACAGACCCCGGACTCTATTGGCCTCGCCCTGTTACGCTGACTGCAGAGCCTGGACTCTATTGGCCTCGCCCTGTTACGCTGACTACAGAGCCCGGACTCTATTGGCCTCGCCCTGTTACGCTGACTGCAGAGCCCGGACTCTCTGGGCCTCGCCCTGTTACGCTGACTGCAGAGCCCGGACTCTCTGGGCCTCGCCCTGTTACACTGACTGCAGAGCCCGGACTCTATTGGCCACGCCCTGTTACGCTGACTGCAGAGCCCGGACTCTCTGGGCCTCGCTTTGTTACGCTGACTGCAGAGCCCGGACTCTCTGGGCCTTGCCCTGTTACGCTGACTGCAGAGCCTGGACTCTCTTGGCCTCGCCCTGTTACGCTGACTGCAGAGCCCGGACTCTCAGGGCCTCGCCCTGTTACGCTGACTGCAGAGCCTGGACTCTCTTGGCCTCGCCCTGTTACGCTGTCTGCAGAGCCCGGACTCTATTGGCCTCACCCTGTTACGCTGACTGCAGAGCCCGGACTCTCTGGGCCTCGCCCTGTTACGCTGACTACAGAGCCCGGACTCTATTGGCCTCGCCCTGTTACGCTGACTGCAGAGCCTGGACTCTATTGGCCTCGCCCTGTTACGCTGACTACAGAGCCCAGACTCTATTGGCCTCGCCCTGTTACGCTGACTGCAGAGCCCGGACTCTCTGGGCCTCGCCCTGTTACGCTGACTGCAGAGCCCGGACTCTCTGGGCCTCGCCCTGTTACGCTGACTGCAGAGCCCGGACTCTCTGTGCCTCGCCCGGTTACACTGACTGCAAAGCCCGGACTCTCTGGGCCTCGCCCTGTTACACGGACTGCAGAGCCCGGAGTCTCTGTGCCTCGCCCGGTTACACTGACTGCAGAGCCCGGACTCTCTGTGCCTCGCCCGGTTACACTGACTGCAGAGCCCGGACTCTCTGGGCCTCGCCCTGTTACGCTGACTGCAGAGCCCGGACTCTCTGTGCCTCGCCCTGTTACACTGACTGCAGAGCCCGGACTCTATTGGCCTCGCCCTGTTACGCTGACTGCAGAGCCCGGACTCTATTGGCCATCGCCCTGTTACGCTGACTGCAGAGCCCGGACTCTATTGGCCTCGCCCTGTTACGCTGACTGCAGAGCCCGGACTCTATTGGCCTCGCCCTGTTACGCTGACTGCAGAGCCCGGACTCTATTGGCCACACCCTTTTACACTGACTGCAGAGCCCGGACTCTCTGTGCCTCGCCCGGTTACACTGACTGCAGAGCCCGGACTCTCTGGGCCTCGCCCTGTTACACGGACTGCAGAGCCCGGAGTCTCTGTGCCTCGCCCGGTTACACTGACTGCAGAGCCCGGACTCTCTGTGCCTCGCCCGGTTACACTGACTGCAGAGCCCGGACTCTCTGGGCCTCGCCCTGTTACGCTGACTGCAGAGCCCGGACTCTATTGGCCTCGCCCTGTTACGCTGACTGCAGAGCCCGGACTCTCTGTGCCTCGCCCTGTCACACTGACTGCAGAGCCCGGACTCTATTGGCCTCGCCCGGTTACGCTGACTGCAGAGCCCGGACTCTCTGGGCCTTGCCCTGTTACGCTGACTGCAGAGCCCGGACTCTCTTGGCCTCGCCCTGTTACGCGAACTGCAGAGCCCGGACTCTATTGGCCTCGCCCTGTTATGCTGACTGCAGAGCCCGGACTCTCTGTGCCTCGCCCTGTTACACTGACTGCAGAGCCCGGACTCTATTGGCCTCGCCCTGTTACGCTGACTGCAGAGCCCGGACTCTATTGGCCTCGCCCTGTTACGCTGACTGCAGAGCCCGGACTCTCTGGGCCTCGCTCTGTGATGAAGAAGTGTAATCTGCTTCTTCTAGTTAAACAAAGGACCTAATTGAATTTCTAAATTCCTCTCTTCATTGCGTGGGTCTCCACCTTCTAGCCACAGGAATGCAGGTAATTTCTTTCTGTGTCAGGGGGGCTGTCCTTACCCCATCTTGTCCCTGCTACACCACAGGAATCCAAATGGAGGTACTTAACACTGTTCGCCAAAATGTAAGCGTAGGCATCAGAAGACATCCCTTCATCATTTGCAAAAATCTCCTTTTTGACGTTTGCATTAATTTCCCTGTATCATCTCCCACATTGTTAAGATCATGAAGTTACTGGTTCCTTCGAGCACAGGCTCTCAACATTTCCTTATATGTGCAGCAGCAATTGCTTTACGCTTCCAACCCCAGAGCTGATCAGTTGCTCTTGCTGAAGTGGTGCCCAGCAGTAGCCTAGCAGTGGTTAGACTGTTCGCCTCAAGGGCAGAATAAAGCGCTATCTGACATGCAAACACTGTTGTTTCCTTCTAACGCCTCTGCATCCTCAGACGTCTCCTCGGTATTCGTAAAACCCGGCATGTAAACTGTCCTTGACTGAAAACGTCTAATCGTCGCCTCTCCTCTCTTCTTTGAACGGCCCTCTCCTTCCTTTCCATCCTCTGCAAGCCTCCTCTCGCTCAGTACATCCTACCCTAAGTCTTGTGCGTGTTTGCATTAATCTCAATTATTGTATCTCTGCAAATTTCCCACATCTTACCTCAAAGATGACAACTGCTCCTCTTTGAAAGTCACACCCTGCAACCAAGCATCACCTAATGGCCTGCAGCCCATCTACTAAACCCACCAACCATCTGCATGAACTCGCATACTCTACCCCCTCAATGATTTCACCCAACTGCTCTTAACTTCAGCAGTCCAAGTCCAAGAAGAACTGCCGCACTCTCGAGAGAACCTGGCGACTCGACCAGACCCCAGACAAAAGGACCGCCCTCAAGCACGCCACCCGCAAACACCACCAGCTGATCCGTGCCACCAAGAAGTCGGCACTCAAAGAACGACTGGACAACAACGCCCACGACAGCAAGGAACTTTTCAGCATCGTCAAAGAGTTCTCCAACCCCAGCGCCGGAAACAACGACATCACCCCTCGCAAGACCTCTGCAACTCACTCGCCACGTTCTTCCACCGCAAGATCACCGACATACATAACAGCTTCGACGCACAAACCACGCACCCTACCGCCGAACCAACGCCCGCCACCACCACCCTCTGCAACTGGACCCCGATCAGCACCGAAGACACCACCCGCACGATGAACTCCATCCACTCCGGATCACCAACCGACCCCTGCCCACACCACGTCTTCAACAAAGCCGACGCCACCATCGCACCCCATCTCCGGGACATCATCAACTCCTCCTTCCACACTGCCACCTTCCCGGAGAGCTGGAAGCACGCCGAGCTTACCGCCCTCCTGAAGAAACCAACGGCGGACCCCACCGACCTCAAGAACTACCGTCCCATCTCGCTCCTTCCGTTTCCGGCCAAAGTCATCGAGAAGACCGTCAACGGACAGCTTGCCGCCTTCCTCGAGACGAATGGATCCCTCGACCCCTCGCAGTCCGGGTTTCGGGCCAACCACAGCACCGAGACCGCCCTCATCGCAGCCACCGACGACATCAGAACCCTAACCGACAACGGGGAAACAGCAGCCCTCATCCTCTTGGACCTCTCCGCGGCGTTCGACACCGTCTGCCACCGCACCCTAGTGAAGCGCCTCAGCAACATCGGAATCCGAGAGAAAGCACTGGAATGGATCATCTCGTTCCTCGCCGGAAGAACCCAGAGAGTCCGCCTCCCCCGTTCAGATCCGAGGCCACTGAAGTCATCTGCGGCGTTCCACAAGGATCTTCACTCAGTCCAACACTCTTCAACGTCTACATGAGCCCCTCGCAGCCATCGCACGCCAACACAACCTCAACATCATCTCCTACGCCGACGACACCCAGCTGATCCTCTCCCTCACCAACGACCCCACCACCGCCAGAGCAAACCTACACGACGGGATGAGAGACGTCGCCGACTGGATGAGGAACAGCCGCCTTAAACTAAACTCAGACAAGACGGAAGTCCTCATCCTGGGCTCATCACCCTCCGCCTGGGACGACTCCTGGTGGCCCCCGGCCCTGGGCACCGCGCCCAAGCCAACGGACCACGCACGCAACCTGGGCTTCATCCTGGACTCCTCCCTGTCGATGACCAGACAAGTCAACGCCGTCTCATCCTCGTGCTTCAACACCCTGCGCATGCTCCGCAAGATCTTCAAATGGATCCCCACTGAAACCAGGAAGACCGTCACCCAGGCACTCGTCACCAGCCGACTGGACTATGGGAACACCCTCTACGCCGGAACCACAGCCAAACTTCAAAAAAGACTCCAGCGCATCCAGAACGCCTCCGCACGACTCATCCTGGACATCCCCCGACACAGCCACATCACCGGACACCTGAAAGACCTGCACTGGCTCCCCGTCAGCAAGAGAATCACGTTCAGACTCCTCACCCACGCACACAAGGCCCTCCACGACCTGGGCCCAAAGTACCTCAACAACCGCATGACCTTCTACACGCCCACCCGCCAGCTACGATCAACCAGCCACGCCCTCGCCACCGTACCACGCATCCGCAGAACCACCGCCGGAGGAAGATCCTTCTCCTACCTGGCAGCCAAGACCTGGAACTCCCTCCCAACTCACCTTCGGCGAACCCAGGACCATCTCTCCTTCAGGAAGCAGCTCAAGACCTGGCTGTTCGAGCAGTAACTTACCCCCTCCCCCAGCGCCTTGAGACCCTCCCGGGTGAGTAGCGCGCTCTATAAATGCCGTGATTGATTGATTGATTGAACTTACTCCACCACTAAGAAAATGCACGGAGTGGTTTCCTTGAGAGCACAAGACTAATTCCAGTAGCCAATAACCGCTGGATTAACCACTAACCTTGGGTTCCGGAGCACAGTGCTATCCGGCCTAAAGCGCTTCAATGCCTTCTCATGGGTAGTATGCGCTATATAAATGCAATTATATCCAATACAAAGACAGCAGAGCTTGGCCTCTCTGTGCCTGGCTCGGTTACATTGGCACACCACCAGCACAGAGGGGTCAGAGAGAGTTTCACCAGATATGTTATGTTATGTTAATTTATATTTGTAAAGCGCCAAATCACCAACGGTCTCTAAGCGCTACAAACCATAAACCCGGGAGTGCCATGATACTTGCAAATAGAGCAAAACTTGGAGTAAGCTTATCCAAACGCCTCAGTAAACAGAACGGTCTTTAGTTTCTTCCTGAATGGGAGGAGAGTCGCCTCCCCACGCAGACTCTCTGGGAGCTTATTCCAAAGCTGGGGAATCACAACCGAGAAGGCACGTCCCCCTAAGGTTGTTCTGTTAAAGCGTGGACAGGCCAACAGGTGTGCTTCTGATGAACGAAGACAACGACCAGGCACATAAGGCATCAAACGCTCTTTAATGTAGCTGGGCGCCGCTCCATACATTAGCTTTATGTGCATTGCACAGGCCCTTGAATCTGATCCTCTGCTTAATAGGGAGCCAGTGTAGCTGCTGCAACAAGGGTGTGGCGTGTGTTCTTCTCGGCAATTTGAGAATCAGTCGTGCTGCGTCGTTTAGAACCCCCTGGAGTTTCCCCAGAAGTTTATCGGGGAGTCCTATATACACTGCGTTGCTGTAGTCCAGGCGTGACAAAATTAAAGCCGACACCACAGTACGCATAGTCGCAAATGACAGCAAGGGTGCAAGTTTCCGTAATTGCCTCATCAATCCCACACAGCTTCCCACTACCACAGCTACCTGCTTATCCATCACTAACTTGGAGTCTAACCAAATCCCCCGGCTCTTCACAGCTGGCACAGGTATCGGAGTGGTGCCAAGCTCTTGCGTCCAGAAGAGACTGGACCAGGGGTTAGCCCCTGTAGCGGTAGCAAGGACCTCCGTCTTGTCCGGATTTACTTTGAGGGAGTTCAAAGTCATCCAGTTTATGGTAAACCGAAGGATGTTCTGTACCTTAAGCTGTGCCTGGGAGGAGTTGTCAATGCGAATGATTAGCTGGGTGTCATCGGCATAATTATATACCTGACAATCCAGTTTGGCCAATGCTTCTATCAGAGTCTGGAGATAGATGTTAAAAAGCAAGGGGGACAACGCAGAGCCCTGTGGAACCCCACATGGGAAGGCGCCGTGCCTAGATACACATTCCCCAATTTGGACTTTTTGGGATCGATCCTCTAGGAAGGAGACAATCCATTGGAGGGCTGTCCCAGTAACTCCCAGCCGACGGACACGGGCCACCAATTGTACATGGTTCACTGTGTCAAATGCGGCTGAGAGGTCCAGTAATATCAACACTGAGGGGAACTTCTTATCAGCTGTTAGCCTTAGCTCATCCAATACTGAGAGCATTGCCAACTCAGTACTATTGTGAGCTCTAAATCCCGCTTGCTTAGCATGTAGCAGCTGATGCTCTTCCAGAAAGGATGAGCGCACTCTAAGCACATGTTGCTCAAGCACCTTAGCCAGGTATGGAAGTCTGGAGATCGGTCGAAAATGTTCAAATTCTTAGGGTCCGCCCCTGCTTTTTTTAGCAATGGAATTACCAGATATGGGTTACCCTACATAAAACAATGGACAGGGATGGAAAGCCCCCCCCCTTACCTGAGAAGCCTTTGGCAGCTGGCTAAGCCAGGCCCAAACCGAGCTATTCAGTTCCGTTTTTCCAGGACCACAATCAACAATATATGACCAGGTCGATGTACTGAGACATTGGTTGAAACTGAAAAATGTCGACGAATGATGCTTTCAGGGCACTTTTAGTAAGGTATTTGAACAGTGAAATCTAGTGGAGAGGTGTGGTGCAGTGGCCAGGGCAGCTGACTTCAGAGCACAGGGTTCACAGTTCGATCTCCGGCGGCAGCTCAGCTCAGCACCATGTGACTCTGGGCAATAGCTCACTTAATTTCCACGACGGCCCCCAGCGCCTTGAGACCCGTAAGGGTGAGTAGCTGCGCTATATAAAAAAAAAACGGACTCCACCAAAACGCAGTCACCGACTTAACGCTTCGGGAATTCAGTATGGAGCCAAATATAAGTATTGCGGAAATAGGTTCATGTAAAGTCCAGCGAAAAGAGCTTAAAACTTTCAGAGATAGCCAAGTCAAACGGTCTCAGAAAGCTATGAAGGAAACAAGTCTCAAACGCACCAGGACCTTTCTGTCTCATGGGACCAGGAGATCAGATATCTTTGCTTGTGCTTTGGACTGTGCAACTTGGGAGAAATTCTGCAAGCATGGATGTAGGGTCGCCCAACGCAAGGTACAGATTTTGGAACTACAAGACACAATCTTTAGCTCAAGTTATTTGCTGCTGCTGCCGGCTTCACCAATGAATGCAAGAAACTTTTAGACCCAGCATTTCGTTGCTTAAAAATACGAAACTGTGGAGCAGCGATTGCTGTCTGTTTTTACAGCACAGATGGCATTTTATTCAGAGGTTTTGCAGAATATTGGACACAGGTCCAATCACTCTTGACAAATCGCTGAACTTGGCAACTGCTGGAACCAGTGTGTTTCGAATGACCACCTGAAACAAACAGTGCACATTTTAACTAGGCCTGACACGACGGCGTAAATCATGTCATTTCGGGAATTTGTGTTACATTTGTTACATGACACAACTGTGCCACAACGCCTAATTACGCGCTGTTCATGGCATAATTTTACTGTGAGCCCTTGGGTGCAACACTTACAGCCACAACACAAGTGACTGTTGCTCGCGGCCCTTGTGTTTATTGTTGCATGTAATGTATCATCGCATCAATTTTTGACACACATTTTGTGCAATTCTGCCAAATTTGACATAGTTTTTCAGAAATTTTGCATAATTATACTAAAGTAAATTATGCAAATTTCACACACCCTAGGTTGTGAGTAAATCAGTAGATCTTTATAGGGGTCAGGGGCAAAGGGGATCTTCTCAAATGGGGGTCAGATAGAAACGCCCAAGCCCCTGGA
The DNA here is from genome assembly GCA_963921515.1 of Calotriton arnoldi. NCBI lineage: Eukaryota > Metazoa > Chordata > Amphibia > Caudata > Salamandridae > Calotriton > Calotriton arnoldi. Next base: position 553,156 of record CAWUFW010002387.1, on the reverse strand, counting down.
GAGGACCCTTGCTCCCTCCGCAGTCAATCCCCTCATGACCAGGGATGAGGGGGGGCAGCCAGGGTCAGACTGGGACAGAAAAGAAGCCCCAGCACAAAAATAAAAGTGGCCCCCACTAGTGAATTACAAAGCAAAAGAGTAGCCCATGCATGCAAATTGGGGCAGCTGTGAACTTCTGAAGACACGCTGTATAAGTGTTTTGCAAGGTATGGGAGACTGCATGCATTTGTGCTTGCTGCAGGCAATGATTTTTTTAATGTCAAAGAAATCAGCAGTAAATACTGGCCCAGCAGGCCAGAAAACAGGTCCACAAACAGCCATAAAAAAGCTTACAGACTGACCTGTCAGACTAGCCCGTCGGGCACTGCCTTGATTGCCCAATAGGCCAGTCCAACCCTGAGGGTAGCAGCCAATGGCGGTTCCTCCTAAAGGGCGAGGGAGCGTTGCCTCACCTGCTGGGAGCGTAGCAGGTAAATGTGAATTAATCAAATGAGCATTACCATTTTATTATATAATGTGCTGCTGGCCCGCGCTGTTCTAGTGTGAGTGTGAAGGTGGGGCAGATTCCTGCTGATAGTGTGAGTGTGATTGGCAGAAGCAGCAGGATGATTTGCCAAGCGTGCCAATGCAGACTGAGCATGTCAGATTCGCCGGCGGTCTTGCGACGGCCAGCCAGACATGTGCACTTCAGACCGCAACAATCCCAGCGGTGTTAAACAGTTGGGGGATTGCAGGCACAGGCCACTAGCCTCAAAAGGAGCACTGGGTTTGCCTGCTCAAACCAATCCAGGTGCTTCTCTCATGCTGAAGAAAGCATCAGAGCAGCTCCAGGATTGGTTACGTTCACGTTGGCATTTGTAGGAAATAAACCACCTTCCTTCCCTCTGCCTACCTTTCGCACTTGATGGCTCAGCTAGACGGCTGCTCTCGGAACAGAGTCATCAGCTAAATGCCTCCTCCGACGCCTGTTCTCTAGCGAGAGAAGGTATTTCCATTCCACTTCCTACTGCTGTTGCGCCTGGACACCGGTCCACTCCTCCTCTCTGGATGCTCCTGCTGCAAGCCTCCGCTCTCTCACCTTCTGTACTGCAGAGCCCATGTACCTAGTCACAGGTGCTGCACCGCAATTTTGGAGTGAAAGGCAGACAGGCGCATTTATTATTTTGCACTCATCTGCACTTAGCCGCGGTCGCAACCGGCATGACTCGAGGGTGGGGGTCTGGGGGGAGGTCGTGCGGGGAGGGGGGGGGGGTTTAATAAAAAAAAAAATCTAATTTAAACTTGCCTCTGGTCTCTCGTCGCATCTCCTCTCTGCGCCTAACGCCTTACAGGAAGCAGGAAGCTTCCCTCTCCTCCCCTAAGCCAATCACAATGCTGCAATGGCAGCGTTGTGATTGGCTAGGACGCCGACCCCACGGGCATCTATAGGGAGGCCATTTTCTCTATGTAGGCTGTATGCAGCCTACATAGAGAAAATACAGAGTGTACATGACTGGTTTGGTCGGCCCTGGGGCCGACCAAACAGTCAGCGCCCTCAGAGTGGGCAAGCCACTCCTACCCTGCCTGGAGCAGGACCGCCCACCCGCCCGCCCCCAACCAAACCCTGCCGTCTGCTTTCTCGCAGTGCGAGAAGCAGAAACATAAAATGGTATTTAAAATGCCATTTTATGCTTCTGCTTCTCGCACTGCGAGAAAGCAGTGGGGCGACGCTCCTCCGCCCACGTGGAGGAGCCGCCCCTCTTGGCCGTGTCCATCTTCTTCATGAGCGTCTGAGGGTGACTTTGGACCACCGCTAGGCATCAGCAGTCTCCGGAGAGCTTTGTCGTTCATGTAGGCTATCAGTTTTGAATGGGTGCCTATTTAATATGCAGGATAATGTGAAATAATGATAGCTCCTTCCAGGAAGTTGTTTCTGTATTTTTTCATGCAGCACATTACTCTTGTACAGTGCATACTTTGCACTGACCGGCACCACTTGTTTGCACCATTGAGAGCTCTGGAGCTGTTGTTGAAGGCACCGAAGATTTCTCACGGGGTCTGTCAGTGGGTCAAAAAGGTGTTCAGAATACATGGCCATCCAATCATTGGCCTCTCTGCAGAGCGCACAGGACAGTGGTCATGTATTTCAATTGCAATTCTGATTCTGTGCAAATGGGTGCGGCGGGCCCTTAGTTTTCAAATTATAACAAGACGAAAGTAAACGAAAATGCAGTGGTTGCTCGCTCCCTAAAACTCATCCCTAACTTTTACGCCTCACCACTTTCAAATGTCACCAGCCGCCACTGGGGGCAGCTCCCCGTGGTGACCCCCTTCAATGAACAGCACAAGAAACGTCAGGACTTCCGGTTTACCGACGCTTGGTCAACTTCACCGAATGAAAGTCACAGGGCAGGCAGGAAAGAAACATCCGGCCACTACTGGCACGTGACCGACTAGCCTGTGTGCGTCCAGTACCTACCTGCCATCGGGGGCTTTAGTCATTCTGTTTTTTGCACATGAACCTATCACCAGCTTTTAGCTCGTGGTTAGTGTCGGGTAACAAGTAAAACATGAGGAATAACGCGTGTAAAATAGGCACAAAAAGTTTTGCTCAAGTTACTGGGTACCGTTAGGCACATCTATAAGGGGCAAAAGCACACCCGTTTGCGGTGCAAACCCTGGCCCCAGTGTGCTTTGCGCTGGAGTGCGTCTTTGGAGAATTACTAAACAGATGAGCATAATCAATGGTCAAAGTGGGGGAAAAAAGTAGGGGACCTGTGGGCGGAGAATCAGAGGGCGGGAGTAACCTGTGGATTGGGTCAGTGGGCGGAGTCAGAGGTATGGCAGAAAGAGCAAAATATCCCAATTTTTAGTATTTGTTTCCCATTTCACTAACCGGTTACAGCTTATTACGTTATTTAATTTAACCAATGGATACACGTTTATTTAAGGTTTAATATGAGTTATTGACATTAAAATACATTCACAAAGTGGGATACGTTTCCAGTCACAGAATGTCCCAAATATCCTTAAAAGTGGAATCGCAAGCCATTTGTCTCCCACCCATGGAGTTTCTGTCATCAGCACTTCTCCCTTTTTCCACAAGAGCAGTTCAAACATGAATGGCAAAATATCCTAGTTTGCAAATGCTTTCCACATAATTATGGCTCTGCCATATTTGCCACATAATACATCATCTGCTGCATAGTCTGGTGATTTTAACTAGTAAATTGTTTTTAGCTCAAACAGATCAAAAGTTCCTAAAAAATGTGACTTGTGCTGCTGTGAAGTGGAGGGCCCTTTGCAAAAGTTGACTGGTCACCTTTCTCACTGCTGCAGTTGTATGTTCCACTGGTACTAATAAGGAAAATCTTTGCAGAGACTGTTAGCATGTGTAAAAATGTCAAAATAATAAAGTATCAGAAAATTTACAGCACCACTAATACCAGTGTAGGGTGTCAGAGCACTTTACATCACACATATTACACAGAGACAATCAATCATACATGTGTAAATCACTGTATAGGAAATGTTACATAAGACAAAGGACTACAAGGTGTAGGAGTCACATGACAACCATACTAGTAGGCAGCATATTTTAATAGTGATTGGTCTGGAGAAACACAAACTCAGAATTTAAAACGTAATACCATGGTTGGTGGTTCTCTTTAATAATCAGAATTGATTTCTACCCAAATGAACCCTTTTTTGCAACATTAGGATAATCAAAGACTGGGGAAAAACCATAACGCTGTAATTTATACCTTGCAGTTTGCATGCAGCTCTTACATGACAGTTAAGAGCTCACTGTTCTATGTTAGGATTTTAACTTATTAACTGCAAGTAACAATAGGGTCTCTCTGACAAAAGCAGTAACCCACTGACCTATTTACATTATGTGCACTTTGTGATCTGCATGGTACATGTTCTTAGCAAAAACTCACAAAAGAAAGGGGTGAGAGGAAAAAAGCTCCCTCTTCGACCTCCCGCTCAATACTATGATATCACAAACAGAAGAGGGATAATAACACAACGTAGAGTGTAGGGGAAATGCACCAAATTGATAAAACTGCCCTCACACACAGCAAGCTGTGTCATGCTTCATCAGAGGGCTGCTAACACACCTCCGCGTCAGCCAAACGCTGGAGGTGGAGCAATAGGGAAGGGGAAGACAATACAACATACAGTGTCCGATCACAGGTGAGAAAAAAGTGCAGCAAAAGTGATGTAAAACTGGTATCAAGGGATCCTAGTCATCAATTTAATATTAGGTCCCCTGTCCAGGTTTAAAACAAAGAATGTGGATGCTAGGTTGGGGAGCTTGTAATGAGACACCAACCCCTCCACTCTGCTAAAATGTCGACATGTTTCAGCCGGCACAACTAATACCCCGGCTTTCCTCAGGACTCTCACCACTGTGATCCCTGGGTGCTCACCCTCACTCCTTTGAATCCAGAAGTAAAGGGGATGTCACCTTCCCGAGTCAATGCTCGGTTACAAAAAGTTGTGGAGCCCCTCGTAATTGGAGAGGAACAGAGTTTATTGGATTTTTAAACTCGAACTGGCGGAGGAGTGAGAACAGCTTCCTATTCGCACTCTTGCTTTCAAGGTCAGCTGTTGCCCGACATAGTTTGTCTCTCCCTGTCCGCCGCGAAGAACATGTTCTTAGCAGCAGGCACATAAACCCTCTGCGCTTCCTTTCCATGAGTCAAAACGTCCACTAGACAAAACACCATCTCTCTCTACTAAGAACATTAATCACTGGAGTTATCATGACATTTTTATTGTTGCCGAAAATTGTTGGAGGCCAGGAAGGAGGCAGCAAGTGCTTTTAAAAACCATATTATACTTGCAAACAAGACGACCCCACCTGAAGTCAGCACCAGCCGCGGTCCATGCAGGTAACAGCAGTGGGGTGGTGGAGCCGGGTAGGGGGGGGATTTTGAGGGACGATGCAAAGGGAAAATTAATTATTTATTTAATTTTCCCTCTGCATCGTCCCTCGAAATCCCCCCTTACCCGGCCCCTCTGCCGCACCGCTGTTAGTTGCGCGGACCGCGGCTGGTCAGCACCTGGTGCGGTCGCACTGCCCTAGAGCCACCCTGCTCAAGGGTCCTGTGACCCCAGTGACAGAGTCACTGTCACTCTATGGTGTGCTGCTTCATAGGCCTGCCTGCAAGACTGGAGGTGAACTTCAGAATGAATTGTGGCGGACAGACCTTCAAGGTTAACCCACACCTGCCACTGCTAGGGTCCACCTGCTGGTGCTAAGACACCAGGGCTTTTAAGATCTTGCAGGGCCTTCTAAGGTCTAGCATGGGAATGTGCTCCCTCAGGGGGGGTGGTCTGGTGGACTGGTCATGAAGGCTGAACCTGGGTCCCCAGTTCCAAATTCAGCAGCTCTGACCATAGTGCCATATCCTCTCCCCCACTGAACACCATACTGCCCCACTGAGAGAAACTTGCACTGCACTGACCCGCTATAAACACCTGGATGTGACTCAATTCAAATTACGCACTAGACAAGAGCAATATGCTGCCTAAAAAAAAAAAATTTAACAACATCCCAGAAAAAGCAAACACTCATATGGAATGCAAGATTAAGTAAAGCATGTGAAATGTAAGCAGGAACAACATGGTTACCTTTTTCTTTTTACACTCATTATTCAGAAATTAGTGAGTGCTTTTGCCTGAAAAGTTAAGGCCATGACTACAGGGCCCAGAAGGGACCCGCTTCAATGCCCATTGCTTATCTCCTTACAAAACCTAAGCAGTATGGTTTAAAAAGACCACATTCGTGAACACACAGCCGCGGTACGCATTTTAGTTTCCAATTCACCCATCAAGCAGGTATTTCAGTACCTCCAGGAATAGTGCACTTTCCCACCCAGGGAAAACAATGTTGTTCAAAGAGCGTCGAGAAAACAAAAGTAGCGCTTCGCTGGCAAACACTGTAAAGTGGCGCTAATGTGTTTAGGTGTGAATAAATCAATCTGGCCACCTTGCAACCACTCTGTCTTGCTTTAGTTAGTTAGTTATTTTTCACATTTTGAATGTTTTATTTCTCTCCACCCGAGGCTGCACTGAGAAATTGAAAAATATCAGAAAAAAACAACGTTTCGAGCAAAAGTGTTTTTCTTTTTTGGATCCATTTCACAGGGGAGCAAATAAACGAAAGGAGGAAAGAGAAGGTAATACCTGTCTCTTGAAGTCTCGGTTCTCACTAAATGAGGAGGAGGGAGACAGAAAGAGAGGGAAGAGGGGGGACAAAGAGGGGGGGCAGCTGCCAGCGGCAGCAGAACTGGACACTGTCCTTGTCTTCTCTGGGCACGAGGGAAAAGACAGAGTCCTTTTCCTTCTCTGCCAGTTCCGCCCGTCCCCAAAAGCCGAGCCTTAACTATCGGCCTTGGTGATTTCTGCCGTCGGGGAGGCATGTTTAAAATAAGAAAGTAGGGGAACGGACTCTATGAAAATAAAGAAGTAGGGGCACGCCGTGCCCTGCCGATCCCGCCCACTTCGACCACTGAGCATAATGTCCCATAATGCCTCTCTCCAATGCCCCCCTCTCAATGGCACTTATTCTCTCCCTCCCTTTCTAGCTCGGTCTCTCCCTCTCTCTCCACCTCATCTTAGAAGGTCCACGTCCGTTTCCCTCCTCTCCACGGATACACCCCCTCTCTTAGGTAGGGAAAGGGTGGCCTGTATCTCAGTGTCTCTGCCCACGCTCTCCCTTCCTTCCTCCTTTCACTGGCACCACTCCAACCCTCTCCTCCCCAATTCCCATTTACCCTCTCCCCCACCCTGGCTCACTTGCTGTCCCCCCCCGCCCGGCTCACTTGCCCTCTCCACCCACCTGGCTCACTTGCCCTCTCTCCCTGCCTGGCCCTGCCTGGCTCACTTGCCCTCTCCCCCGCCTGGCTCACTTGCCCTCTCTCCCTGCCTGGCTCACTTGCCCTCTCCCCCGCCTGGCTCACTTGCTCTCTCCCTCCCCGCCTGGCTCGCTCGCCCTCTTCCCGCGCCTGGCTCACTTGCCCTCTCTCCCCGCCTGGCTCACTTGCCCTCTCTTCACTTGGCTCACTTCCCTCTCCTCTTGCCTGCCTCACTTGCCCTCTCTCCCCCCGCCTGGCTCACTTGCCCTCTCCCTCCCCGCCTGGCTCGCTCGCCCTCTCTTCACTTGGCTCACTTCCCTCTCCTCTTGCCTGCCTCACTTGCCCTCTCTCCCCCCGCCTGGCTCACTTGCCCTCTCCCTCCCCGCCTGGCTCGCTCGCCCTCTCCCCACGCCTGGCTCACTTTCCCTCTCTTCACTTGGCTCACTTCCCTTTCCTCTTGCCTGCCTCACTTGCCCTCTCTCCCCCCGCCTGGCTCACTTGCCCTCGTCTCCCGCCTGGCTCACTTGCCCTCTCTCTCCCCGCCTGGCTCACTTGCCCACTGCCCCCCCCGCTTGGCTTACTTACCCTCTTCCCCCACCTGGCTCTCTTGCCCTCGCTCTACCCGCCTGGTTCACTTGCCCTCTCTCTCCCCGACTGGCTCACTTGCCCTCTCTCTCCCCGACTGGCTCACTTGCCCTCCCCCACCCCTCCCTGCCTGGCTCACTTACCCTCTCCCCCGTCTGGCTCACTTCCCTCTTCTCCCACCTGGCTCACTTGCCCACTCTCTTCCCGACTGGCTCACTTGCCCTCCCCCACCCCTCCCTGCCTGGCTCACTTACCCTCTACCCTGTCTGGCTCACTTCCCTCTTCTCCCGCCTGGATCACTTGCCCTCTCTCTTCCCGACTGGCTCACTTGCCCGCCCTCCCCCCCTCCCTGCCTGGCTCACTTACCCTCTCCCCCATCTAGCTCACTTCCCTCTTCTCCCGCCTGGCTCACTTGCCCTCACCCCCCCCCAGCTCACTTGCCCTCTCCTCCCACCTGGCTCACTTGCCCTCTCTCTCCACATGGCTCACTTGCCCTCTCTCCCCGCAAGGCTTACTTGCCCTCTCTCCCCGCATGGCTCACTTGCCCTCTCTCCCCGCATGGCTCACTTGCCCTCTCTCCCCGCATGGCTCACTTGCCCTCTCTCCCCGCATGGCTCACTTGCCCTCTCCCCCGTCTGGCTCACTTGCCCTCTTCTCCCGCCTGGCTCACTTCCCTCTTCTCCCGCCTGGCTCACTTGAACTCTCCCCATTCCTAGCTCACTTGCCCTCCCTCTCCGCCTGGCTCACTTGTCCTCTCTCCCCGCCTGGCTCACTTGCCCTCTCTCTCCCCACCTGGCTCACTTGCCCTCTCTCCCCCGCCTGGCTCACTTGCCCTCCCCCTCTCCGCCTGGCTCACTTGCCCTCCCCTCTACGCCTGGCTCACTTGCCCTCCCCTCTACGCCTGGCTCACTTGCCCTCCCCCTACCCTCCACTCCCCGCCTGTTACTCACTTGCCCACCACCTCCCTTCCCCGCTTTGCTCACTTACCCTCTCGCCTGGCTCACTTGCTCTCTTCCCCCATCTGGATCACTTGCCCTCTCCTGGCTCACTTGCCCTCTGCCCCACCTCCTCTCTCTCCTCCCGGCTCACTTGCCCTCTCCTTCCCACCTGGCTCACTTGCCCTCCCTTCCCACCTGGCTCACTTGCCCTCCCCCTCCCCGCCTGGCTCACTTTCCCTCTGCCCCCCACCCGCCTGGCTCACTTGCCCTCTGCCCCCAAACGCCTGGCTCACTTGCCCTCCCTCCTGGCTCACTTGCCCTCTCCCCTCGCTGGCTCACTTGCCCTCTCCCCCCGCCTGGCTCACTTGCCCTCCCTCCTTGCCTGGCTCACTTGCCCTCCCTCCTCGCCTGGCTCCCTTGCCCTCTCCACCCGCCTGGCTCCCTTGCCCTCTCCCCCCGCCTGGCTCACTTGCCCTCCCTCCTTGCCTGGCTCCCTTGCCCTCCCTCCTCGCCTGGCTCCCTTGCCCTCTCCCCCGCCTGGCTCACTTGCCCTCCCTCCTTGCCTGGCTCACTTGCCCTCCCTCCTTGCCTGGCTCACGCCTCCTTCCTCCTTTACCCCTTTCAACGTCTCTCCTGTTTCTCTCTCCTCTCAGCTCCCCGTCCCCCCCCCTTTCACCGCGTGCCCCTCCCACTCCCGACTCTCTGCTTCCTCCTTCCCGTCTCCCTCTCCTTCCTCCCGGCTTGTCTCCCTCTTCCACCTCCTCTTCCTCCCTCACGCTCTCTCTGCATCCCTAGCTTTTCAACAGATGCCCCCCTCCGATCTGCGGATCCCCACCCCTCTTCTCCTCAGCCCCATAAGCCCCTCACTCTTTTCTCTCCCTCCTTCTTTTATGCTACCGTAGACCCTCTATTCCCATCCTGTCACGCGGTCCCTCCTCCCGCTCGAGGCTCTAGTCCGTCTCCTTCCACCTTCCCCCCTTAGCTCTCTTTCTTCCTCTCCCGCATTCACTTCTTCCACCAGATGCCTCTCTCCCCGGAGGCTGTACCCTCCGCCCCTCCACTACCCTCTCTCGTTTCCCTCCCGCTCTCTCTGCCTGCCTTTCTTCTCTTCTCTTCTCTTCACTCCTTCTCTTCCTCTCTCTCTCCCTCCCCCGAGGCTCCCAGACTACGCCCCTCCCCTCCATCGCACCCTTAGCGCCTACCTTGAGCTTGGGGACCCGACTTCGCAGCGCTAGGCTCCGCGGAGACAGCAGCCTCTCGGCCAGCAGCGTCTGGATGATGGTGGAGTCCATAGTGCGAGCAACAGGAACCGCCGCCCCCAAATAGGACGTCTGTCCACTCCCACCGTCCACCGAGCCGGGGCGTAGCCAGTGACGGGCCGGTCTCTGGGGACAGGGGAGGCTGCCCTCAGGCCGGTCACTGCGAAGGGCTGGCGGGGCTGGGGCGAGTCGCTTCATAGACGGGGCCTTACTATCTTATCAAGGGCCGATCGTGACATGCCACAGAGCCTGACCCAGGAAAGCCTGACACGTGGCCGGATACATAACGGACTGTTTTCAGCCCCCCCCCCGCCCCCAGGCCTGATATGTGATTGACTCTACCTGCCCCCATAACTCTTATAGTCCACAATTTGACGTGTAACTGGCCTCACCTCAGCAGAGGGTTACAGGTGACTGACTCGCAGGGTCGGACTTGGAAAGAAAATTGGATCGGGTACCAAAATTACCCCCCCCCCCCCCGGCCCCATTAGCGACCCAGATAGCTAAAAAAAAATGGCCAACATTCTACAAATCGGGGAAGTTTTGAACTGGTAAAGACAAGCTGTATAGGTGTTTTGCAAGGTATGGAAGACCGCAGGCATTTGTGCTTACTACAAGCAATGTTTATTTTAATTTCAGACGAATGAGCATTAAGAACTGGCCCAGCACACCATAAAACAGGCCCACAAACACCCAAAAGCCAGCCCACGCACTGGCCTGTCAGACCAGTCCAGCTGAGACCCGTCAGATTGCCCTACAGCCCCATCCGGCTCTTCTGACTGGCCCCAGAGGCCATTGCTTGATGTGACTGATTCCACCCCATTGGTACCGGCCTCTCTGAGTTTGGGAACCAGACGACCGCCACTCTGGAGGAAAGCCACTCTCCCCCGTGAACGGTACATGGCCTGGGGTTTCCTGTCCAGTTCTTGCGAAACTAGGGGAGGACATAGCGGTAACCACAGACCTTCAGCGCCATCATGGCGGCTCTTAGAGGATTGGCGCCAAAAAGCGAGAGTAAGAAAAAGGCTTGTGGGGTCAAGTCATTACTTGTGGCATCTACCCTCCACTGTGATGTACAGTGTCGTTGGTACTGTCAAGCTCTCCCTTATCCTGTTGACTATCACTTGTAGCATGGACCATCTTTTATGCTGTACTGGCTCTCTTAAGCCAATTGACTATGCCTTGTGCCAGTATGGTCCTTGAGATGACAACCATCCCTTGTGCTGTACACTCTTCCTTGATTCGTTGCCTATCTCTTGTTCCGAACACTGTTCCTTGAGTCGTTTCCCATCTCTTGTTCCGTACACTGTTTCTTGAGTCGTTGACCATCTATTGTTCCATACATGGTTCCCGTATCGTTGCCCGTCTCTTGATACGTACCCATGTCGTTGCCCATCTCTTGTTCCGTACACTGTTCTATGAGTCATTGACCATCCATTGTGCTGTCCACTGTTCCTTGTGTCGTTGCCCGTATCTTGTTACATATACTGTTCCTTGAGTCGTTGACCATCCATTGTGCTGTACACTGTTCCTTGTGTCGTTGCCCGTCTCTTGTCACATATACTGTTCCTTGAGTCGTTGACCATCCATTGTGCTGTACACTGTTCCTTGTGTCATTGCCCATCTCTTGTTCCGTACAGTGTTCCTTCAGTTCCTTGAGTTGTTGGCCATCCATTGTTCTGTACATGTTTCGTTGTGTAGTTACCAGTCTCTTGTTCTGTACACTGTTCCTTCAGTCATTGACCATCTATTGTTCCATACACGGTTCCTTGTGTCATTGCCAGTCTCTTGTCACATACACTGTTCCTTCAGTCGCTGACCATCCATTGTTCCGTACACGGTTCCTTGTGTCGTTGCCCGTCTCTTGTTCCATACACTGTTCCTTCAGTCGCTGACCATCCATTGTTCCGTACACGGTTCCTTGTGTCGTTGCCCATCTCTTGTTCCACACACTGTTCCTTCAGTCATTGAACATCTATTGTTCCGTACACGGTTCCTTGTGTCGTTGCCCATCCCTTTTTCCGTACATTGTTCCATCAGTCTTTGACCATCCATTGTTCCGTACACGGTTCCTTGTGTCATTGCCCATCTCTTGTTCCGCACACTGTTCCTTCAGTCGTTGACCATCCATTGTTCCGTACACAGTTCCTTGTGTCGTTGCCCATCTCTTGTTCTGTGCGCTCTTCCTTTAGTGGTGACCATCCATTGTTGCGTAGACAGTTCCTTGTGTCATTGTTCATCTCTTGTTCCGTACACTGTTCCTTCAGTCGTTGACCATCCATTGTTCCGTACACTCTTCCTTGTGTCGTTGCCCATCTCTTGTTCTGTACGCTGTTCCTTCAGTTGTTGACCGCCACTGTGCTGTACACGGTTCCTTGTGCAACTGCCCATCTCTTGTTCCATACAATGTTCCTTCAGTCATTGATGAGCCATTGTTCCATACACTCTTCCTTGTGTCATTGCCCATCTCTTGTTTCGTACACTGTTCCTTGAGTCGTTGACCATCCATTGTGCTGTACACTGTTCCTTGTGTCGTTGCCCATCTCTTGTTCCATACACTGTTCCTTCAGTCGTTGACCAGCCCTTGTTTGTTACACTCTTCCTTGTGTCATTGCCATTTCTTGTTTTGTACACTGTTCTTTCAGTCATTGACCAGCCATTGTTCCGTACACTCTTCCTTGTGTCGTTGCCCATCTCTTGTTACGTACACTGTTCCTTCGATCGTTGACCAGCCATTGCTCCGTACACTCTTCCTTGTGTCATTGCCCATCACTTGTTCCGTACACTGTTACTTCAGTCGTTGGTCATCCATTGTGCTGTACATTGTTCCTTGTGTTGTTGCCCATCTTTTGTTCCGTACACTGTGCCTTCAGTTGTTGACCATCCATTGTGCTGTACATTGTTCATTGTGTCGTTGCCCATCTCTTCTTCCATACACTGTTCCATGAGTCATTGACCAGCCATTGTGCTGTACACTGTTCCCTGTGTCGTTGCCTGTCTCTTGTTCCGTACACTGTTCCTTGAGTCATTGACCATCCATTGTGCTGTACACTGTTCCTCGTGTCGTTGTCCATCTCTTATTCCCTACACTGTTCCTTGAGTCGTTGAACATCCATTGTGCTGTACACTGTTCCTTGTGTCGTTGCTCGTCTCTTTCTGTACACGGTTCCTTGAGTCGTTGACCATCCATTGTGCTGTACTCTGTTCCTTGTGTCGCTGCCCGTCTCTTGTTCCGTACAATTTTCCTTCAGTCATTGACCATTCATTGTGCTGTACACTGTTCCTTGTGTCGTTGCCCATCTCTTGTTCCGTACACTGTTCTATGAGTCATTGACCATCCATTGTGCTGTACACTGTTCCTTGTGTCGTTGCCCGTCTCTTGTTACATATACTGTTCCTTGAGTCGTTGACCATCCATTGTGCTGTACACTGTTCCTTGTGTCGTTGCCCATCTCTTGTTCCGTACTCTGTTCCTTGAGTGGTTGACCATCCATTGTGCTGTACACTGTTCCTTGTGTCGTTGCCCATCTCTTGTTATGTATACTGTTCCTTGAGTCGCTGACCATACATTGTGCTGTACACTGTTCCTTGTGGCATTGCCCATCTCTTGTTCCGTACAGTGTTCCTTCAGTCATTGACCATGCATTGTGCTGTACACTGTTCCCTGTGTCGTTGCCCGTCTCTTGTTCCATACACTGTTCCTTGAGTCATTGACCATATATTGTGCTGTACACTGTTCCTTGTGTCATTGCTCGTGTCTTTCTGTACACTGTTCCTTGTGTCGTTGACCATCCATTGTGCTGTACACTGTTCGCTGTGTTGTTGTCCATCTCTTGTTTCATACACTGTTCCTTGAGTCATTGACCATCAATTGTGCTGTACACTGTTCCTTGTGTCGTGGCCCATCTCTTGTTCCGTACACTGTTCTATGAGTCATTGACCATCCATTGTGCTGTACACTGTTCCTTGTGTCGTTGCCCATCTCTTGTTCCGTACACTGTTCAATGAGTCATTGACCATCCATTGTGCTGTCCACTGTTCCTTGTGTCGTTGCCCGTATCTTGTTACATATACTGTTCCTTGAGTCGTTGACCATCCATTGTGCTGTACACTGTTCCTTGTGTCGTTGCCCGTCTCTTGTCACATATACTGTTCCTTGAGTCGTTGACCATCCATTGTGCTGTACACTGTTCCCTGTGTCGTTGCCCGTCTCTTGTTCCATACACTGTTCCTTGAGTCATTGACCATAAATTGTGCTGTACACTGTTCCTTGTGTCGTTGCTCGTGTCTTTCTGTACACTGTTCCTTGAGTCGTTGACCATCCATTGTGCTGTACTCTGTTCCTTTTGTCACTGCCCGTCTCTTGTTCTGTACAGTTTTCCTTCAGTCATTGACCATTCATTGTGCTGTACACTGTTCCTTGTGTCGTTGCCCATCTCTTGTTCCGTACACTGTTCTATGAGTCATTGACCATCCATTGTGCTGTACACTGTTCCTTGTGTCGTTGCCCGTCTCTTGTTACATATACTGTTCCTTGAGTCGTTGACCATCCATTGTGCTGTACACTGTTTCTTGTGTCATTGCCCATCTCTTGTTCCGTACAGTGTTCCTTCAGTCATTGACCACGCATTGTGCTGTACACTGTTCCCTGTGTCGTTGCTCGTCTCTTTCTGTACACGGTTCCTCGAGTCATTGACCATCCATTGTGCTGTACTCTGTTCCTTTTGTCGCTGCCTGTCTCTTGTTCTGTACAGTTTTCCTTCAGTCATTGACCATTCATTGTGCTGTACACTGTTGCTTGTGTCGTTGCCCATCTCTTGTTCCGTACACTGTTCTATGAGTCATTGACCATCCATTGTGCTGTACACTGTTCCTTGTGTCGTTGCCCGTCTCTTGTTACACATATACTGTTCTTTGAGTCGTTGACCATCCATTGTGCTGTACACTGTTCCTTGTGTTGTTGCCCGTCTCTTGTTACATATACTGTTCCTTGAGTCGTTGACCATCCATTGTGCTGTACACTGTTTCTTGTGTCATTGCCCATCTCTTGTTCCGTACAGTGTTCCTTCAGTCATTGACCATGCATTGTGTTGTACACTGTTCCCTGTGTTGTTGCCCGTCTCTTGTTCCATACACTGTTCCTTGAGTCATTGACCATAAAATTGTGCTGTACACTGTTCCTTGTGTCGTTGCTGGTGTCTTTCTGTACACGGTTCCTTGAGTCGTTGACCATTCATTGTGCTGTACTCTGTTCCCTGTGTTGATGCCCGTCTCTTGTTCCATAACCTGTTCCTCGAGTCATTGACCATTCATTTTGCTGTACACTGTCCCTTGTGTTGTTGCCTGTCAATTGTTCCGTACACGGCTCCTTGAGTCATTGACCATCTATTGTGCTGTACTCTGTTCCTTGTGTCATTGCCCGTCTCTTGTTCCGTACACTGTTCCTTGAGTCGTTGACCCTTCATTGTGCTGTACACTGTCCCTTGTGTTGTTGCCTGTCTATTGTTCCGTACACAGTTCCTTGAGTCATTGACCATCTATTGTACTGTACTCTGTTCCTTGTGTCATTGCCTGTCTCTTGTTCCGTACACTGTTCCTTGAGTCGTTGACCATCCATTGAGCTGTACACTGTTCCTAGTGTCATTGCTCCTGTCTTTCTGTACATGGTTCCTTGAGTCATTGACCATCCATTGTGTTGTACACTGTTCCTTGTGTCGCTGGCCGTCTCTTGTTCCGTACAGTGTTCCTTCAGTCATTGACCATCCATTATGCTTTACACTGTTCCTTGTGTCGTTGCCCGTCTCTTGTGACGTATACTGTTCCTTGAGTCGTTGACCATCCATTGTGCTGTACACTGTTCCTTGGGTCGTTGCCCATCACTTGTTCCGTACACCGTTCTATGAGTCGTTGACCATCAATTGTGCCGTACACTGTTCTATGAGTCATTGACCATCCATTGTGCTGTACAGTGTTCCTTGAGTCGTTGACCATCCATTGTGCTGAGAACTGTTCCTTGCATTGTTGCCCATCTCCTGTTACGTATACTGTTCCTTGAGTCGTTGACCATCCATTGTGCTGTACAGTGTTCCTTGTGTCGTTGCCCATCACTTGTTCCGTACACCGTTCTATGAGTCGTTGACCATCAATTGTGCCGTACACTGTTCTATGAGTCATTGACCATCCATTGTGCTGAACAGTGTTCCTTGAGTCGCAGACCATCCATTGTGCTGTACACTGTTCCTTGAGACGTTGACCATCCCTTGTGCTGTACACTGTTCCTTGTGTCGTTGCCCATCTCTTGTTACATATATTGTTCCTGGAGTCGTTGACCATCCATTGTGCTGTACACTGTTCCTTGTGTCGTTGCCCATCTCTTGTTCCGTACACTGTTCTATCATAAACTTTAAACTAGAAATCTCTGAATGGACAACCCCGTGCTGTAACCACCTTAGTGGACTTCAATCATCTGAGAAATACTATAAAAGGATCTGCAAAGCTGTTCAAAGCTGCCAGATAACTGAAAACCATAAACTGCGAGTCTGTCTCTCACACTTCTCCATCCATCACACTGCTAAGCACTGCATCCAATAACACCATAATCACACCTTGGTTATCATCACACACAACATGGAAACACTTCCCACATTGGATCAAAACAATGACAACACCCTTCAAATTACAAACACTCCATTGTGTAGCATGCTATCCAGTGCTTCAGTGCTCCATGTAAGGGTAGCAAGTGATATATGGGAAACGGTTGGAACAACGCGGGCAGAGCCATGCGTGTTCCAACTTCACAAGCGCTACCACGCTTGCCTTAACCATGCATATGCCTTAACCACGCATATGTGTGGTTAAGGCAGTGCGCGGTCTAGTTGCTGGCTGGCAGAAGCAGGAAGGATCGGGAGAGGATGTGACACAGTGAGGTAAGTGGGGCTGGGTTTTGGAGGGGGTTCGTTTGTATGGTTTGGGGTGTCGGGGTAGTGTTCAGGGCTGGGGGGTTTGGGGTAGTTTTCAGGGCTGGGGAGGGTTGGGGTAGTTTTCAGGGCGGGGGAGGGTTGGGGTAGTTTTCAGGGCTGGGGGGCTTGGGGTAGTTTTCAGGGCTGGGGGTGGTTCGGGGGAGTTTTCAGGGCTGGGAGGTCGGGTAGTTTTCAGGGCTGTGAGGTGTCGGGGTAGTTTTATGGGTTGAGGGGTTTGGGTAGTTTTCAGGGCTAGGGGGTATTTTTCAGGGCTGGGGAGGGGGTTGTTCTTTTAGGAGGGAGGAGGTAGTTTTAGGTGTCAGGGTGGGGATTTGGGGGCCGTTTTAGGGCTGAGGGTTCGGGGCAGGGATCGTAATACTTTTTAGGGCTTGGGGGCAGGGTAGTTTTTAGGGCTTGCAGGGGGTTGCGTAGTATTTAGGTCTCGCCTAGCGTTGCAACGCGCATGCGCTGCTCGCTCTGCGAGACATATTGTGGTAGAGGAGATTTTAGAAGGGGACTTGAAGCCCCGCCCATCATTTTCATTGGCTGGCGTCATCGTTTATGGTAAACGGTGGCCTCCGATTGAAAATGAGGCTTCTTTGTTACCGCCCTGTCTCCTTTTCGGACGGCCCATCCGGACTGGATCGTTTGCTTGACGGCTGTCGTGAGGGTATTTCTTATCTAACGGAGGCTGTAATGACGGATCATGTTTCCTAAGTCTTGTTTTTTTTTCAGCTTTCACCGCGCTTGTTTATTTAATTATTTTACCCCCCGATGTGCTTTCACCGCACTTGTTTATTTAATTATTTTACCCCGCGTTTTGCTTTCACCGCGCTTGTTTATTTAATTATTTTGCCCCCCGATTTGCTTTCACCGCACTTGGGGCGGAGGTTTTGTGTACTGCTTGTTCTGTTCTCAGTAAATCACCTCAGCTGCGAAGCTTTTCACAACCCAGACACAAATACTGGATTGTGATGGTTACCGTCCACTTCACACCCAAACACAGCATGACTGTCCCCGGGCCTGCAGGCACACTGGCCCCTCATAAATACCGCAAGAGGTGGGGGGGGGGCGAGAAGGTTACAGTAAAGACCGCAGACACATGGGCAGCCCGGCCACACGCAAATTCATTTGAGCCCAAAGAAGTCCCTGGAAGACAGGTTTCGACTTTTCACGAGCATCCGAATACCTCGGGGGATGGCTTCGTGCGACACAATCTCTGCGGCCGCACGAACCTCCTCACGGAAGAGTACTATTATGATCCATTAAAATGTACTTCTCTAGTTGAAAACATCGATGGATATTAAAGTGCAGCCACATGCGTACTTATCTATAAAGGTGTTCTTGGAAGTACTTGTATACCGAACGCTAGGATAAAGATTTAAGCTCGACGGGTCTGCTTTTTGATGGCCCTTAAAAAACAGTTTTACGTCCTAGTATTACCAGACATTCCACCTGGTCCTTAGTTCAGGGGTGACAAATGACGTGTAGATCAAGACGAATTCTTTTTCCACTCGACTTTTTTTGGCTCGAATCTATTAATTTGTGGACTCTCCCGCTTCTAGTTAGGGCTATCCAGCTACACCCAAGAGAGCACCAATGAGGAACTCTGGTATTCAGGTCACCAAGAAGAAACCGGATGGAAGCCTTGTGTGTGCCTCGTGACTCTCCCGCCTACGCAACGAACACCTTTTGCCCTCCACCCATGCTTCAGGTGAGGTTTTGCTCCCATGCCCTTCCCGTCCTCTGTGCGGCGAAGGGGACTTGGCAACATGTTGGTGCATTCTTAAGCATATACATTAATACACAATGCGCCTATCTTACGGGTGACGTACGAGGGTGTTGGCATGGAAACTGTGAAGATCTCACACCCCTGGCTCACTGGTCCCGCTTCACCCTGGCACACTGCCACATAGTTACTTACGACCTCCATTTTATATAAATGGATAGAAAAATGACAAACGTTCCAATTTGTGGAGTTAGTACCAGAAATGTTCATTAGCAGTTTAGGTAATATTTCTCAAACTTTATAAGTAAACGCTTGAACAGTTTGCGTGAACTACTCCAGAGGGGCCTGATTTCGCATAACAATTCAGCTTCACGCTGCAGCAGATGAGGCATAGTAGGGGAAGTGATCACTGAATGTCCCGGAGACTGTTTAAAAAACAAAGTCACCAAATGAAAAAATACGCAAGGAAGCAAAAATAAGAACAAAAAGAGCTGACAAATGCAAGTATTGAATCATCCGTGCCAGGACCCATGGCACATATCTGTTTTACTGTACAGAGCACTTTCTCTGTTAGTGCTCTGACAGAGAAAATAAACGTTGAGACGGAACATTAGAAAATCCCCAGAGGTTTTGATTATTACACAGAGAATGCATGGATGTTAGTGGGGAATGGGGTAGTTCACAAGGCCTCCTAGAAGCTGACTTGTTTTCAAACGTCCCAATGTGAAAGGAAAAAGTGTGCTAATATTCAGATGCTTTCTTGAAAATGCTCTTTTTGCCTTTAGGCAAAAGTCTGTACCTCCGTCGAGCGAGCTGGAACTTTTTGTGAAAATGTACTTGCTGTTTTCTTCGCACACCCATAACTTAGACACAAAGTTGGGACTCTAACTGATGACCGACGGAACTCGGACCCACACCCAGCACCCCTGCCAGCAACCTCAGAATAGGTCTATCTGAAAACAACGTCAGGTAGGCAGGGCACAAGTCCTAAACAAGCATTTACAATGCAATAGGTCTCGCATTTACGCGAGTTTAAGCTATTGGCATTGTAAATGACAATGCCTTAAATTTATGTTTTAAAAACGAAAACAAAAATAAAAGGCATTGTCATTTGCAATGTCAATAGCTCCAACTCGCGTGAATGCGAGACCTATTGCATTGCAAATGCTTGTTAGTTTTAGGGCTTAGGGGAGGGTGGGTAGTTTTTAGGACTGGGGGCAGGGAAATTTTAAGGGCTCGGGGTTGAGAGGGTTGATTTTCAGGAGGGAGGGTGGTAGTTTAAGGCTTCAGGGCCGGGGTCGGGGGGGTTAAGACTTACCTGTCAGGTCTTAACCACGGATATGTCTTTACCATGCAAGCCTTAACAATGCACAATTTGTTGTAAAGGCATCCGTGCTGAAGGCATATTTGTGGTTAAGACTTGCGTTGTTGAGACTGCATGGAACCAGCATGCGTGGTAAACCCAATGTGTGGTTCCATCACACAACCGTGTTATATAAATGTTAGAATCCAAAACAATATACAGTGTAGGAAAGCCTTTGCAGTTCTCCCTGGTCTCATCAAACACCAAAGGTGGTGCTGGGCAGCTGTGGAGTCGGTGTTTGCTATGTTCATGAGATTAGGGGCCACTCAGATACATCCAGAAATAACAACAACAGGGATGAAACACCTGTAGAAGCAACTGGAAGAACAGCCCCGGGGGTTCGTCTCTGCAATCAACGACTGAGCCCAGTGATGTATTTTAAGTCGCTGTGCAGGATCCAGACCCAAGAACCGGGGGGAGGGGGGCGGGGTATTGGAAAACGCCTTGAAGTCGAACCTTCTAAGCACTGCCTCCTCTGCAGCAATTTTGGCACCAAGATGTGTCTCCTTTTCGAATGATACAACAGGCACTCCGTGCAGAGTCAACAGCAGAGGGTCCTTGGCTGAGGAGGAATCTGGACAACTCAGATAGAGGTCTGATGTCTCTCTGTTCATGCCTCTCAGACTTGCTGAGTGGTAGGCCCAAGGGAAGAGCTCCCCCTGGAAGCACAATGGCGCAGTCCTCCCAGACATCTGAGCACCTGGGGTTATAGCGGAAGTACGCCTGGTGGCCCTCAGCCCTCTATCTCTCCACCTCACTCTTCAACTGAGGGCAATCAGTGACCCGGTGGACCTGGGCTTAGAGCTTATCTACTAAGATTCGGGCAGAATGAGACAGCTGCTTCTGACCACCTATTAAGCACAGTCAAACGTAAGTAGACCAGGCTGAAGGCATCAGAGCACTTTCCAGCCACTGCGCTGGGCATCAGGCCATATTGACTCAGGAAACCGGAAGCAACAAGAAAGGTAAATATCAAAGTCTTAATCAGACCTGCCGACTCACACCTGGCACCGCGTGACGATATCAGTTCTCTTTACTTGGACGCGCTGTAAGAGCCAATGTCACACGGCGAGCACCCACCCAGTGAGGTGGAGACCTCTACACAGAGGAGGTTTCTAACTTGTGTGTGGAGGCTCTGCACAGCTGAAGTCCAGCTCTGGGTTTGCACCGTCCCCAGGACAGTCGCAGTAGCTTCAGAAGCTTTTGTTTGTGATTCTGAACACGGTAGAAGTAGCTCTCAAGCAATGCAGGGCACACATCCCCGCCCCCTCTTCTTGGCCCCTCCTCCTCAAAGGCCCCACCTCTTCCACTCTCACATGGTGAAAAGTTTACAAAGTTGACAGTCTGTCCTAATGCTTAAAATATATATCAGGAGTGTAGGGTCCTACAAGAGAGACTCGTAGGTGTATTATTATTCAGAATCAAAAGGGTTACTGATTTGGACCCATACTTGGAGAATTGATGAGCAGGACGGTGTCTGACCTGGTGGTGCCTGGGACTACTGAGGGATTAGAGAAACATGTGAAGCAGTTGTCCTCAAAAGGGTTCACAAACAAGCAGTGGCCTGTGCGAGACCCATTGGCTTTGCCAACGTGTTTTAGTCATGTTCCAAAGCAATGTTACTGCTGTGCAGCATGGCTAAAAAGTTAGGAAAAAAAGTGCTATGATGCAGGCAGCGCTGGCTGCGTCATAACACTATTTTTTTTAATGTCAGGTGGGTGGGCAACATGGACGACAGGACAGGAAAAAAATTGCTATGACACAGCCAGCACTGGCCGCTTCATAGCGCTTATTTTTATTCATGCCGGGTGGGGTGGGAGACAATACAGACAATGAGAGGGAATAAACAACATGGTCAACAGGAAGATGGGGGTTGGCAGGGAAAAAGCAACATGGGCAACAGGAGGTTGTGGGGTGGGAGGGAAGAAGCAACATGATGGGAAGAAAATAGAAAAATAGTACCTCAATCAAGGCATGACTAGCGGAAGGACACCAATCAAGATGAAGTAATCAGTTGTTGGTCCATGCTCCACACGAAAGAAGAGAAAGGAAGCCGACATGCAGTGGCCAATTATGAGGCAGCAGGTTAGAGTGACAATGAAGCCAACGAGGGTAAGCAGTCCCTTGTAGGCGCAGGATAGATCTAAATACTCTACCAAAGTGCATATGACAAACTCTATCTTTGACCTTTATCACTACCACGCTGCTTTGTTTTGATTTTCAGGAATGAATCCCTGGTTTGAGGGTTTGTTTTTGAAAATCAAAAAGTGCTGGCTGGCCTTCGAAAGTAACTCAAAATACAGGCAGGCGACTGGTTGAAGAAGACAATGGCTTCAAAAGTAACTTAGGATACAGGCAGGTACTGGTTGGAGGAGACAATGCCTTCAAAAGTAACTTAAGATACAGGCAGGTACTGGTTGGAGGAGAGAACGCCTTCGAAAGTAACTCAAAATACAGGCAGGCGACTGGTTGAAGAAGACAATGCCTTCAAAAGTAACTTAAGATACAGGCAGGTACTGGTTGGAGGAGAGAACGCCTTCGAAAGTAACTCAAAATACAGGCAGGCGACTGGTTGAAGAAGACAATGCCTTCAAAAGTAACTTAAGATACAGGCAGGTACTGGTTGGAGGAGAGAACGCCTTCGAAAGTAACTCAAAATACAGGCAGGCGACTGGTTGGAGGAGACAATGCCTTCAAAAGTAACTTGAGATACAGTCAGGTACTGGTTGAAGGAGACAATGCCTTAAAAGTAACTTAAGATACAGGCAGGTACTGGTTGGAGGAGAGAATGCCTTCAAAAGTAACTTAAGATACAGTCAGGTACTGGTTGAAGGAGACAATGCCTTAAAAGTAACTTAAGATACAGGCAGGTACTGGTTGGAGGAGAGAATGCCTTCAAAAGTAACTTAAGATACAGTCAGGTACTGGTTGAAGGATCCAATGCCTTCGAAAGTAACTCAAAATACAGGCAGGTACTGGTTGGAGGAGACAATGCCTTCAAAAGTAACTTAGGATACAGGCAGGTACTGGTTGGAGGAGAGAACGCCTTCCATTACATTTTTTCGGCTTGAACAAATCAACACAGCAAAAACTGCGCAAAACTACACACTCATGAAAGTTTTGAAATTTTGTGTAATTCGAGTAATGAAAAATTTCACAAATTGCGCTAATTGTGCGAGTGTTGCACAGGCCTAGATTTCATCAGCATCTGGGGCATTTATTTTTATATTTACAATTGCCAGTTAAAACTACAAGCACCAGAATGCAGTGAGAAGCTGGTTAAAAACCCGATTGGCCAAAAGCGTTGCCCCCCCCTGCCCCCTTCTCTTCACAGATATCCGTCTTCATCTGGCTGTTAATGAGGGAACTGGACTTTTAGTCACCACAAAACTCCAGCAGCTGTTTCACATCACCAGGGTCCGGGGCATGACGGGGGGCTGGAGGGGTCTTTTCCTGTTCTGTAGTCCCAGGCCATGCAGGCGGCGCCCATCCCAAAATAGCTTTGTGCGACTTTCCCAGCTGGAAGCCAGGCCGAGCCCTACAGCCAACGTGACTGTGTTTTAGCCGGAAGTCAGGCTGCGCGCCATGGCCTCGTGTGACCGTGTCTCATCTGGAAGCCAGGCGGGCCCCGTGGGGAGAGTGACTGTGTCTCAGATGCAGGCCAGGCGCTGTCACCATGTGTCACTGTGTCCCTGCTGAAGGTCGGACAGGGCACTGGACTACCACGTGATCACGTGCCAGCTGCAAGCCAGGCTGGGCCCTGGAGTTAGGAATGGCACCCAATGGCTTCTGAATACAGTCCTGAAGGTAGAACGTTCATGAGTTATTTGGTACAGCTGCAAAGCCTTCTGGTTATTGTAGTATATCCTTCAATATTAAAAGCAGGCTTATGCCCCACTCCCTTACCTCCAACCTTACAGACACGGATGAGACCTTTTCTCTTCGGGATGGGGTTTCTAGATGGTTTGGGGCTGGCTCGCCAGTGGAATAGTCCTACAGGAGCGCTACTTCAGGTAGATGTCTTTGTGAATTCACCCCGAAATGTCCAATCCCGTTTAGTAGAAGTGGAAAGTTGACACAGACTTGTAATAACTTTGTTTAAATGTACCCTAAAGATTCTCATTCTATTTTGTTAGATGTTTGGGGACAATTCACAAAGGCATTAAAGAGTATCTGAACTATTATTCCGTAAACGGACAATATAGATCTCTGGCCATTGCTATGCTAAGCTTGATGCATCTATACTGCTACAATGAGTACTTGTTACATATGTTTGTTTACTACAATATGGAAAATGGTAAATAAAGTAAAAAAAAAAAAAAAAACTATTATTCCGTACACATAAATACCTTGGTGACTCGGCCCTCTGCCCACGAACCTAGAAATAAGGGATGATGTTTCTTACCAAATTTTTGAGGATGAAAATGGACAGAGCAGCTTCACGACTCTGTCCAGCGTGGTTTATCAGTGGCTCATGGGGTCAGCTCAAGGACTGGTTTGAGGTGCTGCTTGTCTTGTAAATCACATCAACATATAGATATTGACGATAGATTATTATAACACCTTTCATTGAGCTCCCTTCCAGTTCTGTCTTAGAGAAGTTAGCGGTTACTTGGCACTATACATGGTGGGAACTCTTGTTTACCACTGGTGTCTCACAGCCTTAGATACCACCAGGGCTTTAAGTGGGATGAAAAAAGTGGGGGCGGGGCTCCAAAGGGGGCGTGCCCTATGTAATAAAGGACATGACTTAAACATGTAAACTACATTTCTGTGATTTCCATTGTGCACCGCCCGACCGATACGTTAGTTCCTCTCTGAACTTTTTGTCATTGCATCCAGATATATAACACAACTGACGTGCACCTAAAACCACATCCAGATATATAACACAACTGACGTGCACCTAAAACCACATCCAGATATATAACACAACTGACGTGCACCTAAAACCACTCAGGACTATTGGCTTTGACAATGGTGGTTATATTTTTAAGGTAAAAGAGTAACAACAATGGCTAATTTGTAAATAATATCAAAAATGCTTCTATTTGTAAATTGGGACTATGAGTTAAACATTACTGACGCCTTTGAAGGGGCAGGGGTCATCAGAGTGTCTCAAACACTCACGTTATGTTCGCTCTAAGTTAGACATGTCGCCTTTTTCTCTCCGTATCGCTTCCATCTGCATATCTTACACTTCATCACTTTCCTCTTCAGAACACTCTTTTTTCGATCTCTCCTGAATTCACTACCTCGTATCTCCTTCACTTTACCACCCCAATCACACAACACAACTACTTACCTGTAAGCATTGCATTTTTTTTTACTTTCTCCTTGTCAATATTTTAACAACTGTGTACTTCTTTCACACACATTTGCACCAGAATCACAATTGCAACTGGAATACGTGACCATTGTCCTCTGCGTTCTGCAGAGAGGCCAAAGATTGGGTGACCATTCATTCTGAACACTTTTTTGACCCGCTGACAGGAACCGTGAGAAACTCGCACTGCCTTCAGCCTCAACTCTAATCGTGGCCCGTTCTAAACACCTGGGCTCATATTATTGAAAGGGCCCATGTTACCTGATTGCACCATGGCGCACCTTTAAGCAGGTGTGCCGGGTGTAAACAGGGAAAGTGTGCCCTATTACGAAGAATGTGCTGCCCTCAGGGCACCTGTGAACTCGCACTGCCCCCCAGGACAGCGACAGTGCATTCAAGAGAAATATGGAGCAGCTGTTTAAAGCCGTTTACTTTAAATATGGATTAGAGATCCCCTAGCAGACGCATGCGGTGAATAGCAGCACCCGCTGAGGTGGGACAAAAAGAGGGCGAGAGTCCCCGCATCCCAAAGTGTTACAAACCATAAAAAAAAAAGTCTCAAATACTCAAAAACCCACCAGATAAAAGTGAAGTGGGATTATTACCACCCACAAACAATGATAGTTTTGGGATGCAGATATTATGGGGGAAGGGGGAACTATACACTTCTGTGATCGACCAGTTACAGCTCCAACTGGTCTTCAGGATCAAAGGCACAAAACCGGGCTACTGGTGCTGGAAAATATCGCGGTTCCATATTTTGTAAGCACCTAATCACATTAAAATATTGTGGGTACTGTGGGCACTCATAGGATCTGAGGTACGAACTGAGCACCCCAGTTTGCTTTAGCAAATGATGAACTGGGTTTGGGGTTTGCAGACAATGTTGTACAGTGCTCTGTTACCCTGCCGGGTCAGTAGTCAAAGGCCTGGTCATGAACAGCCACTTAAGTCAATAGTACTGTAACCTCACATACTATTTGAAATGACCTCACAACTTTGACCTACCCGACCTACGTTGCAATCTACCTATTGCTCAAGATGTTGATGTCTAGTTCCTTTGTCTGTAATATGCTTCTACTGTTTATACGTAGGTTTTGAGTATGCTTTCCCGCTCAAGCTTAACCAGCGGGCGACGATGTACAGCTGCCGGGTCATGTTCGCGCTTTATAAAACTTTTCAAATAAATAAATTCATGTGCCTGTCATGTCTTTAGTAAAACCGATAACACTGTCCCCACGAGTGCTAAAGGGAAGATGTGAATGGTTCCTGAATCACGGTGACCAGCCCCAGCCCCTGAGATGCAAACAGAAGCTCTAGGGAGAATTAGGAAGCCACTGGGCCCCCTGCAGATAGAGGTCAGAAGCTGGTGACTGTGGGGGCAGGGCTCGGTGTGTCGTTGCTAAGGTCCCGTCTGCTTCATTTCCTGCTGTTTTCCGATTTGGCTCACAGGAAGATTATATTTCAATGTAATAAAATGAGGTGCATGGCGACCCAGTAAATAATAAAATACAAATAGGTTTTCAGGATGTCCACAATAAGTATGTACAAGAGAATTTTACATGGCGATTATTCCATGATTGATGGTCACCCTCAAAATCTTTACTTGAGTCTTTTTCCAAATTTAGTGGAAAATAAAGGAGTTACTTTCGCCGAACAAAGGTGACATACTAAGCATATATGGCAGCATCCTTGTACCTTTCTGAGCCCTCATTACTCCCTCCCCCAAAGCCTCATCAAACACAGGACAAGAAGCGGAAAGAATCACACACTTGGTAGCCCGCTGACCCGGAAGTACATATAAGCCAAACGAGCTGAAGGTTCATGAAAGGACCTCCCCTGGTTCTCAGTAAGATCTCTGGTTCCCAAAGCGATGCAAGTGGTGTCACTCTAGTCCACGGTGAGCGGCCCCCAGGGCTTCTCACAAGGCTCCAGTTCTGGTGACTGCGGACGCGGAATGAGAGGTTCCAGAGTTTGAAGAACCAATAATGCCAGGCCCAGAGACACTGGGAAATGTATAGTTGCCTGGAACAGAATCCCCGCCAAAACCGCTGGCAATTTGTGACAAGTGCTCATCCCAGCAAGTTGCAATAATTTTAACGCGGATACACCAGGCGGTGCGGGAGCTGATTTTACTTAAAATGAAATTACCACTTGGTAATTACTCATTAGTCTGAATGATTGAGGCCACAAATGCGTGTTGACTATTTGTGACATCAATTTAATACTAACTTGAGGTCAATTAGTATTACCATCAGCACTTCTCATGGTCTCCACCAAAAATGAAACTCTTCTGTGCAGCGTCTTTTTTTTGTAATTTACAAGAGAAGAAAAGTTTTCCAAGGTAGCCACTAGGTGGCAGCATACTTCCATGAACTCTACAGCACTGTATTTCTGAAGCGGGAGGAATCTTCTGAGATGCTTTGCTGGAAGGACGCCAGAGGAAGCTCTGCTCGTCAGCCTCTGTCACTGAGAGGGATTCTCTCAGCCTCTGGCAATGGGTTGGGACTTCCAGGAATGCAGAGTGCGGTGTTATGTCGTGTGTCTTACATGGCAATGCTCTCTGGAATATACTAAAACCCACTGGGACAAGCAAGAAGTCTGAGTTTGTGCTGTCTGTGTGGAGTCCACATTCCAAGAACCACAAGGTAGTAAAATGTGGCTGTAGGCAGACAGGGAATGAACGTGGCCGGTGGTGGGCGAGGGGGTGTTTGGGGTTTAGTCCCCCCTGTGCCAGGTACCTGGGGAAGGGTCCATGGTGGGATTGGTTACCCCTGTTCTTCATTAGATGCTCGCATGTCACTCCATTCTTCAGCTGTTCGTTGTATGCAAGCCCGACTTTAAGGCGGTGCGGCCGGTGCAGCCGCACCTGGCGCTGACCTCAGTGGGGAGAGTGGGTGCCGCTGTGTTTAAAAATAAGGTAAGGGTTCAAAAGCACCTGCAGCAGAGTTCCTTGTGTCTTTAGCAGTTTTTATGCAGCAATAAAATGTCAAGATAACTCTGGTGATTAATGTTCCTGCTTGGAGAGAAATTGGGGTTTTGTTTAGTGGCAGTCTGACTCATAAAGTAGCACAGGGTGTTAATGTACCTGCTTCAAAGAACATGTAGTGTGCTAATCACAGAAGGTATTATATGTGGATAGCGCAGTGGGTTACTGATTTTGTCATAGAGAGCCTTTCTTTACTTGCAGTTCATAAATTACAATCATAATATTTCACAGTGACCTATGAACTGTCATCAAATAGCTGCATGCAAACTGCATATTATACGTTAGAATGTTCTGTTTTTTTCCCAGTCTTTCATTATCCTACTAGTGCTAAAAAGGGTTCGTTTCGGTAGTAATACATCCTTATAAGTAAAGCCAACCCCAAATACTGTGTTATGTTTTAAATCCCGGATTTGTGCTTCTCCAGAACAAACACTGCCTACTACTGTGGATGACATGTGACTCCTACACTTTATAATCCTCATTGGTTTATGTGCCATTTCCTATAGACTGATGGGTGTATGATTCATTGTCCCTGTATAATGTGTGTGTGATGTAAAGTGCTCTGACACCCTACACTGGTGTGAGTAGCGCTATAAAACAAATTAAATGCATGTGAGAAAGGGGCTATGGAGAGATGAGGGGCACTGTCGGAGGGCGGTAGTGAGGGAATCAGTGGAGAAGGAAGTCTTTGAAGGGAGCACCAAAAAAGAATGTCACACCAGGCTCTCCCAGCGCTACAGACGGTTCTGGTTGTATGTGGTTTCCACATCCCTCGAGCAGGGATGTACACATCACACTTCCAATGCTCCATATGGGTGTGACATCTACAAACTCAGGAGTGTTTAAATATAGCACCCTGGCACAGCTGTGAATCGGACCAGGCCTCAGAGTGACGGTAAAAGGGTCGATTCGCTTCTATGTTTAGCACTCAGGTACTTCATTTTCAGCACAACTACCAGACCACATCCCTTTCTACCTAACCACTATGCCACAACCTCACCAACCGGACCACACCACATTACCTGACACGTCACCCTTCACTGGTAGACCACATCCATTTCAACATACCCACTAGGCCACATCCTCCCCGACCTAAATAATGCACCACGATACCTGCGACTTCACAGGTAGACCACATCCATTTCAGCTTAACCACGAGGCCACATCCTACCTGACCTAACTAATGCACCACAATACTTGCAACTTTAATGGTAGACCACATCCACTCCAGCTTAACCACTAGGCCACATCCTACCCGACCTAACTAATGCACCACAATACCTGCGACTTCACCGGTAGACCACATCCATTTCAGCTTAACCGCGAGGCCACATCCTACCCAACCTAACTAATGCACCACAATGCCAGCTCCACCTTGAACACGAAACCACATCTCCTGCAGCATGACCAGTAGACCACATCTCCTGTGTAATCATGTCACCGCAGCTCCACCTTGAACACGAAACCACATCTCCTGCAGCATGACCAGTAGACCACGTCTCCAATGTAATCATGTCACCGCAGCTCCACCTTGAACACGAAACCACATCTCCTGCAGCATGACCAGTAGACCACGTCTCCAGTGTAATCATGTCACCACAGCTCCACCTTGAACACGAAACCACATCTCCTGCAGCATAACCAGTAGACCACGTCTCCAGTGTAATCATGTCACCACAGCTCCACCTTGAACACAAAACCACATCTCCTGCAGCATGAGAAGTAGACCACGTCTCCAGATTAATCATGTCACCACAGCTCCACCTTGAACACGAAACCACATCTCCTACAACATGACCAGTAGACCACTTCTCCAGTTCAATCATGTCACCACAGCTCCACCTTAAACACGAAACCACATCTCCTACAACATGACCAGTAGACCACGTCTCCAGTGTAATCATGTCACCACAGCTCCACCTTAAACACAAAACCACATCTCCTGCACCATAACCAGTAGACCACGTCTCCAGTGTAATCATGTCACCACAGCTCCACCTTAAACACAAAACCACATCTCCTGCACCATAACCAGTAGACCACGTCTCCAGTGTAATCATGTCACCACAGCTCCACCTTAAACATGAAACCACGTCTCCAGTGTAATCATGTCACCACAGCTCCACCTTAAACATGAAACCACGTATCCAGTGTAATCATGTCACCACAGCTCCACCTTAAACATGAAACCACTTCTCCTGCACCATGACAAGTAGACCACGTCTCCAGAGTAATCATGTCACCACAGCTCCACCTTAAACATGAATCCACATCTCCTGCAGCATAACCAGTAGACCACATCTCCAATGTAAGGATGTCACCACAGCTCCACCTTAAACATGAAACCACATCTCCTGCAGCATGACCAGTAGACCACATCTCCAGAGTAATCATGTCACCACAGCTCCACCTTAAACATGAAACCACATCTCCTGCAACATGACCAGTAGACCACATCTCCAGTGTAATCATGTCACCACAGCTTCACCTTAAACATGAAACCACATCTCCTCCACCATGACCAGTAGACCACGTCTCCAGAGTAATCTTGTCACCACAGCTCCACCTTAAACATGAATCCACATCTCCTGCAGCATAACCAGTAGACCACATCTCCAATGTAAGGATGTCACCACAACTCCACCTTAAACATGAAACCACATCTCCTACAATTTCTACTCTACACCACACCTCCAAATTACTCAAGATACCACAAAACTCCTGCAATTTAACATGTCATGAGTGATGTAATATGCAAGGTTATAAGAAGGGCATTGCAGGGGTGCAGGGTATAGTTACCTCTGTAAACTATACCTGGGGAATTTCACTGTTTTTAGTTATAAAAAGTTAATTTTTCCTCATTTCAATACCCAACTATAAAGCCACCTTAACCTTTGTTTTTAAGTCATTTTGTAGGGTTTTTTAACATAAGTTAAAATTATGACCATACCTATCTATAACGTCACCTTAATGTTTGGTTTGTTCAATGAATTTCTCGGGTTTTTTAATGTAAAGTACGATCTTTTTACCACACCAATGTGAGAAGTTGGCCTGGTATATGCTGTCCACTAATTAAAGTGGGCACCTTGCACCAGTCCAAACGACCTTTATTGATGATTAGGTTAAAGACAACCTTTATTGAAAGCTATCCTAGTGGTAGCTATGGAGAGCAGCCTTCAGGCTAAGTCTCGAAGGAATGTAAAGCAGCTTGTTTTACCAGTATATAACCTCCTGAATGACCAAATGAAAGGAGAACCACACAAGGTATATATAAAATATATGTATTTATTACTAAACACTCTCTACTAACCTCTTTATGAGATTAGAGAACAAGACACACAATATTAAATCACTAGAACGACAGTAAATAGCACACTACACAGCGGGCCCCAGGGGGAGACCGAACCATATACTAAGTAAGTGGTATAAGAACCACGACTTGACTAGACACAGTGCCTAGAGCACGTAGAATCGCTGGGACCCCAAGGAAGCACCCAAGGTAGTGACACAGGGGACCCACGGAGGACGGGGGCAGTGTGGGAACACAGACGCGTGCTCCGTACAACTCTATGGGAAAGTCGCTGTTGAGAATTTAAAGATTAAGGACACTTAGGAGAGGACTTTCAGCAAACCCAGCTAAACATAGAAGGTTCTAAGGCCAGCACCCTTGAGAGTACCGAGGTACCCGTGTTACCTATCCCAGAGGAGCCGGGTGCATAGGGGTCAAATGGTGTCGGAAACCCTCGTCGTTTTCAATGGCGTGATGCGAGAAAGTACTGCTGCCGTGGAGAAGAAAAGTGTCCGGTGTGATCCAAGCCTGGATCAGAGATGAGAAGAACCTGAAAGCAGAGGGGACAAAGTCTGGGTCACTTCACGTGACCAGGAGCGGAGCAATCGAATGCCCACCGATGTTGGGTGCTTCAGGTGAGATGAGGTGAAGTTTGACTCTGCAGCCACGGGGACCAGGAGATGTCGATGATGACCACAGACCAGATTCGACCTGTCCCACAAAGGATGTCGAGTGCTGGGGGGTCAGTGTCCGGATTGAACACCAACAAGCCTTGGCAACGGCAACCCACGCGGTCAGAGGAAAGATGCTTCTGCGAGGACCAGCCAGGTCCTGGGGACTCTCCAAGCGATGGAGAGTCGGGGCACGTCTGGAGCAACCAGGGAAGCCCACTGAAAGTTAAAGTTGCCTTCTCAGGGACCCACAGGCCAACGGACCAGGGATCGGGAAGGGACCTCGAGCTGAATCACGAAATACCATCCCACGGAACACTCGTGGAGTGTAGGCTGGAAATCTTCAGTGGAATTACTGCTC
Organism: Calotriton arnoldi; assembly: GCA_963921515.1. Taxonomy (NCBI): domain Eukaryota; kingdom Metazoa; phylum Chordata; class Amphibia; order Caudata; family Salamandridae; genus Calotriton; species Calotriton arnoldi. Next base: position 520,839 of record CAWUFW010002387.1, on the reverse strand, counting down.
GGGGTCAGGACTACAAGTAGCCCAAAGCACAGCTTCAGGGATCGCTGAAAAGCATATGCTGCTGCAAATGTACAAGGTGCCCAGGGGCACGGGTTTCACGGTCCCCACGAGGGATACGGGCCTCAGGATTGCTGAGAGCGCAGATCGACCTCGGAGACCTCGGGAACCCACCTCCTGTGTTGCAGAAATCTTCGGAGTCCTTCAGGAGCTTCGTAGCTGCAAACCGGTCAGATGCGTTTAGATGCCTGCTCAGCAGGGGAGTAACTCCTTTACTCCAAGGGAGATTCTTCAGTCGTCCAGCAAAGCGTAGATCATCGAAGGATACTTGGTTTCTGTAGCAGAGTTTAGTCCAGGTAAATCCAAAGTCCTGTAGTCAGGGATTCCTACTTTATACCCAAGGAAGGGGTGGGACAAACTCTGGGGACCCACCTATGGGAGGGTCAGGACAGAGGGGTGGCTACACCCATGTCCTTTGTCCAGTTTCGCACCAGAGCAGGAGCAAATGGCTCCTGCAACCGGTTTGAGCTGGACTATGCACAGGGACACCAAATGTGCCCCCAGTGCAGACATCAAAGCACTCTGAGAGTGCACCCACCCAGCCCCAATACACTAAAGCCTGTCTGGGAGGTGGTCACACCTCCCTGTGACAGGAAACCTATTGTCAAACCTTCCCCTGCCGGAGTTTCGTCCAGCAGCAGGAGGGCAGACTCGTGTCTGTGGCTGGCAGCATCCATTTTGGGATGCCAGGGTCAAGAAAGCTGGTACCGGGTGTACCGGTGCTGTCATATTTCTCCCTCTAGGAGGGTGGAATCATACGGTATGATTCCAAGGTGTTTGACACCAAACACGAAATTTTTCCATGCAGCCGGGTTAAAGTTAGCATTTACCGCGAGGTTATAATGCACTTAAGTATATATGGTTGGCTGCATCACAAACAACCCCGGAATATAGGTTCCGAAGGCTGCAGGGGGGCTCTGCTCATGCATGGGCACCCTCTCACATAAAACCCAGCACCCTGCCTTCAGGATTGATAAGGCCTGCCATAGCGGTGACTGATAGGTTTATATGTGCAGTGATTAGGATAGATATAGTGAACCTATATCTAGGTAAGGGGTGCATGCACCACCTTACACAGGCTGCAGTAGCAGACCTGTGGTGTCATTTTAAATGGTCTCTCAGGGGTGGCATAATACATGCTGCAGCCCCTGGGAGGCCTCTGGGGTACCTATGCCCTGGGTACATAGTATACCATATACTAGGGACTTATAAGGGTACCCCAGAATCCAATCTGGAGTGTACCTAAAGTACATGAACAACCAATTTAGGGAGTAAGCAGATAAACTGGAGTCCTGATTAGCAGGATCCCAGTCAGACTAGTCAAAAACCAGCAAAACACCAGGAAAAAAGTGGGGGTAACCATGCAGTCAGATTCCACCTTCCTACATAACCCCCCCCCCCCCCCAAACGAAAGGAGATAAGGCTAACCTTGTCCAGTTGAGCCTTTATTGACTAAGTGGCCATATAAGGAAGATCCTGCACTAGCATGGATACCCCCTGTCTTATGGTCCACTAAGCAGTCCCTACCTCTAAGGGTAGGGGATTGTCTCCAAAAGTTGGGATTTCTACCTGTAGGGTATTTTGGCAAAGTAAAAGGCTGGTGGGGTGGCTGAGTAGAAAAGTGAGGCCCTAATAAAGTTGGCCTCAGCTTCCTCAGATCACTGGTCACCATGAAGGCCTTTCTTTCCATGACTGAGTTGTATCTGGCCCTAAGGGTCAACCTCTGGCTGCCTACAGCTGGGGGTTGGGTCCCTTTGGTTGGAACACTGGAGGGACATGGTAGGTTTGGAACCACTTGGTCCCAGGTTTGCCTTTGCCCAACAGAGTCCATCTGGGGGTGGTCCCTATTCAATGGTAAGAGGGATCCCTCTGTGGGTTGAGGAATTTTCACCTGGCTAGGGCTACTAGACTGGGTGCCCCTAATCTGGTGATGAGGGGGTTCCTCTGGACAGTGGGCCCTTAGGGGTCCACTGACCTCCCTGACCTCTGCAGCCCTAGGCTGATTGAGGTAGGGTAGAGAGGGGCAGGATACCTGCTCCAGACTGGGTACCACCTTGGAAGGTTCCCCTGCCATCAGGGGTGTTGCCAGGCCAGGCCTGACCACCTCTGGGGCAGTTCCTTCACTACGGGTAGGATCAGTTCCCTGAGGAAGCTGACCCTTACCTATAGTCTGGGGGGAAGAAGACTTTTCTTCAACCCTTCTGCTCTCTTGTGGAGTAGAGTGGGCCATTCTTTCAGGCTCCACCTCTCCAAACTTTCCCTGGGATGGGGCTGAGGCCCTAAGAGCCCCACCAACTTTCTCAGGGAGGTCAAACATTCTTTAATGGGCCTGGTATTCAACTTCAGCCCAGGCTGAAATTTCCAGATCATTGCCCAACAGGCAATCTACAGGCAGGTTTGGGGACACTGCCACTCTCTTTGGGCCAGTGACCCCTCCCCAGCTGAGATTGACTATGGCCATGGGATGATCTGTTTTAATACCATCAATGTTGGTCACCTGGTACTTAAACTCAGGTAAAAGCTGTTGAGGGGGGACTAGTTTCCTTGTCACCATGGTGACACTAGCCCATGTGTCTCTGAATGCCACAGCTTTCTGACCATTTATCAGTGGCTCCTGTCTGTACTTGCCCATAGAATTGGGACTGACAGTAAAAGTGGCAAATCCCATGCCACCATCACAGACTAAGGAGGCATGTGAGGAGGACCTCGATAAGCTGGGATCCACCTCAGTTCCCCATACCAAGCCACCTAACTTTTTGGGTGCATTACTACCACCTGGGGGATTACTACTTGTAGTACCAGGAGGAGTGGTAGTATTGCTGGGAGGAACATTTTCCTTACTGCTGGCCTTAGGGCAACTGGGGTCATTTTTCCAGTGGCCAGGCTTCTTACATATATGGCAATAAGGTTTCTTTTCAGGGGAGGAAGGAGTTTGGGACCCACCCCCAGAAGAGGACTTTTGGGGCCCTGTAGTGGATTTATCTTTTGGTTTATCCCCACCTTTCTCTTGGTTTTTGGAAGAATCTTTCTTCTGGTCACCACCCTGATTCTTTGGCTTTAATCTGGTTCTGACCCATTTGTCTGCCTTCTTTCCCAATTCTTGGGGAGAGGTCAGATCAGAGTCCACCAGGTACTGGTGTAAAAGCTGGTTTTGACAATTATTAAGGATCTGCTCCCTCATAATCAAATTGTACAATCCTAAAAAGTCAGGCACCTTGCTGCCATGTATCCAGCCCTCCAGAGCCTTAGTAGCACAATCTACAAAGTCAACCCAGTCCTGAGTCTGTGCCTTTTGGGTGTCTCTGAACTTTATCCTGTATTGTTCAGTGGTTAAGCCAAACCCATCAATCAGAGCACTCTTCATGACTTTGTAATTATCAGCATCCTCTTCTCTTACAGTGAGGAGCTTGTCTCTACCTTTGTCTGCAAAGGAGAGTCACAAGATTGCTGCTCCTGAGGGACCCTCTGTACCTTACAGGCCCTCTCCAGTGCAGTTATCCATTTGTGGATGTCATCCCCACTCTGGTAGGGAGGGACAATCTTGTTCAGGTTCCTATGGTCATGAGTATGTTCTCTACTCCTAGGGACACTGTGGCTGCCACCATGGGGCTCTAGCCCCAACTTCTGAGAAGCTCTCTGAAGCTCCAGGCATTCCCTAAGGCCAATTGCTCTCTCTTGATTCTGAGCTTAGCTCTCTCAAACTCAAGCAGTTGGCACTTCTTCTCATAAGAGGACTCCCTTTTATGAGAAGCAGAGGTCCTATGAGAAACAGAGCTCCCTACAGATGTACCAGAATGATTAGATTCCTGAGAAGGAGATCTTGATCTTCTTGGTAAACTGGTAACCCTTCCAGGTGGGGTAAAGAGAGGGCCATTGAGGCCTCCTTCCTCACCTTCAGGAAGAATTGGATTTTCCAGGGTAGAATCATTTTGATCCTCCTGGCCAGCATCAGAGTCCAGGTCATTGAAGTTTTCACTTCCTGTCCTTTCCTCTTCTGCCATCCCACCCCCTTTGCCTGCCTCATCAGACCCTGGGGTCTTTCTGAGGTAATCTAAAAGCAAAGTCTCTATGAGACGTTGAGTGTTTGGGTTTTTCCCTGTCTTCAGTTTCCTAGATGTACACATGGCTCTCAATTCTTGGAATGAGAGATGGTCATACTTAGTTGGCAAGAAGCCACTGGCTTCAGGCCTAGAAGACATGCTAGTGTGTTGTGGTGTATGCACCTACCTACCCTAGTGGGAACTGAAACTCTCTTGAGTTGGAGAAAGGGTGTGCTAGGCCCTTGACTTACCCAACTCTAAGTTCAGTAGAACTTACTTTATTCTAGTCTTGATTTATATGTACCTAAGTACCTTTAGTGGTTTTCAGTTAGTCACTCAATGAGATTATCTGGTAAAACAATAGCAAGCTTGAATCCCAACCGCTACACACCAATGTGAGAAGTTGGCCTGGTATATGCTGTCCACTAATTAAAGTGGGCACATTGCACCAGTCCAAACGACCTTTATTGATTGTTAGGTTAAAGACAACCTTTATTGAAAGCTATCCTAGTGGTAGCTATGGAGAGCAGCCTTCAGGCTAAGTCTCGAAGGAATGTAAAGCAGCTTGTATTACCAGTATATAACCTCCTGAATGACCAAATGAAAGGAGAACCCCACGAGGTATATATAAAATATATGTATTTATTACTAAACACTCTCTACTAACCTCTGTAAGACACACAATATTAAATCACTAGAACGACAGTAAATAGCACAATACACAGCGGGCTCCAGGGGGAGACCGAACCATATACTAAGTAAGTGGTATAAGAACCACGACTTGACTAGACACAGTGCCTAGAGCACGTAGAATCGCTGGGACCCCAAGGAACCACCCAAGGTAGTGACACAGCCTGGGGACCCACTGAGGACGGGGCCGTGTTGGAACACAGACGCGAGCTCCGTAAAACTCTATGGGAAAGTCGCGGTTGAGAATTTAAAGATTAAGGACACTTAGGAGAGGACTTTCAGCAAACCCAGCTAAACATAGAAGGCTCTAAGGCCAGCACCCTTGAGAGTACCGAGGTACCCGTGTTATCTATCCCAGAGGAGCCAGGTGCATAGGGGTCAAGTGGTGTCGGAAACCCTCGTTGTTTTCAATGGCATGATGCGAGAAAGTACTGCTGCCGTGGAGAAGAAAAGTGTCCGGTGTGATCCAAGCCTGGATCGGAGATGAGAAGAACCTGAAAGCAGAGGGGACAAAGTCTGGGTCACTTCACGTGACCAGGAGCGGAGCAATCGAATGCCCACCGATGTCGGGTGCTTCAGGTGAGATGAGGTGAAGCTTGACTCTGCAACCACGGGGACCAGGAGACGTCAACGACAACCACAGTCCGGATTCGAGCTGTCCCACAAAGGACGTCGAGTGCTGGGGGGTCAGTGTCCGGATTGAACACCAACAAGCCTTGGCAACAGCAACCCATGCGGTCAGAGGAAAGATGCTTCTGCGAGGACCAGCAAGGTCCTGGGGACTCTCCAAGTGATGGAGAGTCAGGGCACATCTGGAGCAACCAGCGAAGCCCACTGAAAGTTAAAGTTGCCTTCTCAGGGACCCACAGGCCAACGGACCAGGGATCGCGAAGGGACCTCGAGCTGAATCACGAAATACCAGCCCACGGAACACTCGTGGAGTGTAGGCCGGAAATCTTCAGTGGAATTACTGCTCGGGGTCAGGACTACAAGTAGCCCAAAGCACAGCTTCAGGGATTGCCGAAAAGCATATGCTGCTGCAAATGTACACGGTGCCCAGGGGTACGAGTTTCACGGTCCCCACAAGGGATACGGGCCTCAGGATTGCTGAGAGCGCAGATCGACATCAGAGACCTTGGGAACCCACCTCCTGTGTTGCAGAAATCTTCGGAGTCCTTCAGGAGCTTCGTAGCTGCAAACCAGTCAGATCCGTTTAGATGCCTGCTCAGCAGGGGAGCAACTCCTTTACTCCAAGGGGGATTCTTCAGTCGTCCAGCAAAGCGTAGATCGTCGAAGGATACTTGGTTTCTGTAGCAGAGTTTAGTCCAGGTAAATCCAAAGTCCTGTAGTCAGGGGTTCCTACTTTATACCCAAGGAAGGGGTGGACAAACTCTGGGGACCCAACTATGGGAGGGTCAGGACAGAGGGGTGGCTACACCCATGTCCTTTGTCCAGTTTCGCACCAGAGCAGGAGCAAATGGCTCCTGCAACCGGTTTGAGCTGGACTATGCACAGGGACACCAAATGTGCCCCCAGTGCAGACATCAAAGCACTCTGAGAGTGCACCCACCCAGCCCCAATACACTAAAGCCTGTCTGGGAGGTGGTCACACCTCCCTGTGACAGGAAACCTATTGTCAAACCTTCCCCTGCCGGAGTTTCGTCCAGCAGCAGGAGGGCAGACTCGTGTCTGTGGCTGGCAGCATCCATTTTGTGATGCCAGGGTCAAGAAAGCTGGTACCGGGTGTACCGGTGCTGTCATATTTCTCCCTCTAGGAGGGTGGAATCATACCTCCCACACCAGTTACTGGTGTGGAGGTATGATTCCAAGGTGTTTGACACCAAACACAACATTTTTCCAAGCAGCCGTTTTAAAGTTAGCATTTACCGCGAGGTTATAATGCACTTAAGTATATATGGTTGGCTGCATAACAAACAACCCCGGAATATAGGTTCCGAAGGCTGCAGAGGGGCTCTGCTCATGCATGGGCACCCTCTCACATAAAACCCAGCACCCTGCCTTCAGGATTGATAAGGCCTGCCATAGGGGTGACTGATAGGTTTATATGTGCAGTGATTAGGATAGATATAGTGAACCTATATCTAAGTAAGGGGTGCATGCACCACCTTACACAGGCTGCAGTAGCAGACCTGTGGTGTCATTTTAAATGGTCTCTCAGGGGTGGCATAATACATGCTGCAGCCCCTGGTAGGCCTCTGGGGTAACTATGCCCTGGGTACATAGTATACCATATACTAGGGACTTATAAGGGTACCCCAGAATCCAATCTGGAGTGTACCTAAAGTACATGAACAACCAATTTAGGGAGTAAGCAGATAAACTGGGCTCCTGATTAGCAGGATCCCAGTCAGACTAGTCAAAAACCACAAAACCCCAGGAAAAAAGTGGGGGTAACCATGCAGTCAGATTCCACCTTCCTACATCACCTACCTATGATGTCACTTTGAACTTTATTTTTTCATTGAATGTGTAGGGTTTTTTGTTCATATTCACCCATCTCCCCCACTGAGCAGAGCTTTTGGCCGTGTGCTACAGGGGGTTGACGGCAGGGCCTGGCTTGCGCCCAACCCACCAGGGTTGGCCGATCTCCTGCAGTGCACATTGTTCAGGCAACTCCCACCCCCCACCACCCCCTCGGACCCCCATTCTGTATTTGTGCCATTTTTTCACTTTTTTTTTTTTTTTACAGTTTCACAGTACTCCCATGGTACTGAGCAAGTGTCACCTCCATGGTATTGCAGGACTGTGCAAGCTTCATTGGGTGAAGCTTGCAAGGTCCCTCAGTATGACACCCATGGGAGTACCCCAACAAGTGCCAGGGGGTCAGGGTAGTGTCTCTACCCTGACCACATTGACTTTATACTTTACTAAACTCAGGATAGGGGACAGAGTCCTCGATCTATTTTTAACCCCTTCATGACTACTCTGAGCACCTTTTTAAACGTAACTTTCTCAAAAAGCTTCAATGGATTTACACCAAATAACAAAAAGCATGGTTTCTGAATAAAGTTCAGACTTTCTGCCAAATTTGGTGTAATTCTATTCAGCTGTTTTTCTGTATCACTTCCCAAAACTTCCTATGGGAATTAGCATCGGAAAATTATGTGTAGAGGCTCCCCCTTTTACTCAGCCCCCACTTGACAGATCACTTGACAGATCACCACGAAACTTTGCAGGAAGGGCCTGGGGTGGATAGACTTCGTTTAAAAAAAATGTTTTGTGAAGATTCATCAAAGTTATTGGCAAAACAAAAAACGTTCTTCTTTGATCTATTACTACTCAGTGGAGACCGCCACTGTGTAATGTCTGTCTGTCCGTTAGTATGTCTGCTCGCCTATCTATCTATCTATCTATCTATCTATCTATCTACCTATCTATCTATCTATTTTGTTAAAGCACAACCCTCTACAGGAACAGGCTGATGGCATCAGTGTTGCCGTATCAGGACTGCTGGACCTATAGTGGCATTTGGCATTTGATATCAGACTCATTACGCATTAAAAAGTCCTTCTTGTCCTGGACCTTGGTCATCCTGGACTCGCTCTTGCTCCCTGGAGAGTCTCGAGCAGAGTGGTTCAATGTGGAGCACCTCAGGGCTCCACTCTGGTTCACTCCACTGGTGCAGCTGTTGGACTCAGATGCCTGCGCTTGTCCAATAAAGTGTCCATTATTAATGGTAATATTTCATCGAGACCTGATTCATTGACTGCCCTGGACTCAGGTGACTCTGCAACAGATTTTGTTGAGATTGAGATGGTGCAATCACATCAGACCTCCCCTCCCCCCCTCGCCACTCTACACTGGCTACCGTCCTTAGCCAATGAGTATTGGTCACTGGGTCCTATGCTGGTGATTGTAGGAGATTATTGGCCCTCAGCCGGGCAGAATCCCACTGTATTTACAGCTTTGATTAGATTATTGGTTCCTCTTATCGTTAGCAGGTTGAAGCAGCGCATTGCGGGCTGAGATGTGGGGATTTCATGATCTTGTGAGGTTTGCGGCTGTTACTGTATGATTTTGAGACAGAGTGACCATCAGGATAACCAGCTTCTTTGATGATGTGACCTGCTGAAGAGATGCAGAGTTCCGGAGCCGGCTCTACGCCTGTGAGAGCGTGGCTGGTTGATGCAACCCAAAGAATTTGCAAGAACTCTTTGGTGAGGCACGGGCCTCTGAAGTGCGATGAAAGTAGAGGGATCCCTTGGCTTTATCGATGGACTTTTTATGTTCTAAACTGTTATCATTTTAGTTGCATATTTTCCTACATTGTATTACTATGCTTCTAATGACCATATTACGTAGTTCTATGTTCATTTTGCATCTCCCACCCTTCCGGCATTGAAGTGTATGGTGTGTTTTTTTGATGGAGAGCCCTGCACCAAGAGCCTTCTTCAGTCATAGGTGAAATTGTTTCATAGATTCTTTTTGGGTTACTGCACCTACTGACATATCTTGTGTGGGTTCACATCTTACCAGGACTAGATCAACCATTCACTTTTATGGGAACAAATAAAATAAATATTAAGGATCTGATTTACATTTTTGTTGACAGGTCACACTTCAAACGTGTCGGAAAACCCTGTCCACCAAATCTTTAGTTCACCCGCCTCATTTAGACCCAGAAGGACATTAAGGGCCCGAGTTAGATCTTGGCGGAAACGGTGACGGACATCCTGTCCCCCGAAATATAAATACCATTATATCCTATGGAATTTATATGTCTATGGACAGGATATCCGTCACCGTTGTGACGGAGTAACCCGTCCGCCGAGATCTAAATCAGGCCCTGAGTTTTCTGTTGATGGAGCCCCTGTTGGCTCTGTCCCGGAGAAAGCTTCCCCAGCGGCCCAATGTAGTACAGGCCTTCAGAGGAAGAACATTACACTGCCCTCCTTACTTAGATTGGGCAGTGTAATGTCTTTTTGTCTGTCTGGCACCCCCAGGAAAAAACTAGTGGTAAGGAACAGAAAAAAACAAAATTGGCCTCCACACCCTGTGAGGAAACTTCAAGGGTGTGGGGGGCATTAGTTTTTTTGTTTTTCAAAAACAAACTCCTCCTTTAGGAGTTTATTTCTGAAAAATGAAAACTTTGGAAACGTTTGGTGAACAGTCGTCAAAACCGACAGCAGCAACCCACCAAATGTTTTGTTAATTGAAAGGAATGACTGTGCCGGCGGTACCTTTCAATTTACACAGATGACAGCAGGCGATCATCCCTAAATGTCCATCAGGGCACCAGAGAGAATGTTCTCTGCCGCCATCTGCCAAATCGAAATCAGGCTCCGAGTCATACTGGGCAAGAGCAGATCTGTCACAGACTTTGAAAATCACCTAGGCACTTCAGAGGGACTACTGAGCTCTATAACCAGGGCCACTGGAATTATGCGATTGTGCAGCTGCAATGTTTTTCCGCATAGTTATGTATCTCCTGCATTTGCTACACAAGTCATCATCTGCAGCATAATCTGCAGATTTTACCCTCCCAAAAATTTGTTTCTAGGTCCAACGGTTCAAAAGTTACTAAAAACACTGTGACGCGTGTTGCAGTGGAAGGCCCTTTTTAAAGGCTGACTGGTCACCATTCTGTTGCTTATGGCTATGCTGGAGTGTTAAACTGGTACTAATGAGGTGCAACATATGCTCAGACAGTGCTAACAAGTGTAAAAATGACAAAATAGTGAAGTAATACTATCATAAAATGAGCCACAGTATGTGGCTTAATTTGCATTTTCTTGCTGCATAATTTGGTCAACCCTGCCGCATAATTTGACCCTCTCCTGCCGCATAATTCCAGTGGCCTTAGCCATAACATACAGCCATCATTGAGTATCTGCACTGCCTTACATTTCCTTAGCAAATTTAACTTATTCCACAGGAGGGCGCCATCAGCCTGCACATCACTGTCTGGTCCCAACCGCCTCCCTCTCAACCCAGGCTGCAGGAGGAAAGTGTCACAAATTAGAAACGCTCGTGTACAGCAAATTAACAGGGCTATGATCTGTGGTGTCAGCATTCCAGTGGCAGATGTAGCATGAATAGCAATACCAAGTGAATGTGACAGCTATTAACTTCTTTAGGGCCATGTTTTTTCAGTCGAGTAGTGACCTATTTTTTTTTTGCTGTATTCATAAGCCACCAAAAAAACATTTATTTGTAATTAAAAAATAAAATAAATAAAAGCTATCCTTAGAAGCTGCCTGTCCTTTTTCTTGGCACGCCTGACATTCTTTCTAGAGATGGGCGAGCCAATAAATTTACAGGGAGAGCCGAGCCATAGCCGAACCAAGGGTCTGGCTTGGATCTTAGAGCCCGTGCACAAGCTGGGCCCTCAAAATGTTTGCTATTGAATCACATAACAAACATGACATCAAATATGATAAAGTGGCTTCAAAGTTTAAAAAAGTGTATTTCTTGAACATGTGAAGCTTGACATTAATATATCACCTTATAGCGCGGCACTGAGAGGTGCTTATTAAAAATGATAGTTTTTAAACATGACCCACTAGCGACAATTGTCATGCAAGCCATGTACGTGGCCCAGATTATTATAGCGCAACATTATAGTCTATTAAATCAAACACAATAGGTGCAACTGGTATTCTGAGCTCACATATTTGAAAGTGCTTTTATATGCGATAATGAAGAAAAAGAGTTTTGGTGAAATAAAACATTTGCCTAAGATCACACAGTTTAAGCGGGAAGCCATGATTTATCCAGGTTTCCTGGTTTTACTTTGTACAAATCAGCTAGGAAATGGATATCGATTTGTCTCTCCTTATGTTAAGGCTTTGTTTTTACCTCTTTGTGCATTTTTTTCTGCAGTTTTAATAGCATGAACTTGACCCAAAGGCATTGGTGTGCTTTACATGAGCACCAGTTACATTACTCAAGGCCACATGCATTGTTTATAGGCACGGGGAGATTAAGTGATTTGCCCAGAATCACAGGATGTTGAGCTGATGCCGAGAGCCAGTTCCAAAGTCGGCAGCTCTGGCCTTAATGCCACATCCTGGTTGGAGGGAGGCAGGCAGAAGCCACATGAAAGCTCCGCTCATTATGGGCATGAGGTTCCAGCAGGACCTGGACGTGAGCCATAGCCAGGCGTTGGGCTCGAGCCTGGTCTGAGCTTTCAGTGGCCCGCCCACCTCTAGTTCTTTCTTTACAGTGCCTCAGGTGCTGTACAATCCATTTCTTCCTCCCCAGCAGAGCCTTGCGGTGCCAGGAACACTAGTACCTTCTAGACCGCTGCCTGAAATGCTGCAGTGACTCAGGCGCTGGCACTGAGTCAGGCGCTGGCTGAGTTCCGTCAAGGTACATACACAGTACTGGCTTTGCCTTACCTTACCAGTAAGTTTGATGGTTTCTGTGCTTGTACTCTGTAGCTAATTAATACCAACTAGGCTTTTTTGGGCTAATTAGGATGTGGGTCTTCTTTCAGCCCTTACAGTTCATTCCCAGCAGGACTACCTTTCCAGTCTGATGCGCTGACTGGAAGGCCAGTTTCTATGTGCTCATTGGGGCAACCCAATTCTTGACAGAATATCGGAAACAATAATATCGCGTGGACAGAATATTGTTTCAAAAAGATCAACGACCAAAATATCCAGAAGGTAAGTGCAACTAGGTAAGTATAGATTTACTATTCTTACCTTGAAAATATATATATAATCGTCAAGGTACATGCATGTGGAGTTATATACAGTAAACCTTTACTTACCTATAGAAACTTACCTTTACAATATTTTTGGCCTCGATGTTCTTGACAAGATATTTTGTCCACACAATATTTTCCCTCCGATATCTTGTCCAAACACCCAGTTGTTCCCGTTCATGGTTTTCACCATTTCATGTCTCTTTCCAGGTTGCTCCCACACTGTCCTGGATATATATGTCATAGTGATGGCTCATTAAGTTGTACTATTGGGATCGAAACGTCAACATATGGATTCATATGGACTGTATATAATTCATTTATGGTAATTAGAGGAAATGGCTTATGCACTTCTCAATAGATATATTTAACGCAGCCATAGTTGTTTTTATACACGTGCTGCACTGATACTTTTTCTCACTCTTCTGCATGTTTGAAACTCACAAGCACTGCGCCGCTTCTCTTTTCACAGCTGGATGACCTTTCATTATTTACAAATCATTAATATTGTGCATATATATTGCCTTGGTCTGTACTTATATGTAATCCATATTAACATTAATATTGAGTATATGGTTTTGACTGCTTGATTTTTTGATCCATCTCTTGCATTTTGTTGTGGCTCGGTGCTTTTCTTTCATGCACACATGGCGACTAAGAGCCTTGTGAAGAGAATTGATTTATAGCTCACTACAAATCTAGAGCACTCACCCAAGAGAACCACTGTTGCATTTCTTATCTTAAAGAACAATCATTCCAAGATGGCAGCTCAATGTTCGCATATGGGCACATGTGTACTGACGCTGATGCGGCCACTTTGATTTTACTTTTACGTACCATTCCAAGATGGCAGCTCATGTTCGCATGTGGGCGCATGTGCACTGACGCTGATGTGGCCATTTTGATTTTACTTTTACGTACCATTCCAAGATGGCAGCTCATGTTCGCATATGGGCACATGTGCACTGATGCTGTTACTTTAATGTACCATTCCAAGATGGCAGCTCATGTTCGCATATGGGCACATGTGCACTGACGCTGCTGTGCCATTTTGATTTTACTTTTACGTACCATTCCAATATGGCAGTTCATGTTCGCATATGGGCGCATGTGCACTGACGCTGCTGTGCCATTTTGATTTTACTTTAATGTACCATTTGAAGTTCACCAATTGGTTCGGCTGGTAAATTGAAAATAAATCTTCTGCAGTATGCCACACATACTCAATGAAGTGAGCAGCCGAGGAGAACTTTAGTGCAGCTGCTGTTCCATCACAATAGTAAGTAAATATATTTTTTTAAACAACTATAATTTAGGTAGTGGGAAAGAACAGGTAAAAGAGAGCGATGGACAAGCAGGAAAGCAAGCGGGTCGCAAGTAGTGTACCGCTGCAGTACCGTAACAAAACATTGATGAAAAAAGATGAAAGGGGAGGGATGCAAGAGAAATGGAAGAGGGGAGGTAGGAGATACATTAGCAGCAGAAAAAGAGCAGGAGGGAACTGTGAAGAAAGCCATGCTTTTCCATAGAGCGCTAAAAGAAAAAGTAGTTCCCACATTTCAGCGGCGGGAGGATCAATAATAGCTAAGCAGTGAGTGCTCCAGTGGTGGGACAAACAAAACAATACGGATTAAAGTTATTGAATCAAGAGCTGGGAGCTGGACAGGCAAGAAAGCCATAACCTCATGAGTGATGGGTTGACCCAAAGACCACTCTACAGATTGCATTGTTCGCAATAGGTTTTTGACAACAGAAAGCTAACGCTGTCTATACGAAAGGCCTAAAAAGGTGTGTTTTTCTTTTGAGTGTTCTTTAAGTGTTATCAACAAGATCTTCACCTTTCAAAAGCTTTTATCTTCAGAGCAGAATAAAGCAAGTGGGGTTGAAAGAATGAAACAGAAGATCATTGTTGCTTCTGGTGACAGATGAATAAATTCTCTTTGTTTGAGAGCTTAGTTGGCAAGAATGAATAGCAAGTAACTATGGAAACTAATGTTTAAAACATCTAGAAACTATCCTGCGTTCAGCAAGTGCCATCTTAAGAACCCCTCTATCATTATTCCATACACAAATCAAAATTATTTTAAAATGAACAAAAGACACCAGGACCCCTTTTACAAGAGACTCGTTAATTGCCCCAGGAGTGGCAACTGCTGTTACCTTACATGCCCCAATTATGAGTTTTCTGTTAAATATTGGCAGGTTAAACGTGACGATATTTATGGGGGGGAAACACCCAGTATTTACTGGTATATGCAGATTTTGGTGGGAAAGTGCCATAAATCCACATGCTACTGTCCCAAAACTAGTGATTGGGTGGGGTTTATTGCACCCTGTAAATTCAAACTCAGCGGAGTTAGGTTTTTTCAGGTACAATAAACATCACACCAGCCAGGCCACTCGTAATGAGGGCTATAGTGCAAAACTTCACATATTTAACTTTAACTAACTAGAGTCTATTTATGAAACCAATTAATGTGTGTTTTCCTGAATGATGACCAGAATGTTTAAACGAGCCAAGCTTCATTTTCAAGAAAGCATTCGTCATTTTGTACACCAAGCAACCAACATTAACTTGGAAGGCAAAACGCATGTGGGCAGGACCCAGCCCTCCCTGACATTTTACACGGACAGGGCCTGATTCCCAAAGGGCCTCCGTACTTGTGGCGGAGGTCCCGCAGTCATGGATGAGTCTACACACTCGGGCAGAATCATCGCAGTTCTCATTGTCTCTGCACTCAGAGCGGAATCTCGGCAATTCTCATTGTCTCCGCACTCGGGGCGGAATCCCTGCAATTCTCATTGTCTCTGCACTCGGGGCGGAATACCCGCAAATCTCATTGTCTCTGCACTCGGGGCGGAATACCTGCAATTCTCATTGTCTTCACACTTGGGGCGGAATCCCCTCAATTCTCATTGTCTCTGCACCCAGGGCGGAATACCCGCAAATCTCATTGTCTCTGCACTCGGGGCGGAATACCCGCAAATCTCATTGTCTCTGCACTCGGGCGGAATACCCGCAATTCTCATTGTCTCCGCACTTGGGGCGGAATCCCCTCAATTCTCATTGTCTCTGCACCCAGGGCAGAATACCCGCAAATCTCATTGTCTCTGCACTCGGGGCAGAATCTCTGCAAATCTCATTGTCTCCGCACTCAGGGCAGAATACCTGCAATTCTCATTGTCTCCGCACTCGGGGCGGAATTCCTGCAATTCTCATTGTCTCTGCACTCAGGGCGGAATCCCCGCAATTCTCATTGTCGCCGCACTCGGGCGGAATTCCCGCAATTCTCATTGTCTCTGCACTCGGGGCGGAATCTCCACAATTCTCATTGTGTCTGCACTCGGGCGGAATCTCCACAATTCTCATTGTGTCTGCACTCGGGGTGGAATCTCCACAATTCTCATTGCAGAGATTCCGTCCCGAGTGAGGAAACTACCCCACGACTGTGGGGCCTCCACCATGGGTGCGGAGGTCCTTTGTGAATTAGGCTCAATGTTGTCATATTAGGGAAAATGTAATTATGTCAGCATCCCCAAATATTACATTCCCAATGTCCCTATGAAAACCATAAACTAACAAGAACTACTACATTTGTAAAAAAAAAATAAACATAAATGCAAGGTCTGAAGATTTTTCTTAAGAGCCGACCATCAAGTGCTGAGTTGCCAAATACTAAGGCTGCCTAGTCTTGCCTCTTTCTTCTACTACCTTCTTGTCTCTTTATCTCACACTTTCAGTTTGTTTTTCATCTCTGCTTTATTGCATTATCACTGTTTTCCTATCTTTCTCTTCCTCCTTTTGCTGCCATTCTCTCAATTTCTCTGGGCCAATCGCCTGGATTCCCCACAAGGACGGGCTTAGACCCTTTTTGTAACCCAGTGAATCCAACGGATTTCTGATGGGTGAGCACATCTGTCGCAGAGGTCTTCACCAGGAACTCATGACTCTGTGCAGCGCAGCAAACGCAGTTTACTATCAACAAGTCACAGACTCAGAACTTCAATGTATACTCATCAGGTTTTAGGGGAGCATAGCTTGTCATGGGGAGAGTGTAATGAGTGGCGGTGTCCACCACCTGCAAACTCCAGCACAAATTAAGCACTGCTAACAAGGAATGTGTCACTATTCTTTGTTCTATGCAGCAAAGAGTGGAAATGTTACAGCTTATGTATGAGTTAATTTTGCGGAAGGTCTAAACTGCACCAATGTTGATTGATTTTTTTTTTTTGTATACAGTTTAACAAATTCAATAAGTAGCATAGTTGTTGTTTCTTTTGTGAGAGCTGTGCTCTAAAAAACAAATTTCTTAGAAGTAGGGCCCCTAGGATTGGGGTGGAAGCCCACCAGTATTTTACTGGCTCAGCCAGTATTCCCATGTGAAAACACGTTAAAAAAAAACCTGAGAAATCAATAAAATACAGAAATTCCTTCCCTTTGAAATATAAACTGAAAGCAACAAATCGAATATCAAAGGAATTTTAATGCTGTCTATACTATTCCCATGGCTTATTTTGAGCCGGTGGTTAATTGGTTTCCGGTGCTCGGCACCAGCACTTAATTGTCAACACCGCACTTATGACAGTCTGCCACATGGTGGCACTGCTCATCTAATTTAGAGATGAGCAGAACAACTGTTGTTTATGAATAAAATATACATTAAAAATACTAATACCTGCCGCCCCAGCCATTCCCTTAGATTTGGGGACCTGGAATAATCTGAACTGTCGCGCTGGCAGGCGAGAGAGATGGTTGTAGTTGTTTTAGTACCGTCATTGGCAGCGATGACAGACAATATGTGGTGCAAGCTGCAGTGGCCTCCTGGGCAGGTCCCTGGCACTGATTATTTTACAAATTAAGCACTGAGTCTATTCCTACATGTTTTTGAAAGACAACAGAGGCAGTATTGCTGTGGTAAAAATATCAGAGGGTGTTTTACAAATTGTTATGCCACTTCCAGAGCCCCAAAACATTCACAAATGGCCGATATTTCCCTCAGAAAATGTGAGAACCCTACGTGGGGAATCCAGGGTGGTCACATCAGTACCTCAAAAGGTTTCCACCCATAATAGTCTCAAGGGACAAACACTGCTTTCTCCACAGCAACTCTGACTGACCAAAAAACTCCTGAACATGCTCCAACAGGCGAACAACAAGGATTATCAACCTCACACATGGTGTCCAGAGGCAATCGTTCAGAAACAAAGCAAGCAAGACGTCTGTAGATACTGCAGTAGCAGAGAGAATGTTGTAGGAAACACAATCTCCATCAAAGTGGGAGGAGCCCAGGGAACGGGCAAGCACAGGAGGCAAGAGCGAGAAGAGGCTACCACTGGCCAGCAGAACGAACAGAGAAGAAAGTTGTGAATCTCTGCCCTGCTGTCTTGCATGTTGCATTTACTTTAATAACTGAGTCATCTACATGAATGGCACTTATGTCTTACGGATCTTATCTTTTATGTTCATTTTTATTCTATTAAAACAGCAAATAAAAATTATTAGAACTAAAAAAAAAATATCAGCACTCAATGGCCAACTCAGACAAGTATGACATGCCTCCTTCGATTACAAAAGTTTTCCAAAGTTGGGGTTTGCCACCAACTATAGATCAGAAAAGGGACTGAGACAAAAAAATATATACATTTATCCTAATGCAGACATTTTTGGGAGATTGATAAGTGACGATCTCTAGAACCTTAAAGAACCAAATTAACTACCATAACCAGTGCAGGGAACTGTGCGTAAGGTCTTAAAGTCCAGCATACTGAGAAGCCGATAGTAATCAATAACGTGCCAAGGGCAGACACGTGGTCCTGGTTCTGGCATTGGTTGCACTGGCAATGATCAGATGCTGCACTAACACAACTTTACTACCACCCATGAACACACTTTTGGAAAATTGTTTGAATATGGTTGCATTAACCATGAGGTGCATAATGTCTTCTTGTCAGACACTCACTCTGCGCCTTCTTGTATCGTCTACCAAAGATTAACGCAGCAACACATCCCCTAAAGGGCAGACCTATTACTTCAGGCTTGGTATGCTAATTAAATAGATATCAAACTAGATCAACACACTATCATTACATTTGTTGAGTCTTTCTCTACTCAAAGACTCAAGTCATTCATATTAAACTGTCAGACATACTATAGACCACATACTTACTACGACTTACGATGGAAGGTAAGAGTATAAATACGACAGTTACAGATGATAAACCGCTGGCCAAGCAACCGTTTGCAACAATCACTCACAAACTTTTTGTAGAAGTCATTGACAGTGTATTGACTAAAAAATTTATTTTATTTTATTGGGAGTTCATATAGTGTTACATCATATTTATTTGCAATGGGCCAGTTTCTGAACATTTTGCACCATGTACATAATTTGCCTGAGCACAAACCCATTCCTAGTTCACATATTGAGAAATGGTAGGACTCTGCCGTCTTAAAATGGATTTGCTCACCTGGAAATGTCTTCCTTATAATGGCATTTCATTATGTTCAAATCTAGAACGAGGGGTAGGTGTGCAGACACTCCTGCACGTATCCATAAACAAAGGATGGTAAACACACCACAATTGGTAAGTTTATATATAACCAAAAATGTTTTGCAGGTAGTTTCTCATCCCAAACACGCTTGTATATTCACTTTTATCAGAGGCAGGACCAAAGGCATTTCTAGGATCGAAATAAAAGGAAACAACACCAAAATTCATGATGTCTGGCATTAGGAGATTGCTCTTCATTACTATATTTTGGAAACAATCTTATCTCATTTTGCCTGTGGGCATGTACACTTCTTACATTTTCTTATGCAGAAATGGCTACACAGATGAGTAACCATGGAACGGTCGCTGAATCCCACTGCTACTCCTGAAATTCTTCATAAAGTCCAAAAGAGCAAACATTTCAAACACATGTAACTGTGTGCAAATTCTTACTTTTTTCAAGAGACTTTTAGTAAAATAGGGGCTATTGACTGAAAAGTGCTAACGACTTCAATTTATGACAAGGTGGTGTTATGGGGACGCGGTTTGTTCCCTCTCATGCCAAGTTCTTTATAAAGTCCTTGCGCATTGCTGATCTGAGCTCAACGATAAACATCTGGAGCAGCGGTGCTTAACCCTCTATCTTCTGTGAATCCTGAGTGAATATGTACTGGAGGACGGAGACCCACACCTAACCTATTTCTATGATGTGAATCACGAACCAGTACACCAAAATACAGAAAGAAGCGTAGATCAAACAAATATACCAATCACAAAATATGTACTTCTCAAACAAAAACATGTAAATAATATCGAAATTTTTATTTTATTGAGAAAGTTGAAGCTATTCAAAATTTCGTATATTTTCTAAAAGACTAAATGAAATGTTGGACGCTAGCATATCATTTTTGTCTTTTTTGCTGTAAATGCATGCTTTCTTTTAGTCTGCACTTACCAGTGCTTCATTTGAGGTCACCAATCCGCTATAGTACATTCCTTTTGTGTACTTCTAACGCTCTCACAAATAAAGATATGGATATCAATTTAATTGTTAGCCCCCAATTTCAAATTCTTTAACATTTACTGAGCGTTCTTTATTTTTCAGTTTTCAATTCTGCTTTCCTAAATATGCATACTTTATTAATCTGCTAATGTTATTACATTTTATAAACAGCTTCGGAACCCATAAATAGGCTTTGAGGGCCTGCAAGGATCCACCGACCACAGGTTAAGAACCACTAATCTAGAGTAAAAGATGTAGTTTGGGCGAGCTGTTAAAGATGAACATTTCTGACTTTTTTTTAAAGGAACGTTCGTGAATTGTGTTCTATTGGTTGAAAATGTATATGGACATCAATTTATGGAAAATGACTGTTAAGGGGATTACGTTTGTTCCCGTTTATGCCAAGTATCTCATGGGGCGCTTGCAGCATTCCTGGTATGAAAATGATGCTAAATGTCTATATTAGGAGGTGTGTCCTGGTCAAGTTCTAAAAGATAATATAATAATTTGGAATGATAACTGCACATACTTGGTGGAATATATGAACTGCCTTAGCAAGTACACGCATAACATTGTTTTATACAAATAAGCATAATATACTATGGGATGCAGCAAAGACTGTATGATCGCCTTGGATTTTGAGTTTTTCTCTCTTTTTTTTTTTTTTTTTTTTTATATTTTTGAAATCAGATATATTACAATAGACTTTTGTTGACAAAAAGAAAGAGAAAACAAAATTAAAGGAAGAGAAAAAAAGAAAATTTAGCATAAATATGGAGCTCATCTTATTCCATCATATATCTTAATAATAAATGCACTGATCAAACTTGCCCTCAATTTCTCCAAAGCTTTCATCAGATTTCCGCAGTTATTCCAAAATCACTAATTACCATTACTTAGCAACACATTATAATATATTCTTTAGCCAACACCTTGCCTGTTTTGTTCCTCCATCCAGACTCTTAGCGGTTTCCAAATATTCATACCTTTTTTCATAGTTTTTACCCCTTTACACTTATACAAGGCAATTTCTCGCCGCCCAATGAATATTAACCTATACAACCACTGATAGCATGTAGGCGGTTCCTGATCCTTCCATACTGTGGCGATCAAAAGACTTGCAATTGATATAATAACAAACACAAAATCCCTCTGTACCAGATCGAGCTGCAACCTACAATCATAACCCAATAGCATCAATGTGGAGGAGATCTTTATATTTCTCCCTAATGTCTGAAACATAAAAGATTCAATCCCTTCTTTTAACCTATCTAGCTTTAAACATGAATAAAACATATGTACCATATCAGCTGGTCCGGTTTGACATCTAGGGCAATCCTCGGATTGTCTTTTTCCCCACTTGAAAAGTTTCGATGGAGTATAGTAGAGACTATAAACCGTTTTGTATTGTTGAGCCTTTAAATTAGATGACATAAAAACGTTCTTTCCCACCTCCAACACCTTGTCTAAATCAACCTCCCCATCACTTAATTTATTCATCCAATTTACCTCTATTTTTTCAACATCATCAGGTATGGATTTTAATAACTCTTGATAGAAATCTTTAATTCTAATCCTAGAATTACCCATAAGCTGCAAGACGGGCATCGGCCCCAAATTGATGTTCTCTTTAGGGATTCCTCTTATGCAATTACGTATTTGAAGATATTTAAAGCACGAATCCCGCTGTAGGCTGAACCTTTGAGCTAGTTCAATAAGCATCATCAATTCCTGATTTGAGTAAACATCTGCCAATGTGAGAATCCCCATTTGTTCCCATTTTCTAGCCATATCGTCATATATAATTGGGCGTAAAAGTTCAGAATGCCAAAGTGATGTATACTTGGTAAACCTACTTATTTTACAGATTTTCTCTACCCTTTTCCAAATTTTTAAAACACATTCTATACATTTATAGCCTTTCTTTTGATACTTTTTCATATCGTCTTGGCGTTGAAATATTCCTCCTGCAGCTTCCCCAATCGCCAGTTGATAAATAGTTGGTATTTTGAGCATATCAATTTGCACTTTTTCATAATGATAAAGAGTACCTGATTGTTGAAGAGCCGTAGCCCAATAATATAGCTGAATATTGGGGGCATTCCAACCCCCCCGATCAACTGGATGAGTCAAATATCTATAAGCTCGACGAATTTTATGATAGCTCCAGATAAAGTTAGAGAACATCCCTCTATTTTGCGTATTTTGCTTACTGCGAGTTCTAATGGGATGGTCCGGATTAAATATAAAATCTTGGCAAATATTTTCATTTTAATTACATTAATCCTTCCAATTATTGTAAGGTGTAGATGATCTAACCGTTTCAACTCCCTATTGATTGAGCCCATCACTGGGTCTATATTTAATACCCATAGATTACTAATTTTAGATGTTAATATGACCCCTAGATACGTTGCTGACTCCGTTACTCGAGGATCTTGTAATAAACAATGAGAAGAACAAATGATTTGCGTCTTTGATTTATTTAAAAGATAACCCGACCTCCTCCCAAATTTTTCTGCCAGCTTTTCTATTTCAATAATTGCCTCTTGCGGAGTTGATGTTACCAAGGCAATGTCATCAGCATATGCCAAAATTTTTGTCTCATATCTATGAGAAACTACCGGTTTAATTACTGGATTATTCAAAATTAGGGAAATAAATGGGTCTAAATACAACGCAAATAAAATTGGAGAGCATGGGCAGCCTTGCCGGGTACCCCTTTCTATCTCCAGCCTCCTAGATGTATACCCCATTAATTGAATTTTTGCATGGGGTTTGTAATACATAGCCTGTATCGCCCGAATAAATCCCAGGCCAAATCCTCTCTCAGCCAATTTATCCCACAAATAACGCCAGGCCACCCGATCAAAGGCTTTCTCTGCGTCCAGGAGGTCCACAGCCACCGCTCTTTTCTCTACCTCCGCAATGTCCAATATTGATATTACTCGCCACGTGTGGTCTGTGGTCCCCCGGCCGGGAATAAAGCCATGTTGCCATGGTGAAATAATTGCAAGTATGTTCTTTTGTAATCGGGTGGCCATAATTTTAGAATATAATTTTGCGTCCGCATTCATAAGAGAAATTGGACGATATGACGAGGGGAGTTCTGGGGGTTTACCTTTCTTTAGGAAAACTATAACATCTGTATCCTGCCATGACAATGGGGGAATTCCACGGCTTTGAATATCCAAAAATAAATCCTGAATAAGGGGTATTATTTGTGCTGTTAGCATTTTATATACCTCAATAGAGATTTTGTCTGGCCCAGCTGCCTTGCCTGATGAAAGAGACGCCAATGCCTCCTGTACCTCGTCTACCGTAATTCCCTGCTCCAATTCTTGAGAAGTTTCATCATTTATCCTGGGAAGTGGTGGAGCACTGTTATCTATGGCTGCTAAGTCCTCTTGATTCTCTTGGTCCTCTATCAGGACATCTGCTCGATATAATTTAGTATAGAATTCCTCAAAGATTTCAATAATCTTTTTCGAGTCTGATACCAGTACACCATTTACATACTGCATTCTTGATATATTATTTCTAACACTTTTTTGTCTAGTTCTTAGGGCCAATAATCTCCCTGTTGTCTCTCCATATTCATACAGTTCTTTACGATATGTCTGAAATTTCTGAGCCACCTTCTCTTGGAAATACTGATTGATTTCAGCTTTAGCCAGTGCTATTTTATAGAGATGCTGTAACAGTACATTTCTACAGCTCCATTACTGATTATTTGGATATGTTCCATTTCCAGTTTAGCAAGTTTATTAATCATTTGATCCATCTGTAATTTACGCTTCTTCCGTGTATGAGCTACAAACCCTATCACTTCCCCCTCAGGGCCGCCTTGTATGTATCCCACACCATTGCTCGGGAGGCGCTATATCTATTAAGATCAAAAAATGCCTGAGTCCAATATTTGATATAAGTACAAAACTCTTTATCTAATAATAACTTTTTATCAAAAGTCCAGGTAGTTTGTCTGTTCAAACCCTGAACTTCCTTGATTACTAAAACTAGCGGATTGTGATCCGAGTATAGCTGAGGGAGTTTTTTTATATCCACATTATCCAGCATTTGCATAGGGGCGAAAAAATAGTCTAGGCGAACAAATTTTCTATGAGGATGTGAATAGTATGTAAAGCCAGGATCGTTTTGTTGTTTTTCTACCCATACGTCAGCTAGCCCGTGACTATTTTTGAGAGAAAAAAGTGCTTTATATACTTTGGGCTTCCTTCCTACATAAAAACTTATTGCTTTATCTCCGTCCAGATGCAAATTAAAGTCGCCACACATAATCAGCTGAACGTGACCAATGGGCTAGCTCTACCTCCAGCTCATCCCAGATATATGGATCATCCAAATTTGACCCGTATATATTTACCACAGTAAAACCCAGGGATAGCTCCATTATAGCCCATCGGCCGCATCTATCTGACTTTGCTCAAAGGACCGTACCGCTACGATGCTTGATATATATAGCCACTCCTCTCATTGTGGACGTTTGGGAAGAGCACACAGCTAGATTATATCCTCTGATCTCTAGAAGTGATTTATTACCCCATGCAATGTGCGTCTCCTGTAAGCATAAAACGTCTGGATTTAACATAATAATAATCTCAAAGACCTTAGCCCGTTTTGCCTTATCATTCAAACCCCCAACATTTGATGAGCAGATCGTATATTTACCCATAATTTACTGGTAGCGGTATCTTAGATAGCCAATGCCAGTACTTTTGAGGTCTCTTGATAGTATCATATATTTCAATATGTTTACAAATGCATATATCTGATTTCAGTTTTTTGTTTTTTTTATGCTAACCTCACACCCCCTCCCCCAACTTCCCCTATTACCCTCCCTCACTTCCCCCCATCCGTGACCCCAACACTCACTACCCCCTGCACACCCTCCACCTCCTGTGACTTCCCCACCCTTCTCCCACCCCCCTCCACCCTACATCTAAGGAAAAAGGGCTTATGGCCCTTACGATGGGGAGAGACTTCACTCCAGTCTCCTCTCTGTTCGCATACCAGCACATTCATCCTTAACTGTCCCTTTAATTGTCACCTTGTTAGTACTCCTAGTTCTGCATCTGCGTTTGCTCATTATTTTACCTATACTGGATATATCAATCAATATAGCTTTATTTCGACAAGAGTGTCATAAAAGCTGCATTCTAATCTCATATTTTAGCCTTATTGTTTAAATAAATTGAATTATCACAGTATTCCCATGCAGTTTCAAAGTGTACTCAAATATTCCTGGGCTTGTATTTCCGATATAAAGAAACGTGTTTGTCCCTTGTATAGTACTTTCAAAGTTGCTGGGTTCAACAGAAAGGCCATTGCACCTTTATTCTGAAAGGGGCTGATTAGTTGTCTTAGGTGGCATCTCCTCTCTACTGTGTAATGACAATAGTCTGGCCGCACGAAAAATTGAAATCCTTTGCTCTGTCGTTTTCTATCCGGTTTTGCCAAATCATACAACGTCTCCCGGGCCAGAAAGTTGTTCAAATTAATCAAAATTGCTCTAGGACGATTTCCTGTTTGATCCTTTTTTCCCACAGGCAGTTTAAATGGAAATCTATGGGCTCTCTGTATCTCATTGGCCCAATTCCACATTTTTAGCTCCGGGAAAGCTTCAAGAAAAAGTTCCTGTACAAACTTGCGGACATCCGTCCCTTCCACTCCCTCTGGTATTCCTAGTATCCCAAGATTATTTCGGCGAAGCCGATTTTCTAGGTCCACTTTCTTTAATTGCATATCCTCACGATGAGATGTGATCGTATCCATATCAGCTCTTTGTACCATCATTTCATCCTCTAACGTCGATATCCGCCCTTCTGCTGCATTTATTCTTTCAGAAAATTCATTACAGGTTTTTGCAATTCTCCTGATTGAATTTTGTAGTTTAAGGCAGGCGGTATGTGTCTTCTGGCTTTCCAAACGGGTCTCCGCTCTATGTTCCACCAGTAACTGATAGATTGTAGTGAGTGATATCTCATCGATGTTATTAGATTGCGCTGTAGCTCCCAAAGAAGGTTCCTCATCCCCTTGTTTTTCAAGTGTTGACTGCGGGGAGAGAGATATTTCCCACATTAAACTCTTGCCTGCCCTAGCTCGAGGTATGTCTGTAATTGGAGTCTTTTGTAGCACAGATTTACTGCAGACCATAGTAGCATCTGGTGTTCTCTCCTCTGATGTGGAATCCATTGCTAAGTCATTATGCTCACTCGCCAGGCTAATTAAAGACCCTTCCAAGGACTCCTCTTTCAATCCTTCATCGTGCTCCTCCTCCGACATATCTGATGGATCTGACATTGAGAGGAAGGGTTCACTCGAGTCGCTCTCACCGTTAGGTATTGTCACTAAGTTCAGTCCAGGCTCTAAGGCCTGATTAATAAGAGAATCCATAACCTGGTCCAAAACCGGGTCTTCAATGGTCTCCCCCAAGGTTTGTACTATTGGTCCTATCATCTGACCCCCAGTTCCTGCTAGATCAGCAGATTGATCCTCCCCGTCTGAATATACAACATTCATTTGATTTGCAGGTTTCGAAATGAGTTTTTGTTGCATCGCTACATTTTGTGTCATTTTGTTTTTATCTTTCCTAGATGAAAACATTTGTGGAACTTTCTTATTTCTTCCCTCGCTCGAATGTTCATCCTTATAGTTAGTGCAACTCAGCTCTCCAACTATTCCCTCCAAGGCTTTTTTTTTAATACTACCTCCTATCTGGGGATCCTGAAGTCGACTGCCCTGCGGAGTATCTGACATCCCTCTGCTTTTGCCGCCCGCGTTGTTTTTGGTGGCATCTTGTAAAATAACTAAAGTATGGCGGCTTCGATATTTAAAGCTTTGTTAGTACATGCCTATTTAAGATGAAGCCGCGGTATATCTGATCATACCACTGATATGCCGATAGCTGTGTCTGTTTTCACAAGGGAAGCGTTGAATGTATCCGTTTTCACAGGGGAAGCGTTCAATGTGCTCCCCCTGATATACTCATCCCTCCTGCGCCACTCCTCACAGCCAGCACGGTCTCTCTCTGTTCACCGGTCTCTACCAGTAAAAGTTATATTCCCCAATACAGTGAAGGAGAGGCGAAGCAAAACCAACTGTCCACACGTCGTCCTTTACAACTCAGATAACTCACTCCGCCTACCGTATCCTCCGTTTTTGGTTCCCGTATGTCCTTCGTTGATTCCAATCTTGCAACGCGGCCAGCACGATTCCCAACGGCGCAGCTACTCCACACTGTGAGACAGAGCAGCTCGCCACACTTCCTTTGATGATTTCCCGCACTCCTTCTGATACGCCTTCAAGTACCACAATGCACCAGATAGAGTCTGCCACGGCGTTTCATTGATTCAATCGGCCTCGGTCCAATGTCTTCAACCTGCCGCCTCAATCAAAGCACGCATACGGTGAGGGTCCAGCTCCTTCCGTTAGAATTCTTCTTAGTTCGACATCTCTTGGATTTCCACACGAGCAGAGAGGAGTCACAGCGGAGCTCACCTCTCACACGTCCGCCTCGGACGCCATCTTTTTCCCCGGATTTTGAGTTTTTCATTGAAAAATTAGAAGCATTTTACATTTTAAAGCGACTGCTGTTCATGCAGCTCTTTGTGCTCGTGACCGCCATCGTCACATCACATCAGGATTCTGAAACATGATTTTCTAAGGATCAGAAAGAAAAGCAGCAGGGGATTGACTTAAGTACGATGGCCCTTGAACTTTGAATAGCTTTTAATCAGAAAGATATTCAGCACAAGATTCGAGGAAGTCCCTATAAAGTGGGATAGCCCGGCAGGTGCCTTATTGCTCTAACATTACACCGGCTACAAAGATGAGTGTCACAGTACACTGATGAAAAAATATAACATGTTAGCCAAAGTGAACCAGAGGTTGCATGTTCTCATGCAGGTGTTTCAGGGAATTGTACTCCAGCACTTTAGAACCACAGTCGCGCCTCGCTCTACTTTCAGACGTGATTTCATATTCGCTCCATTCTTTTAATTTGCAGAGATGGAAAAATAAAAGTGCCACACTTGTTTCAAGTTTTGGCAGAACATATCAGATACATGTTATTAATTAAAATACCACATGCGTGGGTTATATACTGGCATGTGGATGTCATTTCATATATGTGGCTAGCAGTGTTAGGCCATGGGAGAATGCACGTCAGAGCGTATCTGCTGGATGAAACAAACAAAATTGTGATCGCCCTATATCAATCCATTTAACCAATTGTAATTACTTGCTAACCAACTGGACATTATTAACGACTGTACTGCAGTTCACGAGAAGTGATAATGCCACCCTTAAATTAAATCCAGACAAAAACAAGTGGCTATATATGTATGTGTAGTCCTGTAAGGCACGTATGAGGACCTTAAAAATGCACATCTTCTTTGTGGGCTGACTAAAGGTTTCATTTGAACATTTGAACACACATTTGCTCTTATCTTTTCTGTAATCTTTCCTGTGTGTGTTTATGCTTTGCATTTTCCAAAAAAGAAAGTACGTAGTTCCTG
This sequence comes from Calotriton arnoldi, assembly GCA_963921515.1. Taxonomy (NCBI): domain Eukaryota; kingdom Metazoa; phylum Chordata; class Amphibia; order Caudata; family Salamandridae; genus Calotriton; species Calotriton arnoldi. Next base: position 492,348 of record CAWUFW010002387.1, on the reverse strand, counting down.
TGTGATGTATTAATCACTCAAAGGGTAAGAATATTAAAAATACTACAGGTAAAGAGGAGCATAGGGGAATTCCTCCTGTTGGAACTAGGGCCCTCACACACCCAGCAAGCTAGGTGTCATGCTTCATCATTTGAGCCTGCTCCTCGTCGGGCCGGCGCTGCAATGCCCGACGGGCACCCTTAAAGGGGCTCTTTTTCGGAGATCTTCTGTTCCACGCCGTATGGGTGCCGTGGGTGTGTGGGGCCAGAATGAGTGTAGATGTGTAAAGTGATGATAAAACAGGTACGGGACTCCTCTGTGATGAATTTATTCCATGAGGGACCCGACCTGATTAAAAGAAAATAGGGAGGAGTGACTCTTTTTGTGATTATGCAACAAAAATTATACTCAACTCCCAAATGGTCGACATGTTTCTCGCTATTTGTTGTCAAGGAGTGATCATTAGTGATTCTTCAGGACCGTGTGAATTAAAACGAACTATCTACACATAGGTGGCCAGGCGCAACGCTACCTACCACTAGTAGTCCCTCTAGGACATTTCCTATGGGAAATGGAATAACCTAATTAGGCATCAGATAATGCCTCATCAGTTGTAGCGAAGAAAAGACACAATAAGTGGTGTCTCTACTCCCATTTGGAGTCAAACGGACGACCTACCCCGCTTCGCTACATCCCTTATCAATCTAGACCGCCAAGACCAAGGCTTACTTACTACCAGGGTCTGATTCTCGGATTATGTTGCTATCACTACTTGGAGTATCCTCAATGACAACGAACATAACAACCTAGACAGGCCACTGTTTGCGTTTAAGCGTAACAACAATTTGAGGAAAGAACTGGTGCATACTTACAGAGATACCTCTGAAATAGGACAACGTACAATCACAGGGACCAAAGCTATAGGCAACTACAAATGCAGCAGTTGTATGATCTGTGACCACTGTATAGTGGGTAAAAATATCACATATAATAAACATATCCTTTCTGCAAAAGACCTCAATAACTGCAGAAGCAGTAATATTGTTTACTTACTGCTATGCCCATGTAACTTAGGTTACGTGGGTGAAACAGCCAGGGAACTTCGAGTCCGCCTCTTAGAGCATAAATCGGCTATAAAGAATAGCAAGGAAAACGCTCCACTTGTGGACCATTATAGAAAGGCAGGACACTTATGTACCGATTTCAAATGGTTCATTATTGAAAAAATCAAAGGGAACAAAAGAGGAGGTAATCTCACTGTTAAACGTAAAAATCGTGAGCAGTGGTACATCTCCGTCCTGGACACAGTTAGAACAGGTCTTAATTCTAAAGAGGATTGGATGAGATTAATTGGCTAGTCCCCTCCTCTATAAACATAACAGTTCATACACTTTAGGTCCTTACAAGTGAGTCCAATGAGGAAGAGGGTTTGTGATATTGCTATCAAGATGTCCAATAAGAGAAGTTTGGTATTAGTGTGAATAATCTTGATATTAATTTAGCCTTTGAGCTTTACTGCTGGGGAGCCCCTTTGGTTGAGTGGTGGGATCCTGTACCGGCCAGGACCTTCCACACAGCCAACGGACTGACCACCAATAAGCCCTTATAAACTCAGACATTTCCCTGAACATATGTACTAATACATCAATCATTTAGATATTTTATCACACTATAGCCGATCTATGCAATATAATTAATAATAAGATCGGCAAAATAGGACAGGTTTCCATAATATATTTTATTATAATTTGTCGGTTTGATACCGGAATACGAATCTATTTTTAAAAATTATTTTTAGCGATTTGTATACTTCGATTGCATTTTACATTCGAAGTATTTTTTCTATTTTAGTTAGTGGGCCAGCTCCGGAGATAGGCGGGTGCAAACATAGAAATGGCTTACGGTACTTCCTCTTTAAATACAAAGCCGACGTATGCGGCGTAAGGCGCAGTTTGTTGACGTCACCAGGCAACATCAGGTGTTCGGCATTTGATACAAGTATTTAAGATTGCGGGATACCTGCCTATCTGTCTTCCTATTGCGGAGCGGCGCGAAGGAATATTTCCCTTTAAGGTAAGGATTAGGAAAAATGTTTGAGTAAAAAGTGGGTGAGGAAGCGGAGACTTTATACTAAATCGGGAGCCCGTCTTTCCACTTTCTTTTTAGAAATTTGAAATTTAAATTTATTTTTGTTCCCCTTCTCACTATGGGACTGAATAGCAGTACAAAACGGGTTCATTTTACCCTCTTGAGACGGGATTAATGAGCATAATTTATCCTTAATGTGCAACATAAGCCCAGTTGCGTCGGATACTGAAATCATATATTTATTTCCCCAGAGTCGTGTATACACAAATTAAAAAGACTGAGATATTATTCAGACGACCAAGAGACATACCGTTCTTCTTTTAAACAAACCAGAGGATAATTTAACCTCCTGTGGGTAGACTGCTAAAACTAAAGGTACATAGATAGGATCTTTTATTCATTATTCCTTCTAGGCAATTCTAATTAGAACAAGCTCATGAATTTGATAATTTTTTGATCCTATTGTATCTATTTATTCGTTATAGGATCATCATATCCTACCATTGATAAGGCACAAGAATTTTAATTCGCAACGATTCACTCTTTTGGTTTATTATCTATCATCAAAGTTTGAGGTGGGTCTATAGTGTGCTTAAAATATAAACCTAAAAATATATATATAGATTATAAATTTTTAACGTTTTTGGAGCAGTACTGATAAAAAAAATTATTTTTATACAACAGAAGATATTTTATTCTGGTTACAACAAAGGATTCGGAAAACCATCCTCCTCCCTTGTTGGGATGATTCCATTTATACCCCATCAACATTTTAAAAGGTACCAAAGATCTTTTTGGTTTTTTGAATCTATCTTATAGCTATTGCTATTAATTGAGTGATAACTCTAGGGGAACTTGGTAAGCTAATTCCCCAAACAGACGCTAGATTCAAATATGGGGAGCATGCCGTATATGTATATCAACACTGATTCATGTTAGTGATGAAGATGTATTTCTCCCAAATATAGGATGACTGGGCAAACCAGTGTAAAGAAAGGATGGAGAGTGAATGGAAATAACGAATATCCATTGGTATGAATGTTTTGAACATAGACTTGGGCCCTTAAAACAGTTATAAATTACATAATGATATTGTTTGTTTTTAAATGTACGATTAGTAATGTTGTTTATAGGTTTGGAGAAAATATGATTTTAGATTATGGCGATGCTATATATTGTTACTTTGATGCATTTTTATACAAGAATGGAATTTTGTTATTTGATATATATTTTTTTTTTATTCTCTGTTTCTAAATAGGCATAGATGATATAGTCCCAAACTTAGGAGAGACAATATAAATGAATGTCCTGAAGAAGGTGGTTTAGAAAATAGAATCCACTGAAATGCGTCGACGCCCTTTTTTCTGCACTGTTAATTTCGAGGAACATTTGAGTCTAATCACATTACAATTGATAGACCCCATCGAAATTGATTCTATCGAAGTAACCTAGTCACGATGATTTTTATTGTTTCACTTGTTCTTTGTCTCTTGTGTACATTGATATAAGTCTATTGTTTCACAATATATGTATTTGTTGATATATATTTTTTAACTGTCCTTTTTTGTTCATATTATGGTTTTTAAATTATGGTTTTAATAAATGAATTTGTGTGATATAAAAACAAAACTTTTTTGTGTATTTATGATTGATTTACGGGTCCAGAATCCTAAGTGGATTTAATACATTTGAATGGTTTATGTGTGGTTGAATATATTGAAGTTTGACCGTTTGTGATTCATTCCCCAAGAGAAACCCTTCAATTTACAGCTATCACTACTTGCGACTGGTTACATCCATGCTGTAATATAACTCAAAGTAATATTGAAATTAAAGTCCTGTTTCTCTTTTCATACCTGGGAGTCATTTTAAGGTCAGGCACGTTTTCAAACGATTTTATTTTTACATTACTTAATTTTTTATTTGATCAAGATCATGTGATAAGTTGTTGTGGTAACTTTCTGATTTAATATGTTGCTAAAGCAGCTAATATAACCTGATCCCACTGTTATAAGTTATCATGTTATAGCGTGTGTAGCTATAAGAAAATTGTACTTTATACAGTTTAACAGTCCAGTTACATTGGTGTTTGGATTTTGTCTCTATTTTTGTTTGTCTTGAGAAGGCATGGATGCCACAAAACACATGTTGGATGACACACAGCCTGTGTATAAAATTAAATACAGCTCCTGAACTGTCCACATACCTTGATAAATATAACAAAAGCTAAGCGACATATGCAGTGAAATAACTGGAAGTGCACTTGCCAAGTAATCATTTGTAATGTGGTCAAACGTGGTCACATGACTTTTTAAAGTAGTTTACTTAATGGAAGAATAATGTGGAGCGAAGTACAGTTTATTGTGGTTTTGTGTACGAAGTGTGGTTCCCTCAAAACCAGAAGGGCTGAGAGTAAGCCTCATAACAAGGGGCCATTTTTCCACTCATTTTTTTCTATCTAGTTTCCTTTCTAGTCCAGAACAACACTCTATTCCCCCCTTTCTGATTTTTGCACCGTCCGCGGCTGGCAGGGATCAAATGCTCTACAGAAATACCTTGTGGTGAATTCACTGCATGGCGGTGTTCACAAGCTGTCATACCATTCTTGGCCACTGACTGGGAAAGAGCGCTAGTGAGCGACCCTCCTAGTCACCATGGCAAAGCCAATACGTCTGTCATTGGTAAGCATGATTTTTTTTAATTTTAATTTATTTATTTTTTGCAAACATGTGCAATATATAAAAATAAATGTCAAACATATAAAAAATATATAGCTCAGTGGCCAAGGTATTCTAGCCCTGACAATTAATGCACTCCTTTTCAGGCACATGAGCACATGTGATCAGGAAAAATGGCATCACTCACAGTGCAGGAGAGCCCATGGCTGAATTGGGCTGACCCATTACCCCATGCTGTATACTGTGGAGGTCAGGAGCAAACTTTGAATGATTCCTGAACAAGCCAATCGATGAAAAGGGCTGACTGAAAGCCCTTGTTTAGAAAGATCTACATTTTCTGTATTTTCATTATGATTTTTGGGAAATTATGAGGTTAGCAAAACAACTAACAATGTCCCTAGGCCAGACATAAAACAGTAAAAATATAGATGTTATGGGGAGAGAGGATATAAGGAGTGAGTCAGTCGGTGAATGAGTGAGTGAGTGAGTGAGTGAGTGAGTGAGTGAGTGAAAAAACATATGTAGTACACTCAACAAGCTTAACCAACCGTAGGGGTGCCTTCTTTACCATTATCTACCTAAAGATGCTAACTTTCACATGAGGCTCTGCCTGAAGGTTGGACGGAAGCCAATGTTACCCACTTTCTGGATGAAGTTGCCCAGAAAACAAGCCAAACTTGGAGCAAGAAAACAAGCTAACCGACAACATTTAAGGTATGATGCTCAAATGCTGTTGTCAGCGTATTGTCTGACATAAATATTGTGGGCTAAACACTGTTTACAAAAATACCAGCCAATCTAAGTTCACAGTAGATAATCTACACTTGTTAGGAGGATATATTTATAAACAATATTTAGAATACAATATTTCTGCACACAAGATTCTGAAATAAAACTATTTTAACAGTGTAATTGAAGTGCCCAGCAGCAACAAAATTACCTAAGGGTCGCTGAAGGTCACGTTCAAAATCTTATGGTTGCATTTCAGAACATCGAGTTCATTAATATCAACCTGCACTAACTCAATTGCACAATATCACCTACCACTAGACCTCACCTTGACGATATGTTGGGAGTCCACAGGGTTGAAGTGGCCTAAAGGGCAATCAGGAATGCCCGATGGGCTGGTCTGACAGATAAGTGTGAGGGTTATTTTTTTTTAACAGTTTGTGGGCGTGTTTTAGTGGAACACATGATGAATCAGCGAAATTCCATGGGTGACCAAGGAACGGTACAAGTGCAGTTTTATGCTGGCGTTTCCCACCTGGACTTTTGGACAGTGCTTACTCAGTACATTGCCCTGTAGAAGCCCTTTCTAGGGCGAAACGCGTTGGCTGTGCCTATTTGTCAAAGAGGTTTACGAAATAAAGAATCTTTCTGCGTACACAAGAACACAGTGAAAGAGCTATTATTGAACTTTGAAGTATCCAGTAAAAATTGTATTGCCTCTCATCTTTCTGTTTAAACTGTATTTGAACCAGAGCGGTACTAAGAACACTAAAGGGCCCTGTTGGAAATAAAGCATCCTAATTAAAAGAGGATAATCTCAAATAAGGAAACAAAAAACAAGGGCAGCGCTGATTGCTTGCTTCGGTATTTTGTGAAGACGCTTGTGTCCACTCTGCCCACCCGCGAGTCACAAGCCCATTATTCAGACAGCTGGCCTCAAAGACGGATCTGGTTATAATATTTATTAAATCTGCTGGAAGGACACATCAAAACAACAATTGGGTTTACGTGTCTGCGGGGGAGGGAACGGCCTCACGAGTGCTCTTTAAAGTGTCTTTTATGGAAGGTAAAGATCTTAGGCACATAAATAGCCTGTTCTTCCCACCAATGGCTGCACTCGCCCTAGTGTCTAGAATTCAAGAGCGTAGGGAGTGGCTAGTAATGAAAAGGGAAGGCAGTAAAGGTTTCCTTAAGACAGCAGTTTGCACATTAACCGCTCTTTGATATGTTAACTCGGTTTTGCCAAATGGAGCTCTTAGCCCCTAAGAGGTCCCTAGGCGCTGACAGTTCACAGCCACAGCAGTGTGGAGCTCTTAGCCCCTAAGAGGTCCCTAGGCGCTGACAGTTCACAGCCACAGCAGTGTGGAGCTCTTAGCCCCTAAGAGGTCCCTAGGCGCTGACAGTTCACAGCCACAGCAGTGTGGAGCTCTTAGCCCCTAAGAGGTCCCTAGGCGCTGACCGTTCACAGCCACAGCAGTGTGGAGCTCTTAGCCCCTAAGAGGTCCCTAGGCACCGACAGTTCACAGCCACAGCAGTGTGGAGCTCTTAGCCCCTAAGAGGTCCCTAGGCACCGACAGTTCACAGCCACAGCAGTGTGGAGCTCTTAGCCCCTAAGAGGTCCCTAGGCACCGACAGTTCACAGCCACAGCAGTGTGGAGCTCTTAGCCCCTAAGAGGACCCTAGGCGCTGACCGTTCACAGCCACAGCAGTGTGGAGCTCTTAGCCCCTAAGAGGTCCCTAGGCGCTGACAGTTCATAGCCACAGCAGTGTGGAGCTCTTAGCCCCTAAGAGGTCCCTAGGCGCTGACCGTTCACAGCCACAGCAGTGTGGAGCTCTTAGCCCCTAAGAGGTCCCTAGGCGCTGACAGTTCACAGCCACAGCAGTGTGGAGCTCTTAGCCCCTAAGAGGTCCCTAGGCACCGACAGTTCACAGCCACAGCAGTGTGGAGCTCTTAGCCCCTAAGAGGACCCTAGGCACCGACAGTTCACAGCCACAGCAGTGTGGAGCTCTTAGCCCCTAAGAGGTCCCTAGGCGCTGACAGTTCACAGCCACAGCAGTGTGGAGCTCTTAGCCCCTAAGAGGTCCCTAGGCGCTGACAGTTCACAGCCACAGCAGTGTGGAGCTCTTAGCCCCTAAGAGGTCCATAGGCGCTGACAGTTCACAGCCACAGCAGTGTGGAGCTCTTAGCCCCTAAGAGGTCCCTAGGCGCTGACAGTTCACAGCCACAGCAGTGTGGAGCTCTTAGCCCTAAGAGGTCCCTAGGCGCTGACAGTTCACAGCCACAGCAGTGTGGAGCTCTTAGCCCCTAAGAGGTCCCTAGGCGCTGACCGTTCACAGCCACAGCAGTGTGGAGCTCTTAGCCCCTAAGAGGTCCCTAGGCGCTGACCGTTCACAGCCACAGCAGTGTGGAGCTCTTAGCCCCTAAGAGGTCCCTAGGCGCTGACAGTTCACAGCCACAGCAGTGTGGAGCTCTTAGCCCCTAAGAGGTCCCTAGGCGCTGACCGTTCACAGCCACAGCAGTGTTGAACTCTTAGCCCCTAAGAGGTCCCTAGGCGCTGACAGTTCACAGCCACAGCAGTGTGGAGCTCTTAGCCCCTAAGAGGTCCCTAGGCGCTGACAGTTCACAGCCACAGCATATCAGGTAACTTTGAGGGAAACCTCTGTAAATCTGTGACACGCTTGGACCGTTAGCGGAACGCCAAATGTGCACAAAATGTCTGAATAACATTTTTCTGTGGTGAGGGTGCATGGAAATGAATACAAGGAGTAGGCCGCACTATGCTATTGGCATGGTTCTGGGGTATCATGTGTTCTGCAGTGTACTGTTTTTGGTTTTAGTTAAGGTGGTCTAACTTTGAGGCAGAAGCCTCATTACAAAGGATTATAATGAGGAAGACTGCGATTTAGAGACTAGAGCACTGAAGGTTATGGTAAGTCGTCCGAGCATCACTAATGGTTAGCACCCTTTGAAGAGTCAGCACCTCTAGCACCATGAGCCATCCCTTAGCGCTGTGTGATCTCGCTCGAGCACCCACAAATTGGATACAACCAAGTGGGGGGAAGGAGGAGTAGAGATTTTACCAAGAGTTTGCATCATCAGAACTGAAACAGTAACATTAACATTAAAACTGAGCATTGTTTGGCCTCAAGCAAGTCATTCCAATGCATGTGTTAGGAACTGGATGATAACATGTCAGTTGCTATCCCACTGGTACATGCCAGCACTTTATCAGCCAGGGGTTTCCAGATTCTGCCTTGAAAAGTTGCATTGATGTAATACCAGGTGAGGGTATTTTAGGAAGCTGGGTAGAGTGCACAAAGAACAATAGGCGCAATTGCTTTATTAACCATCTTGCTTACTCAAATGAGCTTGAAAATGCACCATTTGCCCACCATTTTTTCAAAATTTTCCCTGGGGAAGAACTCCCCCGAACCCTCCTTTGACACTACGGCTCGCTTGCTTCGCTCGCTCGCCACAGGGCATTCATCCCGAGCTTTATGCCTCACCACTTTCAAATGTCACCAGCCACCACTGCTCCGCCCCCTCCCCACCAAATCAGCAGGCCCAAGATGACCCCCCGCCGTCCTCACCACCCCTGCAGGCCCAAGACGACTCTCCGCCCTCCCCGGCACCCCAGCAGGCCTAAGACGACTCTCCGCCCTCCCCGCCACCCCAGCAGGCCCAAGACGACTCTCCTGCCTCCCAACCACCCCCACAGGCCCATGGCGACTCTTACCGTGTTGGTATTCAAGGAGTTGGGGCGGCCCTCGGAGTTGCCCAGAGTGAAGCCGCTCCGGAGACTGTCATAGCCCGAGATCTGGAAGAGAGAGGCGAGTGAGTGAGCTTTGGGACAGTGGAGGTCAGTGAGCAAGGCCAAGAGGAAAGAAAGTGTGAGCGACAGAGAGTGTGAGCGACAGAGAGTGTCAGAGTCCTGGAAAGACAGGGAGCCTAGGGGGACAGAGATCTGTTAGCAGGAGGGAACCGGTGAGATTACCAGTGTGGGATTCCTGGACCGTCCATGGACCTGGAGAGACAGGGAGAAGAGAGGGCTGGAGTACTTTGAGCAGGAAGAGAACCCTGAACCTCATAAGAGTGACAAAGAATATAGGGGCCTTGAACCCAGGGCCGGTTGACCATTTATTCCATCGGGCATTTTTCTGGAGGGCTGAAGCCATTGGAGTTCAGTTTTAAAGCCCTGGGGCTGCAGCTCGTGTTACTGTCCCCATCTCCCCAGGTTATGACAGCAGGCTCAGCAGAGGAGAGAAAGTGGCTGAGAGAGGCAGAGACGGATCGGAGAGCGAGATGTGTGAGAGAGAGAGAGAGATGGAGAGAGAGAGAGGAGCAGGTGAGAGCGGCTGGTCTCAACATTTGTGGCAGGGCAGCTTTGAGTTCCCAGTCTGGTCCAGTTACAAAGAAAGGGAGAAGACAGGGCGGGAGCGCGCGGGGCCGCAGTGCGTGACCTGTGAGAGACAGGGAGAAGACAAGGCGGGAGCGCGCGGGGCCGCAGTGCGTGACCTGTGAGCAAGAGCAGGTAAGTGAGGCCGAAGGAAAGGAAGGAAGCCCCTTCAGACAGCAGAGGGAGGCAGTCTAAAAAATACGAGAAGCCGTCTCACGTGCAGTAGGAGGCAGTCTCAAAGACTAAGAGAGGCGGGTCCTCGCTCTTTAAGAGGCAGTGTTAAAGGCTACGAAAAGCTGTCTCGTGCATTTCATAAGACAGTCTGAAAGGCATTGAGAGGCGACCTCACTCATATAAGTTGGCAGTCTCGCACTGTGAGAATTAGAGTCATACACATTGAAAGTCTCGTGCACATTTGAAGGCATTCTCGTACACTACAAAGCAGTCTAACAAGCATTAAAAGGCAGTTAAAAAACACGAGAGGCACACTAGAGGACAAGACAGTCTCAAACACCAAATAGCTGTCTCACACACGAAGAGAGAATCTCGCACATACACAAAGAGCAAAGTAGGAGCAGTCTCCAGCACGTTGTGAAAACACCAGGGGGACTGTGAGGTCATCTCGCATTGTATAAACCGGGTCTACCCAAAGGGAGCTGTCTCACACACTACAGATTAGACATACCCAAAGACGTTGTCTCACACATTACAGACCAGACAAGCCCAAAGGGGGCTGTTTCACACACTGCAGATCAGACATACCCAACGAGAGCTGTCTCACATGCTTCAGATTAGACATACCCAAAGAGAGCTGTCTCACAGACTTTAGACTAAACATACCCAAAGAGAGCTGTCCCCCACATTTACAGACCAGACATACCAAAAGGGAGCTGTTTCACACACTACAGATCAGACATACCCAACGAGAGCTGTCTCACACACTACAGATTAGACATACCCAAAGAGAGCTGTCTCACACACTACAGATCAGACATACCAAAAGAGAGCTGTCTCACACACTATAGATTAGACATACCCAAAGGGAGCTGTTTCACACACTACAGATCAGACATACCCAAAGAGAGCTGTCTCACACACTACAGATCAGACATACCCAAAGAGAGCTGTCTCACACACTACAGATCAGACATACCCAACGAGAGCTGTCTCACATGCTTCAGATTAGACATACCCAAAGTGAGCTGTCTCACAGACTACAGACTAAACATACCCAAAGAGAGCTGTCTCACACATTACAGACCAGACATACCAAAAGGGAGCTGTTTCACACACTACAGATCAGACATACCCAACGAGAGCTGTCTCACACACTACAGATTAGACATACCCAAAGGGAGCTGTCTCACACACTAAAAGTCAGACATACCCATAGAGAGCTGTTTCACACACTACAGATCAGACATTCCCAAAGGGAGCTGTCTCACACACTACAGATCTGACATACCCAAAGAGAGCTGTTTCACACACTACAATTCAGACATATCCAAAGAGAGTTGTTTCACACTACAGATTAGACAAATTTGCTCAATAATGGACAGAATGCTGAACATTGCCAAACATTCACCCCCAGTCACAGATCTGTGTTAAATCGTTGTTTTTTTGCTCACCATGCCACCCCAGTTTGGACCCAGTCATATGCTAATCAGTCTTTACCCTCCTCCCTATGAGAAGAGTCAAGCCCGAACGGCCAGGGCAGGTCCTCCCTGGACTGGAAACAAGCATTGTGGGACCGGTTTTGGGGTATCACCCCTCATCAACCAGGCTAGCTTGAACACAGTGGCATAGTAAGCACGGAACACCGAAACCGGTCCCAGGATGCTTCTTTCTGGTTCAGGGAAGACCTGGCTTGGCAGTTCGGGCTGGAGTGTTCCCATGACGCACAGGGTCAAGACTGATTTGCATACAGCTGTGTCTACACTGGAATGGCATGGGGAGCAAAAAACGATGGATTTAGGCACAGACCTCTGTACTGGGATGAATGTTTGACAATGTTCAGCATTCCGTCCATCATCGTTTTGTGTTGTTACATTTGAGTCATCTCATAAATTGACTGTCATTTTGTGAATTTGCAAACATTCACTTTCACACTTCAAGTGTGTCTCACACATTGGAAGATAGTGGCATTCATTGGAAGACAGGTTTTCCCTTTTGCCAATACTCTCACTCATTGGAATTCAGTCCTCTCCTTCGAGAGTGATCTCTTCTCAATGGATGACAGTCTCACACATTAAATGCAGTCTCACTCATTGGAAGACAGGCTCACTAATTAGAATCAGGTCTCTCTTGCTCTTTCTGTCTCTCTTCTTAGAAGGAAATCTCCTGTGATTTCGTGATAGTCTCTCTCACTGAAAGACTGTCTCGACCACTGTAAGTTGGTCGCTGTCACTGAAATTCAGTCTCTCCAACTTAAGGCCTGAAGGCTCTCTTAAACAAAGCAGTCCCTCTCTTGGTAAGGCGCTCTCCCACATGAAAGGCACCTTTGCTTTTTGTAAGGCAGGATCTCTCATTGGAATGCAATATCACTCACAGGAAGGTGGTCTCCCTCATTGAAAGGCGGCCTCTCTCATTGAAAGGCGGCCTCCCTCATTGGAAGGCGGCCTCTCTCATTGGAAGGCAGCCTCACTCATTGGAAGGCGGCCTCACTCATTGGAAGTCGGCCTCACTCATTGGAAGGCGACCTCACTCATTGGAAGGCAGCCTCACTCATTGGAAGGCAGCCTCACTCATTGGAAGGCGACCTCACTCATTGGAAGGCAGCCTCACTCATTGGAAGGCGGCCTCACTCATTGGAAGGCGGCCTCACTCATTGGAAGGCGGCCTCACTCATTGGAAGGCAGCCTCACTCATTGGAAGGCAGCCTCACTCATTGGAAGGCAGCCTCACTCATTGGAAGGGGAACTCACTCATTGGAAGGCAGCCTCACTCTTTGTAAGACTGAATTTCATTTAGGAAGGCTGTTTCCATCTGTGGAAAGTGGTCTCCCTCTTTAGAGGGTGGGATGTCTCTTGGGTAGGTAGTGTCTTTAAGGCATGCTCCCTCTTTGGAAGGTAGCTTCTCTCATAGAAAGGCATTCTCACTCACTGGAAGGCAGTTTAACTCACTGAAAGGCAGTCTCTCCTTTTGGGGGGCAGACTCTGTTATTGGAGAGCTGTCTCACTCAGTGGAAGCGTCTCCCTCGCTTAATTGAAACCAGTAGGAACGTAAAACATACCCTCTGCACAGAACCATGCACAGAAGCTTTGGCGAACGTTTTTTAGGTCTGAGTTTTGATGGCACAATTGGCAAGCTGACCTATTGCTAACAATATACAGAGTGGCCTTTGGGTCTGCTCCTTTCAACCTTTCTTCACAAGCCTCTTTCAGCCATTGGCTAGAGACTTTGTCAATCAATCCTTGACTCAGCCCAGATGAGTAATCATCTCCACCTGCTTGGTTGTATCCTTCCACCTCCACTCTAGCACTTGCATTGAACGGCATGAGGGACTACTTTGCCTCTACAGCCTCTCTGCCCTCTTCTTCTGTCTCCCTCTTCCTTGTCTGCATGTGTTAACACATTAAAACTAAATCTATTGGCTTTGCCAATGCTTGTTATCTTTCTGACAATCATCACTACAGCAAGACAGGCCAGAGAGTCGTCAGACAATCTGAAGCGAGCAGCGAGCATTGCACACTGGAGGGGCTACACTGTTCTCAGATAGTAATAGTGCCCGACACGCACACGTTATAAAAACAAACTGCCTGTAGTGTTATTAATAACCAGCTCACTAGTTACGATCGCATCGCCCTGGAAGGATTAAAGGCTGCGTCGGCGCTGGGGTGATTTATGTCTTTGTACTGAAATGTGTTTTTAAATATTAGAGGTAGCCGCTCACCCTACTGGGCTATCTCAAAGGCAAGGTCTTTTGCTCAAAGTGGACTTTGTTGACAGATGTCCCGTGACCCCTCTCCCCCCCCCCCTCCATGTCCTTTTTAAAAACTCTGCCAGATGTTTAGCCATCGGCCTACAGCAAGCTGGGGCGTGGGGGCTCTGGCTATAGGCAGGTCCACTGGAATTATGCGAATGTGCGGCCTGAGCGATATTCGCATAATTACAGATGTGCCACATAATCCATCATCTGCCGCATAATCTCCATATTTTAACAAAAGAAAAATTGTTTCTAGCTCAAACTGTTCAAAGGGTACTAAAAATGCAGATATACAGTGGAAGGCCCTTTGCAAAGCTAGGCCAGTCACCTTTTTGTTGCTTGTTGCTACATTTGGGTATTAAACTGGTAGTAATGACGTGCAACCAATGCCCAGACAGTATTACCAAGTTTAAAAATGATGAAATAATTAAGTAATACTGTTACAAAATATGCCGTATTATGTCGCATAAATTGCCTTTTCTTGCCGCATAATTTGCTCAACCCTGCTGCATACTTTGGCCCTCTCCTGCCGCATAATTCCAGTGGCCCTGGATAATGGGAAAGATGGTAGTCCTAGAGGTAAAAGAATAACTGCAGGTCCCAGAATTCAAAGCGCTACACACGTGGGATGACACCATAGGACTCTTGGCGGCACTGACGAGTACTTCGTTGAGGTCACTCGCGAGCTGTCCCCGCTGTCCGCCTGGACATAGGGGTTCCTTGTAGCACCCCTCTCCCTGTGTCCGGACACAGGGTCTATTGTACCACCCTCTCTGAGCCCGGACATAGGGGTCTCTTGTACCACCCTCCCTGTGCGCAGACACAGGCAACGCTTGTTAGAATCTAAATCTTCGAAGCGACCCTTCAGACCTAATGTGACAGGTGGCAGCAGAGGGCTGGCAGTGCCAAGGGGCCAGCTGGCAGTGTGCACGCGCTCACCACGGACAAGGCGAGCACAGCGCCTGGACATCACAGGGTTCTGACGGTATTTAAGAACTATTAAAGCACCCACGGGCGTGCTGCACGCATAGAGGCTGGTGCGCATTCGTGTACAGAGCGCCTGTGCACACGCAGGGGCACTCACTTGGGTATAGCTTCGGTACACTCCAGGACATACAATTAGTGACGGACGGTGCACGCGCACACTGCATGCCCAAACCATACGAGAGCGTGCCGCACACGAATGATACAGAGTCGGCCAATAATTGTATGGATTGTTCGTGCACCGCATCTGCACAAATGCAGAGTGCTCGTGCACACGCAACCTATGGCCATTGGTGGGAATGCACGGACGTTGCCACAGTGGAATTCTGACATGCACAACTGTGCGCTCCAGGCATGCCAGGGCGTGGGCACGCTCTGCAAGAAACAGGTGCGAGAGAGGCATGCGTGCCCGCTCGACGAGCCGCGGACTCACACAGATGGCGCACAAGCATGGCACGTCTCGTCATGGAGTCCAGCAGGCACAACATACAAACACCACGTACAGCAGACACAAAGTACAAATCTGCGCTTCGGTCGCCAGGTGGCGCTCTCTGCCTCCCTGTAAGAGATGCTGGCCACCGGTGCAGACCCTGCATCAGCACCAGTCCCCAGTGCGCATTGATCAGGAAAGGATCCCCGCTGCCCCCGACCCTCCACCGGGGCACCAAGGTGAACGGAGCTCTTGAAATCCCCCCTGTTCAGTCTCGATAGTGAGGGCTGTGCTTAACCCAGGGGCCCTGGCGCGCCCACTCAGCAGCCATCCTTGCGAAGTCGATAAAACGAGTCCCGCTGACTCGGGAAACACTACAATCTGGCATCGGTGCCTGCCAATCAAGGGCTCTTCACACATACGCCGTTAGGTCACTCTTGCGTCACCTCAGGGGGTTACTAACCTCTCGGTTCCTCATCAAACACAAGGCCCTGGCTTCATTGTAGGGTCCCGACTGCCGCCATCTTGTAATCGAATAGACACCACCCAGAATACAGGAGAGACGCGCACGTGGCACTTCGGCCACCTGGGCACGGATTAATCGGGTGCCAATGGCCGCTACCTGCCGCGTGGCGAGCTGCGTGGCGAACACGGGGTCCAGATGAGGAATGACGGAGAGCTTTTGGCTCGAAGGGCCCGTGGGTGGTAATGTTGGGGACACCATCGTGCTTGTGTGGGATTGTGGTGCCCCAATAGTTGGAGACCCTGATTGCTATGGTATATCTCCCGTTGGTGTAAAGACTGGGGCACAGAAGTGTTTCAGGAGGGAACGGCGAAGATCACCACTCGAGACCGGATGTGACCTCCAGGCTCGACCCTGCCGCTGCGCAGCGCCCCTCTTGGTGGTGGTGTGAAGATTTATTCGACGTGCACACTGCACCTGACAGGCACTGCACCTGATAGGCACTGCACCAGATAGGCACTACACCTGATAGACACTGCACCTGATAGGCATCGCACCAGATAGGCATCGCACCAGATGGGCACTGCATTACGCAAGCACTGCATCAGGTGGGCACTGGAACGGATCGGCAGTGCACCAGATGAGCACTGCACTACACAAACACTGTATCTATCAGATAGCCACTGCACCTGATAGGCAATGCCCCAATTGGGCACTGCAAGCACTGCATCAGGTAGACACTGCACCAGATAGACACTGCACCACATAAGCACGGCATCAGATAGCCACTGCACAAGATGAGCGCTGCACCACATAACCACTGGATCACATGCACACTGCACCTGATAGGCAATGCACCAAATGGGCACTGCACTATGCAAGCATTGCATCAGTTGGGCACTGCGCCAGATGGGCACTGTGCCATACAGGTATTGTACCAGATAGGCACTGTACTATGTAAGCAATGCATCGCATAGGCACTGCACCAGATAAACACTGCAAAAGATGAGCGCTGCACCACAAAAGCACTGTATCAGATAGGCACTGCACCAAATTGCCAATGCACTACATACACACTCCATTAGATAGGCACTCCACCTAATAGACAATGTACCAGATGGGCCATGCATTACGTAAGCACTGCATCAAGTAGGCACTGCACCATATGAGCGCTGCACCACATAAGCACTGTATCAGATCGGCACTGCACCAAATTGGCAATGCACCACATACACACTCCATTAGATAGGCACTTCACCTGATAGGCAATGTACCAGATGGGCCATGCATTACGTAATTACGTAAGCACTGCATCGAGTACGCACTGCACCAGATGAGCGCAGCACCACATAAGCACTGTATCAGATAGGCAATGCACCAGACAGACACAGCACCAGTTAAGCATTGCATTAGATAGGCACTGCATCAGATAGGCACTGCATCAGATAGGCAATGCACCAGATGGACACTGCACCAGATGGGCACTGCACCAGATGGGCACTGCACCAGATGGGCACTGCACCAGATGGGCACTGCACTAGATGGGCACTGCGCCAGATAGGCAATGCACCGGATAGGAAAGGCACCAGATAGACACGGTGTCTTCCCTGGCACAACCGTTTGCCTGCTGCGCACACATTGAGAAGCACGAACATGATTTGCTGCTGTGGAGAAATATTTCTTCTAGGCACTATTGCGCAGCCAGGAGAATTGAAATATTTCATTATTTTCCTTCAGACCGGTCTGTAAATCATATCACATTTAGCCAATAGAGTTTACAAGTTGTGTTATAATGTGCGCCGTTTAGACCGTCTTGTTTCTAAAATAAAAGGTCGAGGGAGAGATAACGCTCCCAACCCCACCGGAGATGCCGAGGATCACTTCCACGGTGCTGTGGGGCTGGTTTTGGGCCCCCCTCTGGCCTTGTTGTCCCTAAGGCTGCAACTTGTAGCGCTTTGTCTGAGCTGTTCTCACAGCTCCTAACGCTTCGGAGTCTCCTGTCAGTCAGCTGGAGCCTGTCTCCCGCACAAATTCTCTCAAATGTGCTTGTCGACCTGTCTCTCTCACCTGCCACTGCTGGATCCTCGGGCCCTGCCTCGGAGATGCTCGAGCGGCCAGTGCCAACCTCTAGCAAACACCAACCTCCAGGCGCTATTCTCTCGTGTCACACCGCCAGTTTCTGGGGTTAAACGGATTCAGACGCCCTCGCATGAGTGTGACTGTGAGACGCAGTGAGACTTTCTGTCTAGTCGCCAGAAAAACTCACTGCGATCGCCTAATGCGCGACATCCCTTTCTCAAACTGAAGAACATTTTTAAACAGGACATGGTGCACGCATCAGAGAGAGCACGTCTATCTAGTGCCTAATTTGTAAAACAGTAAGTGCCGGGGCCCAAAGCTTTGCTCTGAAGCCCGCAGCTGGTGCTACTGAATGTAGTCCTGGCGATTACCAAGGCTGCATCACTTCCTGTCTCTTGAAGCCGCCACAGACCTTCTTTGCCCCTTTATTTCCCTCCCGTGGATTCGTTTTCGTCTCTGCTTTCTCCCCTTCTCATGTTTTTTCTGTCTTTCTTTTTCTCTACCTTCCTCCCTTGTGTGTTTTCCTTTCTCTTGCTGTGGGGGAAAGTCTGATGAAGAAAAATAAGTGCTGGTCCCAGGGCTTTAAGTGGGATGAAAAACCTGGGGGGGGTCCCTCAAAGGGGCGTGGCCAATGTAATTAAAGGCGTGGCTTAAAAACACAAACTAAAAATCTGTGCTTAGCATAGTGTGCCACCTGACTGGTATTTGGCGGCTTTTGTCACTGCATCCAGCTATATAATACAACAAGTAACATTACACCTACAACAAGCCAGGACTATTGGCTTTGCCAATGGTCGTTAGTTGCATAAGCTAAATAAGCAACAACAATGGCTTTGTTGTATAGAATATTGAAAAGGCTTCAGTTCTAAAATGATGAGACTATGAAAGAACTATAACGAGTCTCTTTGAAGCTGTAGTGAAGGGTGGTACTGCTGCAGAGTTAAAATTTATTTTTTTCACCGAGGGTGTGGGCGAAAATGGAGAGCTCGAAAGGGACCCGTCTCAGCACCTGATTTTTCGAACTGCCAGTGCTCAGCACCGTCAGGACCCGGCCCACTTAAGGCCCTGGCTGGTCCCAAAAAAAGGGTGCTGGTGGGCTCCACCTGCAACCACCAGCTCAAATTAAGCATGCGTCTATCACAGCTCAGGCACGTTACTTGGCCAGCAACAGTACACCTGGGCCTGGGTGAAGATGCGTAGAGATTCTGGGTAGCTGGAATTTCCGTTTCCGACCAGTATCTCTGCATGTTTAGGGCTTGTACGAGTTAAACCACATATAAATGAAGAATAACTTGTAGCCCCGAATTTATTGGGTGTAAAACTACCTTATTTCCAGTTTCTGGTGGTTTCACAGCCTCTTTTGGAAAAGCGCGGAATGTAAGGAAGCGCGCCATTAGGATGCGGCCCCCCGGGAACCCGGCCACGCCCTCGTGGTTCTTCTTCAAAGGATTGGGCGTAAGCGTGAATCACTTCCGGGGCAACGCCGTGACGTCACTTCCGGCCAGAGCAGGCAACAGCGAGGGGGAGGAGTGGGCGTGGGCCTATTTAGGGCAACTTGCCCTGGTCCTCGCCCTCTCTTCCTTACGGCGCCGACCCCGTAATGCAGGGGGCCCCTCAGGTGGCGGACAAGGACCAGATGGCAGGGGCTCACCTCTCAAGGACGCAGGTGGGTTGCGCCTTGCGTGGCTCTCAGTTGGTTGGGGGACGCGAGCCAGAAGGCCCCTTAGTGCTGGAGCAATAGACAACATTCTTCTGGTATATAAATTTGGTTCTGTCAGACTTGCTGATGGATTATGATTTTATGATCAACTTAAATGTACATATTGCTTAACGATTGAATTTGATAAATCCATATTGTATCGAATTGTATTAATTATATATTGTCATGTTTGTGTGTTGGTTTGTAATAAACATGGCCTCTTTTACCCACAGCTTTGGTCGTCAAGTATTGATTTGTGGGTTTGGATGGGGGCGGGGCCGGGAGCCAACCTGGGGGGTCCGGGTCCTATACAGTCTGGGCGTAAAGATAGACAAAGGCGGTCAATTTCTTGCGCAGAGGAACAGCATCAGGCATAAAGGCATTGCCCTGGCAACTTCTTTAAAAGCTTTGAACTCTAAACTCAACGGTCCATCGATTCTGCCCATAGTGCAGGTGGTTCGTGCAAAGCTACTGCCAACAATTACTTATGGTAGTGAGGCGCAGAAAGGAAGAGATGCCAAACTACTTGACTCCACAGTATCAACTACGTATAGGGTCATATTTGGGCTGTCTAAATATACTTCACCCTCGCAAATCAGATTCGAGTTTGGCATACAGAAGCAATCTATTGCGAGACATGGGGCATACATCATAGCCTGGGATAAAATACGGAAAGCCCCTCCGGGAACGTTAAATGAACAGCTATGGAAAGAGATAGAACGTCACACCGCTTCACCCGCAGCGAGATATCTTAAAAACGGCTTACTCAAATTGGGATTGAACCAACTCTGGGAAACACCTACAAATACCAGTGTGCTTAAGAAACTGGTTTGGAAAACAGTCAAACATCTTTCGTGGCTGGAGGATAAAGCCTCACTCTCAGAAAGGTCTCACGGATGGATGACTCTGAATACCTACTGCGAGGCAGCTGCTCAAAAGTACTTCAATTTGGGTTATGCCAAGCATACAAAAATTAGTTTTATGAAGTATAGATTTGGTCTGCTACCCTGCATATAGCATCTTCCACCCTGGCTAAGGGAGAAGGCGGACCCCAGGTGCCGCTTATGCGGCTCAGCACTCGAAGATCTGCTGCATCTACTATGCTCCTGCAAAGAACTTTCACAAGAACGGAAACAGCTGCTGAAAGTTAAATTTAACCAGCAAGGGGTTCGAACTAGGAGACAGGCTGTTCTGGCATGTTTTACACCCAGCGACCCTCAACTGAACTGTTCCTTGGTAAAGTTCTTGTGGATATGCGAAAAGAAAATGCCGGAAATCTAGTTATTGATAATAATTAAATCGCATACTCAACCCAATCACACGGGAAAAATGCAGGAACAGGAGGAGCTCGATGTCAAGCACTAATGAGCCTCATTTTGTATGTATTAACTTTTGATATATAAAGGAATATACGGACTTAAATCAGATACCTTGGAGAATAAATGAGATCTGCACAGCTGGATATAATGTGTCTAAAAACTTGACACTAGATTTGTAAATTTGCACAATTATAGCACAGTTTTTTAAAAGAATTTTAATGTTTTTAGAAGTATGGAGTTTTATACGTATAGATTGTCTTGAAATGAAATATTTTTGTATTGCAATGGTTTTAACAAACTATGCAAATAAATAAACTTGAAACATGAGGTGTAAATAGGAGGTGTGGAGAGAGGGGTCTTGGAAGAGTATGTATGGGGGTTAGTTCCGGCGGGGGCGGTGAGGGGGCAGTGACACCCGAGATGATCAGGTTCATGAAAGCTGGATTCCACCAGTTCAAAAAGAAGAGGTCAGGGGTGTAACAGAGGCCCCTGTGGCAAAGAAGGGGACCCAACTCTTCAGGAGCCCCCCAACCCTTCAAGTATGGAGGAGGGGCTTCCTCCCATGGGCAATGAATATCTATGTATATGGGTGGAATCCGGGCCCCTCCTTCACACTTTGCAGGGCGCCCCCCCCCTCCCCCCATCCCCATCATTTTATGTTGCACCACTGATGGGGCAGGATGACTCGCCGCAGTGAGCTTTGATGTGCCCAAGGGGCAGTAACTGCTAAGAATGGACACAGGTAGGTTATCCCAGAGCAGACATGCACGTGCAGACAGTGTCTGGCCACCAAGTACTAACAATGGCTAGCGAGTTAAGCGGTGGGGGGCCTCAAAGACAGAACCCAGAAAGACTTCAACTTCTCCCTTTCCCCTGAGGATGAGGATTCTCAGGTTTTCTATTGCACATATAAATAAATATTAAATAGTTTGCCCTAACAACAAGCGGACCATGTGTTTAGAAAATGCAAATGAAGTTCTTGTCTGCGTAGTGCTTTCCTAAGAGAGGTCTGAGGTTCGTGATGGGCCCAAGCACTCGAGTTATCACTTGAGAACCATTGTATTGGGTAACAGTAGCGCCTCTTCTGTAGAGCGCTGAAAGATACGCAGGAGTGAGCTACATGTGGATGTAAGGTACGCAGGAGTGAGGCGAGCTACATGTGAATGTAAGGTACACACGCAAAGCCACCAGCACTGATGAAGACAAACAAATGCGGACAGGTACAGAAACACACATATGTCATGTACTGGCACATGTAGACCAAACCTTCTCTATAGCTGCAACCTGGGGAGACCAGAAGGTGGGGGACATAAGCACCCCCAGACAAGGGTGAACAACTCACTACCTGTCCGTACAGACACTACCCCTAGTACTGAAGTATTCACCTAGAAATGATAGATTTCAGGTGTATTACTTTAATTCAGTGGAAGCAAAACAAGACTACTATACCCAGAATGCATCAGGGGACCACACGAAAGTCCAGGCGCGGCAAGAGTGGCCGTAGTGACGTGGATGGAGGTGGTCATGCTAGCCAAGACATGGGAGTATTAGGAGTGGGCGCACCTGGGTCTTGTCAGACACCCTGGCACCTGCCCTGTATAGAGAGGAGTCTGTTGGTGATGTCTGCCACCCAAGGAGCGGCTGTGCCCTCAGACACCACAGGACAAGGGTGTGAGGCGCGGGAGGTCCGCTTCAACCTGTGGGTGACCGTAAGAGGGACAAAGGCGGGGGCGTGGACTGGGGCAAGGACAAAAGACACATTGGGTTCAAGGCTCACCAGGGTGGGGGCGACTGGCTGCCAGCAGGGTGGCTGCACTCAGTCTCACCCACAAGGAGCTGAGTGACATCCCATCACTCCTTCGGGGGTTCAGTAAAATACTGACCATGAGACATTGTACTTTAATCTGCATAGCGTTTACTAGCCCTGAAGAGGTATTGAAGCGCTTGACGAGCGGCCTCGGGGTCCCCACCGCCCGAAGGGCTCCGCAGGCCGGTTCTGTGCCGCGTGGACTCGCCGACAGAGAGGTGCCTCGAGGCGGCAGTGCGCCTCGGCTTTGCCGCTTCCTGACTCCCTCCGATCCAGGGGGACTCCGGTTCCTGTAATCTCCCAGGGCTCAAGGAAGCGGCTAAAAATAGCTCGAGACTTGGGAATGAGCAGCGTCCGTATGTTACCGAGGGAGCTTAGCATCCTTTGCCAGAAATCGAAAGTTGACGGTCACTGGCTTTGTACAAGGCACTGGGTGCTGGTCACATCACCAGGCTGCGACAGGCCAATGTCCTGTGCCTGTTGGTGACATCATCAGACTCCGACGGGCCCAATGCCCTGTGACTGTCAGAGACCTCATCAAACACCGACGCCCTAATGTTATGTGTCTTTCAGTGACATCATCAGGCACTAATGGCCCAATGTCTTACGCCTGAGAATACCAGACACCGACGGGCCCAATAGATGTATGTGGTATTTCTATAGCGAGAACCTAGCCTAAAGGCAGTGCAGCAGGGGCGCTGTACAATCAACCAATCAATCAGGGGAATTGTAAGCGCGCTACTCACCCGTGGGGGTCTCAAGGCGCTGGGGGGGGAGGGGGGGCGCTGGTTTGTTTAGCCGAAGAGCCAGGTCTTGAGGGTCTTTCTGAAGGTGTTCAGGGAGGGGGCGCGTCTGATGTGTGCCGGTAGCTCGTTCCATGTCTTGGTTGCGATGTGAGAGAAGGATCTTCCACCTGCTCTGGCTCTGTGGATGCGCGGGGTTTCGGCCAGTGCGAGGTTGGAAGATCGGAGGTATCTTTTGGGTACGTGGAAGTTGATTCTGTCGTTGAGGTATTCGGGTCCGTTGTTATGTAGGCATTTGTAGGTGTGGGTGAGGATTTTGAAAGTGACTCTTTTCTCCACGGGGAGCCAGTGGAGCCTTCGTAGGTGTTGGCTGATGTGTTCTTGTCGGGGGATGCCGAGGACGAGTCTGGCTGCGGTGTTCTGTATGGTCTGCAGTTTGCGAAGTAGGGACTTGTTGCTGCCGGCGTAGAGTGCGTTTCCATAGTCCAGTCTGCTGGTGATGAGTGCATGGGTGACCGTCTTCCTTGACTCGGGGGATCCATTTGAAGGTCTTACGGAGTATGCGGAGGGTGTTGAAACAGCTGGATGTGACGGCGTTGACCTGTCAGGACAAGCTTGAAGTCAAGGAGTGAAGCAGGGGAACCTGGGTTGTGGATGGTGAATGCATTGTGATGTAGTGTTCTTTAAAGAGGCGAGTCTTCAAAGGAGCAGCCTGTGGGAGGTCCTGATGCTGTTCCGAGGCCTGGGTGAATAGATGGAAAGGGGCTGCTGCCTTGTTTTTGCACTTCTTGCTCTCCAGTCGACTCCTGCCCTGGCTGCGGGTGTGTCAACAGCCACCAGAGAAGATGAGCTTGTCTGCAAGATGAATGGGGTGCTGCTCGTGATGGCTTTGTAAACGATGCAGCTGGTTTTGATGATGGTGCGGACAGGCAAGGGGAGCTAATGGAATTCCATCAGGATGGGGGGGATGTGATGGTATTTCCTCAGGCCCTGAATGAGGCATGTTGCGGCATGTAAGATGCCCTAAGGGGTACCAGTGTGGAGTGTGGGAGAACATGGAGCAGGGTGTTGCCACCATCCAGGTGCAAGAGTAAGAGAACATGAACAGCCGTTCCCAAGTTGCTTTCTGGAAGAAACAGTTTCACTTTCTTTAGAAGAGAGAGCTGCCTCCCGGCTATCTTTGATTTTTTAACAATGTGTTTGGTGTCATCGGCCACTCAGCTTGCGATTGAAGCGACTTCTGGACAGCACGTGTGTTCCAGAGCACTGCCATGTTCTTAGCAGTCACCACAGGCTTCCGTTTGATGCGACGTCTGGACAGCACGTGTGCTCCAGAGCACTGCCATGTTCTAGGCAGTCACCACAAGGCTTCCGTTTGATGCGACGTCCGGACAGCACGTGTGTTCCAGAGCACTGCCATGTTCTTAGCAGTCACCACAAGGCTTCCGATTGATGCGACGTCTGGACAGCACGTGTGTTCCAGAGCACTGCCATGTTCTTAGCAGTCACCACTCAGCTTCCATTTGATGCGACGTATGGACAGCATGTGTGCTCCAGAGCACTGCCATGTTCTTAGCAGTCACCACAGGCTTCCGTTTGATGCGACGTCTGGACAGCACGTGTGTTCCAGAGCACTGCCATGTTCTAGGCAGTCACCACAAGGCTTCCGTTTGATGCGACGTCTGGACAGCACGTGTGTTCCGGAGCACTGCCATGTTCTTAGCAGTCACCACAAGGCTTCCGTTTGATGCGACTTCCGGACAGCACGTGTGTTCCAGAGCACTGCCATGTTCTTAGCAGTCACCACAAGGCTTCCGTTTGATGCGACGTCTGGACAGCACGTGTGCTCCAGAGCACTGCCATGTTCTTAGCAGTCACCACAAGGCTTCCGTTTGATGCGACGTCCGGACAGCACGTGTGTTCCAGAGCACTGCCATGTTCTCAGCAGTCACCACAAGGCTTCCGTTTGATGCAACGTCTGGACAGCACATGTGTTCCAGAGCACTGCCATGTTCTTAGCAGTCACCACAAGGCTTCCGTTTGATGCGACGTCTGGCCAGCACGTGTGCTCCAGAGCACCGCCATGTTCTTAGCAGTCACCACTCAGCTTCCATTTGATGCGACGTATGGACAGCATGTGTGCTCCAGAGCACTGCCATGTTCTTAGCAGTCACCACAAGGCTTCCGTTTGATGTGACGTCTGGACAGCACGTGTGTTCCAGAGCACTGCCATGTTCTCAGCAGTCACCACAAGGCTTCCGTTTGATGCGACGTCTGGACAGCACATGTGTTCCAGAGCACTGCCATGTTCTTAGCAGTCACCACAAGGCTTCCGTTTGATGCGACGTCTGGCCAGCATGTGTGCTCCAGAGCACCGCCATGTTCTTAGCAGTCACCACTCAGCTTCCATTTGATGCGACGTATGGACAGCATGTGTGCTCCAGAGCACTGCCATGTTCTTAGCAGTCACCACAAGGCTTCCGTTTGATGTGACGTCTGGACAGCACGTGTGTTCCAGAGCACTGCCATGTTCTTAGCATGCACCACAGGCTTCCGTTTGATGCGACGTCTGGACAGCACGTGTGCTCCAGATACTCAGAAAGTTAAACACTAATGTAAAACGTCCAGGGGAAAAAAGGCCCATTACAAAAGACACGCAAAATGTATAGCGCGCTCTATTTAACACACGGAACACTTTCAAGGAGGTGGAGAAAGGACACTGTTAGAATACAACTAGAACACCACAATCGGGAAACCAGGAGGCTATCAGAAGGCAGCCAGGACCTGCTAGAACACAGCTAGCATGTACCGACCTTATAAGAACACAAGAACACCACGAGTGAGGAACTAGGAGGCAGCCATGGCCTGCTAGAACACAGCAAGAACATTCCGACCACATAAGAACACAAGCACACCACGAGAGGAGAACCAGGAGGCAGCCATGGCCTGACAGAACACAGCTAGCATGCACCGACCACATAAAAACACCCTAGCATGTACTGACCACATAAGAACACCACAAGTGGGAAACCAGGAGGCAGCTATGGCCTGATAGAACTTAGCTAGAACATAGGCACCACTTAAGAACACAAGGACACCACGAGTGGGAAACCAGGAGGCTGTCAGAAGGCAGCAAGGACCTGCTAGAAGGCAGCCAGGACCTGCTAGAACACAGCTAGCACATACCGACCACATAAGAACACAAGAACACTGTCAGAACACAGTCAAACACTGCTAAAACACAGCTAGAATATATACACATGAACACAACTAGAACACTTTTGGCACACCCATCCAAAATACTATCAGAGCACAACCAGGACATTGCATCGGGGACAGACTTAAGACATGGCCAGGAAAGAGTCAGTGCAAGGGCAGCCTCCCTAAAACACACCGAAGAACCATTTGTAGAACAAACCCAGGACACTGTCAGAAGGTCCAGAACACTATTAGCACACGAGGGTTCAGCGAGGACAATGTGGTACATGGCCAGGACACTGTCAGAATGTCCAGAACACTATTAGAACACGAGGGTTCAGCGAGGAGAATGCCGGTACACGGCCAGGACACTGTCAGAAGGTCCAGAATGCTATTAGATCATGAGGGTGGAGCGAGGACAGTGCCGGTACACGGCCCGGACACTGTCAGAAGGTCCAGAACACTATTAGAACACGAGGGTTCAGCGAGGACAATGTGGTACATGGCCAGGACACTGTCAGAAGGTCCAGAACACTATTAGAACACAAGGGTGGAGCGAGGACAGTGCCGGGACATGGCCAGGACACTGTCAGAAGGTCCAGGACACTATTGGAACACGAGGGTTCAGCGAGGACAATGCCGGTACATGGCCAGGACACTGTCAGATGGTCCAGAACACTATTAGAACACGAGGGTGTAGCGAGGACAATGGAGGTACATGGCCGGGACACTGTCAGAAGGTCCAGAACACTATTAGAACACAAGGGTGGAGCGAGGACAATGCCAGTACATGGCCAGGACACTGTCAGAAGGTCCAGAACACTATTAGAACACGAGGGTTCAGCAAGGACAGTGCCGGTACATGGCCGGGACACGGTCAGAAGGTCCAGAACACTATTTAGAACACGAGGGTGGAGCGAGGACAATGCCATTACATGGCCGGGACACTGTCAGAAGGTCCAGAACGCTATTAGAACACGAGGCTTCAGCGAGGACAATGCCGGTACATGGCCGGGACATGGTCAGAAGGTCCAGAACACTATTAGAAAACGAGGGTGGAGCGAGGACAATGCCGTTACACGGCCGGGACACTGTTAGAAGGTCCAGAACGCTATTAGAACACAAGGCTTCAGCGAGGACAATGCCGGTACATGGCCGGGACACGGTCAGTAGGTCCAGAACGCTATGGGAGCACAAGGGTGTAGCGAGGACAATGCCGTTACACGGCCCGGACACTGTCAGAAGGTGCAGACACTATTAGAACACGAGGGTGTAGCAAGGACAGTGCCGGTACATGGCCAGGACACTGTCAGAAGGTCCAGAACACTATTAGAACACGAGGGTGTAGCGAGGACAGTGCCAGTACATGGCCAGGACACTGTCAAAATTTCCAGAACGCTATTAGAACACGAGGGTTCAGCAAAGACAATGCCGGTACATGGCCAGGACAATGTCAGAAGGTCCAGAACACTATTAGAACCCGAGGCTTCAGCGAGGACAATGCCGGTACATGGCCGGGACAATGTCAGAAGGTCCAGAACACTGTTAGAACACGAGGGTGTAGCGAGGACAGTGCCGGTACATGGCCAGGACACTGTCAGAAGGTCCAGAAAACTATTAGAACACGAGGGTGGAGTGAGGACAGTGCCGGTACATGGCCAGGACACTGTCAGAAGGTCCAGAACACTATTAGAACACGAGGGTTCAGCGAGGACAATGCCGGTACATGGCCGGGACACTTCAGAAGGTCCAGAACACTATTAGAACATGAGGGTGGAGCGAGGACAGTGCCGGTACATGGCCAGGACACTGTCAAAATGTCCAGAACACTATTAGAACACAAGGGTTCAGCGAGGACAATGCCGGTACATGGCCGGGACACTGTCAGAAGGTCCAGAACACTATTAGAACATGAGGGTTCAGCAAGGACAATGCCGTTACACGGCCCGGACACTGTCAGAAGGTCCAGAATGCTATTAGAACACGAGGGTGTAGCGAGGACAGTGCCGGTACACGGCCCGGACACTGTCAGAAGGTCCAGAACACTATTAGAAGACGAGGGTGTAGTAAGGACAAAGCCAGTACATGGCCAGGACACAGTGTGACTATATAGAACACACCTACAAACAGGCAGGAGATTAACATTCAGAACCCTCCCAAAACTGCCAGGATACTATCAGAAAATAATAACTGTACAGTCATGAGAAAGTCTGTAACAGTGCTTGATTTGTGCCGGTGTTGCCGGGGCTTGGCACCGCAACATTTTTATGACATTCTTCCACATGGTGGCGCTGTCTGTCAAATTGTAAACAAAGCACATAAACAACATCTTTAACAATTCAATAAAAAATGTGTAAAAAATAATACTACGTCTAGGCTATTCTCACAGATTTGGGTCAACTTTAATAGTCCAGATTGTTACACATGGCACATTTGTAGGAGTGCGATGGTTGGCATGTAGTGTCGGTACTGGTACTTGTCACGTATGTAAGAGTGTGGTGGTTTGCATGTAGGGTTGGCACTGCCATGTCTCAGCCCTGTCAGGGACAATGGATGGTGCAAGCTGTAGAGGCCTTCTGAGAAACATTTTGATCCCTTACACTTATATTTGTACAAATTAAACACTGGAGAATGCATCCATGACAGAACCAAGCCGGCTACAACAGCACCAGAACGCTGCAAGAACGAAGCCAGAATACAGGAACAGAGCTACAGTATATGAAGGTGCTCAGAACACTGTCAGAAGACCGCCAAGATGCTACCAGAACAAGGATTCTTAGCTCTATTCCCAGCGAGAGAAGACCATGTCTGGATGAGTCAAAAGAAAAAGGATCTCAGCAGAGGGGACATCAAGAGCACAGAAAGATGCTTCCAGACAACATCCAGGGCATCACCAAGTCCATACCTGCCAACTTGCAGAACAACCTCACCATGTGAGGAGGGGGCGGGGCCTTGAAAGGGGCGGGCCTCATGCTGCGAAGTACCTATGAGGCACTTTTAATCCCCACCTCGCCCCAAGCCCCCTCCTCTCAAACAAAAACAGCTTGCTGAGTCTGGTTCTTATGTCCTGGGGTGTTTTTACACCCCTTAATGGACATCCTGGGGTGTTTTCACACCCCTTGATGAACGTCAGCAGTTCAAAGTCTCAGAAAACGAGCGGGAAAACCACTATTTACAGTGGTTTTCCGTTCGTTTTCCCTGCCACCGTGTGATATCGGCTCCTCATTGGGAGACTGTTTAATGGAAACCAATATCATGTGTCACACGGTGACACCGTGTGAGTTATGATGGACGGAGCGGCTGAAACCTTTCAGACACTCACAGCCGCAGATCTGGGTTGAATCCATCATTGTTCTTCTGCTCACTTCACCACCCCAGTTCAGGCCCAGCCATATGCAAATCAGTCTTGACCCTGTTCCTCATGGGAACAGTCCAGCCCGAATTGCCAGGCCATGTCTTACCTTGACCGGAAACAAGCATCTTGGGACCGGTTTCAGGGTAACACCCCTCATCAGCAAGGCTAGCTTGAATCCAGTGGCAAAGTGAGCAAGGGACCCACGTCTGGGCATACCCTGCCAACTTAGGGCGAACATAGCAAACACAAGGAGATGATGGACTAGACGGAGCGCTGAAACTTTTCAGACACTCACCCCCAGTCACTATTAGATCTGGGTTGAATCCATCATTGTTCTTCTGCTCACTTCGCCACCTCAGTTCAGACCCAGCCATATGCAAATCAGTCTTGACCCTGTTCCTCATGGGAATAGTCCAATTGGAACTGCCAGGCCAGGTCTTCCCTGGACCGGACACAAACATCCTGGGACTGGTTTTGGGCTAACACCCCTCTTCAGCCAGGCTAGCTTGAATCCAGTGGCAAAGTGATCAAGGGACCCACGTCTGGGCATACCCTACCAACGTACGGCGAACAAAGCAAACACAAGGAGATGATGGACGGAGCACTGAATCTTTTCACGCTCACCCACAGTCGCAGATCTGGGTTGAATCCATCATCGTTCTTTAGCTCACGTCGCCACCCCAGTTCAGACCCAGCCATATGCTAATCAGTCTTGACCCTGTTCCTCTTGGGAACAGTCCAGCCCGAACTGCCAAGCCAGGTCTTCCCTGGACTGTAAACAAGCATCCTGGGACCGGTTTCAGGGTAACACCCCTCTTCAGCTAGGCTAGCTTGAATCCAGTGTCAAAGTGAGCAAGGGACCCACGTCTGGGCATACCCTGCCAACTTAGGGCGAACAAAGCAAACACAAGGAGATGATGGACGGAGCACTGAAACTTTTCAGACACTCACCCCCACTCACTATTAGATCTGGGTTGAATCCATCATCGTTCTTTAGCTCACTTCGCCACCCCAGTTCAGACCCAGCCATATGCAAATCAGTCTTGATCCTGTTCCTCATGGGAATAGTCCAGCTCGAACTGCCAGGCCATGTCTTCCCTGGACTGGAAACAAGCATCCTGGGACTGGTTTTGGGGTAACACCCCTCTTCAGCCTGGCTAGCTTGAATCCAGTGGCAAAGTAAGCAAGGGACCCACGTCTGGGCATACCCTGCCAACTTAGGGCTAGCCCATGTGCCGCCTTGCACTCCATGGTGGCGTCAAGCGCATCTCAGCATCATCTATGAGGAGACCCACGGTGTGCTCAAGGCCTTTCTGGAGAATGTGATCTGGGACGCCATCACCTAAACCGAGCATGCCAAGAGGTAGTCTGTCACCGCCATGGATGTGGTGTACACCATGAAGTTCCGGGGCGCACGTGCTACGGATTCGGCAACTTAATACTCTATTGTCTCCGAAAGCCAAGATACAGTTAGAACAGCTAGAACACAAGCAGAGCAAAATCAGGACACAGCATCGACACTTCTAGAACACAATAAGGGCACTATCAGAACACACCTAGACCAAATCAGGAAAAAGCCAGGACACCACCAGAACACCGGAAGTACAGGATTGAAATGTAGTCACAACACAGCCATGGTGTTACCGAAACACACACTAGTCAAAGACAGCCCAACAGTATTAGAACCCGTTACAAAAACAGCCAGAACACACCCACCACAGAGTAAAAACAGAGCCAGAAGAAACCTAAAGTATTTCGAACACAACCAGGACACTACCAGAAAACAGCTAGAGTACATAGAACACAGCCAAAGCAGGGAGATAACATAGACTGAACACAGCTAGAGTACATAGAACACAGCCAAAGCACAGAGAGAACATACACAGAAGATAGCCAGAGTACATTGAACACACCAAACCACAGAGAGAACATATACGGAACACACCTAGAATACATAGAACACAGCTAATACACGAAGAGAGCATAAACAGAACACAGATAGAGTACATAGAACACAGCCAAAGCACAGATATAACATAGACAGAACACAGCTAGGATACATAGAACACAGCCAAAGCACAGGGAGAACATACACAGAACACAGCTAGAGTAAGTAGAACACAGCCAAAGCACAAAGAGAATATACATAGAACACAGCCTGATTACATCGAACACAACAAACCACAGAGAGAGCATACAGAGAACACAGCTAGAGTACATAGAACAAAGACAAAGCACACAGAGAGAATACACAGAACATAGCCAAAGCATGGAGATAACATGGACAGAACACAGCTAGAGTACATATAACACAGCCAAAGCACAAAGAGAATATACATAGAACACAGCTAGAGTGCATACAACACAGCCAAAGACAGAGAGAAGACAGAGAGAACATACACAGAACACAGCTAGAGTACATAGAACACACCAAAAGCACAGAGAGAACATATACAGAACACAGCTAGAGTACATAGAACACAGCCAAAGCACGGAAAGAACATGCACAGAACACAGCTAGATTACATAGAGTACAGCCAAACCAAAGGGTACATATACAGGATGCAGCTAGAATACATCGAACACAGCCAAAGCACAGAGAGAACATACACAGAACACAGCTAGAGTACATAGAACACAGCCAAAGACAGAGAGAACATACACAGAACACAGCTAGAGTACATACAACACAGCCAAAGACAGAGAGAACATACACAGAACACAGCTAGAGTACATAGAACACACCAAAAGCACAGAGAGAACATATACAGAACACAGCTAGAGTACATAGAACACAGCCAAAGAATGGAAAGAACATGCACAGGACACAGCTAGAGTACATAGAACACAACAAACCACAGAGAGAGCATACATAGAACACAGCTAGAGTACATAGAACACAGCCAAAGCACAGAGAGAACATACACAGGACACAGCTAGAGTACATAGAACACAGCTAAAGCACAGAAAGAGCATACATAGAACACAGCTAGAGTACATAGAACACAGACAAAGCACAGAGAGAACATACACAGAACACAGCCAAAGCATGGAGATAACATGGACAGAACACAGCTAGAGTACATAGAACAAGCACAGAGAGAACATACACAGAACACAGCCAAAGCACGGAGAGATCATACCTAGAACACAGCTAGAGTACATAGAACACAGGTAATGTTCAAAGAGAACGCTGAAAGATATTCCAGGACAGGGCTCGCCACAGCCGGGCGAGGTAAGGCAAGGCACACAATGAGTGCAGAGCAGGTCTCTACTAAATGCAGCC
Organism: Calotriton arnoldi; assembly: GCA_963921515.1. Classification (NCBI taxonomy): domain Eukaryota; kingdom Metazoa; phylum Chordata; class Amphibia; order Caudata; family Salamandridae; genus Calotriton; species Calotriton arnoldi. The sequence goes on along the minus strand of CAWUFW010002387.1, from coordinate 459,189 downwards.
CTCTGCCTCCCTATACTAATACTATACACATATTTCCATATACCAAACCACCACTAATCATTTGGGTTCTGGAGCAACTTGCTGACAAGCGCCTCGCCTAGTCAGGAGTAGTAAGCGCTATATAAATACAAACACAATTACAATCCATCCAGAAGAGGTCACCAAGGGAATAGGCAGGTGACGTCTATGCAGCAGCATTTATTAAAGCCCTCAATTACTGCCAGTGTCTCCAAGGTTGAAGGGTGATGTCATCTGGCACAGAGACAGGAAGGCTATGGTTGGGTGGATGTCTCCTTGGAGCCAAGGGCCTGTGCGGCCTGGGAGAGGCGGGAGAAAGTCTACCGACTTTGGTAACTTGTGCACGCTTCAGCGGCTGGTGGGGGAACACCCAGGCCCACACATCCAGACAGCCTTGTTCCTGTGAGCTGGAGTCTGCCATAAATATATAGAAATAAGCCAGACCCTACCCAGTGTCCTCTGGGAGCAGTTCACGGAGGGAACCCACCCAGTGTAGAGTGACCGTCCACAGACATAGAAGTAGGACTAACTGCTGGCACCAACCAAGAATGCTGCAGGACTGTAATACAGCACAGACTGATATCGAAGAAGGACTACACCGCCGCATCCACAAACCTATCAAAAAAGATTGCAAATAAAAATGACTTAAAAGACTAGCATTTTTGTGAACTTATTTCCATTTAAAAACGTTTTGACTAGCCAAAGGAAGCGAACTGAAACTTCAGCTATTATCTAACATTACCCATTAGCAACGCATGCAATCTAGTTTTATTTGCATTCAGGGACTAATAGTTCTGCATTTATAAAGATAAAGTCATACTACAAGTACCGGAGAGCCAATGAAAAAACAGAATGGATATGCCCAATGAGTGTTTTTGGGAGGAGGACTGAAACTCAGTGGACAGATGCCCATAGGCACATCTTGCATCTTTGCGACTGAGGGACAAGGGCCAGGCAAGTAAAGGAAAGTATAACAAAATAAACTTCCTCTTCCTGCTCCTGTCTTCATGACCTGAGACTAGGGTGGCAAGGGCAGTGCCAGGTGAAGCCATGGGCCTGCAAGGGGTTGCAGCTGCCTCCCTTGGTTAAACCTATGCAAAGCTGTAAAACAAGCTTGACTCCTGTGTTCATTTAGGTAACTCTTTTATTAGTAGTAAAGTTCAGATGATGACATGTCTAGATTTCTAGATGCCCCACAAGGCGCTAGGTACCTCCCTCCAACCGATCTTCACATTCTCATGTACGCAGGAGGGCACCCCTAACATGCCGTATAGAACTCACATTCCGGGCTGGGCGGCAGCGGAGGGTAAAGGGCACAGAAGAAACAGACCTCAACCCCCTGACTAGTGGCCGTGTGGTTTCAACCCTCCACATGAGGAAAGGGGAGCTTCTGAGCGCAGAGGCAAGTGGTATGGAGCAAACTTCCAAATAAACCTCAAAAGGGAAATGTGTCGGACTCTCAAAGACTTCTGAAATAGTTTGATTTATATAGTGGCTGATTGAGACCTGACCTCTTGTTCCATCAGCCAACACCTTCAAACAGCTGACCTCCTCAAGTAAAACCCTGGAAAAGTGAGAAATCTGCAGGTGGGAAATTGTAATTGTAAATGTATTTATATAGCGCTTACTACCTCTGACGAGGCGTAGAAGTGCTTTTCGACGAGTAGCACGCAACTCCAGAACCCAAAAAGGATTAGTGGTGGATTAGTATGAGGAACTTTGAGTTAATTTGAGCGGTGGACATGAGAGGCTGTTAGCTGGAGTGAATAGAAGAGGGTAGAGTCTAGACAGTGTTATGTGGGAGATCCAGTGCTTTAAATGGGCCGGTACGGAATACCGGAACTTTTTTATTTTGAGAGGGAGAGTACCGGCCCGTCTCAAGAGTGATGTAATACTTTTAATTGGAGAGTACCAGCACTTCTCAGAAACAAGGAGGTACTCTGGTACAGAGTACCTGCACTTCTATTTTTCCATTTCAAGCACTGGGGAAATCATAGTAGTGAGATGAGGTTTGGGATGAGTGAAAGGAGAGATGGAGGAGGGAAGAGCCTCTAGAAAGGGATTAGGGAGATCATAGTAGTAAGATGAGGTTTGGGATGAGTGAAAGGAGAGATGGAGGAGGGAAGAGCCTCTAGAAAGGGATTAGGGAGATCATAGTAGTAAGATGAGGTTTGGGATGAGTGAAAGGAGAGATGGAGGAGGGAAGAGCCTCTAGAAAGGGATTAGGGAGATCATAGTAGTAAGATGAGGTTTGGGATGAGTGAAAGGAGAGATGGAGGAGGGAAGAGCCTCTAGAAAGGGATTAGGGAGATCATAGTAGTGAGATGAGGTTTGGGATGAGTGAAAGGAGAGATGGAGGAGGGAAGAGCCTCTAGAAAGGGATTAGGGAGATCATAGTAGTGAGATGAGGTTTGGGATGAGTGAAAGGAAAGATGGAGGAGGGAAGAGCCTCTAGAAAGGGATTAGGGAGATCATAGTAGTGAGATGAGGTTTGGGATGAGTGAAAGGAGAGATGGAGGAGGGAAGAGCCTCTAGAAAGGGATTAGGGAGATCATAGTAGTGAGATGAGGTTTGGGATGAGTGAAAGGAGAGATGGAGGAGGGAAGAGCCTCTAGAAAGGGATTAGGGAGATCATAGTAGTAAGATGAGGTTTGGGATGAGTGAAAGGAGAGATGGAGGAGGGAAGAGCCTCTAGATAGGGATTAGGGAGATCATAGTAGTAAGATGAGGTTTGGGATGAGTGAAAGGAGAGATGGAGGAGGGAAGAGCCTCTAGAAAGGGATTAGGGAGATCATAGTAGTAAAATGAGGTCTGGGATGAGTGAAAGGAGAGATGGAGGAGGGAAGAGCCTCTAGAAAGGGATTAGGGAGATCATAGCAGTAAAATGAGGTCTGGGATGAGTGAAAGGAGAGATGGAGGAGGGAAGAGCCTCTAGAAAGGGATTAGGGAGATCATAGTAGTGAGATGAGGTTTGGGATGAGTGAAAGGAGAGATGGAGGAGGGAAGAGCCTCTAGATAGGGATTAGGGAGATCATAGTAGTAAGATGAGGTTTGGGATGAGTGAAAGGAGAGATGGAGGAGGGAAGAGCCTCTAGAAAGGGATTAGGGAGATCATAGTAGTAAAATGAGGTCTGGGATGAGTGAAAGGAGAGATGGAGGAGGGAAGAGCCTCTAGAAAGGGATTAGGGAGATCATAGCAGTAAAATGAGGTCTGGGATGAGTGAAAGGAGAGATGGAGGAGGGAAGAGCCTCTAGAAAGGGATTAGGGAGATCATAGTAGTGAGATGAGGTTTGGGATGAGTGAAAGGAGAGATGGAGGAGGGAAGAGCCTCTAGAAAGGGATTAGGGAGATCATAGTAGTAAGATGAGGTTTGGGATGAGTGAAAGGAGAGATGGAGGAGGGAAGAGCCTCTAGAAAGGGATTAGGGAGATCATAGTAGTAAAATGAGGTCTGGGATGAGTGAAAGGAGAGATGGAGGAGGGAAGAGCCTCTAGAAAGGGATTAGGGAGATCATAGTAGTAAGATGAGGTCTGGGATGAGTGAAAGGAGAGATGGAGGAGGGAAGAGCCTCTAGAAAGGGATTAGGGAGATCATAGTAGCAAAATGAGGTTTGAGATGAGTGAAAGGAGAGATGGAGGAGGGAAGAGCCTCTAGAAAGGGATTAGGGAGATCATAGTAGCAAAATGAGGTTTGAGATGAGCCAAAAGAGGGAAGAATTTGTATCAACTATCACCCGTCAGCCACGTTGCCACCGAAACCAGGTGTACCCCCCCAGTCTCCTAAACACAGGTGAGGGCCTTGAGTGCGATCGTGGCCTCCAAACTCTTCCTTAGAACACAAGGGAATCAAGGGCCGGATGTATCAGTTTTACCCAATCTGCATCTATAGGAAAATGTGTTAGCACATGTGGGATCACAAAGGTTTTTGGGAGATACCCTAGTACTTAGAAAAGGGATGGGTATGTATGTATAAACACAAACAGAATTCCCTTTTCCTTTGTTCTAAAAAAGGACATCTAGATCCTATTCATTTCATTAGTCAAGGCCATACACAGAAATCACATAAACCAAAGCAATTTTTTCCAGGTTGCTAAATATTACAGTCATGTGCAAAAAAACATCTATAATGAAAATTCAAACATAAAAATGAATATTCGAAGGAATGTATTTTTAATTATCTTTTATTCAAATAGTTGTATAGTTTGTTATCAAATGTTTATGCAAAATAAATAAAACCATTTATATTTAAAAACATACATTCATCATTTAAAAAAAAGTACTATATGTACAATGAAAAGAACAACTGTCGACGCGGCGTTTCGGTGTAAAGGTGGATCATCACCTTCTTCAGGACAATAATTCAATGTTTAAAATCTAAACAAAATATAAAAACTTTATTAGATACGCAGAGGCTTAGTTTTAATATCCAAACATTCCTTCGTTACATCGTTCATGTATGTTTTTAAATATAAATGGTTTTATTTATTTTGCATAAACATTTGATAACAAACTAAACATGATTGTGCCTCCTATAGGCCTATTTCCCTGCTCAATGCGGAACCCAAGATTCTAGCTAAACTTCTCGCGAATCGGCTAATCAAAGTAATAAGCGGGCTGGTACACCCTGACCAGTCAGGCTTTATGCCCCACCGCAATACGGCACTTAACCTACGCAGGGTACATGGGGTGATGGGGAGGCGGGACACAATCCAGGAAGCGGCAGTCATAGTCTCGCTGGAGGCCACTATGGCATTTGACACCATCGAATGGCCATACCGGTTTGCAGTCCTAACAAAGATGGGATTCGGTCCTAGTTTCACTCAATGGGTACGACTCCTTAATTCGGAACCTCTAGCCCAGGTGGTGGTTAATAATAAAAAATCTGAAGTGTTTGCCCTGGGCCGCGGGACCCGTCAGGGGTGTCCGTTGTCCCCCCTCCTCTTTGCCCTGGCCTTGGAGCCACTTGCGGCCTGGATCCGTAAGGATCCGGTGATACGTGGGCTGAGATGGTCTGCTACGTGGGAGGATCGTATCTCCCTGTACGCAGACAACATCCTGTTGTTCCTCGCCTCTCCCAAAATGTCACTTAACCGCGTGCTAGACATTTTTGCAACCTTCGGCAGATACTCTGGGTACTCAATAAACTGGAGTAAATCTCTTATATTTGTTCTCAGTGGACCTCCACCCCCCCTCCCCCCACCCAAAAACTGTCCGATACCGATCACCACAGTCGGCTTCAAATACCTGGGTATTTTTGTCACCCCAGATCATAAGCTTAGATTCAAGCGTAACCTACTCTCACCCCTACAAAGGCTAAAGCGAGACATACTTAGCTGGTGGGCGCTCCCGCTGCTGGGAAGGGCAGCACTTTTCAAAATGATGTCGCTCCCACGCTTCCTTTATGCTCTTCAAAACTACCCGGACGTGATTCCTGCACAATATTTCAGCGAGATAGAGAGTCTGCAAAGGGACCTATTATGGAATGGACGACCCCGTATAGCACTCCACAAACTCACCCTGGGTTGGTACAATGGGGGGATAGGCCTTCCAGACCTTAAAAAATAATACTGGGCGGGGGCGTGGCCAACTGCATGGCCGGGTAGCCGCGTCTTCTGCGAGCTCCGCTGGCCCTGACATTTATCCTGTGATAATCCTGTTCCTCCCAGCCGTTACCCCCACATACCTGTGCTGGAGGTGACAGTGCAGGCGACGGTGATTCTGGTGAGCCGTCTGAGAGCTCCTCGGTGCCTGGCGGCGCGGCTTTGGTCGGCGCGACGATCGGCGCGTAGCCCATAAAATGGCGGCCGGACTGGCTCGATAAGGGCGCTGAGACCGGAGGAGGAGGTCTTCGCATCCGAGTGACTGGTGGTGCTGGGTGACTCTGCGCTGAGGTCCCGGGGGCGGATTTTGATGCTGGCGTTCCCCCGCCTGGGACCCCGGTGTGGTGGGAGACATCGACCCGCAAGTAGGAGCGCCCGCGGCGGCCGACAGCTGCCTGCAGGACACGCTGAGGCGGGGACTGGAGGACGACCGCACCCGCGGTGGTCGAGGCGACGAAGACCGCTAGGCCTGGCACTGCAGACGTGGCCTGCGGGCGGTATGGGGAGTTTTAATGAAGAGCTGCGGTGAGTAGCGCATTTCGTTGCCGCGCGCTGCCTGGAAGCGCTGGGGGACTGCTGCGTGGTGTGCTTCTCCGCTCCCCTGGCACGGCGGCGCGCCTGGAGGACGGAGACTTTCCCCTCATTGGTTGCCGTCTGGATTGCGGCGGAGCGGCAGAGACTTGTTGTAATTGGGGTGAAGGCTGCACTGTTTGGAGGCCCACGGGCTCACAGAGGACTTTGCGGGGAGGCCCCCCCCGGTGGAGTGTGGTCTTTGGTGTCTCCCGTTTCACCGCGAATATCCCGCGGGGGCCTGGATTTTTCAGTGATCTATGGTGCCCCTCCTCCTCTCCTTATATTTGGAGACGCATTGGCAAATAGAGGAGCCCACCCTGACCCCCGAGGCGAACAGCACAAATCAGGGGCCCAGAGAGGGAGAGAGCCCTGGTCGGTGAGGTTGTGGTCGCCGGTGTTCCACGCATTTGACGCTGCTGTGCTGTGGCGGCCTGGGTTTCCCCCTGAACACCACACTGGATTCTGTCATCTGGCCAGCTGGGTTGTTTGGGCGGTGGTTAGGGGACACTAGTGGACGTTCATCCCGGGGCGCCATCGCCAGTGCAGTATTGTAGTCTCGCTCTTATCCTGGATTGCTTGCAGAGCTGAACTTGGAAGGTGAGCGGGCTGGTGCGGATTGCATCGGCGGAATCCGGACTTCTCGGTATTGCGAGGCAGGGTCCCCGCCACTGCATTTCCACCTCTGGGAGCCTTGCGCGCTTCTCGATTGCACTGGTTCTCATCCTGGTCAGCCATGATGGCGAAAGATAAGGACTCTAAGGCGGCCCGGCAAGGGAAGATGGATCGTTACACGAAGGTCCTCCCTGCGCCCATTGGGGCGGAGGGAGCCCCGGCACCCCGCCCGGACACAGAGGAGATCCTGCATGCGATCCGTGCTTCTCGTGAGAGCCTGGAGGGCAAACTGGCCGAAGTACAGACGGAGGTCTCCTTTCTGCGACAGGACCTACGCAAGGTCTCTGAACGCATAACGGAGGTTGAGCAACGGGTCTCGGAGCTTGAGGACACCTCCCGGACCGCGAATAAGGAAGTACGGGATCTTCAGGTTGCAGTGAAGGATGTACTCTGGAGGGTCGACAATGCTGAAAATAGGGCCCGCCGCAACAACCTGCACTTTGTAGGCTTTCCGGAAAATGCGGAGCGTGCGGATCCGGGACAGTTTCTCCTGACTTTTCTTAAAGATGCCCTACCGGCGGTGCCGTTCTCCTCCTCTTTTGTCATAGAAAGGGCGCACAGGATGCCTGGGGCTAGGCCGCCACCCGGGGCCCCATCCCGACCGATGATAGCTCGATTCTTGAACTTTCAGGACAGGGACTTGATCCTCAGGGAACTGCGAAAAATGGGTGAAATCAAGTATGAAAACACAAGAGTGATGGTATTCCCGGATTACTCTCGTGATGTTCAGAAGCAACGGCGCACCTTTGACCCCATCAAAGTGAAACTTCGCGCCCTTGGGATCCAATACATGCTGTTATTTCCCGCCAAACTTAAAGTCATTTTCCAGGATACCACACACTTTTTTCAGACACCGGAGGATGCATGGACTTGGATTGAGGAACGGCCTCAGCTGCGGCGGGGGACACCTTCTCCTGCCGCTGTCTGCCAACACGCAGCCGAGTCATGGCTGGGAGAGGCCCAAGCCGCAAAGAAGAAGGAGAAAGATCAAGCGCCTGACATCGGTTGGGAGTACACCAGGGAGAACATTAAGGCCCAGACACCTGAAAGCCAACCAGTCGGACTCGGACGATGATACAGCCCTGGAATGTGCATCGAGGACATCCTTGAGATCTAGTGGCCATGGAGACTCGGACCAGTCGGAGAACTTTGAATCGCGGACGTCGGACGCCGCACACCCTCTTCTGGAGACTATTAAGCACCTGGAGGCCTCAGGCTTGGGCCCTGCGGATGGGGACCCTTGTTCATTGAAACATCCACGTAACGGTGGGGAGGAATGAAATACGGGGGCCAGACGCCCTCGCAGAGATGCTGTATTGCTCTTGAGACATTGAGGACACTTGAATCATCTGCTGTGAAGAAGGGAAGTATACAGCGGGTTGTGTGTGTTCTTCTTTTCCTTTTTTACAGTATTCTGTAGTTGAGTGGGTGAGGGTGGGGGGGGGGGCTACAGACCTCTGGGTGGTTTTCCCGCACCAGTGTTGTCCTGTTGACAAATCTAGGGGTGGTGGGGATGCCTGCAGAGTGTGGGGTGGGGGGTATGATGGGTGTTGTTCGTCATTTGGGATTTCATGTTTGGGGCAAGTGGGGGGTTTGTTTAGATTTGGGTATTTCTGCACACAGTAACGTAGTAGTGAGGTGGCAAAACAAAGTGGTAACATGCATCATGTCATTGCAAAATAGACGGCAGTGGGGAGGGGGGAAAGGACCCGTGGGTGAGTTAGATACAATGCACCATCATGATGGCTACATCTAACACAGGAATGTACTCGATCCTCTCTTGGAATGTGAATGGGATGGGATGGGAAGCAAGGTTAAGAGGGGACTGGTGGCCGCATACTTTAAAAGGTTGAAACCCGATGTCATTCTTCTACAAGAGACCCACCTGAAAGGCACTCAATGTGGGTTCCTGGGCAGAGGTGCTTATAGAACCATGGCACACGCTGGATTCTCCACAGGGGCGAGGGGCGTTGCAATACTCATCAGGAAAAACCCGCCCTTTAGAGTAGAACGCACTTGGACAGATCCTGGCAGCACATTTGTAGCGATCAAAGTGGTATGGAATAGAAGACATATTACTTTTATTAGTGTATATGCACCACCCAAGCTCCAGAGGCAAATGATGGACAAACTCGCAGCAATTCTGTTGGAGGCGGGGTCAGATACACATATTATAGGGGGAGACTTTAATGATGTAATGGACCCTAGGAGTGACCGCACGACTGTTCCAACGGGGAATCCCAAAGAGACACCGCTTAAGCGGTTTGTGGATACACTAGCACTAGAAGACATGTGGCGTAGACAGCAACCTCAGGCCAGAGCCTATTCCTTTTACTCTGGGGCGCACAAAGCCTTTTCCAGGATAGATTACATATTCGCTCCAGCAGGGGAAATTGGGGAGGTACATAAGGTAGAATATCTGGCGAGGGGCCTTTCAGATCACTCACCTTTGTGGCGAACAGTGGGTACCCGTACACGTCGACCGAATGGGGAATGGAAACTGAATCCGTGGGTACTCAAGGACCCACAAGTTGCTAAGGAATTGCGGGTGGATACAGAGTTGTACTTTAGCGAGAATGTGGGGTCGGTGGATTCTGCCATTACACTGTGGGAGGCTTACAAGCCGGTGTTAAGAGATAGGGCACAAAACATTATAGCACACAAAAAAAGAATGGAAGAAGAGGCGATCACAGGGTTGAAAACCCAACTGCTGCAGCTGGAGTCGCGGGCGAGCGTGGGTGGGGACCCCTCCATGTTACGCAGTCTGCATCTTCTCAGACAGGAATACCTTTCGCTGGCCAAAAAAGACGCACAAAATGCGATACAAGCCATGCATCGGCGCCTATATGACGTAGGTGACAAGACTGGCAGGTTATTGGCATGGCTTAGTAAGAAGGAGCAAGACAATAGATGGGTTTCCCAGATACAAGCAGAGGATGGTCAGACTCGTCTGACCCCTATCGCAATAGCCAACGCCTTTGCGGACTACTATGGGGCCTTTTACACGCAGCGTAGTCTGGCCGAGATGCCCCACATACAAGAGTATCTTCAAGGGATACGGCTCCCTAACTTGACAAATGAGGAATCCAAGACATTGGATAATAAAATCACGAAGGAAGAAATCGCGTTAGCGATTGGCCAAATGAAAACTGGGAAGGCACCGGGTCCTAATGGGCTACCTTCAGAATTCTTTAAGCAACATGCGACGCTTTTTGGCCCACACCTCCTCCAACTATATTTGGAGGCACACATGACAGGAAGCCTACCTAGAGACTTGCGTACGGCCACGATTGTAGTGCTTCCAAAAGAGGGCAGACCACCGCAGGAGTGTAGCTCATATCGCCCTATTTCCCTCATAAACATGGAGACCAAGATATTAGCTAGAATATTAGCAAATAGGCTCGCTGTGGTAGTTAAGGGTCTCATTCATAGGGACCAGTCGGGTTTCATGCCCAAGAGGTCGACAAGAGTTAACCTGCGAAGGCTACATAATTGGTTAGAGGTGGTTCGCGACCGGGAAGATCCACACCTGGTCCTCTCCCTTGATGCTGAAAAAGCATTTGCCACTGTCCACTGGCCCTTTCTTATGTCTGTTATGGAGAAGTTTGGGTTCGGCCCGGTATTCAGGCGATGGGTAGCTGTACTTTATGAGAAACCTGTGGCCAGGGTTAGAGTAAATGGAGTACTGTCACGGAAATTCCCAATAGGCAGAGGCACTCGACAGGGCTGCCTGCTATCACCCTTGCTTTTTGCTCTGGTGTTGGAGCCACTCGCCTGCGTGATCCGACTGCACCCGGACTTCACGGGATTTAAAAGTGGAGAAGAAGCAGAGACTGACGAACGCATATCTTTATATGCGGACGATATATTATTGTATGTCACGAACCCGGAGACGACACTCTCCGCAATAATGGGCTGCTGTGAGACATATGGTATGCATGCGGGATACAAAATTAACTGGGGGAAGTCCTACCTGTATCCAGTAGGTGAGGGCGGCGGCCATGTCGTCTGCCCCAGCCAACTTCAGATAGCGCAGGAAGGCATAAAATACCTAGGGATATATGTCACAACAAACACGACAATGGCGTTGGACCGTAATCTTCACAGGGTGCTTAGGGATTTTCGAGCGGATGTTGAAAGGTGGAAGACTCTGCCACTAACGTTGCTTGGCAGGGCAGCGCTATATAAGATGATAGTGCTCCCCAAATTTCTGTATGTGTTGCAAAATACCTACTAACTCATACCGGTTGAGGTGTTTAACAAAATTGACGATCTGCTCCGTACGTTTCTCTGGGGCGGGAAGTCGCCGAGGATAGCGCTGGCGACATTGCAACGCAATCAGTACAATGGTGGTATATCCCTGCCTGACCTTAGGGCATATTACTGGGCGGCACATTTAGTTGTTGTGAACTAATGGCAACATGTAGAGAGGGATCACCCCACTTACGTGCTTGAACGTACTCAGTTTACCAAGCGCCCATACACACACTATCTATATGGGGGTAGAGGAGCTGCCCAACTCCTGACTGCGACACGGATTGTAATAACGGCCTGGAAGCAGGCTGAGAGACAAATGAAATGGGATGGTCGAGTCACTAAGGAAACCCCGCTCTGGGTAGGTAACCGGCTCCAGGAAATCGCAAAATTACGAGGTTTCCAGCACTGGGACTTACTAGGTATATCGCAACTTAAAGACATATTACACCGTAAAGACCTGGTTACGTTTTCACATCTTCAGGTCGAATACAATATGAACAAGTCTCAATTCTACAAATACATACAGCTGGCCCATGCGTGGAGAGCGCAACATGTAGACACCACTGACATTCCCGAATATGCACCACTGGAGGGGCGACTCCTGATGGGGGAGCTCGTAGAGAAGGCTGTTTCCTGGACATATAGGACGCTCATTAATAACAAGCCAGACACTCTGCAAAAACTGCGGGCAAAATGGGAGTCAGAGTTGGGTGAGATGGAGGACCTGGACTGGGAAATGGCATTGATGCAGCCCCGAGAGGTGGCCATCAGATCCAGGCTCCGGCTGATTCAATTTAAATTTCTGCACAGAGCGTACTATGACAGGGCACGTCTGCACCGCATAGGGAGGGCAGAAGCACCAGATTGTCTGCGCTGTAGGGCGTCGGCAGGTACATTCTTTCACACAGTGTGGGACTGCTCTCAGATTCAGAGGTATTGGAACACCCTGTTAGAAGAGCTGGGACTTGTTCTGGGTGAGATGATTCCACTTAATCCTCAGTTTGTTCTGCTGGGAATATCTACTGAGATTGATCTCCCTAAACCAAAGTTAACTTTACTTCAATTGGGATTGGTGGTGGCAAAACGCGACTTGGCCAAGGCATGGGGGGGCAGCGGTGATTCCATCTCTGACAGAATGGAAAAAAAGCATAGATATGTATATGTTGGGGGAAAAAACGACATATGAAGTACGGGTTTGCTTCAAAAAGTTTTGGAAAATATGGAAGCCATGGCTCGCACACTATGGGCTTTCACTCTCTGACTCACCATGATCCCCTATGGGGGGTGCACGGGTTGTACCACCGAAAGGGGCCTATAGTAATGTATGAGAATATGATGCAATTATTTGATTGTCGACCACTGTCATTCGTGTATTGTGCTGCTGCTACATTGAATATGTTACTACGTTTCGCTGTCCAACGATGTCTTTGTAATGTAATTAAGAAAATGTTAATAAACATATTAAAAAAAAAAAATACTACTGGGCCGCCCACCTCGCAGCTATTAATCATGGCACTTACTGTCGCCCGGATGACCCGGGATTCACTATGGATAGATGGCTGTTGTCTGGAGGAAACTACAATAGGGCGCTCCACTCGAAAACCCAACGATCCCCCCTGGCGGGGCCCACCAAACACTCGGTCCAAACTTGGATCGCGGTGAACAGAAGCCTGGGGTGGGAGCGTAAACTGACGTTGGCAACCCCCCTGTGGGATACCGAGACACTGGGTAATCTGTGGACCACAAAAGGGTTCGACAAATGGGATCTTATCGGGATCTCCAGGATTGGGAACCTGTGGGCAAATGGCGAGGTGATAACGTTCGCCACCCTTCAGCAGAAGCACGACCTAGCCAATTCAGAATACTTTAGATATCTGCAGATACGACATGCTTTACAAACACAGCTACCAAAAGGGTCTTCCCCTCCAGAGTCCTCACCCCTCGAGGATAGACTGCTAGATGGCTACTTGCCCACAAAAGCTGTGTCACTGACTTATAAGAAATTGCTCAACAATACTGCAGACCCCCTCCAGCAACTACGTGGGAGGTGGGAGGGTGATGGCCTAGAACTGGACGATGAGGAGTGGCAGGAAGCAGTCGCCTCCCCACGAGAGGTAGCTATCTCGGCTAGACTGAGACTTGTACAGCTCAAGATATTGCATAGAATTTACATCACCGGACCTGGTCTGGTCCGTATGGGGAACACGGAGACGGGGGAGTGTAGACGGGGGTGTGGACAGGAAGGAACCTTCATGCACATTTTGTGGGAATGTGACCACATTCAACGGTATTGGCGCAAAATCCACAATATCCTGAGTGAGGTACTCATGCACACTATCCGTCCCGAAGCGAAGAGATGTCTTCTAAATGTATGGGAGCCGACGGACCTGAATAGGAAAAGCAAGCTCTGGGTCACCTTAGGCCTCATGATAGCGAAGAGAAATATTGCACAACAGTGGGGGGCCACACATCCACCCAGGGCGGCGGCGTGTAGGGCGGACATGGACTGGTGTATGTTCAGGGAGAAAACAGTGTATGTGGCACGGGGATGCCCCCAAAAATGGTCCTCGGTTTGGGGCAAATGGAATGATTACCGAGGCAATATCTATAGCCCCCCCAGTGCCCCACTTCATGATGATCCACCAACACCGTAAGAGACGTACTCCCAAATGTGTAGTCTTTGTATATATGTATCTTTTGTAATTATTCCTGTGTGCAACTCCTCTCTGCTGAATAGCTGATATACTGATTCAACGTGTTTAATAAAAATAATTTTTTTAAAAAGAAGAAGACCTTTGCAATGTTTGGGTGCCCAGAGGAGATCAAGAGCGACAACGGGCCTCCGTTCCAAGGGAACGAATTCCACGACTTCATGCGGCAACACGGTGTACAACATCGCTGCATCACCCCACAATGGCCACAAGCCAGCGGGGAGGTTGAGAGGTTCATGAGAACCCTCAACAAAGCCTTGCGGATCGCCGTAGCGGAGAATGCAGACCCTGAGCGACACCTACAACTATTCCTCCGGGAGTACAGAAGCACCCCCCACAGCACCACCCGCTGCACACCGTGGGCGCTAATGTTCAATGGGGTCCGCCGCGACACCCTCCCTGTCTGCCCAGGGTGGACCCCGCCTCCATACCGTGAGGAAGACATCCTCGAGCGGAGAGAGAAGAAAAACCTTGCCGCCAGCCGGACCCAGAGGGCAGCTCCCAAGGAAGTACGAAGAGGAGACACCGTGATAATGAAAGACAGGAGGCCAGGAGTAAAATTCCGAACCAGGTATGAACCGGGCCACTGGACGGTGGTCGGTGTAAAAGGGACCATGGTAACTGTAGCGAAGGGAGGAGAGAAAGTAACCTGGAACATCTCCTGGTTTAAAAGGGTGCCTGAACCTTCCCCCACTATGGAAGCCGACAGTATCCACGACGCCGGCGAAAATGACGGAACAGAGCAAGAAGAACCCCTTGTGAGTGCCGTGCTGCCAACAACCCCTGCGGCACACAGTGAAGTGTACCAGGAGCCCGAACCACCGACCCCTGAGACTTGTGAGGCAATGATGACAACCCCTGAGCAACCAGAATCCCGCTTTGCCGCTCAGGGTGGTCACCCCAGGTACAGACTGAGGGAGAACCCCAGACCAAGCTCCCGCCCGAAAGCCTGTGCATGCCAAGTAGGGGGACGGCGGGCTCCCAGCAAAAGAAAAAGAGACTAAGTTGGGATGGGATGTAATGAGTGAGCGGTCTAGCGGATTATCCCGGCCGTGGCCGGATATGTCGCACCCACGCGCTCCCGCCGACGGGCGGGGCGCGCATGAATAAAAGGAAGGGGCGTGCCCGCTCGGGGGCAGTCAGCACCCAGAATATATACCGGTGTGGTCTTAATTTGTTTGCTTGCGCGCACACCAATTAGCGCGCCCAGTGCAGGGGGTGATAAAGGCTACACTTACCACCAGTGCAACGTATATGCCTTTCCCATTCATACCTTTACAACGTTAATTTGTTGTAAAGGCGTGCGTGGTAAAGGCATCTGCGTTGTAAAAAAATGTGTGATAATGGCTATGCGTGGTAACAATGCATGTGTTGTAACGCATGTGTGGTAAAGGTACTGCATGGTTACAGCCGCGTTGTAATGGCTGTTTCCCTTATGAGCCAAATACCAAAGGACAGCTTGCTTTAGGTCAATTAGGGTATTTTCATGCTGCAAATTATTAATCATCAATTAGACTTCTGGCAAGTGCTTTTGCCGTTTCATTCTTGCTTCCATTTCAGTTGAAAGGCAATGGCCAACACGTTTCGTGTCCAGTACAATTTCGTGTGCGGCTTCATCAGGGCCAAACTGTTACTTTGCAACCCGATATGTTTACATATATGACATAATCTGGAGGTCGATACAGCACAAAAATACAGACCAAAAAAGGTATTTATGTCCATTTTTTTGCACTGCACCAAGTTTGGACTGATTGTTAATTGTAGCCCATCTACGTTCGTGTAGTATGGCGACACCAGCCAGAAGTCGGTGCTAACCACAATCGCAAAACATGCAAACATATAGTGATAACACAGGGAAAGCAGGCGTTAAAACTGTTAGTTCATTAATGTGCCCTTTTCCCCCTAAAACTGAAAATTGGGAGCAAAACTCAACGTGAACCAAGCGGAAATAAACTGTGCGCCAAGTAGTTTTCATGCCCGGATTTACATCTAGCCTTTAAATGGGTCTTATCCTCTATTTCACATTTATATAACTCAAACTTGTTTTCACGTATAGCTATTTATCACAGCTGTTTTTGTAACCTGCCACAAAGGCAAGAGAATAGCGTACATGTGACGGGAGATGGTGTAACAACAAAGGGTGCAGTAACCCAGCTATGAGCAGTACCAGAACCTCTGCAAACTTTTAAATGTTCAGGATTGGCCTGCTCCACCCTGACAGGAAGTATGAAATTTCGAGCTCAGTTAGTTCCCCAGATGGTGGACATGCCCTAGCTGGAGGTCTTAGGTAGACAAGCACCCCTAAGTGTTAGGGTCACCTCTGCCCTTCCAAACAAGACATCTGACTTGACTGATGCCCCTTCAGGACCTCGCCTTCCCCTGCTCCAACCCCCTAAAAGTTTAAAACACAGTTGCAATTACCAGTGTTTCCTGTGTAAACAGGAAGACAGGCATCTGCTTTCATGAGAAGAAACACGCGACTTGTATGACAGTCTAGAACCCAAAGATCATGGACAGATTCTAGAATGCATTAGAAGAGCTAAGAGAGACAGCCCCTGTATATTGATGTATTTTGTAATGTAGTTGTGTTTTGTTGATCCCAACAGCAGGTCTATTCGGGTACTGGGGCGCTGTACGCTAGATCTGTCTCTAACAGCAACACATGTTAATCATTCGACTCCATAACCCTGAAGTCAAACCTCAGCGACAGACTCTAGAAGAGGGTACAGAAAGAGCTGGAATCCAAGGCCAAAGAGCAAACTCAAGAACTTATAAACCAATGTCTAGAACCCAAAGTTCTGAGATGGCTTTAGAATGGTTTTCAAGATACGTTTATACATAAACGCAGGAGAAGGACCGAGGATGTGTTGCATGAAGCGCTAGAGTCTAATACACTGCGACATGCTCTAGAACATGTTCTTCTAAGAGCTACAGCTCAAAACTCAGCAAATCTCTAAAGTGCTGTAAGACAGTCTGGAACCCAGCGTTCATTAGCACTTGCACAGCGCACAGGCTACCATTAGACACGTCTAGCACCTTGAAAGCGCTACATGAACAGCTGACCTATAGAGCTACCTTCCAATATGTTGTGCAAAGAGTGAAAATAGAAAGCACCAACAGTCTGTAGAACATTGTGTTTGAACATCTAGAACTCAGAGCATAAGAATGGTTCTAGGACACATTGTCCAAAGTGCTAGAACCGGCCCCGGGAAGAGTCTATTGCAATTCGTAGGAAGAAATGCTCCAGAGCCCAAGAGGAGGCCCTGCAATGTGTTGCACCATTAACTAGAACCCAGCGGTTAGACACAGGTGGTAGAACGCATTGGATGAAGAATAGAACGGCTATGCTTGATAGGAAGTTATGGAAAGTGTTATTCAAAGATGTAGTGCCACAGTCTAAGAAGAAGGCGCTATGGAAATTCGTGCTAAGAGCTGCAGCAGAACCACACGGCACTATCTATAAAGTGCTGTGCAAACCGGTGGAATCCGTAGCGTTGGTGCAAATTCTAAGTCGTGTAAGACACAGAGCAGGAACTTATAACTATGGTGCAGACTCTATAGTGTGCTTTACAGAGAGGTGAAACTGACATCTCTGGAGCGCCGTCTAGAACGCCATACAAGCCACCGGAACCCAGAGAGCTGGAGGTGAATCTAGAACGTGCTGGACTGACAGCGGGATTCACAGCTCCGGCCCAGACTGCAGAGTCAGCTGGACCCCCCATCTGGCACCCGGAGCTCCGGGTCAGACGGGTTCACCCTCAACATCTGGTGCCCAGAGCCCTGGAGCCATCTTCACAGGCAGGCACTTTCACAAGAACATCAGAGCCTTGGCATGAGGGGCACCCATCGCCCAGCCCCCGGGGGTTCTTACAGCCGCCTGCCTGCACCCGGCTCCCCTGTCTCCTTGAAGGGGTTTGCTGTGGCTTTAGATCACCAGGCGCTACTCTAGCTTCTGAGGGTGAAATTACACCCCAGCACGTCTCCTTCCACCGCGCGCGCATCATCTTTTCATATTCACAATCACTTTGTCAGTTCATTAAAAATGAATAGCCGCCGCATCCTGCCTTAGCTGGGAAGGCTAAGGATGTGTGATTCTCACTGTGCTCCTGGGCGGACCTGCCAGGTCTCCTTTTAAGGCTTAAGCGGGCAGTAGCACCATGTTGTTTGTGGGCTTCCGGGAGCTAGATTCCACGTATGGAATCTAGAAATGCTGAGTGCAGTTTTCTGTTCCATCATGCACCACTGCAGGCAAACTATTTTATTATAGAGATCTCTAGAATAGTGGGTCCTTGGACTAACAAGCCGCATCACACATCCTTCCCTCCTCACTTCCTGACCTTTGCAAGACAGGACTGCCATTGGATAGCTGCGATGCATGCCAAGGTGCCTACTGCGTGGCGCACTGATGCTGCCAATACAGATGTACTCCAGGAGCCGCACACACCTCGGGCAGCCTGGGCAGGGAGGGAAGGCCCCTGGAGAGCCTGGGTAGGGAGGGAGGGCCCCCGGGCAGCCTGGGTAGGGAGGGAAGGGACGGCCCCTGGAGAGCCTGGGTAGGGAGGGAGGGCCCCCGGGCAGCCTGGGTAGGGAGGGAGGGCCCCTGGGCAGCCTGGGTAGGGAGGGAAGGGACGGCCCCTGGAGAGCCTGGGTAGGGAGGGAGGGCCCCCGGGCAGCCTGGGTAGGGAGGGAGGGCCCCTGGGCAGCCTGGGTAGGGAGGGAAGGCCCCTGGAGAGCCTGGGTAGGGAGGGAGGGCTCCGCTGGGCACCACGTGGCAGAGGGTGGCAACAAAACGAAAAACAGAAGATGCCCCATTCTCTAACTGACATTTTAAGGAGTTTGTACATCAATGCATTTTCATTTTCTGTGTGTACATCCTTTCACTGTAGAAAACATACGAAGTTATTGTTTTCCTAAGATTCGTTTCAGTTTTAATCTTCTTTCCTGAAACTAGCTAGATATTGCCCGTCAGTTACAAACGGCAGCCTAGTTTACTAAAAAGGACGTCCGAAGTTAAAGGCCTCTTCCCATGTTTTTCACAATCACAAAGAAAGGTGTTCATTATTAGGAAAGGGGGGCACAATATTTTCAACCAATCAGAAGCGCAACGCAAGAGTGTCCTCCATCAGCCAATCACAGGACACGACAAACAAGACAGATAAAGTGTGAGTCAGTATATGTATGTTTAACACAACATCAAAAGTCTCACACACAGTCCCAATAAATAGGGAAGGGGCAACAGGGAAAAGCCCTGCTGAGTAGGTGGGCGTGCCTCTCTGTGTGCCTACAGGTATGTGAAGAGAGGTACGTTTGTGGCAGGCGTGCCTCTCTGAATGGGGGTTTCTTAAACACCTGAGCTCTCGTGCACCTCTGATGCCTGCACCTCCAGGCAGGAGGCCCTCATCCTCTACAGGTCCTTGGTCGCCACTGCTATGCCTCTACTCACACAGAGAAGGCCTGGCATCTGGTGTGTTAGCTGGTGGGTTTCTCTGGGTGGGCTGTAGCAACAGGCAGGGCAAAGCTGACCCCAAGCTGAATCTCCGTAAGCTCTTTGGCAAGCAGGGGGTGTTGCTATGCCACTACTGGTCACCTAGATTATACATACATCCAGGTCAATGATCACCCGAAGACAGAGACAGCCCACTACATGCTCATGTGATGTTTGAGTAATCTAGCTTTATGGTCACCTGAACATAGGGTACCCGCTCGTTGGTATCCTGAAGATAAATCTATCAGCAGGGAATCTGCTCTATGGTCACCTGGAGATAGATTTACCCAGCTCTATGGTCACCCGTAGATGGAGATACATAACTCTGAGGTCAATTGGAAATAGATACACCCACCTCTATGGTTACTTGAAGATAGAGGTACACAGTGTGATCGGTGACCTCAAGACAGACACCAAGCTACACGGTCACATGATGACTGATAAACCCAGCTGTATGGTCACCTGAAGATAGGCCCCCAGCTCACTCCGAACTCTTTAGTCACCATAAGATTGAACTTCACAACCCTAAAGCCCCTTGGAGACAGATGCCTTCGGCTTTATGGTCACCTAGAGATGGATAAACTCAGCTCTATGGTCACCTGGAAATAGATACACTCAGCTCTCTGGTCAACTGAAGATAGAGCAACATAACTCTAATGTCAACTAGAGATAGATTTACCCAGCTTTTCAGTTATGGACATACAGCTTCACGGTCACTTGAAGATAGAGACACTTTGCTCTAAGGTCACCTGGAGATTCATACACCTGGCTCTATGATCACTTGGAGATAGATACACCGATCTCTATGGTCATCTGACAATAGATAGACCCAACCCTATGGTCCCTTGGAGATAGATACACAGCTCTATGCTCACCTGGAGATACATGCGCCCAGCTCTATGCTCACCTGAGGGGGGGGGGGGGAGGGAGAGAGAGAGAGAGAGAGAGAGAGAGAGAGAGAGAGAGAGAGAGAGAGAGAGAGAGAGAGAGAGAGAGAGAGAGAGTGAGAGATCCAGCTCCATGGTCACTTTGAGGTTGATACACAGCTCTATGGTCACCTGGAGATAGATACACAGCTCTATGGTCACCTCGCGATACATGCACCTAACTCTATGCTCACCTGAGGGAAGATAGAGAGAGACCCAGCTCTATGGTCCCTTGGAGATAGACACACCAATCTCTATGGTCACTTGACGATAGATAGACCCAGCCCTATGGTCCCATGGAGATAGATACACAGCTCTATGATCATCTGGAGATACATGCACCTAACTCTATGCTCACCTGAGTGAAGAGAGAGAGAGATACCCAGCTCCATGGTCCCTTGGAGATAGACACACTAATCTCTATGGTCACTTGACGATAGATAGACCCAGCCCGATGGTCCCTTGGAGATAGATACACAGCTCTATGATCACCTGGAGATACATGTGCCTAGCTCTATGCTCACCTGAGTGAAGAGAGAGAGAGAGAGAGAGATACCCAGCTCCATGGTCCCTTGGAGATAGATACACAGCTCTATGGTCACCCGGAGATACACACACATAGCTCTACAATCACCTGAACAGTGAGAGTCACAGCTCTATGGTCACTTGAAGATTGGTTCATCCAGCTCTATGGACATCTGGAAAGACGTACACCTGGCCCCACAGTCACCTGAAGAGAGAGAGGGCTCATGGGTCGCCTTCAGATAGACACCACAGCTGTAAGGTCCCTTGAAAACAGAGACACCCAGCTCTTTCGACAATGTGAGATAGAGACACACAGCCCTAAGGTCACCCGAGGCAACCATAGAAGGTGCGTCCTCTGACTGCTCCTGCCCTACGGTCACTTCAGATGCCAAGCCTGTCACTGAAACTCTCCGTTTCCCTGATGGCTCGTTTGCCCCGCACTATCCGGGCCTGGTTCAGGCCCCAGGACAGGTTGATGGGCCGGGGATCACACGCCCTCGATGGTGGGCCGGGGATCACACGCCCTCGATGGTGGGACATGGGAGGGGTGGGAGAAGCGGGTGGGTCTTTCCAGTGAAGAAATGTTTGTGTGCTGAACTGTGCGCTGGAAATGTTTAGTAAAAATGTTTAAACAGGCCTGTGCAGCTGCGGTATTTTGGATGAATAGCGCCTTCTTCTGAGCCTGGCAGCCGCTCTGCTCTCGAGCTTGGCTTGCTCACTAATGGACGATCAGGGCAGAACGTCCTATCTTTTATCTTGTTTCTGAAATCCATTAACAGTAATTATGGAGCGCGCCCTGCGCTCCGGCACGCGCATTCAGCGCGCCCTTCCAGAAACATCTACCCAGATTATAGTGTGCATATCTGTGGGGGGGAGGGGTGCGTGGCTGTCAGGACCAGGGGGCTGCTGGCATCTGTGTAGCTCACAGACTGCCTGAGCAGGGCATCTTTGGTACTCTCTAGACTGGACTACTGTAATTCTCTCCTTGCAGGCCTCCCCAAAACCCACCTATCGCCTCTAAAATCCATCCTCCATTCAGCGGTGCGTTTCGTCTATGGCGCCAAAAGAAACTACCATATTACACCCATATTGATTTCTCTTCGCTGGCTTCCCATTGAAGCTAGGTCCTTATATAAGACTGCTTGCATCACCCATAAAGCCATACACACTTCCGCCCCTCGCCACCTGGCCAACAAATTCAAAATATCAGGCGGCCCCAGGCCTTCATGCAATGCTGAAAATCTTCTGCTCGAACCGCCAACCTTCAAAAGGGTAAGACTTCTGGCACAATCCATTCAGGTAATGAGACTAGAATTTGGAACTCGCTATCTCCAAACTTTCGCACCACAGCCTCTTTCCGGATTTTCAAAACTGATCTTAAAACTCTTCTCTTCCAAAGACACTTCAATCAATTACTCTCCTCGCCAAGCACCCCACCAGGCAAATGCCCCCTCATCCCAGGTCATGTACCTGATTGTTCATGACACTCGCGAGAGCTGCTACGACCCTCTGTCTCAATTTTGTAAATATGTATTATATATTTGTGCAACCCCAATCGCTCCGCCTTTTCCGAATATGTAATCTTGAGTGAATTTGTAACCTATTAATCTATAACTTTCTTCACGAGTAACTGCCAGCGCCAGGAACCCTGGATCTACGACCCCCCTCCGCTACAACTCTGCCGCTCTCCTCGCACTCAACCCCGGAAGGAACAACAACTGCCAGAGATCGACGCCGAACACCACCCACGGCCAGTTCTCCTGCCTACACTGCCGACAATCCTTCACCATCGACAGCACCCCCACTACCGCTGAACCCACGCCGGACACCCGTACCACTGAAGCCCGGACGTGTATCCTCCTCAACGTGCGCTCCTTACACAGACCCGCCGTAGAGATCTGGGACCTGCTCGACACACTCTCGCCAGACGTCGCCTTCTTCACAGAAACATGGACCAACGCCACCTCCGCCCCCGACATCGCCACCACCATCCCTGACGGATACAAGATCCAAAGAAAGGACCGCCCCCATCGCCCAGGACTCGCCATCGCACACAAGAGCTCCCTCTGACTCTCCACCTCCAGCACGGTCGACTGCCTCTCCAACACAGAGCACCTCCACTTCCAGATACATACCAGCCCCAGAACCACGCTGCGCGGGACCCTCGTCTACAGACCCCCGGACCTCGCGCCTCCTCCGCCACCACCATTGCCGACCTCGTCGCACCCTCCGCCATCGCCTCCACGGACTACATACTCATCGGAGACCTGAACTTCCACCTCGACAACCACAGCGACCCCGACTCCACCACCCTCCTTGACAACCTCGCCAACCTCGGACTGAAGCAGCTCGTCACCACCCCCACTCACAGAGCCGGACACACCCTCGACCCCATCTTCGCAGGAGGGACGAACATCCACTTCAGCCACACCACGCAGCCCCTCTGGACAGACCATCACTGCGTACACTTCACCTTCAACACCACCACCGCACCCAAACCTGCCCCGCGCCCACCACGAAGGAACTGGAGCAAAATCACAGAGGAACACCTCAACACCACCCTCCTCCACGACCCCCCCTCCACCACGACTGACGCCAACTCCGCAGCCAAAGAACTACACCGCTGGATCGCTGGCTGCGCTGACAAGCTCGCACCCCTCCGCCACCCCATCAAACAACGCCCCCTGAAGGCCGCCTGGTTCACCACCGACCTCCAAGACGACAGGCGCTCCTGCAGACGCCTCCAGAAACTCTGGCTGAACAGGAAAACCACCGAAGACCAGAGCAACAACAGGAACGCCATGGATGAATACCACCAGCGAATAAGAGCCACCAAGCAGACCTTTATCAAGAACAAAATCCACACCAACGCAAGTAACGCAAAAGAACTCTTCAACGTCATACAACAGTTCACCAAACCCCCCAGCGAAGCCACGGACGTCACACCATCTCAGGACCTCTGCAACAAGCTCAGCTCCTACTTCCACCTGAAAATCAAGGCCCTCTACGACAACTTCAGCGAACAGACTCCGGACACCACCCCCCTCTCCACCACCGACAACCAGCCGACCATCACCACTTGGAAACCTGCCACCACTTAAGACACCGCCACGACCATGAAGAACACCCACTCAGGAGCCCCCACGGACCCCTGCCCACCGCACATCTACCATAGAGCCGCCGCCACCATAGCACCCGAACTAGGCCGGACCATCAACGCCTCCCTCGAATCCGGCATCTTCCCCGACGACTGGAAGCGGGCAGAGATCAAGCTCCACCTCAAGAAACCCTCGGCCTACCCGACGGACCTGGAAAACTGCCGGCCCATCTCTCTCCTTCCCTTCGCAGCCAAAGTCACTGAGAGATTCATCAACGCCCAGCTGACCACCTTCATCGAAGAGAACGCCATCCTCGACTCCTCCCAGTCCGGATTCCGCAGCAACCACAACACCGAGACCGCCCTCCTCGCCGCCACCGATGGCATCCGCATGCTACTCGACCAGGGCCACACCGCGGCCCTCATCCTACTAGACCTCTCCGCAGCCTTCGACACCGTTTCACACCACACTCTCACAGCCAGACTCCACGACGCCGGTATACGAGGAACCGCCCTCGAAGGGATCCGCTCCTTTCTCTCCGGCAGAACCCAAAGGATCAGACTCCCTCCCTTCCTCTCCTAACCTACAGAGATCAACTGTGGAGTACCCCAAGGATCCTCGCTCAGCCCCACGTTCTTCAACATCTACATGGCCCCCCTCGCCACCATCGTCAGACAGCATGGGCTCAGCATAGTATCTTACGCCGACAACACCCAGCTCATCCTCTCTCTCACGAAGAACCCCGAAGACACCAGACTCAGCTTCCAAGAAGGAATGAAAGACGTAGCAGCCTGGATGAGCGACAGCTGCCTAAAACTGAACTCGGAGAAGACAGAGGTCCTCGTCCTTGGACCCTCCCCCACTGCATGGGACAGCCCCTGCCCTCGGAAACCCACCCACCCCAACGGACCACGCCCGGAACCTCGGCATCATCCTAGACTCCTCCCTCACCCTGACCCGCCAGATCAACGCCGTCGCCTCCACCTGCTTCAACACCCTCCGCATCCTCCGCAAGACCTTCAAGTGGATCCCCCCCGAATGCAGAAAGACCTTCACTCACGCACTCATAACCAGCAGACTGGACTACGGTAACGCCCTCTACGCCGGAATAAACAAGACCCTGATACACAAGCTCCAAACCATGTTGAACTCCGCAGCCAGACTCGTCCTCGGAACCACACGACACGAGCACATGAACCAGCACCTACGAGACCTCCACTGGCTCCCCATCGAGAAGAGAGTAACCTTCAAGCTACTCACCCACGCCTACAAATCCCTCCACAACATCGGACCGAAATACCTCAACGAAAGAGTCTCCTTCCACGTACCCAAAAGGAACCTCCGCTCCGCCGACCTCGCCCTGGCAGAGACCCCACGCATCCGCAGAACCAGAGCAGGTGGAAGAGCCATCTCCTACATCGCAGCAAAGACCTGGAACATGCTCCCAGTCAACATCAGACGCTCCCCCACTCTGCACACCTTCAGGAAGAGCCTCAAGACCTGGCTCTTCGACTGATCCGGAGCTGCACCCCCCATCCACCCTCCCAGCGCCTTGAGACCCTCACGGGTGAGTAGCGCGCTCAATAAACCCCTGATTGATTGATTGATTGAACTGTTGTACACATAAGTAGTGATACCTACTACCATGTCAGTCTCTTTCCTTATGTAATTCACTTCACCCTATTGTATTTGTAAAGCGCTCTGACACCTCTGGGTACAGTAGGCGCTATATAAAAATGCATAAATAAATACATTCAAAGAGCTGTGAAATAGCAGGTCAGTGCGTAAGGGTTCAGGCTTAGGCAAGGGGATTAAAGTGAAAGACGGAACATACACATTTTAAATAATTACTCAGAAAGTCACGTTGCGTGCTGTGAATTCTGAACTCTGAAGGGCATAGTGCGGCTCTGCTGTAATAATGCTGTGGAGTCGGCACACTGTAGTGTAACAGTGCACCCATAGCCGTGCATCTGGCACTATAGTGTAGTATTCCATTGGTAAAAAGTGTTTTAGGGTCACTAAAGTCCAGTCTTCCAATGGTGGACCCAGTATTTGCATTGTAAAGCTATGGAGTCTATTGTCCTGCTGTGACTTGGCGCACCATAGTGTAGTACCACAGTGGTAACCACTGAATGTTACGCGTTGTTGTGCACTATCCCAGTGGTAACCCATGGATCCGCACACTATAGTAAAGTATTCATGTAGTAAAGGTGTGGCGTTATCTCACTGTAGTGCAGTATTTCTGTGGCTCACCATAGTGCAGCACTCGCACTCCAGTGGTAACAAGTGAATTTTACAAGTTGTAGTACAGTATCCCAGTGGTAACCAGTTGATCCAGCACACTATAGTATAGTATTCGTATATTAAATGCGTGGAGTTGTCTCACTCTAGTGCAGTATTTCTGTTGTCATGCTGTGGAAGGCACACCATAGTCTAGTAACATAGTGCTAAACACTGAATTTTATACATTATAGTGCAGTATCCCAGTGGTAACCAGTTGATCCAGCACACTAAAGTATAGTATTCTTATAGTAAATGTGTGGAGTTGTCTCACTCTAGTGCAGTATTTCTGTTGTCATGCTGTGGAAGGCACACCATAGTCTAGTAACATAGTGCTAAACACTGAATTTTATACATTATAGTGCAGTATCCCAGTGGTAACCAGTTGATCCAGCACACTATAGTATAGTATTCTTATAGTAAATGTGTGGAGTTGTCTCACTCTAGTGCAGTATTTCTGTTGTCATGCTGTGGAAGGCACACCATAGTCTAGTAACACAGTGGTAAACACTGAATTTTATACATTATAGTGCAGTATCCCAGTGGTAACCAGTTGATCCAGCACACTAAAGTATAGTATTCTTATAGTAAATGTGTGGAGTTGTCTCACTCTAGTGCAGTATTTCTGTTGTCATGCTGTGGAAGGCACACCATAGTCTAGTAACATAGTGCTAAACACTGAATTTTATACATTATAGTGCAGTATCCCAGTGGTAACCAGTTGATCCAGCACACTAAAGTATAGTATTCTTATAGTAAATGTGTGGAGTTGTCTCACTCTAGTGCAGTATTTCTGTTGTCATGCTGTGGAAGGCACACCATAGTCTAGTAACATAGTGCTAAACACTGAATTTTATACATTATAGTGCAGTATCCCAGTGGTAACCAGTTGATCCAGCACACTAAAGTATAGTATTCTTATAGTAAATGTGTGGAGTTGTCTCACTCTAGTGCAGTATTTCTGTTGTCATGCTGTGGAAGGCACACCATAGTCTAGTAACATAGTGCTAAACACTGAATTTTATACATTATAGTGCAGTATCCCAGTGGTAACCAGTTGATCCAGCACACTAAAGTATAGTATTCTTATAGTAAATGTGTGGAGTTGTCTCACTCTAGTGCAGTATTTCTGTTGTCATGCTGTGGAAGGCACACCATAGTCTAGTAACATAGTGCTAAACACTGAATTTTATACATTATAGTGCAGTATCCCAGTGGTAACCAGTTGATCCAGCACACTAAAGTATAGTATTCTTATAGTAAATGTGTGGAGTTGTCTCACTCTAGTGCAGTATTTCTGTTGTCATGCTGTGGAAGGCACACCATAGTCTAGTAACATAGTGCTAAACACTGAATTTTATACATTATAGTGCAGTATCCCAGTGGTAACCAGTTGATCCAGCACACTAAAGTATAGTATTCTTATAGTAAATGTGTGGAGTTGTCTCACTCTAGTGCAGTATTTCTGTTGTCATGCTGTGGAAGGCACACCATAGTCTAGTAACATAGTGCTAAACACTGAATTTTATACATTATAGTACAGTATCCCAGTGGTAACCAGTTGATCCAGCACACTATAGTATAGTATTCGTATATTAAATGCGTGGAGTTGTCTCACTCTAGTGCAGTATTTCTGTTGTCATGCTGTGGAAGGCACACCATAGTCTAGTAACATAGTGCTAAACACTGAATTTTATACATTATAGTGCAGTATCCCAGTGGTAACCAGTTGATCCGGCACACTATAGTATAGTATTCTTATAGTAAAGGCGTGGAGTTGTCTCACTCTAGTGCAGTATTTCTGTTGTCATGCTGTGGAAGGCACACCATAGTCTAGTAACATAGTGCTAAACACTGAATTTTATACATTATAGTGCAGTATCCCAGTGGTAACCAGTTGATCCGGCACACTATAGTATAGTATTCTTATAGTAAATGTGTGGAGTTGTCGCACTCTAGTGCAGTATTTCTGTTGTCATGCTGTGGAAGGCACACCATAGTCTAGTAACATAGTGCTAAACACTGAATTTTATACATTATAGTGCAGTATCCCAGTGGTAACCAGTTGATCCAGCACACTATAGTATAGTATTCGTATATTAAATGTGTGGAGTTGTCTCACTCTAGTGCAGTATTTCTGTTGTCATGCTGTGGAAGGCACACCATAGTCTAGTAACATAGTGCTAAACACTGAATTTTATACATTATAGTACAGTATCCCAGTGGTAACCAGTTGATCCAGCACACTAAAGTATAGTATTCTTATAGTAAATGTGTGGAGTTGTCTCACTCTAGTGCAGTATTTCTGTTGTCATGCTGTGGAAGGCACACCATAGTCTAGTAACATAGTGCTAAACACTGAATTTTATACATTATAGTACAGTATCCCAGTGGTAACCAGTTGATCCAGCACACTAAAGTATAGTATTCTTATAGTAAATGTGTGGAGTTGTCTCACTCTAGTGCAGTATTTCTGTTGTCATGCTGTGGAAGGCACACCATAGTCTAGTAACATAGTGCTAAACACTGAATTTTATACATTATAGTGCAGTATCCCAGTGGTAACCAGTTGATCCAGCACACTATAGTATAGTATTCGTATATTAAATGCGTGGAGTTGTCTCACTCTAGTGCAGTATTTCTGTTGTCATGCTGTGGAAGGCACACCATAGTCTAGTAACATAGTGCTAAACACTGAATTTTATACATTATAGTGCAGTATCCCAGTGGTAACCAGTTGATCCGGCACACTATAGTATAGTATTCTTATAGTAAAGGCGTGGAGTTGTCTCACTCTAGTGCAGTATTTCTGTTGTCATGCTGTGGAAGGCACACCATAGTCTAGTAACATAGTGCTAAACACTGAATTTTATACATTATAGTGCAGTATCCCAGTGGTAACCAGTTGATCCAGCACACTAAAGTATAGTATTCTTATAGTAAATGTGTGGAGTTGTCTCACTCTAGTGCAGTATTTCTGTTGTCATGCTGTGGAAGGCACACCATAGTCTAGTAACATAGTGCTAAACACTGAATTTTATACATTATAGTACAGTATCCCAGTGGTAACCAGTTGATCCAGCACACTATAGTATAGTATTCGTATATTAAATGCGTGGAGTTGTCTCACTCTAGTGCAGTATTTCTGTTGTCATGCTGTGGAAGGCACACCATAGTCTAGTAACATAGTGCTAAACACTGAATTTTATACATTATAGTACAGTATCCCAGTGGTAACCAGTTGATCCAGCACACTATAGTATAGTATTCGTATATTAAATGCGTGGAGTTGTCTCACTCTAGTGCAGTATTTCTGTTGTCATGCTGTGGAAGGCACACCATAGTCTAGTAACATAGTGCTAAACACTGAATTTTATACATTATAGTGCAGTATCCCAGTGGTAACCAGTTGATCCAGCACACTAAAGTATAGTATTCTTATAGTAAAGGCGTGGAGTTGTCTCACTCTAGTGCAGTATTTCTGTTGTCATGCTGTGGAAGGCACACCATAGTCTAGTAACATAGTGCTAAACACTGAATTTTATACATTATAGTGCAGTATCCCAGTGGTAACCAGTTGATCCAGCACACTAAAGTATAGTATTCTTATAGTAAATGTGTGGAGTTGTCTCACTCTAGTGCAGTATTTCTGTTGTCATGCTGTGGAAGGCACACCATAGTCTAGTAACATAGTGCTAAACACTGAATTTTATACATTATAGTGCAGTATCCCAGTGGTAACCAGTTGATCCAGCACACTATAGTATAGTATTCGTATATTAAATGTGTGAGTTGTCTCACTCTAGTGCAGTATTTCTGTTGTCATGCTGTGGAAGGCACACCATAGTCTAGTAACATAGTGCTAAACACTGAATTTTATACATTATAGTGCAGTATCCCAGTGGTAACCAGTTGATCCAGCACACTAAAGTATAGTATTCTTATAGTAAATGTGTGGAGTTGTCTCACTCTAGTGCAGTATTTCTGTTGTCATGCTGTGGAAGGCACACCATAGTCTAGTAACATAGTGCTAAACACTGAATTTTATACATTATAGTGCAGTATCCCAGTGGTAACCAGTTGATCCGGCACACTATAGTATAGTATTCTTATAGTAAATGTGTGGAGTTGTCTCACTCTAGTGCAGTATTTCTGTTGTCATGCTGTGGAAGGCACACCATAGTCTAGTAACATAGTGCTAAACACTGAATTTTATACATTATAGTGCAGTATCCCAGTGGTAACCAGTTGATCCAGCACACTATAGTATAGTATTCTTATAGTAAATGTGTGGAGTTGTCTCACTCTAGTGCAGTATTTCTGTTGTCATGCTGTGGAAGGCACACCATAGTCTAGTAACATAGTGCTAAACACTGAATTTTATACATTATAGTGCAGTATCCCAGTGGTAACCAGTTGATCCAGCACACTATAGTATAGTATTCTTATAGTAAAGGCGTGGAGTTGTCTCACTCTAGTGCAGTATTTCTGTTGTCATGCTGTGGAAGGCACACCATAGTCTAGTAACATAGTGCTAAACACTGAATTTTATACATTATAGTGCAGTATCCCAGTGGTAACCAGTTGATCCAGCACACTAAAGTATAGTATTCTTATAGTAAATGTGTGGAGTTGTCTCACTCTAGTGCAGTATTTCTGTTGTCATGCTGTGGAAGGCACACCATAGTCTAGTAACATAGTGCTAAACACTGAATTTTATACATTATAGTACAGTATCCCAGTGGTAACCAGTTGATCCAGCACACTATAGTATAGTATTCGTATATTAAATGCGTGGAGTTGTCTCACTCTAGTGCAGTATTTCTGTTGTCATGCTGTGGAAGGCACACCATAGTCTAGTAACATAGTGCTAAACACTGAATTTTATACATTATAGTGCAGTATCCCAGTGGTAACCAGTTGATCCGGCACACTATAGTATAGTATTCTTATAGTAAATGTGTGGAGTTGTCTCACTCTAGTGCAGTATTTCTGTTGTCATGCTGTGGAAGGCACACCATAGTCTAGTAACATAGTGCTAAACACTGAATTTTATACATTATAGTGCAGTATCCCAGTGGTAACCAGTTGATCCAGCACACTAAAGTATAGTATTCTTATAGTAAATGTGTGGAGTTGTCTCACTCTAGTGCAGTATTTCTGTTGTCATGCTGTGGAAGGCACACCATAGTCTAGTAACATAGTGCTAAACACTGAATTTTATACATTATAGTGCAGTATCCCAGTGGTAACCAGTTGATCCAGCACACTATAGTATAGTATTCGTATATTAAATGCGTGGAGTTGTCTCACTCTAGTGCAGTATTTCTGTTGTCATGCTGTGGAAGGCACACCATAGTCTAGTAACATAGTGCTAAACACTGAATTTTATACATTATAGTACAGTATCCCAGTGGTAACCAGTTGATCCAGCACACTATAGTATAGTATTCGTATATTAAATGCGTGGAGTTGTCTCACTCTAGTGCAGTATTTCTGTTGTCATGCTGTGGAAGGCACACCATAGTCTAGTAACATAGTGCTAAACACTGAATTTTATACATTATAGTGCAGTATCCCAGTGGTAACCAGTTGATCCGGCACACTATAGTATAGTATTCTTATAGTAAATGTGTGGAGTTGTCTCACTCTAGTGCAGTATTTCTGTTGTCATGCTGTGGAAGGCACACCATAGTCTAGTAACATAGTGCTAAACACTGAATTTTATACATTATAGTGCAGTATCCCAGTGGTAACCAGTTGATCCAGCACACTATAGTATAGTATTCGTATATTAAATGTGTGGAGTTGTCTCACTCTAGTGCAGTATTTCTGTTGTCATGCTGTGGAAGGCACACCATAGTCTAGTAACATAGTGCTAAACACTGAATTTTATACATTATAGTGCAGTATCCCAGTGGTAACCAGTTGATCCAGCACACTAAAGTATAGTATTCTTATAGTAAATGTGTGGAGTTGTCTCACTCTAGTGCAGTATTTCTGTTGTCATGCTGTGGAAGGCACACCATAGTCTAGTAACATAGTGCTAAACACTGAATTTTATACATTATAGTGCAGTATCCCAGTGGTAACCAGTTGATCCAGCACACTAAAGTATAGTATTCTTATAGTAAATGTGTGGAGTTGTCTCACTCTAGTGCAGTATTTCTGTTGTCATGCTGTGGAAGGCACACCATAGTCTAGTAACATAGTGCTAAACACTGAATTTTATACATTATAGTACAGTATCCCAGTGGTAACCAGTTGATCCAGCACACTATAGTATAGTATTCGTATATTAAATGCGTGGAGTTGTCTCACTCTAGTGCAGTATTTCTGTTGTCATGCTGTGGAAGGCACACCATAGTCTAGTAACATAGTGCTAAACACTGAATTTTATACATTATAGTGCAGTATCCCAGTGGTAACCAGTTGATCCGGCACACTATAGTATAGTATTCTTATAGTAAATGTGTGGAGTTGTCTCACTCTAGTGCAGTATTTCTGTTGTCATGCTGTGGAAGGCACACCATAGTCTAGTAACATAGTGCTAAACACTGAATTTTATACATTATAGTGCAGTATCCCAGTGGTAACCAGTTGATCCAGCACACTATAGTATAGTATTCGTATATTAAATGTGTGGAGTTGTCTCACTCTAGTGCAGTATTTCTGTTGTCATGCTGTGGAAGGCACACCATAGTCTAGTAACATAGTGCTAAACACTGAATTTTATACATTATAGTGCAGTATCCCAGTGGTAACCAGTTGATCCAGCACACTAAAGTATAGTATTCTTATAGTAAATGTGTGGAGTTGTCTCACTCTAGTGCAGTATTTCTGTTGTCATGCTGTGGAAGGCACACCATAGTCTAGTAACATAGTGCTAAACACTGAATTTTATACATTATAGTACAGTATCCCAGTGGTAACCAGTTGATCCAGCACACTATAGTATAGTATTCGTATATTAAATGCGTGGAGTTGTCTCACTCTAGTGCAGTATTTCTGTTGTCATGCTGTGGAAGGCACACCATAGTCTAGTAACATAGTGCTAAACACTGAATTTTATACATTATAGTGCAGTATCCCAGTGGTAACCAGTTGATCCAGCACACTAAAGTATAGTATTCTTATAGTAAATGTGTGGAGTTGTCTCACTCTAGTGCAGTATTTCTGTTGTCATGCTGTGGAAGGCACACCATAGTCTAGTAACATAGTGCTAAACACTGAATTTTATACATTATAGTACAGTATCCCAGTGGTAACCAGTTGATCCAGCACACTATAGTATAGTATTCGTATATTAAATGCGTGGAGTTGTCTCACTCTAGTGCAGTATTTCTGTTGTCATGCTGTGGAAGGCACACCATAGTCTAGTAACATAGTGCTAAACACTGAATTTTATACATTATAGTGCAGTATCCCAGTGGTAACCAGTTGATCCAGCACACTAAAGTATAGTATTCTTATAGTAAAGGCGTGGAGTTGTCTCACTCTAGTGCAGTATTTCTGTTGTCATGCTGTGGAAGGCACACCATAGTCTAGTAACATAGTGCTAAACACTGAATTTTATACATTATAGTACAGTATCCCAGTGGTAACCAGTTGATCCAGCACACTAAAGTATAGTATTCTTATAGTAAAGGCGTGGAGTTGTCTCACTCTAGTGCAGTATTTCTGTTGTCATGCTGTGGAAGGCACACCATAGTCTAGTAACATAGTGCTAAACACTGAATTTTATACATTATAGTACAGTATCCCAGTGGTAACCAGTTGATCCAGCACACTATAGTATAGTATTCGTATATTAAATGCGTGGAGTTGTCTCACTCTAGTGCAGTATTTCTGTTGTCATGCTGTGGAAGGCACACCATAGTCTAGTAACATAGTGCTAAACACTGAATTTTATACATTATAGTACAGTATCCCAGTGGTAACCAGTTGATCCAGCACACTAAAGTATAGTATTCTTATAGTAAAGGCGTGGAGTTGTCTCACTCTAGTGCAGTATTTCTGTTGTCATGCTGTGGAAGGCACACCATAGTCTAGTAACATAGTGCTAAACACTGAATTTTATACATTATAGTACAGTATCCCAGTGGTAACCAGTTGATCCAGCACACTAAAGTATAGTATTCTTATAGTAAAGGCGTGGAGTTGTCTCACTCTAGTGCAGTATTTCTGTTGTCATGCTGTGGAAGGCACACCATAGTCTAGTAACATAGTGCTAAACACTGAATTTTATACATTATAGTGCAGTATCCCAGTGGTAACCAGTTGATCCAGCACACTATAGTATAGTATTCTTATAGTAAAGGCGTGGAGTTGTCTCACTCTAGTGCAGTATTTCTGTTGTCATGCTGTGGAAGGCACACCATAGTCTAGTAACATAGTGCTAAACACTGAATTTTATACATTATAGTGCAGTATCCCAGTGGTAACCAGTTGATCCAGCACACTATAGTATAGTATTCTTATAGTAAAGGCGTGGAGTTGTCTCACTCTAGTGCAGTATTTCTGTTGTCATGCTGTGGAAGGCACACCATAGTCTAGTAACATAGTGCTAAACACTGAATTTTATACATTATAGTGCAGTATCCCAGTGGTAACCAGTTGATCCGGCACACTATAGTATAGTATTCTTATAGTAAATGCGTGGAGTTGTCTCACTCTAGTGCAGTATTTCTGTTGTCATGCTGTGGAAGGCACACCATAGTCTAGTAACATAGTGCTAAACACTGAATTTTATACATTATAGTACAGTATCCCAGTGGTAACCAGTTGATCCAGCACACTATAGTATAGTATTCGTATATTAAATGCGTGGAGTTGTCTCACTCTAGTGCAGTATTTCTGTTGTCATGCTGTGGAAGGCACACCATAGTCTAGTAACATAGTGCTAAACACTGAATTTTATACATTATAGTGCAGTATCCCAGTGGTAACCAGTTGATCCAGCACACTATAGTATAGTATTCGTATATTAAATGCGTGGAGTTGTCTCACTCTAGTGCAGTATTTCTGTTGTCATGCTGTGGAAGGCACACCATAGTCTAGTAACATAGTGCTAAACACTGAATTTTATACATTATAGTGCAGTATCCCAGTGGTAACCAGTTGATCCAGCACACTAAAGTATAGTATTCTTATAGTAAATGTGTGGAGTTGTCTCACTCTAGTGCAGTATTTCTGTTGTCATGCTGTGGAAGGCACACCATAGTCTAGTAACATAGTGCTAAACACTGAATTTTATACATTATAGTGCAGTATCCCAGTGGTAACCAGTTGATCCAGCACACTAAAGTATAGTATTCTTATAGTAAATGTGTGGAGTTGTCTCACTCTAGTGCAGTATTTCTGTTGTCATGCTGTGGAAGGCACACCATAGTCTAGTAACATAGTGCTAAACACTGAATTTTATACATTATAGTGCAGTATCCCAGTGGTAACCAGTTGATCCAGCACACTAAAGTATAGTATTCTTATAGTAAATGTGTGGAGTTGTCTCACTCTAGTGCAGTATTTCTGTTGTCATGCTGTGGAAGGCACACCATAGTCTAGTAACATAGTGCTAAACACTGAATTTTATACATTATAGTGCAGTATCCCAGTGGTAACCAGTTGATCCAGCACACTAAAGTATAGTATTCTTATAGTAAATGTGTGGAGTTGTCTCACTCTAGTGCAGTATTTCTGTTGTCATGCTGTGGAAGGCACACCATAGTCTAGTAACATAGTGCTAAACACTGAATTTTATACATTATAGTACAGTATCCCAGTGGTAACCAGTTGATCCAGCACACTATAGTATAGTATTCGTATATTAAATGCGTGGAGTTGTCTCACTCTAGTGCAGTATTTCTGTTGTCATGCTGTGGAAGGCACACCATAGTCTAGTAACATAGTGCTAAACACTGAATTTTATACATTATAGTGCAGTATCCCAGTGGTAACCAGTTGATCCAGCACACTAAAGTATAGTATTCTTATAGTAAATGTGTGAGTTGTCTCACTCTAGTGCAGTATTTCTGTTGTCATGCTGTGGAAGGCACACCATAGTCTAGTAACACAGTGGTAAACACTGAATTTTACGCATTGTAATAGTGTGCCAGTGGTAAGCCGTGGATCCGGCACATTTTACAATAGTATTCATATAGTTAAGGCGTCGAGTTGTCTCACTATGGTGCAGTATTTCTATTGTCTTGCTGCGGCTTGGCACACCATAGCGCAATACTCCAGCGGTAACCAGTGAATTTTACACATTATAGTGCAGTATCCCAGTGGTAACCAGTTGATCCGGCACACTATAGTAAAGTATTCTTATAGTAAAGGCGTGGAGTTGTCTCACTCTAGTGCAGTATTTCTGTTGTCATGCAGTGGCTTGGCACACCAAACTGCCACACTCTAGTGGTAACTGATAGAGTTGCCACTATTGTGCAGTATGCTGGTGGTAACCTGTGGGTCCGGCACACTATAGTATAGTATTCATATAGTTAAGGCGTCGAGTTGTCTCACTATCGTGCAGCATTTCTACTGTCATGCTGTGGCTTGGCACACCACAGTGCACCACTCCAGTGGCAACCGGTGGATTTGGCACTTTTGTGCAGTGTCCCAGTGGTAACCTGTGGGTCCGGCACTCTATAGTAAAGTATTCATATAGTAGAGGCGTGGATTTGTCTGACTATACTGCAGTATTTCTATTGTCATGCTGTGTCTTGGTACACCATAGTGCAGCACTCCAGTGGTAACCGGGGTATCGGTAGTGCTTCCAACCCGGAACACAGTGATCGGCCGTGAGGGGTCCCGGCTTACACGCCTTAGATCTCTTACGCTACTGGAATTATCCTTTTTATACAGTTTCCCTCACGGCGCCCGCAACGAAGCACTACCGATACCCCGGTCACAAACATTTCTTGTCCATTACTCTTGGACTATATCATAACGTGCCGGATGTTTCTTTTTTACGGCCTATTGGTACCCCTAGAGTCAGTCATATCTGCATGAGTGTTTAGCCCAGCCGGGTTGGAATTATCACCGGCTGAGTGATGACCAAGACTACTATCCTATGTATACAGCCCTGAGGAAGTCGCAGAATTACTTTCTTAATGCGACGAAACACGTGTCGGCTGGTTGTCTTCTGTTCGTTGGCTCTAAGCTTAAGAAAAATTAAAAGACTGAACATTATCCAACTCATCTGAAGATATTTTTTTCAAAATTGTGGCTACTTTACCATAGTTTTTGTATTTACCTACATACTGTTTGTTTATTATTATGTGTGCCTAGGTTTTCACTACAGTGCATTCCTCCTACAATAGAAGTGTCCATGCGGTGCACTACAGTGCATTCCTCCTACAATAGAAGTGTCCATGCGGTGCACTACAGTGCATTACTCCTACAATAGAAGTGTCCATGTGGTGCACTACAGTGCATTCCTCCTACAATAGAAGTGTCCATGCGGTGCACTACAGTGCATTACTCCTACAATAGAAGTGTCCATGCGGTGCACTACAGTGCATTCCTCCTACAATAGAAGTGTCCATGCGGTGCACTACAGTGCATTACTACTACAATAGAAGTGTCCATGCGGTGCCCTTCAGTGCATTACTCCTACAATAGAAGTGTCCATGCGGTGCACTACAGTGCATTCCTCCTACAATAGAAGTGTCCATGCGGTGCACTACAGTGCATTCCTCCTACAATAGAAGTGTCCATGCGGTGCACTACAGTGCATTACTCCTACAATAGAAGTGTCCATGCGGTGCCCTTCAGTGCATTACTCCTACAATAGAAGTGTCCATGTGGTGCACTACAGTGCAATACTCCTACAATAGAAGTGTCCATGCGGTGCACTACAGTGCATTACTCCTACAATAGAAGTGTCCATGCGGTGCACTACAGTGCATTACTCCTACAATAGAAGTGTCCATGTTTTGCACTACAGTGCATTACTCCTACAATAGAAGTGTCCATGCGGTGCACTACAGTGCATTACTGCTACAATAGAAGTGTCCATGCGGTGCACTACCGTGCATTACTCCTACAATAGAAGTGTCCATGTGGTGCACTACAGTGCAATACTCCTACAATAGAAGTGTCCATGTTGTGCACTACAGTGCATTACTGCTACAATTGAAGTGTCCATGTTTTGCACTACAGTGCATTACTCCTACAATAGAAGTGTCCATGTGGTGCACTACAGTGCATTACTGCTACAATAGAAGTGTCCATGTTTTGCACTACAGTGCATTACTCCTACAATAGAAGTGTCCATGTGGTGCACTACAGTGCATTACTGCTACAATAGAAGTGTCCATGTTTTGCACTACAGTGCATTACTCCTACAATAGAAGTGTTCATGTGGTGCACTACAGTGCATTACTGCTACAATAGAAGTGTCCATGCGGTGCACTACCATGCAGTATTCTTACAGTTCATGATGTTCATGTGGAAAGCCAGCGTGTGGTATTACATTGAAAACCAGTGGATTTGGCGCCCCATGTATTCGTGCTCTGAATTTGGCCCACTGTAGTGCAGTATTCCAGCGGTAACCTTTGAATAAGCGTGTGCGAAATTTGCGTATTTTGATGTAGCGAAATTACGCCAAATTCCAGGAAAATTATGCGGAATTACACAGAATGATGCACAATATAAATCCCTCATTTGACACTGAATGAAATGCGAAAGGCGTTCTCGGGTCAGTTTTTGACTTGCCCGGGTCAAAATAGTGTAAAAATAAAAACGTGAACAGCCACTCACATTCTGTTGTTCCTAAACATGCATGGCACATTTTTACTGCCAATGGTTCCTTCGCTGTCAAATTTTACTAAATATGGCGTGTAATTACAAGACATGGCTCAATGGGATAATTTCCAGAATTTCGATTAACAAACATTGTGAATTCACTAAATTACTCGAATGAGAGCCGAGAAATTTAAACATTACCAAAGGCTTCTTTGAATTTGATGCAATATACTACCGCACTCCTACAGTAGAAGTGTGTGGATAGGGCACACAATAGTGTAGTATTTCTATGTCTATGATCTGGATTCAGCGCACTATAGTGCAGTATTGTGATGGTAAGCTCTGACTATGGTGCACTATACAGTGTGGATTTGGCACACTATAGTGCAGTATTCCTATAATCATGCTGTTGATTTGGCACACTATAGTGCAGTAACCTGATGCAAACCTCTGTATTTGATTCACTGTACTACAGTATCCCTAGAGTAGAGGTGTGGATTTTGCACACTCTAGTGCAGTATTGTGATGTTAAGCTCTGGACCTGATGCACTATACTACATTATCTCTACGGTCGAGGCACGGATTTTGTGCACTATAGTGCAGTATTGTGATGTTTACCTCTGGACCTGATGCACTATACTACATTATCTCTACAGTTGAGACACGGATTTTGTGCACTATAGCGCAGTATTGTGATGGAAACCTCTGGTTTTGATGCACTGTACTACAGTATCCCTAGAGAAGAGGTGTGGATTTTGCACACTATAGTGCAGTATTGTGATGGGGACCTACTGGACCTGATGCTCTATACTACATTATCTCTTCAGTTGAGACACGGATTTTGCGCACTCTAGTGCAGTATTGTGATGGTGACCTCTGGACCTGATGCACTATACTACATTATCTCAACAGTCGAAGGTGTGGATTTTGTGCACTATAGTGCAGTATTGTGATGGTGACCTCTGGACCTGATGCACTATACTACATTATCTCAACAGTCGAGGTGTGGATTTTGTGCACTATAGTGCAGTATTGTGATGGTGACTTCTGGACCTGATGCACTATACTACATTATCTCAACAGTCGAGGTGTGGATTTTGTGCACTATAGTGCAGTATTGTGATGGTGACCTCTGGACCTGATGCACTTTACTACATTATCTCAACAGTTGAGGCGTGGATTTTGCACACTATAGTGCAGTATTCTGATGGTGACCTCTGGACCTGATGCACTATTCTACATTATCTCTACAGTCGAGGCACGGATTTTGTGCACTATAGTGCAGTATTGTGATGGTGACCTCTGGACCTGATGCACTATACTACATTATCTCTACAGTTGAGACACAGATTTTGTGCACTGTAGTGCAGTATTGTGATGGAAACCTCTGGATTTGATCCACTGTACTACAGTATCCCCAGAGTAGAAGTGTGGATTTTGCACACTATAGTGCAGTATTGGGATGGTGACTTCTGGACCTGATGCACTATACTACATTATCTCTACAGTCGAGACACGGATTTTGTGCACTATAGTGCAGTATGTGATGGTGACCTCTGGACCTGATGCACTATACTACATTATCTCAACAGTCGAGGTGTGGATTTGGTGCACTATAGTGCAGTATTGTGATGGTGACCTCTGGACCTGATGCACTATACTACATTATCTCAACAGTCGAGGTGTGGATTTTGTGCACTATAGTGCAGTATTGTGATAGTGACCTCTGGATCAGATGCAACTTACTACATTATCTCGACAGTCGAGGCGTGGATTTTGTACACTATAGTGCAGTATTATGATGGTGACCTCTGAATCTGATGCACTATACAGCAATATCTCTACAGTTGAGGTGTGGATTTTGCACACTATATTGCAGTATTGTGATGGTAACCTTTGGACCTGATGCACATACTACATTATCTCTACAGTCGAGGTGTGGATTTTGCCTACTATAGTGCAGTATTCCAATATTTTTGCTCTGGACTTGGCACACAGTGCAGTATTCCGATGGTAACCTCTGGATCTGATGCACAATACTAAAATATCTCTACAGTTGAGGCGTGGATTTTGTGCACTATAGTGCAGTATTGTGATGGTGACCTCTGGATCTGATGCACTGTACTACAGTATCCCTAGAGTACAGGTGTGGATTTTGCACATGCTAGTGCAGTATTGTGATGTTAAGCTCTGGACCTGATGCACTATACTACATTATCTCTACAGTCGAGGCACGGATTCTGTGCACTATAGTGCAGTATTGTGATGTTAACCTCTGGACCTGATGCACTGTACTACAGTATCCCTAGAGTAGAGGTGTGGATTTTGCACACTATAGTGCAGTATTGGGATGGTGACTTCTGGACCTGATGCACTATACTACATTATCTCTACAGTCGAGACACGGATTTTGTGCACTATAGTGCAGTATTGTGATGGTGACCTCTGGACCTGATGCACTATACTACATTATCTCAACAGTC
This sequence comes from Calotriton arnoldi, assembly GCA_963921515.1. Lineage (NCBI taxonomy): Eukaryota > Metazoa > Chordata > Amphibia > Caudata > Salamandridae > Calotriton > Calotriton arnoldi. The sequence goes on along the minus strand of CAWUFW010002387.1, from coordinate 417,817 downwards.
GAGGTGTGGATTTTGTGCACTATAGTGCAGTATTGTGATGGTGACCTCTGGACCTGATGCACTATACTACATTATCTCAACAGTCGAGGTGTGGATTTTGTGCACTATAGTGCAGTATTGTGATGGTGACCTCTAGATCAGATGCACCTTACTACATTATCTTGACAGTCGAGGCACGGATTTTGTGCAATATAGTGCAGTATTGTGATGGTGACCTCTGGACCTGATGCACTATACTACATTATCTCTACAGTTGAGACACAGATTTTGTGCACTATAGTGCAGTATTGTGAAGGAAACCTCTGGATTTGATCCACTGTACTACAGTATCCCCAGAGTAGAAGTGTGGATTTTGCACACTATAGTGCAGTATTGGGATGGTGACTTCTGGACCTGATGCACTATACTACATTATCTCTACAGTCGAGGTGTGGATTGTGTGCACTATAGTGCAGTATTGTGATGGTGACCTCTGGACCTGATGCACTATACTACATTATCTCAACAGTCGAGGTGTGGATTTTGTGCACTATAGTGCAGTATTGTGATGGTGACCTCTGGATCAGATGCACCTTACTACATTATCTCGACAGTCGAGGCGTGGATTTTGTACACTATAGTGCAGTATTATGATGGTGACCTCTGAATCTGATGCACTATACAGCAATATCTCTACAGTTGAGGTGTAGATTTTGCACACTATATTGCAGTATTGTGATGGTAACCTTTGGACCTGATGCACATACTACATTATCTCTACAGTCGAGGTGTGGATTTTGCCTACTATAGTGCAGTATTCCTATATTTTTGCTCTGGACTTGGCCCACTACAGTGCAGTATTCCGATGGTAACCTCTGGATCTGATGCACAATACTACAATATCTCTACAGTTGAGGCGTGGAATTTGTGCACTATAGTGCAGTATTGTGATGGTGACCTCTGGATCTGATGCACTGTACTACAGTATCCCTAGAGTAGAGGTGTGGATTTTGCACATGCTAGTGCAGTATTGTGATGGTAACCTCTGGATTTGATGTATTATACTACAATATCTCTACAGTTGAGGCGTGGATTTTGCGCATGCTAGTGCAGTATTGTGATGGTGACCTCTGGACCTGATGCACTATACTACATTATCTCTACAGTCGAGACACAGATTTTGTGCACTATAGTGCAGTATTGTGATGGAAACCTCTGGATTTGATGCACTGTACTACAGTATCCCTAGAGTAGAGGTGTGGATTTTGCACACTATAGTGCAGTATTGGGATGGTGACTTCTGGACCTGATGCACCATACTACATTATCTCTACAGTCGAGACACGGATTTTGTGCACTATAGTGCAGTATTGTGATGGTGACCTCTGGACCTGATGCACTATACTACATTATCTCAACAGTCGAGGCGTGGATTTTGTGCACTATAGTGCAGTATTGTGATGGTGACCTCTGGACCTGATGCACTATACTACATTATCTCAACAGTCGAGGTGTGGATTTTGTGCACTATAGTGCAGCATTGTGATGGTGACCTCTGGATCAGATGCAACTTCTACATTATCTCGACAGTCGAGGTGTGGATTTTGTGCACTATTGTGCAGTATTGTGATGGTGACCTCTGGACCTGATGCACTATACTATATTATCTCAACAGTCGAGGTGTGGAATTTGTGCACTATAGTGCAGTATTGTGATGGTGACCTCTGGATCAGATGCACCTTACTACATTATCTCGACAGTCGAGGCACGGATTTTGTACACTATAGTGCAGTATTGTGATGGTGACCTCTGGACCTGATGCACTATACTACATTATCTCTACAGTCAAGACACAGATTTTGTGCACTATAGTGCAGTATTGTGATGGAAACCTCTGGATTTGATGCACTGTACTACAGTATCCCTAGAGTAGAGGTGTGGATTTTGCACACTATAGTGCAGTATTGGGAAGGTGACTTCTGGACCTGATGCACTATACTACATTATCTCTACAGTCGAGACACGGATTTTGTGCACTATAGTGCAGTATTGTGATGGTGACCTTTGGACCTGATGCACTATACTACATTATCTCAACAGTCGAGGTGTGGATTTTGTGCACTATAGTGCAGTATTGTGATGGTGACCTCTGGACCTGATGCACTATACTACATTATCTCAACAGTGGAGGTGTGGATTTTGTGCACTATAGTGCAGTATTGTGATGGTGACCTCTGGATCAGATGCACCTTACTACATTATCTCGACAGTCGAGGCGTGGATTTTGTACACTATAGTGCAGTATTATGATGGTGACCTCTGAATCTGATGCACTATACAGCAATATCTCTACAGTTGAGGTGTGGATTTTGCACACTATATTGCAGTATTGTGATGGTAACCTTTGGACATGATGCACATACTACATTATCTCTACAGTCGAGGCGTGGATTTTGCGCACTATAGTGCAGTATTCCTATATTTTTGCTCTGGACTTGGTACACTACAGTGCAGTATTCCGATGGTAACCTCTGGATCTGATGCACAATACTACAATATCTCTACAGTTTAGGCATGGATTTTGTGCACTATAGTGCAGTATTGTGATGGTGACCTCTGGATCTGATGCACTGTACTACAGTATCCCTAGAGTAGAGGTGTGGATTTTGCACATGCTAGTGCAGTATTATGATGGTAACCTCTGGATTTGATGTATTATACTACAATATCTCTACAGTTGAGGCGTGGATTTTGCGCATGCTAGTGCAGTATTGTGATGGTGACCTCTGGACCTGATGCACTATACTGCATTATCTCTACAGTCAAGACACAGATTTTGTGCACTATAGTGCAGTATTGTGATGGAAACCTCTGGATTGGATGCACTGCACTACAGTATCCCTAGAGTAGAGGTGTGGATTTTGCACACTATAGTGCAGTATTGGGATGGTGACTTCTGGACCTGATGCACTATATTACATTATCTCTACAGTCGAGACACGGATTTTGTGCACTATAGTGCAGTATTGTAATGGTGACCTCTGGACCTGATGCACTATTCTACATTATCTCAACAGTCGAGGTGTGGATTTTGTGCACTATAGTGCAGTATTGTGATGGTGACGTCTGGACCTGATGCACTATACTACATTATCTCAACAGTCGAGGTGTGGATTTTGTGCACTATAGTGCAGTATTGTGATGGTGACCTCTGGATCAGATGCACCTTACTACATTATCTCGACAGTCGAGGCACGGATTTTGTGCACTACAGTGCAGTATTGTGATGGTGACCTCGACCTGATGCACTATACTACATTATCTCTACAGTCGAGGCACAGATTTTGTGCACTATAGTGCAGTATTGTGATGGAAACCTCTGGATTTGATGCACTGTACTACAGTATCCCTAGAGTAGAGGTGTGGATTTTTCACACTATAGTGCAGTATTGGGATGGTGACTTCTGGACCTGATGCACTATACTACATTATCTCTACAGTCGAGACACGGATTTTGTGCACTATAGTGCAGTATTGTGATGGTGACCTCTGGACCTGATGCACTATACTACATTATCTCAACAGTCGAGGTGTGGATTTTGTGCACTATAGTGCAGTATTGTGATGGTGACCTCTGGATCAGATGCACCTTACTACATTATCTCGACAGTCGAGGCGTGGATTTTGTACACTATAGTGCAGTATTATGATGGTGACCTCTGAATCTGATGCACTATACAGCAATATCTCTACAGTTGAGGTGTGGATTTTGCACACTATATTGCAGTATTGTGATGGTAACCTTTGGACATGATGCACATACTACATTATCTCTACAGTCGAGGCGTGGATTTTGCGCACTATAGTGCAGTATTCCTATATTTTTGCTCTGGACTTGGTACACTACAGTGCAGTATTCCGATGGTAACCTCTGGATCTGATGCACAATACTACAATATCTCTACAGTTTAGGCATGGATTTTGTGCACTATAGTGCAGTATTGTGATGGTGACCTCTGGATCTGATGCACTGTACTACAGTATCCCTAGAGTAGAGGTGTGGATTTTTGCACATGCTAGTGCAGTATTATGATGGTAACCTCTGGATTTGATGTATTATACTACAATATCTCTACAGTTGAGGCGTGGATTTTGCGCATGCTAGTGCAGTATTGTGATGGTGACCTCTGGACCTGATGCACTATACTGCATTATCTCTACAGTCAAGACACAGATTTTGTGCACTATAGTGCAGTATTGTGATGGAAACCTCTGGATTGGATGCACTGTACTACAGTATCCCTAGAGTAGAGGTGTGGATTTTGCACACTATAGTGCAGTATTGGGATGGTGACTTCTGGACCTGATGCACTATATTACATTATCTCTACAGTCGAGACACGGATTTTGTGCACTATAGTGCAGTATTGTGATGGTGACCTCTGGACCTGATGCACTATTCTACATTATCTCAACAGTCGAGGTGTGGATTTTGTGCACTATAGTGCAGTATTGTGATGGTGACGTCTGGACCTGATGCACTATACTACATTATCTCAACAGTCGAGGTGTGGATTTTGTGCACTATAGTGCAGTATTGTGATGGTGACCTCTGGATCAGATGCACCTTACTACATTATCTCGACAGTCGAGGCGTGGATTTTGTACACTATAGTGCAGTATTATGATGGTGACCTCTGAATCTGATGCACTATACAGCAATATCTCTACAGTTGAGGTGTGGATTTTGCACACTATATTGCAGTATTGTGATGGTAACCTTTGGACCTGATGCACATACTACATTATCTCTACAGTCGAGGCGTGGATTTTGCACACTATAGTGCAGTATTCCTATATTTTTGCTCTGGACTTGGCACACTACAGTGCAGTATTCCGATGGTAACCTCTGGATCTGATGCACAATACTACAATATCTCTACAGTTGAGGCGTGGATTTTGTGCACTATAGTGCAGTATTGTGATGGTGACCTCTGGATCTGATGCACTGTACTACAGTATCCCTAGAGTAGAGGTGTGGATTTTGCACATGCTAGTGCAGTATTGTGATGGTAACCTCTGAATTTGATGTATTATACTACAATATCTCTACAGTTGAGGCGTGGATTTTGCACACTATAGTGCAGTATTGTGATGGTGACCTCTGGACCTGATGCACTATACTACATTATATCTTCAGTCGAGGCGTGGATTTTGCGCACTATAGTGCAGTATTGTGATGGTAACCTTTGGATTTGATGTATTATACTGCAGTATCTCTACAGTTGAGGCGTGGATTTTGCGCACTATAGTGCAGTATTGTGATGGTAACCTCTGGATCTGATGCACTATACAGCAATATCTCTACAGTAGAGGTGTGGATTTTGCGCATGCTAGTGCAGTATTGTGATGGTAACCTCTGGTTTTGATGCATTATACTGCAGTATCCCTACAGTCAAGGTGTGGATTTTGTGCACTACAGTGCAGTATAACCATAACCACGCTCTGGACTTGGCACACTATAGTGCAGTATTCCGATGGTAACCTCTGGATTCGATGTATTATACTACAATATCTCTACAGTTGAGGCGTGGATTTTGTGCACTATAGTGCAGTATTGTGATGGTGACCTCTGGACCTGATGCACTATATTACATTATCTCTTCAGTCGAGGCGTCGATTTTGCGCACTATAGTGCAGTATTGTGATGGTAACCTCTGGATTTGATGTATTATACTGCAGTATCTCTACAGTTGAGGTGTGGATTTTGCGCACTATAGTGCAGTATTGTGATGGTAACCTCTGGATTCGATGTATTATACTACAATATCTCTACAGTTGAGGCGTGGATTTTGCGCACTATAGTGCAGTATTGTGATGGTGACCTCTGGACCTGATGCACTATACTACATTATCTCTTCAGTCGAGGCGTCGATTTTGCGCACTACAGTGCAGTATAACTATAACCACGCTCTGGACTTGGCACACTGTAGTGCAGTATTCCGATGGTAACCTCTGGATTTGATGCACTGTACTGCAGTATCCCCATAGTAGAGTTGTGGGATTGGTATACTATCGTATAGTTTTCTTATAGGTATGCTGTGGATTTGTGGTACTATCATGCAGTTTTCGCTTAGAAAGTGTGGGCACGGCCCATGCGTTTCTCCAAATAGTGACAAATGGCCACTGAAATTGGTGAACGCTGCACTTTAATTATGGGACTACGTACCACGTGACACAGACTGTAAGGCTATTAGAGTCACTGAGGAGTTCCCTGACCATATAGAGGAAATAGGCCGTAAGCTGAGCTCCGTCGTAAAGTCATGAACACCAAGGTGACCTGCAATATCCTTTTAAACGTCACACCATCACTCACCACAAGCCGCTTAAATCCTTGGGGGCTGCTCTTTCATATATAAGAGATAACACGGTTACAGACTTGAAGAAAAACAGTGGAATCTGTATATGCGAAATTTAACACAACAAAAAGCAGTTAGTAATTTGCTGTAAAAATATATTACAATTGGTTAAATGTAAATGAGATTTTTAAAAGCCTGTAGCTCAAAAGGAGTAGAGACGTTCTTTCTTTCCTGTAATGAACTACATTTTCAAAAGTAAACGTCAAAACCTCTCCTGTGTGCTGATCACTTTTCATTTTAGAAAAGCAAATCATAAGAAGAGAAGGGGTTTAAACTGCGGATGATGCACTTTGGCATTCCTTGCACCTTGGTTGTTAGCTGCAGCAGAAGACATTATGATGTCAGAAATCAAATGTAATAACTTATAATACATGGGGTCGTGCAATCCCTGCATAAAAACGTTCTCAGCTTTCATAATTACAGGTGACTTGTGAAGCACCAGGTCCCCTGTACTGAAAAAATGATGTAGCCGCTCAACTGTAATAACTTATTACAGTGAGTTCAGATCTCACAATGCCTGCTTCCATAGCCAGCCACCGAGGGGAAAGACAGGTCAGGTTAAGAAGCAGTTTAAAAAAACCGAAAATGAAACATGGCTTTTCCTTCTACTCTGTTTTTTTAATGAAAAGTGATCAGCAGAAAGGAGATGTTTATGGCATCATGTTTATTTTTTGCACACGTTTGGTAATTATAGAAAAGATAGAATCCCTCCACATATTTCTACATATTCCGAACTACAGTGCACAAATGCATAACTGTTTTTCGATACGTTTAATTTTTGCACTAAAGATTTGACTTTTATTTTTCATGTTTGCAAACCTGCTATCGGTTTCATATGAAAGAGCAGTGCACCAAGTATTTAAGTGGTTTGTAGGAAAGGTGATGGTGCGACCATGTATTTTAACGAGTAAAGCCCCCCGTTGCTGTGCACCGTAAGGATCCTGCAGGTCACCGTGGCGTTCCATGGTCTTATAGAGGACCTCGGCCTTCAGCCTCGATCCTCTGTGTGGTCACTTAACTCCCCGTGACCTGCACTACCTTTATAATGTACGGCAGAGGGTACTTTATCCCATATATTAGAGCTGGGCAGCTGTGCCATTGTCTTGTTACAGGTTTTATTATAAAACAACTATTGGAACAACAGTGAAGAATTAGACTTGGGCTGTCTGTCACGATAACTCACCCCTGCATCTACCCCCACCACCACTACAGCTAGCGCATCGATGCGCAGGCGCGTTGAATGAGCATGAAGGAGCTATCCAATCCGATTAATAAAGATGTCTCCGCCTGAGGAGTCTCACATCACATTGAATTTCAGGCATCTTTGAGCAACTAGGCCACGGTGCAGTGCAGCTCCATTAAGAGCATCTCTTCTCTGGTGCACTGTACGGCTCCTTTCCAGCTTATTGCTCCAAGACAGGGCTCTCGAAAGTCGGTCCTGGAGGGCCGGATCGGTGCCATATTTTTAAGATAACTACATTTATCTAAATGGGGATATGCTAAAAATCTGGCATAGACCCGGCCCTCCAGGACTGACTTGGGAGAACCCTGCAGTCTAAGACAGAGGTGTGGTACATAGGAGTAGATTTCTTGTTCTTGGTGCTATCTAGGCTTCAAATGATGTTTTTGGTGGCCTCGATGTATTTTCACATATACAAGTCCTGACCGTCTATCCGCAAGTCGTTTAATACTAGATGAACGACAACCAAGATTACATGTGCACCAACTAGGTACATGTATGTGGCAACCGAGGCCTTATGTGTGGAAACAAAGCCCTAAGACTCCATTACAACGACCTTACATACTCCATTCACAGCCAAAGATACGTCGAGGATCACCCAAAAAACAACAAATGGTATATACAGACCAACACAAAATTCAGATGTCAATGCTGACCATATGTACGCCAACCAGAAACTCGTATTACTCACCCAAGACCTCATATACACCCACACACTCACCATATATGGTATAAAAGACCACAGGTTTTCAAAGAAGGACCCTAAATACGTCAACAAAACCCTCCAATATATCAAGGAAGGGCTCATATTTGATAACAGTAACTCCAGGTAAAGACCTTACATAAGCCAACACACACACACATCATACAGACGGGCCGACAGACAGTCACACCGACAAACAGACAGACAGGTAGACAGACAGACAAGCCTACTGACAAAAATAGATTAGATAGATTAGATTAGATAGATAGATTAGATAGATTAGATAGATAGATTAGATAGATTAGATAGATTAGATAGATTAGATTAGATAGATTAGATAGATTAGATTAGATAGAATAGATAGATAGAATAGATAGATAGAATAGATAGATAGAATAGATAGATAGAATAGATAGATTAGATAGATAGATTAGATAGATAGATTAGATAGATAGATTAGATAGATAGATTAGATAGATAGATTAGATAGATAGATAGATTAGAATAGATTAGATAGATTAGGATAGATAGATAGATAGATAGATAGATGGATGGATGGATGGATGGATGGATGGATGGATGGATGGATGGATGGATAGATAGATAGATAGATAGATAGACGGACTGAAATACCGACATACAGACAGACAAAAAGGTAGAAAGGCAGACTGACGTACTGACAAAAGCAGACAAACTGACAGACAGACAGGCAGGCAGGCAGAGGGATGGACAGATTGATGGATGGACAGAAAAGCAGACAGACATACAAACAGACAGACAGACAGACAGGCAGGCAGGCAGGCAAGCAGACAGACGGATGGACGGATTGATGGATGGACAGACAAGCAGACAGACATACAAACAGACAGACAGACAGACAGGCAGGCAGGCAGGCAGGCAGGCAAGCAGACAGACGGATGGACGGATTGATGGATGGACAGACAAGCAGACAGACAAGCAGACAGACATACAATAGAGAGCCCATACATAGAAAGCACTAGTGACTTTAAAACATACTGTGATCTTTCCTCAGCCACAATCATCTGCCCTCAGTGCCCATTAGACAGGAGGCTCCAAAAGCCTGACAATCCATGGGGCCAGGGTCAGACACAACATAGAACACTGGATATCTCACACATAAGTAGGTAATCTGTGACGGAATGCCAAGCGAGGAGCACTGGTGGTGACATGGAACGGCAGCCACCATTTTGAAAAGAGGAAGCCAGGCATTGATGTACAGTAACACAAATTGTTCATTAATATTAAGCAAATAGAGTCAATGCAAGCACAGGGCCACTGCTCGGTTTGACTCCTTGAACGTCGCTTTGGTTTTTCATGCCTGCAGGCTCACAGCGCCTTGGAGCGCTTTGGAGTGGCTCCAAGTTACATCTAAGCGCTACACCAAATACCACAATAAACAAATAGATTTTCCACTCAAACCACACTTGCAGATTTAGGAAATATTTAATTGAGACAGTAAATGTTTTATGAACTCTACTTCTGATTTCCATGCACCATAAAGCATGAATATTTAATGTACGCTTCGCTAAATGCACACACAGCTCAGAATAGCACACAGTGCCACACTTAACTCATGTAATTCACACTGGGTGCCAGCCAGAGCAATGCTATAGCACAAGTGTTCAAATGAAGTCAGCAGAGCCCCCAGGTAGATCAAAGCAACCTAGTCACCCATCAGTGAAAGGATGAATTCAGCAAGGCAAGGAGGACCCATAAGACATCAACAGAAGCTTATTCTGGGGAGAGGGTCTCCCCAGATTATAGCCAGGATTCCCAAAGCCTCTGGGAGCCAACATGTCTCTCCTAAATGCTGGCCTTTGCCGTTCTCCCATCCTGGATACCATTTCCAACCTCCAGATATAGATTCACAAGGTTCTATCTAGTCTTTACAATGTATGTTGACGTCTTTCTGCTTTTTTGCTCTTCTGTTCTTTACTCCCAACTGTACAGCCCTCTCACGCCTTTTTCTGACCTCTGATTTGCACTTGAAAACGAGCGTATGTCAATGGAACTACCTTATGCACCAACGTTAATATATACATAGTTAATAAAAATCATTTGTCTTTCAAAAAGGCAACCATACATGCCATTACATGACACATCGACGTCAACATAAACCCCTCTCCACAAACCATAACTCGCACCTTAGCCAAGCGATGCAAACCATAACTGGCACTTTACCAAAGGGAGCAAACCATAACTCGCACCTTATCCAAGCAATGCAAACCATAACTCGCACCTTATCCAAGCAATGCAAACCATAACTCGCACCTTATTCAAGCGATGCAAACCATAACTCGCACCTTAGCCAAGCGATGCAAACCATAACTCGCACTTTATCCAAGCGTGCAAATCATAACTCGCACCTTAGCTAAGTGATGCAAACCATAACTCGCACCTTATTCAAGCGATGCAAACCCTAACTCGCACCTTAGCCAAGCGATGCAAATCATAACTCGCACCTTATCCAAGCAATGCAAACCATAACTCGCACCTTATTCAAGCGATGCAAATCATAACTCGCACTTTATCCAAGCGAGCAAACCACAACTCGCACCTTATCCAAGCGATGCAAACCATAACTCGCACCTTATCCAAGCCATGCAAACCATTACTCGCACTTTATCCAAATGAGCAAACCATAACTTGCACCTTATCCAAGCGATGCAAACCATAACTCGCCCCTTGTCCAAGCGAGCAAATCATAACTCGCACCTTAGCCAAGCGATGAAAACCATAACTCGCACCTTATTCAAGCAATGCAAACCATAACCCGCACTTTATCCAAATGAGCAAATCATAACTCGCACCTTAGCCAAGCGATGAAAACCATAACTCGCACCTTATTCAAGCGATTCAAACCATAACTCGCACCTTATCCAAGCAATGCAAACCATAACTCGCACCTTATCCAAGCAATGCAAACCATAACTCGCACCTTATCCAAGCCATGCAAACCATTACTCGCACTTTATCCAAATGAGCAAACCATAACTTGCACCTTATCCAAGCGATGCAAACCATAACTCGCCCCTTGTCCAAGCGAGCAAATCATAACTCGCACCTTAGCCAAGCGATGAAAACCATAACTCGCACCTTATTCAAGCAATGCAAACCATAACCCGCACTTTATCCAAATGAGCAAATCATAACTCGCACCTTAGCCAAGCGATGAAAACCATAACTCGCACCTTATTCAAGCAATGCAAACCATAACCCGCACTTTATCCAAATGAGCAAACCATAACTTGCACCTTATCCAAGCGATGCAACTATAACTCACACCTTATCCAAGCGATTCAAACCATAACTCACACCTATCCAAGCGATGCAAACCATAACTCGCACACCAAATGCAATGCTCACTTTTTATGTCAAAGATGCAATTACAAATTACAAAAATTAAGTACAGGTGAGATTACTTACAACATTTGCATTAAAACTATCAATAAGCCAGCTAAACATATAGTAGCATTAATTGTTTGAGTGTTTGTTTTATTTAATGATGTTGTGATTTTACGAGCTTTCACCTATTGGTATACATTTTGTGTGGTCATAAGCATTGCATTTGAGAGGCAGCCATTGGCTGTGCCAAGAAGGGGGTTGGCAGAAGGGCCTGGCCTTAGGCGAAGCCCGGCCCCCTACCCCTTCTCCCATCCCTCCGTTACCACAGGGTTTTGTACCGGTCATTTTCTTTATTATTCTTGCAGGATACGGTGACCGAACCTTTCATCCTGTAATGATGACTACAACAAATTGCATCTTTGTAACCAGCTAAAATCAGAGCCTTTAGGCTTTCAAACCCAGCTTGGGGTCCATGAAGCCGAAATGGATGACGGGGGAAAAACCTCTCTTGTCCAATGAAATGCATTTATTGTTTAAATCTGGGTCTGTGAACTGTCCTCGAACTTGGGTTAGCAATAAGGGGGCACGAGAAGCACCCCTGACCTCTGACACAGGTGGCTACGCCCCAAAGATACCACCCTGAAGACAGTAGTAAAACATTTACATTTTGCAAGAAGGTTGGCAGAACATGAGACAATTATAAAAACATAAGTGGGACCACCCCCTGCTGAGCTGCCAGAGAGAGGCAAACAGCAGGGGTTCATTGCCCACGGTAGGTTTGACGCAGGAGATGACAAATTACAGGCCAAGGGCCCGATTCACAAAGGGACTTATGACTTGTAAGGTTACGAGTGCGAAGCCTCCGCACTCGTGGGGAATGTGGGTGCCGTGCTCAGGGCGGAGAGTCCGACATGAGTAAGGAGACTCCGCCCTCGCAGGGGAATCCGGGTGCAGTGATCAGTGCGGAGATTCCGACATGAGTAAGGAGACTCCGCCCTCGTGGGGGAATCCGGGTGCAGTGCTCAGTGCGGAGATTCCGACATGAGTAAGAAGACTCCGCCCTCATGGGGGAATCCGGGTGCAGTGCTCAGTGCGAAGATTCTGCACAGAGTGTGGAGATTCCGCCATGAGTGAGGAGGCTTCGCCCTTGTGGCGGAATCTAGGTGCAGTGCGAAGATTCCGCCATGAGTGATGAGACTCCGCCCTCGTGGCGGAATCTAGGTGCAGTGCTCAGTGCAAGGATTCTGCACCGAGTGTGGAGATTCCGCCATGAGTGAGGAGACTCCGCCCTCATGACGGGATCTGGGTGCAGTGCTCAGTGCGAAGATTCCGCTATGAGTGAGGAGACTTCACCCTCGTGACGGGATCTGGGTGCAGTGCTCAGTGCGAAGATTCCGACATGAGTAAGGAGACTCCGCCCTCGTGGGGGAATCCGGGTGCAGTGCTCAGTGCGGAGATTTCGACATGAGTAAGGAGACTCCGCCCTCGTGGGGGAATCCGGGTGCAGCGCTCAGTGTGAAGATTCCGCCATGAGTGGAGACTTCGCCCTCGTGGCGGAATCTGGATGCAGTGCTCAGTGCGAAGATTCCGCCATGAGTGAGGAGACTCCGCCCTCGTGGCGGAATCTAGGTGCAGTGCTCAGTGCGAAGATTGTACACCGAGTGTGGAGATTCCGTTACGAGTGATGAGACTCCGCCCTTATGACGGGATCTAGGCTCAGTGCGAAGATTCCGCCATGAGTGAGGAGACTCAGCCCTCGTGACGGGATCTAGGTGCAGTGCTCAGTGCGAAGATTCCGCCATGAGTGAGGAGACTTCGCCCTCGTGACAGGATCTGGGTGCAGCGCTCAGTGCGAAGATTCCGACATGAGTAAGGAGACTCCGCCCTCGTGGGGGAATCCGGGTGCAGTGCTCAGTGCGGAGATTTCGACATGAGTAAGGAGACTCCGCCCTCGTGGGGGAATCCGGGTGCAGCGCTCAGTGCGAAGATTCCGCCATGAGTGGAGACTTCGCCCTCGTGGCGGAATCTGGGTGCAGTGCTCAGTGCGAAGATTCCGCCATAAGTGAGGAGACTCTGCCCTCGTGGCGGAATCTAGGTGCAGTGCTCAGTGCGAAGATTCTGCACCGAGTGTGGAGATTCCGTTACGAGTGATGAGACTCCGCCCTTGTGACTGGATCTAGGTGCAGTGCTCAGTGCGACGATTCCGCCATGAGTGGAGACTTCGCCCTCGTGGCGGAATCTGGGTGCAGCGCTCAGTGCGAAGATTCCGCCATGAGTGAGGAAACTTCGCCCTTGTGACGGGATCTAGGTGCAGTGCTCAGTGCGAAGATTCCGCCATGAGTGAGGAGACTCAGCCCTCGTGACAGGATCTAGGTGCAGTGCTCAGTGCGAAGATTCCGCCATGAATGAGGAGACTTCGCCCTCGTGACAGGATCTGGGTGCAACGCTCAGTGCGAAGATTCCGCCATGAGTGGAGACTCCGCCCTCGTGGCGGAATCTAGGTGCAGTGCTCAGTGCGAAGATTCTGCACCGAGTGTGGAGATTCCGTTACAAGTGATGAGACTCCGCCCTTGTGACGGGATCTAGGTGCAGTGCTCAGTGCGAAGATTCCGCCATGAGTGAGGAAACTTCGCCCTTGTGATGGGATCTAGGTGCAGTGCTCAGTGCGAAGATTCCGCCATGAGTGAGGAGAATCAGCCCTCGTGACGGGATCTAGGTGCAGTGCTCAGTGCGAAGATTCCGACATGAGTAAGGAGACTCCGCCCTCGTGGGGAATCCGGGTGCAGTGCTCAGTGCGGAGATTTCGACATGAGTAAGGAGACTCCGCCCTCGTGGGGGAATCCGGGTGCAGCGCTCAGTGCGAAGATTCCGCCATGAGTGGAGACTTCGCCCTCGTGGCGGAATCTGGGTGCAGTGCTCAGTGCGAAGATTCCGCCATAAGTGAGGAGACTCCGCCCTCGTGGCGGAATCTAGGTGCAGTGCTCAGTGCGAAGATTCTGCACCGAGTCTGGAGATTCCGTTACGAGTGATGAGACTCCGCCCTTGTGACGGGATCTAGGTGCAGTGCTCAGTGCGAAGATTCCGCCATGAGTGGAGTCTTCGCCCTCGTGGCGGAATCTGGGTGCAGCGCTCAGTGCGAAGATTCCGCCATGAGTGAGGAAACTTCGCCCTTGTGACGCGATCTAGGTGCAGTGCTCAGTGCGAAGATTCCGCCATGAGTGAGGAGACTCAGCCCTCGTGACGGGATCTAGGTGCAGTGCTCAGTGCGAAGATTCCGCCATGAGTGAGGAGACTTCGCCCTCGTGACAGGATCTGGGTGCAGCGTTCAGTGCGAAGATTCCGCCATGAGTGGAGACTTCGCCCTCGTGGCGGAATCTGGGTGCAGCGCTCAGTGCGAAGATTCAGCACCGAGTATGGAGATTCCGTTAGGAGTGAGGAGACTTTGCCCTCGTGACGGGATCTGGGTGCAGTGCTCAGTGCGAAGATTCAGCACCGAGTGTGGACATTCCGCCATGAGTGAGGAGACTTCGCCCTCGTGGCGGAATCTGGGTGCAGCGCTCAGTGCGAAGATTCCGCCATGAGTGAGGAGAGTCCGCCCTCGTGACGGGATCTAGGTGCAGCACTCAGTGGGAAGATTCCGCCATGAGTGGAGACTTCGCCCTCGTGACGGGATCTAGGTGCAGTGCTCAGTGCGAAGATTCCGCCATGAGTGAGGAGACTTCGCCCTCGTGACGGGATCTGGGTGCAGTGCTCAGTGCAAAGATTCCGCCATGAGTGAGGAGACTTCGCCCTCGTGACGGGATCTGGGGGCAGTGCTCAGTGCGAAGATTCCGCCATGAGTGGAGGCTTGAATATTTTGTTATAAAACAAAACCTAAAAACCACTGAAACTCTCCCGTTATTGCACAACAGCCGTGGAAGTCATAACTCGTACACCAAATTCAGTGCGCATGTCCTACAATATTTATGCCAGTAGTAAGAGCGCCTAAGAGCACAGCGTAAACAAACTACAAGAGATACTTACAACAATCAGTAATGCTGCATTCACGGTCATCTCAGTAATGGCGTTAATGGTGGTGTGATGGTGATCTCTCCTAGACATGTTTATGTCACTTGTAAATGAATCTCTCACACCAAGAGGCAGGAAATGAACAATAGTCACATCTCTTCCTGGTGCCAGGAGCCTGCGGATCCCTCCTCGGCTCTCAGGGAAAGGTACTGGATCTAACTTAGACTGGCAAGGCCTGGCACGTGAACCCCTCTCCATCTCTATGTGGCTGGCACTAGATCTAACTTAGACTGGCAAGGCCTGGCACGCGATCTCCCTCCTCAGCTCTCAGTGGCTGGCACTGGATCTAACTCAGACTGGCAGGGCATGGCACGCGATCTCCCTCCTCGGCTCTCAGTGGCTGGCACTGGATCTAACTTAGACTGGCAAGGCCTGGTACGCGATCTCCCTCCTCGGCTCTCAGTGACTGGCACTGGATCTAACTTAGACTGGCAGGGCCTGGTACGCGATCTCCCTCCTCGGCTCTCAGTGGCTGGCATTGAATCTCCCTTCGGCTGGCAGAGCCTGACATGCGTTCCCATCTTCCGGTCCTTGTGGCTGGCATTGGATCTCCCTTCAGTTGGCAGGGCCTGGCATGAGATCTCCCTCCTACTCATGCAGGGATCTCGTATCCGATGCTTCTTCAGGATGGAGCCTGGCATGAGCTCCCCTTCTCAGGGCATAGGCTGCTGACATTAATCCCTTATTCATCCTACTTGTGCTTGGCATTTGAGCTAATATGGTGCTCGGCTGGCAGAGCGCCTGGCACGCGATCCACCTCTCCATCTCCCAGTGACTGGCACTGGATCTCCCTTCGGCTGCCAAGGCCTGGCACGCATTCCCCTCTTCAGCTCCCAGTGGCTGGCACTGGATCTCCTTTCGGCTGGCAGGGCCTGGCATGTGTTCCCCTCTTCAGCTCTCAGTGGCTCGCACTGGATCTCCCTTCAGCTGGCAGAGCCTGGCACACCATTCCTTGGCTGGCACAGGATCTCCCTTCAGCTGGCAGGGCCTGCCATGCGTTCCCCTCTTCCGGTCCCTGTGGCTGGCACTGGATCTACCTTCAGTTGGCAGGGCCTGGCATGTGATTTCTGGGCTGGCATTGGATCTGCCTTCTGCTGGCAGGGCCTGGCATGAGATCTCATGCCTCCTCATGTAGAGATCTCATATCTGATGCTTCTTCTGGATGGAGCCTGGCATGAGCTCTCCTTCATAGGGCATAGGGTGCTGACAATAGCCCCCTTATTCACCCTTCTTGTGCTTGGCATGAGATCCCTTTTATCAGCTGATAGGGTGCTCGGCTGGCAGAGGGCCTGCATGCAATCTCTATCATAAGCTTCCCTGATGGCAGCGTTACTCGAGATTCCCCTGCTGCTGTCATGGCCTGGCATGAGACCCCCCTTCGAGTCGTAGGATATTGATATTACATGCCTCTTCGTCTGCCAGGGGCAGGCATGAGATCCTCGTCAGCTCGCATGATGCTGGCATGGAATGCCCCTTTGCCTGGCATTTGATCCCTCCTCAGCTCATAGGGTGCTGGTATGGAATACCCTTTGCCTGGCATGAGATCCTTTATCATCTCGTAGAGTACTGGCATGGAATGTCCCTTTGCCTGGCATGAGATCCCCTCTTCAGCTCGTAGGGTGCTGGCATGGAATGGCTCTTTGCCTGGCATGAGATCCCTCGTCAG
This sequence comes from Calotriton arnoldi, assembly GCA_963921515.1. Classification (NCBI taxonomy): domain Eukaryota; kingdom Metazoa; phylum Chordata; class Amphibia; order Caudata; family Salamandridae; genus Calotriton; species Calotriton arnoldi. The sequence goes on along the minus strand of CAWUFW010002387.1, from coordinate 400,376 downwards.
CTCGTAGGGTGCTGGCATGGATTGCCCCTTTGCCTGGCATGAGATCCCTCGTCAGCTCGTAGGGTGCTGGCATGGAATGCCCCTTTGCCTGGCATGAGATCCCTCGTCAGCTCGCATGATGCTGGCAAGGAATGCCCCTTTGCCTGGCATGAGATCCTCGTCAGCTTGCATGATGCTGGCATGGAATGCCCCTTTGCCTGCCATTAGATCCTGGTCAGCTCGCATGATGCTGGCACGGAATGCCCTTTTGCCTGGCATGAGATCCCTCGTCAGCTCGTAGGGTGCTGGCATGGAATGCCCCTTTGTCTGGCATGAGACCCTCGTTAGCTCATAGGATGCTGGCATGGAATGCCGCTTTGCCTGGCATGAGATCACTCATCAGCTCGTAGGGTGCTGGCATGGAATGCCCCTTTGCCTGTCATGAGATCCTTCGTCAGCTCGTAGAGTGCTGGCATGGAATGCCCCTTTGCCTGGCATGAGATCCCCTCGTCAGCTCATAGGCTGCAGTCACGGAATGCCCCTTTGCCTGGCATGAGGTCCCCTCATCAGCTCGTAGGGTGCTGGCATGGAATGCCCCTTTGCCTGGCATAAGATCCCCTCGTCAGCTCGTAGGGTGCTGGCATGGAATGCCCCTTTGCCTGGCATAAGATCCCCTCGTCAGCTCGTAGGGTGCTGGAATGGAATGCCTCTTTGCCTGGCATGAGATCCCTCATCAGCTCGTAGGATGCTGGCATGCAATGCCCCTCTGTCTGGCATGAGGTCTCTCATCAGCTCATAGGGTGCTGGAAAGGAATGCCCCTTTATCTGGCATGAGATCCCCTTGTCAGCTTGTAGGGTGCTGGCATGGAATGCCCCTTTGCCTGGCATGAGATCCCCTCATCAGCTCGTAGGGTCCAGGCATGGAATGTCCCTTTGCCTGGCATGAGATCCCCTTGTCAGCTTGTAGGGTGCTGGCACGGAATGCCCCTTTGCCTGGCATGAGATCCTTTATCAGCTCATAGGGTGCTGGCATGGAATGCCCCTTTGTCTGCCATTAAATCCCCTCGTCAGCTCGTAGGGTGCTGGCATGGAATGGCTCTTTGCCTGGCATGAGATCCTCGTCAGCTTGCATGATGCTGGCATGGAATGCCACTTTGCCTGGCAATACATCCTCGTCAGCTAGCATCATGCTGGCACGGAATACCATTTTGCTTGGCATGAGATCCTTCGTCAGATCGTAGGGTGCTGGCATGGAATTCCCCTTTGCCTGGCATGGAATCCCTCGTCAGATCGTAGGGTGCTGGCATGGAATGCCCCTTTGCCTGGCATGAGATCCCTCCTCAGCTCGTAGGGTGTTGGCATGGAATGCCCATTTGCCTGGCATAAGATACCCTCGTCAGCTCATAGGGTGCTGGAATGGAATGCCTCTTTGCCTGGCATGAGATCACTTGTCAGCTCGTAGGATGCTGGCATGCAATGCCCCTTTGCCTGGCATGAGGTCCCTCATCAGCTCGTAGGGTGCTGGCATGGAATGCCCCTTTATCTGGCATGAGATCCCCTCGTCAGATTGTAGGGTGCTGGCATGGACGGCTCCGTTGCCTGTCATGACTTCCGTCGTTAGCTCATAGGGTGCTGGCATGGAATGCCCCTTTGCCTGGCATAGGATACCCGCGTCAGCTCGTAGGGTGCTGGAATGGAATGCCTCTTTGCCTGGCATGAGATCCCTCATCAGCTCATAGGATGCTGGCATGCAATGCCCCTTTGTCTGGCATGAGGTCTCTCATCAGCTCGTAGGGTGCTGGCAAGGAATGCCCCTTTATCTGGCATGAGATCCCCTCGTCAGCTTGTAGGGTGCTGGCATGGAATGCCCCTTTGCCTGGCATGAGAACCCCTCGTCAGCTCGTAGGGTCCAGGCATGGAATGTCCCTTTGCCTGGCATGAGATCCCATTGTCAGCTTGTAGGGTGCAGGCATGGAATGCCCCTTTGCCTGGCATGAGATCCTTTATCAGCTCGTAGGGTGCTGGCATGGAATGGCTCTTTGCCTGGCATGAGATCCCTCGTCAGCTCGTATGATGCTGGCAAGGAATTTCCCTTTGCCTGGCATGAGATCCTCGTCCGCTTACATGATGCTGGCATGGAATGCCACTTTGCCTAGCATTAGATCTTCGTCAGCTCGCATGATGCTGGCACGGAATACCATTTTGCCTGGCATGAGATCCCTCGTCAGCTCGTAGGGTGCTGGCATGGAATGCCCCTTTGCCTGGCATGAGATCGCCTCATCAGCTCGTAGGATGCTGGCATGGAATGCCCCTTTGCCTGGCATGAGATTCTCCTCATCAGCTCGTAGGGTGCTACCATGGAATGCCCCTTTGTCTGGCACGAGATTCCTCGTCAGCTCGTAGGGTGCTGACATGGAATGCCCCTTTGCCTGGCATAAGATCCCCTCGTCAGCTCATAGGGTGCTGGAATGGAAGGCCACTTTGCCTGGCATGAGATCACTCGTCAGCTCGTAGAATGCTTGCATGCAATGTCCCTTTGCCTGGCATGAGGTCACTCATCGGCTCGTAGGGTGCTGGCATGGAATGCCCCTTTATCTGGCATGAGATCCCCTCATCAGCTTGTAGGGTGCTGGCATAGAATGCCCCTTTGCCTGGCATGAGATCCTTTATCAGCTCGTATGGTGCTGGAATAGAATGCCCCTTAGCCTGGCATGAAATCCCCTCGTCAGCTCGTAGGGTGCTGGCATGGAATGGTTCTTTGCCTGGCATGAGATCCCTTGTCAGCTCGCATGATGCTGGCAAGGAATGCCCCTTTGCCTGGCATGAGATCCTCATCAGCTTGCATGATGCTGGCATGGAATGCCACTTTGCCTGGCATTAGCTCCTCGTCAGCTCGCATAATGCTGGCACGGAATACCATTTTGCCTGCCATGAGATCCCTCATCAGCTCGTAGGGTGCTGGCATGGAATGCCCCTTTGCCTGGCATGGAATCCCTCATCAGCTCGTAGGGTGCTGGCATGGAATGCCCCTTTGCCTGGCATGAAATCCCTCGTCAGCTCGTAGGGTGCTGGCATGGGATGTCCCTTTGCCTGGCATGAGATCCCCTCATCAGCTCGTAGGGTGCTGGCATGGAATGCCCCTTTGCCTGGCATAAGCTCCCTGTGTTAGCTCATAGGGTGCTGGAATGGAATGCCTCTTTGCCTGGCATGAGATCACTCGTCAGCTTGTAGGATGCTGGCATGCAATGCCCCATTGCCTGGCATGAGGTCCCTCATCAGCTCGTAGGGTGCTGGAATAGAATGCCCCTTAGCCTGGCATGAGATCACTCGTCAGTTTGTAGGATGCTACCATGGAATGCCCCTTTGTCTGGCATGAGATCCCCTTGTCAGCTCGTAGGGTCCTGGCATGGAATATCCCTTTGCCTGGCATGAGATCCCCTTGTCAGCTTGTAGGGTGCTGGCATGGAATGCCCCTTTGCCTGGCATGAGATCCTTTATCAGCTCATATGGTGCTGGAATAGAATGCCCCTTAGCCTGGCATCAAATCCCCTCGTCAGCTCGTAGGGTGCTGGAATGGAATGGCTCTTTGCCTGGCATGAGAACCCTTGTCAGCTCGCATGATGCTGACGAGGAATGACCCTTTGCCTGGCATGAGATCCTCGTCAGCTTGCATGATGCTGGCATGGAATGCCACTTTGCCTGGCATTAGGTCCTCGTCAGCTCGCATGATGCTGGCACGGAATACCATTTTGCCTGCCATGAGATCCCTCATCAGCTCGTAGGGTGCTGGCATAGAATGCCCCTTTGCCTGTTATGAAATCCCTCGTCAGCTCGTAGGGTGCTGGCATGGAATGCCCCTTTGCCTGGCATGAGATCCCCTTGTCAGCTCGTAGGGTGCTGACATGGAATGCCCCTTTGCCTGGCATGAGATTCTCCTCATCAGCTCGTAGGGTGCTACCATGGAATGCCCCTAGGATCCTGGCATGGAATGCCCCTTTGCCTGTCATGAGATCCTTTATCAGCTCGTATGGTGCTGGCATAGAATGCCCCTTTGCCTGGCATGAAATCCCCTCGTCAGCTCGTAGGGTGCTGGCATGGAATGGCTCTTTGCCTGGCATGAGATCCCTCGTCAGCTTGCATGATGCTGGCAAGGAATGTTCTTTGCCTGGCATGAGATCCTCGTCAGCTTGCATGATGCTGGCATGGAATGCCACTTTGCCTGGCATTAGATCCTCGTTAGTTCGCATGATGCTGGCACGGAATACCATTTTGCCGGGCATGAGATCCCTCATCAGCTCGTAGGGTGGTGGCATGGAATGCCCCTTTGCCTGGCATGAAATCCCTCATCAGCTCGTAGGGTGCTGGCATGGGATGCCCCTTTGCCTGGCATGAGATCCCCTCATCAGCTCATAGGGTGCTGGCATGGAAAGTCCCTTTGCCTGGCATGAGATTCTCCTCATCAGCTCGTAGGGTGCTACCATGGAATGCCCCGTCTGGCATGAGATCCCTCATCAGCTCGTAGGGTGCTGGCATGGAATGCCCCTTTGCCTGGCATAAGCTCCCCGTGTCAGCTCATAGGGTGCTGGAATGGAATGCCTCTTTGCCAGACATGAGATCACTCGTCAGCTCGTAGGATGCTGGCATGCAATGCCCCATTGCCTGGCATGAGGTCCCCCATCAGCTCATAGGATGCTGGCATGGAATGCCCCTTTGCCTGGCATGAGATTCTCCTCGTCAGCTGGTAGGGTGCTACCATGGAATGCCCCTTTGTCTGGCATGAGATTCTCGTCGTCAGCTGGTAGGGTGCTACCATGGAATGCCCCTTTGTCTGGCATGAGATCCCTCGTCAGCTCGTAGGGTGCTGACATGGAATGCCCCTTTGCCTGGCATGAAATCCCTCATCAGCTCGTAGGGTGCTGGCATGGAATGCCCCTTTGCCTGGCATGAGATCCCCTTGTCAGCTCGTAGGGTGCTGGTATGGAATGCCCCTTTCCCTGGCATGAGATCCCCTTGTCAGCTCGTAGGGTCCTGATATAGAATGTCCCTTTGCCTGGCATGAGATCCCCTTGTCAGCTTGTCGGGTGCTGGTATGGAATGCCCCTTTGCCTGGCATGAGATCCCTCATCAGCTCGTAGGGTGCTGGCATGGAATGCCCCTTTGCCTGCCATGAGATAGTTTGTCAGCTCGTAGGGTGCTGGCATGGAATGCCCCCTTGCCTGGCATGAGGTCCCATCATTAGCTCGTAGGGTGCTCAATCAATCAATCAATCAATCAATCAATCAGGGTTTATTAAGCACGCTACTCACCAGTGAGGGTTTCAAGGCGCTGAGGGGGGCAGGGGGTTCGCAGCTCCGTTAGCCGAAGAGCCAGGTCTTGAGTGCCTTCCTGAAGGCGTTCAGGGAGGGGGCGAGTCTGATGTCTGCCGGGAGCTCGTTCCAGGTTTTGGCCTCAATGTGGGAGAAGGATCTTCCGCCTGTTCTGGCTCTGCGGATGCGCGGGGTTTCGGCCAGTGCGAGGTTGGAAGATCGGATGTTTCTTTTGGGTATGTGGAAGTTGATTCTGTCGTTGAGGTATTTGGGTCCGGTGTTGTGTAGGCATTTGTAGGCGTGGGTGAGGATTTTGAAGGTGACTCTTTTCTCTACGGGGAGCCAATGGAGCCTTCGGAGGTGTTGGCTGATGTGTTCGTGCCGGGGGATGCCGAGGACGAGTCGGGCGGCGGTATTCTGTATCGTCTGGAGTTTTCGGAGTAGGGACTTGTTTATGCTGGCATATAGTGCGTTTCCCTAGTCCAGTCTGCTGGTGATGAGTGCGTGGGTGACTGTCTTCCTTGACTCCGGGGGGATCCATTTGAAGGTGTTGCTGAGGATGCGGAGTGTGTTGAAGCAGCTGGAGGTGACGGCGTTGATCTGTCGGTTCATGGTGAGGGATGAGTCGAGTACGATGCCGAGGTTCTTGGCATAGTTCGAGGGGGCCGGTGGGCTTCCGATGGCTGTTGGCCACCAGGTGTTGTCCCATGCTGAAGGGGTAGTTCTGAGGACGAGGACTTCAGTTTTCTCGGCGTTGAGCTTAAGGCAGCTGTTGGTCATCCAGACTGCGACCTCCTGCATTCCTTTCTGGAAGTTGAGTCTGGCGTTGGCAGGGTCTTTGGTGAGGGAGAGGATGAGTTGGGTGTCGTCAGCGTAGGAGACGATGTTGAGGCCGAGTTGTCGGACGATGGCGGCGAGGGGGGCCATGTAGATGTTGAAGAGGGTCAGGCTCAGCGATGATCCCTGGGGAACTCCGCAGGTGATTTCCGTGGGATTGGAGAGGAAGGACGGCAGTCTGATTCTTTGGCTTCTTCCAGTGAGGAATGATCGGATCCAGTCTAGGGCTGTTCCTTGTATGCCGGCGTCGTGTAGTCTGGCGACGAGTGTGCGGAGGGAGACGGTGTCGAAGGCTGCAGATAGGTCGAGCAGGATGAGGGCTGTGGAGTGGCCTTGGTCCAGGAGGGTACGGATGTCATCTGTTGCGGCGAGTAGGGCGGTCTCTGTACTGTGGTTGCTTCGGAATCCGGATTTGGATGGGTCGAGGATGGCATTGTCTTTGATGAATTGTGTCAGTTCCATGTTGACTGTTTTCTCTGCAACTTTGGCCGCGAAGGGGAGGAGTGAGATGGGCCTGTAGTTCTTGAGGTCGGTGGGGTCAGCTGTCGGCTTCTTAAGCAGGGGCCTGACTTCTGCGCGTTTCCAGTCATCTGGGAAGGTGCCTGATTCGAGGGTGGTGTTGATGGTGCGTTGTGGTTCGGGTGCGGTGGCGATGGTGGCTCTGTGGTAGATGTGTGGGGGGCAGGGGTCTGTGGGGGCCCCTGAGTGGATGCCTTACATGGTTGAGGTGGTGTCTTCAGCTGTTATCAGCGTCCAGGTGGAGATGGTGGGCTGGCTGGTGTGTCTGGGGGGCAGGCCGGCTGTGGCGTCAGGTGGAAGGTCGATGAAGTTGTCGTAGAGGTTTATGATCTTGAGGTGGAAGTAGGTTCCAAGCTTGTCGCAGAGGTCTTGGGACGGGGTGATGTCTGTGGCTTCGCTGCGAGGGTTGGTGCATTCCTGGATGACCGTGAAGAGTTCCCTAGAGTTGGTGGAGTTGGCGAGGATTTTGGTGTGGGTGGTTCTGATTTGGTTGTGGTAGTCCATCATGGCATTCTTGTAGGTGGCGTGGTTTTCGGGTGTCTTGGTGTTCCTCCAGTTCTTCTCTAGGCGTCTGCAGGTGCGTCTGGCTTAATGGAGATCGTGGTGAACCAGGCGGCTTTCCTGGGGCTCTGTTTGTCGGGGTTGCGTAGCGGGGCGAGTTCGTCCGCGTATTTGGAGATCCAGGTGTGGAGTTCTCTGGCTGCGATGTTGGCGTTGGATGCCGAGGTGTGGTTGTTTTGCGTGAGGGCGGAGTTAAGTTGGTCGTCGGTGACCTTGCTCCAGTTCCTTCGTGGTGGCTGTGGGACTAGTTTGGGTGCCCTGGGTTTGTCGACGGGTGAAATGTACGCAGTAGTGGTCGGTCCATGGTGGTTGCGTTGTGTGGCTGAAGTGGACGGTGTTGCCTGCTGCGAAGATGGGGTCGAGGGTGTGTCCTGCCATGTGGGTCGGTGTGGAGACGAGTTGTTTGAGTCCGATGTTGGCGAGGTTGTCACTAAGGGTGGTGGAGTTGGGGTCGCTGGTGTCGTCGAGGTGGAACTTTAGGTCTCTGATGAGTATGTAGTTCATTGTGGCGATGGCGTGGGGTGCGATGAGGTCGGTGATGGTGGAGGCGAAGGGCGCCCGGGGGCTGGGGGGTCTGTAGACGAGGGTTCCCCGGAGCGTAGAGTTGGGGCTGGTCCTCAACTGGAAGTGCAGGTGTTCGGCGGAGGGGAAGGTTTCACTGAAGGTGGTGAGCCGGAGGGTGTTCTTGCTGGCGTGGAATGCCCCTTTGCCTGGCATGAGATCCCCTCATCAGCTCGTAGGGTGCTGGCATGGATTGCCACTTTGCATGGCATGAGATCCCCTCATCTGGTCATAGGGTGCTGACATGGAATGCCCCCTTGCCTGGCATGAGACCCTCGTCAGCTCATAGGATGCTGGCATGGAATGCCCCTTTGCATGTCATGAGATCCCTCGTCAGCTCGTAGGATGCTGGCATGGAATGCACCTTTGCCTGGCATGGAATGCCCCTTTGCCTGGCATGACATCCTCTCGTCAGCTCCTAGGGTGCTGGCATGGAGTACACCTTTGCCTGGCAGGAGATCCCCTCGTCAGTTCGTACGGTGCTGGGATGGCTTGCCCCTTTGCCTGGCATGAGGTCCCCTCATCAGCTCGTAGGGTGCTGGCATGCAATGCCCCTTTGCCTGGCATGAGATATCTCGTCAGCTCATAGGGTGCTGGCATGGAATGCCCCTTTGCCTATCATGAGATCCATCGTCAGCTCGTAGGGTGCTGGCATGGAATCCCCCCTTGCCTGGCATGAGGTCTCATCATTGGCTCGTATGGTGCTGGCATGGAATGCCCCTTTGCCTGGCATGAGATCCTCTTGTCAGCTCGTAGGGAGCTGGCATGGATTGTCCCTTTGCCTGGCATGAGATCCCTCATCAGCTCGTAGGGTGCTGGCATGGAATGCCCCTTTGCCTGGCATGAGATCCCCTCTTCAGCTCATAGGGTGCTGGCAGGGAATGCCTCCTTGCCTGGCATGAGATACCCTCATCAGCTCGTAGGGTGCTGGCATGGAATGGCCCTTTGCCTGGCATGAGATTCCCTCGTCAGCTCGTAGGGTGCTGGCATGGAATGCCCCTTTGCCTGGCATGAGATCCCATTATCAGCTCGTAGTGTGCTGGCTTGGAATGCCCCTTTGCCTGGCATGAGATCCCATTATCAGCTCGTAGGGTGCTGGCAGGGAATGCCCCTTTGTCTGGTATGAGATCCTTCGTCAGCTCATAGGGTGCTGGCATGGAAGGACAATTTGCCTGGTAAGAGATCTCTAGTCAGCTCGTAGGATACTGGCATGGAATGCCCCCTTGCCTAGCATGAGGTCCCATCATTACCTTGTAGGGTGCTGGCATGAAATGCCCCTTTGCCTGGTATGAAATACCCTCATCAGCTCGTAAGATGCTGGCATGGAATGCCCCTTTGCCTGTCATGAGACCCCCTCCTCAGCTCGAAGGGTGCTGGCATGGAATGCCCCTTTGCGTGGCATGCGATCACTTCGAACCTCATAAAATGCTGGCATGGAATGCCCCTTTTCCTGGCATGAGATCACTCATCAGCTCGTAGGGTGCTGGCATGGAATGCCCCCTTGCCTGGCATGAGATCCCCTCATCAGTACATTGGGTGCTGGCATGGAATGCCCCCTTGCCTGGCATGAGATCCTCATCAGCCCACAGGATGCTGGCATGGAATGCCCCTTTGCCTGGCATGAGATCCCTCGTCAGCTAGTAGGGTGCTGGCATGGAATGCCCCTTTGCCTGTCATGAGATCCCGCGTCAGCTCGTAGGGTGCTGGCATGGAATGCCCCTTTGCTTGGCATGAGATCCCCTTGTCAGCTCGTAGGGTGCTGGCCTGGATTGTCCCTTTGCCTGGCATGAAATCCCCTTGTCAGCTCGTAGCGTGCTGGCATGGAATCCCCTTTGCCTGGCATGAGGTCCCTCTTCAGCTCGTAGGGTGCTGGCATGGAATGCCCCTTTGCCTGGCATGAGATCCCCTCATCAGCTCATAGGGTGCTGGCATGGAATGCCCCTTTGCCTGGCACGGGATCCCCTCATCTGCTCATAGGGTGCTGGCATGGAATGCCATCTTGCCCGGCGTGAGACACTCGTCAGCTCATAGGATGCTGGCATGGAATGCCCCTTTGCATGGCATGAGATCCCTCGTCAGCTCATAGGATGCTGGCATGGAATGTCCCCTTGCCTGACATGAGATCCCCTCGTCAGCTTGTAGGGTGCTGGCATGGAATGCCCCTTTGCCTGGCATGAGATCCCCTCTTCAGCTCCTAGGGTGCTGTCATGGAGTGCCCCTTTGTCTGACATGAGATCCCCTCGTCAGTTCGTACAGTGCTGGTATGGATTGCCCCTTTGCCTGGCATGAGGTCCCCTCGTCAGCTCGTAGGGTGCTGGCATGCAATACCCCTTTGCCTGGCATGAGATAACTCGTCAGCTCGTAGGGTGCTGGCATGGAATGCCCCTTTGCCTATCATGAGATCCCTCGTCAGCTCGTAGGGTGCTGGCATGGAATCCCCCCTTGCCTGACATGAGGTCTCATCATTAGCTCGCAGGGTGCTGGCAGGGATTGCCCCCCTGCCTGGCATGAGATCCTCTTGTCAGCTCGTAGGGTGCTGGCATGGCTTGTTCCTTTGTCTGGCATGAGATCCCCATGCCACCTCGTAGGGTGCTGGCAGGGAATGCCCCCTTGCCTGGCATGAGATCCCCTCGTCAGCTCGTAGGGTGATGGCATGGAATGGCCCTTTGCCTGGCATGAGATTCCCTCGTCAGCTCGTAGGGTGCTGGAATGGAAGGCCCCTTTGCCTGGCATGAGATCCCATTATCAGCTCGTAGTGTTAGGGCATGGAATTCCCCTTTGCCTGGCATGTGATGCCATTATCAGCTCGTAGGGGGCTGGCAGGTAATGCCCCCTTGCCTGGCATGAGATCCCCTCGTCAGCTCATAGGGTGCTGGCGTGGAATGGCTCTTTGCCTAGCATGAGATTCCCTCGTCACCTCGTAGGGTGCTGGCAGGGAATGCCCTTTTGCCTGGCATGAGATCCCCTCGTCAGCTCGTAGGGTGCTGGCATGGAATGTCCCTTTGCCTGGCATGAGATCCCCTCGTCAGCTCGTAGGGTGCTGGCATGGAATGCCCCTTAGCCTGGCATGAGATCCCCTCGTCAGCTCGTAGGGTGCTGGCATGGATTGCCACTTTGCCTGGCATGAGATCCCCTTGTCAGCTCGTAGGGTGCTGGCATGGATTGCCACTTTGCCTGGCATGAGATCCCCTCGTCAGCTTGGAGGGTGCTGGCAGGGAATGCCCCTTTGCCTGGCATGAGATCCCCTCAGCACGTAGGGTGTTGTCATGGAATCCCCATTTGCCTGCCATGAGATCCCTCGTCAGCTCGTACGGTGCTGGCATGGAATCCCCTTTGCCTGGCATGAGGTCTCATCATTAGTTTGTAGGGTGCTGGCATGGAATGCCCCTTTGCCTGGCATGAGATCCTCTTGTCAGCTCGTAGGGTGCTGGCATGGAATGGCCCTTTGCCTGGCATGAGATTCCCTCGTCAGCTCGTAGGATGCTGGCATGGAATGCCACCTTGCCTGGCATGAGGTCCCATCATTAGCTCGTAGGGTGCTCGCACAAAATGCCCCTTTGTCTTGCATTTGAGCCCTCGTCCGCTCGTAGGGTGCTGGAATGGAATGCCCCTTTGCCTGGCATGAGATCCCCTCGTCAGCTCAGAGGGTGCTGGCATGGAATGTCCCTTTGCCTGGCATGAGATCCCCTAGTCAGCTCGTAGGGTGCTGGCATGGATTGCCACTTTGCCTGGCATGAGATCCCTCATCAGCTCGTAGGGTGCTGGCATGGAATGCCCCTTTGCCTAGCATGAGATCCCATTATCAGCTCGTAGTGTTAAGGCATGAAATCCCCCTTTGCCTGGCATGAGATCCCATTATCAGCTCGTAGGGTGCTGGCAGGGAATGCCCCCTTGCCTGGCATGAAATCCCCTCGTCAGCTCGTAGGGTGCTGGCATGGAATGTCCCTTTGCCTGGCATGAGATCCCCTCGTCAGCTCGCAGGGTGCTGGCATGGAATGCCCCTTTCCCTAGCATGAGATCCCCTCGTCAGCTCGTAGGGTGCTGGCAGGGAATGCCCCTTTGCCTGGCATGAGATCCCCTCGTTAGCTCGTAGGGTGCTGGCATGGAATGTCCCTTTGCCTGGCATGAGATCCCCTCGTCAGCTCGTAGGGTGCTGGCATGGAATGCCCCTTTGCCTGGCATGAGATCCCCTTGTCAGCTCATAGGGTGCTGGCATGGATTTCCACTTTGCCTGGCATGAGATCCCCTCGTCAGCTCGGAGGGTGCTGGCAGGGAATGCAGCTTTGCCTGGTATGAGATCCCTTCGTCAGCACATAGAGTGCTGGCATGGAATGCACCTTTGCTTGGCATGAGATCCCCTCGTCAGCTCATAGGGTGCTGGCATGGAATCCCTATTTGCCTGCCATGAGATCCCTCATCAGCTCATAGGGTGCTGGCATGGAATCCCCCTTGCCTGGCATGAGGTCTCATCATTAGTTTGTAGGGTGCTGGTTAGGAATGCCCCTTTGCCTGGCATGAGATCCCCTTGTCAGCTCGTAGGGTGCTGGCATGGAATGGCCCTTTGCCTGGCATGAGATTCCCTCGTCAGCTCGTAGGATGCTGGCATGGAATGCCACCTTGCCTGGCATGAGGTCCCATCATTAGCTCGTAGGGTGCTCGCACGAAATACCCCTTTGTATGGCATTTGAGCCCTCGTCAGCTCGTAGGGTGCTGGCATGGAATGCCCCTTTGCCTGGCATGAGATCCCCTCGTCAGCTCGGAGGGTGCTGGCCTGGATTGCCTCTTTGCCTGGCATGAGATCCCCTAGTCAGCTTGTAGGGTGCTGGCATGGATTGCCACTTTGCCTGGCATGAGATCCCTCATCAGCTCGTAGGGTGCTGGCATGGAATGCCCCTTTGCCTGGCATGAGGTCCCTCGTCAGCTCGTAGGGTGCTGGCAGGGAATGCCCCTTTGCCTGGCATTCGGTCCCTCTTCAGCTCGTAGGGTGCTGGCATGGAGTTCCCCTTGCCTGGCATGAGATCCTCGTCAGCTCATAGGAGGCTGGCATGGAATGCCCCCTTGCCTGGCATGAGACCCTCATCAGCTCATAGGATGCTGGCATGGAATGCCCCTTTGCCTGGCATGAGATCCCTCATCAGCTCGTTGGGTGCTGGCATGGAATGCCCCTTTGCCTGTCATGAGATCCCTTGTCAGCACGTAGGGCGCCTGCATGGAATGCCCCTTTGCCTGGCATGAGGTCCCCTCATCAGCTTGTAGGCGGCTGGCATGCAATACCACTTTGCCTGTCATGAGGTCCCCTTATCAGCTCTTAGGCTGCTGGCATGGAATGCCCCCTTGCCTGGCAGAGGCCTGGCATGAGATACCCTTGTCGGCTCGTAGGGTGCTGGCATGATAAATTCCTTTAGTTCTCAGGGACCTGGCATGAGACCCCCCCTCTCCAGCTCACTGAATGCTGGCACTAGGTTTCTCTTCAGCTGGCATGTGCCTGGCACCGCCCGAGGCCTGACGGCAGCTGGCGCCTGCAGGCCCCGTGCCAGGGGGCACGCGGCCCACATGATGTCAGACTTCTGAGCGAAAGGGATAAATGTGCGTCGGGGGCGGTGTGTGGGTGGGGAATTCACAGGGAGAGCCCTGAACACCAGAGCATAGTCTGTGTTCGGAGAAGGAGGGCACAGAAGAGAGGGGAGTTATGTCCCGAGGAGGGAGAGGGGTGTGCAGACAAGGACGAGGTGCAGTGGCTGACCACAGGGGCGGAATGCAGACCCCTGCATTGGAGAGGAGGCAAACCTTGGGCGGGGGTGGGTGGTGGGAGGGGTCGTCATCTTCCGGGGGGGGGGGGTTCCTTTCAGACCAAGACCAATGAATATGTGTGAGATATGGAAGACTTAGGGGCCCCTCATCACATTCCGCAGGGGGGGCTTCATTTTGCATTACACCACTTACCGAGCAGAGAGCTGTGCACTGCTGAGGAGAGACAGAGAGCAGTGCACTGCTTAGTGCCAATATCGGCAACACTCCCCACCCCTCCCACAGCAATATCCTAGAGAAATAATCAGACAAGACACATTCTTTGTGGAGAAAATTGCTGCAGGTTTATTTGCATAACAAATATGCCAACATGGTGGGTTATCTTACGGAGCGATTCCAGGGCAGGCAGCCCCTCGCCGCCTGCCCACCTGATGAGCCAAATTACACCGTGGCCCCTAGCCAACCGGTGTTTGTCAGATTTGGGGAGGGGATAGCCCCTCCCCACCGGTGGACCGCCAGTCCACCCCCTTACTCACGCCCCCCAAAAAGGGGGCGGAGCGTTGCAGGCAACCCCCGGTTGCTCAGGTCCACAACCGCCCGTAGGACTAACGGGGCGCCGTCGCTCCTCCAGGGTCCAACGCGAGGACCTCCCTGGGGATATTTGGCTTTAGCACCCTTACTGTGCTCCTGCAGCGGGTACCCTTCTGTACCTTACAGCCTCTGGATCGCCCTGTAACTCCGCCTGCAACACAAAATAATAAGTTAGATAAACACCCCCCCCCCTGCCTGTACGCCGGGTAAGCGGTGGGGAGGGAAACGGCGTCAGGGCAGCAGAACAAAGAGGGCGACCAGTGGGCGGGAGAGGTATAAGTACCTCGCCCCGCCCCCCTCCTGCCCGGAAGTGACGCGGGCATGGGGACCCTCGAGGGTCCCAAAACATTGGGCGGCTGACTCGTGTGCCATCCTGTGGCACTAAGGGGGGGCCGCCCTCTTAGGAGGGCCCCCTTCGTGGGCCCGGGGCAGCCCTGCATAGTGCCAATATCGGCAACACTCAGCACCCCTCCCACAGCAATATCCGAGAGAAATAATCAGACAAGACACATTCTTTATGGAGAAAATTGCTGCAGGTTTATTTGCATAACAAATATGCCAACATGGTGGGTTATCTTACGGGCGATCCCAGGGCAGGCAGCCCCTGCGCCTGCCCACCTGATGAGCCAAATTACACCGTGGCCCTAGCCAACCGGGTGTTTGTCAGATTTAGGGGAGGGATAGCCCCTCCCACCGGTGGACCGCCAGTCCACCCCTTACTCACGCCCCCAAAAGGGGGCAGAGCGTTGCAGGCAACCCCCGGTTGCTCAGGTCCACAACCGCCCGTAGGACTAACAGGGCGCCTCGTCGCTCCTCCAGGGTCCAACGCGAGGACCTCCTGGGGATATTTGGCTTTAGCACCCCTTACTGTGCTCCTGCAGCGGGTACCCTTCTGTACCTTACAGCCTCTGGATCGCCCTGTAACTCCGCCACTGCTCTGGGTGTGGCCACCGTCACAGCCAGGGCCCCCCACCAAGGTAGGCCTCTTCACCTCCATCCTGCTGATTCTAGGGCCTCTCCCAGGTCCAGCAAACAAGTCCATGCCCACTCTGGACAGGTGCCCCCATCCTCTTCACAACTCCCAGTGGACTTAGCATGCAGCAGGCCATGCCTGATAAACCAAACCCCCACTGTTCAGTGAATCTGCGCCTGGCACTGTAAACTCTCCTGCGTGAGGAGTACCCTGCAACCCCTGACCGGGCCCCTCGCCACACTCAAAGTGGGGTTATCTCTGTCCATCATAACACCCCTGCCCACAACTGATTGTTAACTTAACCAGGGATGTCATTTCTGGCCGCACGTGCTCCTCCCTACCCGGAAAGGTCAAATCATTGCCTCCTGGTGTATGACCAAAATGATGGGAGGGGAGAACACCTCCCCCCCCCCAAGACTGTTGCAGCTTCTACAGCAAGCTGTTCCAGCGCATGCCTG
Source organism: Calotriton arnoldi (assembly GCA_963921515.1). NCBI lineage: Eukaryota > Metazoa > Chordata > Amphibia > Caudata > Salamandridae > Calotriton > Calotriton arnoldi. The sequence continues at coordinate 384,843 of CAWUFW010002387.1, read as the reverse complement.
GGACCCCCAACCAAATTATCTCAGTAGTGTGCCGCAGCTTCTACCCCCAAGCTGTGCTCGCACGTGCCTGGGCTCCCCAACCAAGTTAAGTCAGTGGTGGAAAACCCATGCCTCCCTTTATTGGATTCCGCCCGTCGCGCCACACACAGGACGCAAGGACGGCCCTAGCCCAGACCTTAGATCCTGGCAAAATAAAGAAATGCTCAGTTGCTAACATCCTTTAATGAGCACTGCACACCATATTATACAACTACTCCAGCTTGCACCTAGTTGCACAATAACACTGCACCCCATCACCTCTGGTGCCTCACATTGTGCCTTTGGACAACTCAAAGTTCGCCTGTACATGATACACTTAACCTGTCATTCCAGCCACTCTCCTGGGTGGCTAGACGGCTGTACCTATAAAACCTTGGGATTCCCATCGTCCCACCTGCATGGTGCGCTCCGCTGCCAAGCCCGCCCAGAACTCTGTGTTTGCTGCCTCTGCAAAAGGAATCACTGCAAAAGCACCTGTCAGGACCCGCATTGCCTGCCATAATAATCATGCCCGTATTACCCGTTCAGCCTGAAACTGGTAAGGGGCATGCTGTCAGCATGAATCAGAGAGTACCCTCTCCCGAAGGGCCAGGTAAGTGGCGACCAGACCCACTGGGCCATACATCTATCTCCCAGCTGGGTGTAACAGAATACCCTTCAGCCAAACCTGGTCTGAATGTGCCCTTCTCCCTACCCCTTGTAAGGGAGCACCACACCCGCCCGTCTTCCTAAGCCAAAATTGGGACGTTAGTCCCCTTGTTGGCTGACCACTTCCAAGGAAATTTTGCTTAACTGAAGCAACCTGTATCATGCCGCTGTGGATTGGAGGACATGGAGTAAACCTATGGTCAGTGTACCTATAACCTCTTTACTATAAAAGAAAAATGAGCTCTGATAGTAGTCCGACATTGTGATCTAACCCTCTATCCCAACAATATTAGGGTACCAGCACCCTATTGGGAAAGGCATACTCAAGCCCCAGCTGACAGGGTAGAGCCTATTCGTACCCGGTCACAAAGACCCGACCGACACCTCAAACCCTGACAAGAGGAGGCCTGCTAACCTGCCCCCACTCTGTGGAAACAACAACCTGTGCAATATTCGGGAAGGTTGCCACCCAGAAAACCCTCCCGGCACCCGGGAGGTCTAGTGCAGTCGCTCCTTGGCCTGAAATTAACCATGTTCACATATGGATGAAGTCAAAGGACCCACCCCTCAGCGCATGTTTGCAATCTGTCCCCCGCATCACCCTAGTCAGAGAGAACGACTGCTGGGGCATGCCGAGCAAGTCGTCCCCATTTGCTGGCCCAGGTCCCCACCCTCACGTGAGTAGCCCATGGCCAGACTCCTGCTGCCGCATACCAGAATGCAGGCCTGCGTGTGGAAATAAAAGGAAGCATACAACCCAAACGGCGTCAGGGCAGCAGAACAAAGAGGGCGACCAGTGGGCAAGAGAGGTATAAGTACCTCGCCCCCCGCCCCCCTCCTGCCCGGAAGTGACGCGGGCATGGGGACCCTCGAGGGTCCCAAAACACTGGGCGGCTGACTCGTGTGCCATCCTGTGGCACTAAGGGGGGGCCGCCCTCTTAGGAGGGCCCCCTTTGTGGGCCCGGGGCAGCCCTGCAGAGGAGAGACAGAGAGCCGTGCACTGGTGAGGAGACACAGAGAGCAGTGCACTGCTGAGGAGACACAGAGAGCTGTGCACTGCTGAGGAGAGACAGAGCAGTGCACTGTAAGGAGAGACAGAGAGCAGTGCACTGCTGAGGAGACACAGAGAGCTGTGCACTGCTGAGGAGACACAGAGAGCTGTGCACTGCTGAGGAGAGACAGAGCAGTGCACTGTAAGGAGAGACAGAGAGCAGTGCACAGCTGAGGAGAGACAGAGAGCCGTGCAGTGACCCCGCAGCAGGCCGAGCTCCAGGATGGGGATCTGGGAGGGATGTGCAGAAGCATGGGTGGGCCATAGAGATAAGAGAGGTGTACAGAGGTTCCCAGGTGTCTGAGAGCCGGGTCTGGTCATGCTGCGTGGTCTTATACGGATGTGAGCTGCACACCAACCCTACTGCCGGGTTCTGTCTACTAATTTTAACTGTGCATTTCTATAGGTTTAAACATATGGGCTTGATCTCTTCCGCTCTCTCCTAACTTCACCCTCCTTGCTCTCGGTCCCAGCCTCCTCTCTCCTAACTTCACCCTCCTTGCTCTCTGTCTCAGCCTCCTCTCTCCTAACTTCCCCCTCCTTGCTCTCTGTCTCAGCCTCCTCTCTCCTAACTTCACCCTCCTTTCTCTCCACCTCACCATTCTGTCCGGCTCACCTCACCCTCTACTCCCTCCCACCTCACTCTCTTCACCACATCGTCCTCTCTCTCCACCGGATTCCCTGCTGTGCCCTTCTCTTTCTAAACTTCACCCCGTATTTCTCTCACGGCACCCTCCCCCCTTTTCACCTTATCTTACTTTCACTCTCTTCTGACCTCGCCAGACTCTCACTGTCAACTTACTCTCACTCCACTTCACCCTTCTGTTTTTGCCTCACCCTTCTCTCTCCACCCACCCCCTCTCTCTTCCTCACCCTCCTCTCTCTTCCTTGCCCTTCTCTCGCTTTCTCACCCTCCGCTCACTCATGCCTCTTATCTTTCCAACTCGTCCTCCGTCTCTGCCCCTCCATCCTCTTTTGTTTCTCACCATCCCCCCTCCCGCCTCAGCCTCTTCCTTGTTTCCCTCCTGTGTGTCTGCTTCCCCTTCCCCAATCTTCACCTCACCCTACTCTCTCTCCACCTCACCCTATTCTGTCAGCCTCACCTTCACTGCTGCTGCCTAAGTGGTAATGATCTAGTGTGTGTAAGGGAATGAGGGGTGTGCACGTGCTTGTGTGGGTGCACGAGTGCGTGTAATCGGACCTGGCACTTCTCTGCATCTGTTCTTCAACGGTGAAAATAGCTTTTGGGGCTTTGCCCCTGTGGGGACATGGTAACATTAAATGTATATGTCAATCAATCAATCAGGGAATTGTAAGCGCGCTACTCACCCGTGAGGGCCTCAAGGCGCTGCCACTGTGTCCCACTTTCAAAATACCACGTACCCTACTCGTGGGCAACAAAGCCCAAGATACAAGGGGTGAATGACTTCATATTTAAAAGGGAGGTCTTTGTCCATCATAAAGAGGTATTTGAACAGGTCGCTCTGCAGGTTTTACACTGCAGCAGTCAGGTGACAGTGTTAGGCCTGAAGCCATGTATTGCAGGCCCACTCTGTGGATCCCACAATAGGGGCTGCATCCCACTTTACTCCTGCTTAAAAGGGGCAAAGTGTATAGAATTAAAAAAACAACAAAATAGTTTCCAGAAAAATGTGTAAAAGTCTGTGGTGTCTGCAGAAAATGTCGATTCCCTACAACGTCTCACTCTTTTGTCAGAAATGGAAGACTGGGTAGCAAACTTTGGACCTATGATGCCACAGATAGTAGGAGCATCTCTGCAGCAAGTGCATTAGCCCAGGATATTATTTTATCGGTTTATGTGCCGAAGAGTAACAGTGGCACTATAATCAGGACCACTGGAATTATGCAACGGAGGAGGGACAATTATGCAGCAGGGCTGACTAAATTATGCAGCATAATGCTGGGCAGCATTATTTTATTATTTTGTCATTTTTCCGTAGTCCAGCAGACTGGACTACGGAAACACCCTCTACTACAGGATCAACAAGTCTCTGCTCCGCAAGCTCCAGACCATACAGAACACTGCAGCCAGACTCGTCCTAAACATTCCTCGACACGAGCACACCGCCCAACACCTACGGAACCTCCACTGGCTCCCCGTTGAGAAGAGAGTCACTTTCAAGATACTCTCCCACGCCTACAAATGCCTCCACAACACCGGACCCCAATACCTCAACGAGAGAATCCCCTTCCACGCACCCAAGAGAAACTTCCGATCCGCCGACCTCGCCCTCGCCGAAATCCTGTGCATCCGGAGAGCCAGCACAGGTGGAAGAACCTTCTCCTACATCGCAGTCAAGACCTGGAACGAGCTCCCGCTCAACATCAGACGCGCCCCCTCCCTGAACATCTTCAGGGAGACGCTCAAGACCTGGCTGTTCGACTGAACAGAGCTGCTTACCCCCTCCTGTCCCCCCGCGCCTTGAGACCCCCACGGGTGAGTAGCACGCTTACAATTCCCCTGATTGATTGATTGATTGATTTTTAGGTCGAGCCTAGCGGCAGCACGCATGCACTGCTCGCTCTGCGAGGCATGCAGTAGTCGAGTATGCTGTGTAGGCCTCGCCTTCTCTCCGCCCATATTTTTGATTGGCTGGTGTCATTGTCCTTGGTAAATGGTGGCTTCCGATTCATTATGAGGCTTGTTAGTCCCTCCTTGTAACCGCCCTGTCTCCATTTGTGACCGCCCATGACAACTGGATCTTTCACTTGGCTCTGTACACGGTCGGCTTTATCTAGGGGGTGAGCACTATTTTGTTTATGGCCACTTATGGGGACAATGGCGGCTGCTATTTTTTTTAATTTGTATCCTGAGCCCGGCGTCCGCTTTAAGGACACCGCGCTCAGTTTATTTATTTATTTATTTTAATTTAATACTGAGCGCAACGTCCACTTCTGGGACACCGCGCTCTGTTTAATTATTATTTTTGTTTTTACTTTTATAGTGAGCGCGGTGCCCGCTTCAGGGACACTGCGCTCTGTTATTTTATTTTTTTACTTTAACACTGTGCACGGCGCCCCCTTCAAGGACACCGTGCTCAGTGTTAAAGTTTAAAAAAGAAACCGAGTGCGGTGTCCTTGAAGCGGCGCCGGGCTCAGTTTTACACTTAAACAAGTATTTGCAATGCAATAGGTCTTGCATTTACGCGAGTTTAAGGTATTGGCATTGTAAATGACAATCAGGCACATGCATCAACGTTTTTTGCGAGCGCAAACAGTGCGATTCGCAAAAATCGGCCGTTTGCGCCCGCAAAAAGGGCTATTGCGATGCATCAAGGTTTAAGGCACCACGCAATTCTAAGAAATCGCAATTTAGTGCGATTTAAATTAAGCGACATATTTAAGGAATCGCAATTTGCGATTCCTTAAATGCAATGCAATAACCACTTTTAAATAGCGATTTCGCTTATTTGGAGGCCGCAAATTACCGAGCAATTGAACTGGTCGGTAATTTGCTAAAACTTTGAAAAAATGCACTAGAGTGCATTTTTCAAGATTCCAGTGTTGCACACACACATGCCCTTCGGGAGCATGTGTGTGCGCAACATGGGTGCACATCACAATTCCAGGGTGCAACAGGGTGTCCTTTTGACACCCTTGCACCCTTGAAATTGCAAGCGCAATTTGTGAGTACCTATTGGTACTCGCAATTGCGCATGCAATTTCCCATTCATTCCTATGGACCAGTAGGCCCATGGGAATGAATGGGGAGCCATTCCTTAATTGCAACTCGCAATTTGCGATTCGTAATTAAGGAATGTTTAGGAATCGCTATTTTTATAGCGATTCCTACATGCATAGGCTTTTGCGAGTCCTTAATTGCGATTCCTTAATAATCGCAATTAAGGACTCGCAAAATAATACCTTGATGCATGGGCCCCAATGCCTTTTATTTACGTTTTAAAAAACTAAAATAATAGGCATTGTCATTTACAATGCCAATAGCTTAAACCTGCGTAAATGCGAGACCTATTGCATTGCAAATACTTGTTTACATATGTTAACACTGTCTGGAAAAAAGTTTCATCTCAATAGTACCAGTGTAAAATACAACTACAGCAAAACCAGCTGAAAACTGACCAGTAACCCTTTGCGAAGGGCCTTCCACTGTCTAGCAACGTCACCTCGTTTTTAATAACTTCTGATCCCTTTAAGACGGCTTTTTATTAAAATCTGCAAATTTTGCAGCAGATGATGGATTATGTGGCAAATTCATAATTGCACATAAAATGCCGCGTCAGCAGAACTGCATAATTCCAGTGGCCCTGACTGTAACCCATTTCTGTCTATGCATGGGGCAAAATGAGGGAATTTGTTGGGAGGGAATAGATGTGCCGGCCCTGGTGCCCCGAAGCGTCATCTCGGAGTGCTTCGAATTATATTAGCGAGCACCGCCTTCTGCGAATAAATTGGAAATGACGGCACGCAGGACGACGGCGGCACGCAGGACCGCGGCCGCACGCAGGACGACGGCGGCACGCGGCACAGGCGGCCAGCGCTGCCAAGGAATTGTTAGCATCACTTTTATTTATACAATAGGCACTGGACTGGCACTGCTCCTTCCCATTGTGTATCTGTGTTGTGTTAGTGAAACTTGACAAGTCTTTTCACTTAGGAAGAGTGAAAATGTTGCCATTATCCGTTTTCTTTTGCTTAACTTGACGCCATTAACAGGACCGCAGGAATGATGCAATTCTGCAGCAGCCGCGTATTCCGCAAATTATGAATTTTACACATTTGTCAGATATTCCATCAGCTGCTGCAGGTTTGCAGACTTTAACAAAACAAAATGTGGTTTCGAACTCAAAAGGATCAAAAGTTACTAAAAACGCAGTGGCATGTTATGGAAGGCCTGTCACAAATTATGACGGGTCAACTTTCTGTTGCCTGTTGCTGTATTTCAGTGTTAAAGTGGTGCGGACGATGTGAAACCTTTTCCAAGACAGCGTTATTATGTAAAAATTATGAAGCAATATTATAATAAAACCTGCTGAGTAATTTGGCTTTTTGTCACATAATTCAGTCAACCCTGCTGCGTAATTTGGTTTTCCTCAGCCGCATAATTCCAGAGGCGCTGGCCATAAGTTAGGACTGACATCACAGCAGAAACAACATGTAACAAACCGCTTCTAAGATAGATGCTCTGATTGTATGCTCACGTTCACTTACTTTTCTTGCAGTGGCAAAATCCTTCGCACTGTTTCTGCCATAAAATTGTTTTTGTCTCTAACTTACTGTATGACAGGAGGTGGTGGTCTCGAGACAGTGTGGGTGCCTCCCTCAGGTACCCCTTCTGTTGACACGCCTACAGTGCTAGTAGCCACTCACCATGACCTCACCCCTGACCTCAGGCACTTAAGAGCATCCCAATGCATTGGCTATAGATACAACTTGCACAGTTAGGTGTTGATTGTGAACTTGCAGGCCTGTGTGACTAAGAACAGAAGATGTTTTCTGCTTGTGGCTGGACTTTGGGTGTGCAGTGGTGAGGCGAGAGCAGTGCAGTGGTGAGGCGAGAGCAGTGCAGTGGTGAGGCGAGAGCAGTGCAGTGGTGAGGCGAGAGCAGTGCAGTGTCCCAGCAGAGCGGTGTATGCTAGAGAATAGAGCGGTCTAGAGAGAGGAGTGCAGTGGTAGGACAAGATCAGTGCTGTGGTGAGGCGAGAGCAGTGCAGTGGTGAGATGAGAGCAGTGCAGTGTCCCAGCAGAGAGGTGTATGGTAGAGAATGGAGCGGTCGTGAGAGAAGAGTGCAGTGGTGAGACGAGAGCAGTGCAGTGTCCCAGCAGAGAGGTGAATGCTAGAGAATGGAGCGGTCTGGAGAGAGGAGTGCAGTGGTGGGACGAGAGCAGTGCAGTGGTGAGACAAGAGCAGTGCAGTGTCCCAGCAGAAAGGTGTAAGCTAGAGAATGGAGCGGTCGGGAGAGAAGAGTGCAGTGGTGAGACGAGAGCAGTGCAGTGTCCCAACAGAGAGGTGTATGCTAGAAAATGAAGCAGTCGGGAGAGAGCGGTGCACTGGTGAGACAAGAGCAGTGCAGTGTCCCAGCAGATAGGTGTATGCTAGAGAATACAGTGGTCGGGAGAGAGGAGTGCAGTGGTGAGATGAGAGCAGTGCAGTAGTCAGATGAGAGTAGTGCAATTGAGAGGTGAGAGCAATGCAGTGTCCCAGCAGAGAGGTGTATGCTAGAGAATGGAGCGATCAGGAGAGAGGAGTGCAGTGGTGAGATGAGAGCAGTGCAGTTGTGAGATGAGAGCAGTGCAATGGAGAGGCGAGAGCAGTGCAGTGTCCCAAAAGAGAGGTGTATGCTAGGCAGAGTTCTTCAATCTGTGGGGCGCGCCCCCCTGGGGGGGCGCGACGCCATCTCAGGGGGGGCGCGCACTCCACCCTAAGATCTCTCATTTCATTGTTTCCCAATTAATGGGGCACGACATGATTTCGAAAGAAAGCTAATTCCGAGTCTCCGAGAGCTGAAATGCTTTCAGCTGCAGGCAGTGGGAGGCAGGAGTCTCTCTGCTATGAAACCAAAAGCGAAGGAACAGACTGTCTGTTCGTTCGCTTTCGGTTTCAGAGGGAGACTCCCTGCCTCCCACTGCAGCTGAAGCATTTCAGCTATCGGATTTAACCCTCCCAGGATGGTTAGCTTTTCACATAAAGGAGGCAAAGTTTCTCTTTAAATTACACATAGCTGCCAAGGTTTCAGAGTGCTATATGTGACATTTCCATAATTTTAGTGTAATTTTGAGTCACATTTCAAGGACTATGAGTGACATTTTCTCGTGAGTAAAATCAAGCAATGAAGATGAGAGAAACATTTAAATATTCATAAATTACACCCATTTGAGCATCGAGAAACAGTGTCATTTTAGAGTAACTGTTGTAATGTGACACACACTGTACGACCAGCACCCACTGACTGCAGGCAGCGGCCTGATCGTGCACTGCCAATAAATTTAATTGAGACACACACTCGGCCGCGGGTGTCTTACTGCACTGTACAATGTCTCACTACTTACTTCACCTTTTGAAAAAGCCATCTATCTCTATGCCTTGTGGTGTCTGGTTCACTATTTTCTATAAGGCTCACAGTGATATACTAGGGGCCAGCATTGTCTGATGGAAGTGTTGAAGTTACTGTAAGAGTGAGCTGGCCGGCATCAGCCCCTCTCATAGCACAGCAACTGCTCCAGGCTCTGAGTGGCCTAAAGGTGAGCAGAGCCATGATTGTTGCAGAGAGCTTCCCCTCCCCGTCAGTCGGCCAGTTCACTGGTAAAGGAGGGGAGACCTGCGGCTCTGAAGGAACAAGGAGTTCCGATGAGGGGGGGGCTCCTTTACCAAGAAATAAACAGACGAGAGCACAGACCGTCACCCGCTCTCCTAAGGCTTCACCGAGAAGAGGCAGCGGAACAGCTGCACGTGGGAGCTCAGCACCTCAACTCGGCGCACATCAACCTCTCTCTCCCATTGGCCACGAGGTGATAGAAATACAAATCTCACTGACCTGACTCAGAACACGGACGGCGACGGGCAGCAACTCCCCACTGGCCGCAAGCAGCGACTGTGCCTAGTACTGTCGTTGACTGTCTCCCGCAGCAATCTTAGACAGCCCTGCTGGCACCGGTGGGGTCGGGTCCGGGTAGCAGCTGCCGGATACAAGCTCTCCCAAAGGAAAGCAATAATTGTGTGCCCCAGCCAACGTGGAGTCGGGTCCAAAGTAGCATGCGTGCAAGCTGCATTGACTGCCATATATAAATCCATGATTGCCAGCAGTCAACTTTAAACTGTGAGGCGGCCCACCAGCTCTTGCCATAGGAAGCAGGAGCCAGACCCACCTAAACTCAAATGTCAGTCAACTAACTCACACAGACACTCGGTAGCAAATGGGCTCTCACCCGTCCAGGCTCCTCTGATGTCAGTGATATCGCAGCGCTGTCTGGTGTCCTTGTGCAGCTGAGATGAGCTATAGCTGAGCCAGAGAGCCCCCAATCCTGCCGGAAGTAGCGTGCAGTGCGCTCTGCCACTGCAGCTAGTATGGTGCTTTATTGTAACAGCATCCCAGCTTGAAAGATGAGGAGGCGCTATAATGCGTGACTTTGCATTTCAGTGCAGTGATGCGGGTCACCGTCACTGAAAAGCTTTAGTCTAACGCCTGATGCGTGGTACTTGGCAGGGCTGATCACATAAGTATGGGCATGCCATACACTCACGGTTTTCTTTCAAAATTACAAAAGTGTACATTTAATGTAGCCATTTTTCATGCTTGATTAATACATCGTTCTCATAGAGAACAATTTTAAGACAGACCTTTCTGTATAATAGGCTGAAAACAAATGGCTTAGGGGACAAATGAAGGGCAGTTGGTCACGCGGTTTTGAAGCTGAGGTTCTCTCACAAGAGAGTATAATCAATTAAGCAACTACCATTTTATTTTTACTAAGTGAATGGAATTCAAGTGGAAATGGTGCTGGGAGCCTCAGGAGGCAAATAAAAGAAAGTGAGAGCTATGAAGAATGCTGTTCTCATCAGTGACAAGGTTGACATCCTTTGAGTATGTGTCCCTGCACCAAGAATTTTTTTTCAGCATCCAACTTTGAGCAAGAGAGAGAAAAGCAGAATAGGGGAAAGAAAAAGGACAATAAAGCTGTGGAAAAAACAGAGACAAAGGGATAAAGCAGAGATGAAAAACCACCTGCAAGAATGAGACAGAGGAAGGAAAAACAGGGTGGAGGAAGAAGGAGGCATGTGTTGGTTCATTCAAGACCCGGCAGTCCTGGTATACAGCTGCTGAAGAGACGTAATAAAAGCTTTGGCCCCTGCGCTTTTTTTCAAATTTATTAAGCACTGCCTTTGGTATCCACCATAAACCCTTTTAGCCTCTAACAATCTTTTCTACTCTCTGCCTAGACCCACTCCCTGGAGGCTCACACATCAGTCGCGGCTGGTGAGGGTAAGCGTGGTGGAGTGGTGGAGCAGGGCAGGGGGACGGAATAGGTTTTATTTATTTAGTTTGATCTATTCTGTTGTCTGTTGACTTCCCCACCCCGCCACCGCGCTACCTGCGCCGGCCGCTGCTGCATTTACATACACTGTAATGCTGCCAGTTCACTGTGCAGCTGGGCCAGATCCATTTGATCACCAAAAAGTCTGTCAGACAACATTGCTCTGAAGTAAAATAGGCAACATCATTCAGTTTTTATTAGTTCTATTTTTTTAAACATAAGCCTGACATGTGTCCTAAACCCCCACTCAGAGCACAAGTCCTAAAAAAACAAATGGGGGGACTAATTAGCATAAGCAATGTGCATTGGTGTCACATGACATCACAGGAAAAGATGTCACCACCCTGTGAGATCCTTCATTTTAAAATAAATGTGCTAGGCTTTCCTTCCTTGCTTGCTATGGCCACCTCCTTTGATAGTAACACACGTTTTATCAAGACAAAGCCTTCAATTGTATTGGTAACGCTCAACAATTTGAGAAGTTGCAACAACAAGTCTGGGACTGAGTTGCTCAAGTCACTTCCATTCAAAATGTTTATGAAAGAGGTTGGTAGGTATTTGCCTGACTTGAGGGTAATTACTTAGGAGGTGACTGGGCTGCTCCAGAGAACACTGTCCCAGTATGACTCAACTGGATAAGTAAAACCCTAGTAAAAACAATTTGCGCACATTTTATATGGGAAAATTTTGATTTGAACTATGTAATAAGCCTCTCTCATTTAACGAAACCCACTCACAAACCTGCAGTTTACTAAACACTCTTACTGTGTTTAACATTATTTGCCAGATATGGCCTGGAATATGCGAATGATGGTCGATTATGTAGTGTACCAGATTCCAGGGATTTTTGTCAGGTGGTGGGGGGCCCGACATTTAAAAAAAATCAGCTGGGGGGCTCAACCGAAAAAAGTTTGAAGACCTCTGTGCTAGAGAATGGAATGGTCGGGAGAGAGGGGTGCACCGGTGAGACAATAGCAGTGCAGTGTCTCAGCAGAGAGGTGTATGCTAGAGAATGTTGCGGTCGGGAGAGAGGAGTGCAGTGGTGAGATGACAGCAGTACAGTGTTGAGACAAGAGAAGTGCAATGGAGAGACGAGAGCACTACAGTGTCCCAGCAGAAAGGTGTACGCTAGAGAATGGAGCGGTCGGGAGAGAAGAGTGCAGTGGTGAGATGAGAGCAGTGCAGTGGTGAGACGAGAGCAGTGCAGTGTCTCAGCAGAGGGGTGTATGCTAGAGAATGGAGCGGTCTAGAGAGAGGAGTGCAGTGGTAGGACAAGATCAGTGCTGTGGTGAGGCGAGAATAGTGCTGTGGTGAGGCGAGAGCAGTGCAGTGTCCCAACAGAGAGGTGTATGCTAGATAATGAAGCGGTCGGGAGAGAGCGGTGCACTGGTGAAACAAGAGCAGTGCAGTGTCCCAGCAGAGAGGTGTATGCTGGAGAATGGAGCGATCAGGAGAGAGGAGTGCAGTGGTGAGATGAGAGCAGTGCAGTGGTGAAGCAAGAGCAGTTCAGTGGTGAGGCGAGAGAAGTGCAGTGGCGAGGCAAGAGCAGTGCAGTGACCCAGTAGAGAGCTGTATGCTAGAGAATGGAATGGTTGGGAGAGAGGGGTGCACCGGTGAGACAATAGCAGTGCAGTGTCCCAGCAGAGAGGTGTATGCTGGAGAATGGAGCGGTCGGGTGAGAGGAGTGCAGTGGTGAGATGACAGCAGTACAGTGTTGAGACAAGAGCAGTTCAGTGGTGAGGCGAGAGAAGTGCAGTGGCGAGGCAAGAGCAGTGCAGTGACCCAGTAGAGAGCTGTATGCTAGAGAATGGAATGGTTGGGAGAGAGGGGTGCACCGGTGAGACAATAGCAGTGCAGTGTCCCAGCAGAGAGGTGTATGCTGGAGAATGGAGCGGTCGGGTGAGAGGAGTGCAGTGGTGAGCCGAGAGCAGTGCAGTGGAGAGGTGAGAGCAGTAAAGTGTCCCAGCAGAGAGGAGTATGCTAGAGAATGGAGCGGTCAGGAGAGAAGAGTGTAGTGGTAAAATGAGAGCAGTGCAGTGTTGAGATGAGAGCAGTGTAATGGTGAGGCAAGAGCAGTGCAGTGACCCAGCAGAGAGGTGTATGGAGAATGGAGCAGTCAGTGCACTGGAGTAATCGTAACAGGCCGGGAAAGCCTGCAGAAAGCGGGATCTGCAGATTAGAGAACAGTCCCGGGGCTGTAGGGAGATCCGTGCAGTGAACGGGGAGAGATGCTTTCTGTTACTGTGGAGAGAGCAGTGCAATGACTGAGCAGTGAGCGAGGAGTGGTGCAGTGCTGGGGAGGGTGGTGGTGAAGTGTCAGAACATCACACAGAGAGGTGGACAGAGCGGTGCAGTGCTGAGGACAGAGTGGTGCTGTGCTAAGGAGAGAGGGGTGCAGTGGTGAGATGAGATTGGTGCAGTGCTGAGGACAGAGTGGTGCAGTGCTGAGGAGAGAGCGGTGAAGTGCTGAGGAGAGAGCGGTGCTTTTGCCAAGGAGCGAGCGACGCAGTTGTGAGACGAGAGTGGCACAGTGCTAAGGACAGAGTGGTGAGGTGCTGAGGAGAGAGCAGTGCAGTGCTCAGGACAGAGTGGTGCTGTGCTGAGGAGAGATCGGTGTAGTTGTGAGACGAGATTGGTGCAGTACTGAGGACAAAGTGGTGCAGTGCTGAGGAAGGAGCAGTGCAGTGGCTATGGACGGCACCCTGTCCTCCAAAGCTAAGTACAGCAGACAGTGGAGCAATGGCTCAGGACTGAGAGGTTCAGTGACTGAGAAAGAGCCAGAACGATTGATGCAGTGCTGAGGCCCGAGAAGTGCAGGGCTAAGGAAAGAGTGGTGCAGTGCTGAGGACAGAGTGCTACAGAGACAGTGGAAGGGCTCTTGAGCCCCAAGGCTGGGTGCAGCAGACATAGTTGCAGTGTTAAGAAGAGAGTGGTGCGGTGCTGAGGACAAACTGGTACAGTGACAGTGGAAGGGCTCCAATCCCCAATGTTGGGTGGAGCAGGAAGTGGTGCAGTGCTGAGGACAGAGTGGTGCAGTAGTGCGTCAAGAGCGGGGCAGTGGCTGTGGAAGGCACCCTGTCCTCCAAGGCTAAGTACAGCAGACAGTGGAGGAATGGCTCAGGACTGAGAGGTTCAGTGACTGAGAAAGAGCCAGAACAAGTGGTGCAGTAGTGAGGACCGAGTAGTGCAGTGCCAAGGAGAGAGTTGTGCAGTGCTGAGGACAGAGCGGTGAGGTGCTGAGGACAGAGTGGTGAGGTGCTGAGGACAGAGTAGTGCAGTGCTGAGGTCAGGACCGAGAAGTGCAAGGCCAAGGAGAGAGTGGTGCGGTGCGAAAGACAGAGTGCTACAGAGACAGTGGAAGGGCTCCTGATCCCCAAGGCTGGGTTTCGGCTGACACAGCTGCAGTGTTAAGGAGAAAGTGGTGCAGTGCTGAGGACAGACTGATACAGTGACAGTGGAAGGGCTCCGATCCCCAATGTTGAGTGGAACCGGAAGAGGTGCAGTGCTGAGGACAGAGTGGTGCACAGCTGAGGAGAGAGTGGTGCAGTGCTGAGGACAGAGTGATGCAGTGCTGAGCACAGAGTGGTGCGGTGCTGAGTTGAGAGTGGTGCAGTGCTGAGGAGAGAGTGGTACAGTGACAGTGGAAGGGCTCCGATCCCCAATGTTGAGTGGAGCCGGAAGAGGTGCAGTGCTGAGGAGAGAGTGGTGCGGTGCTGAGGAGAGAGTGGTGCGGTGCTGAGGACAGAGTGGTGCGGTGCTGAGTTGAGTGTGGTGCAGTGCTGAGGAGAGAGTGGTACAGTGACAGTGGAAGGGCTCCCAATCCCCAAGGCTGGGTGAGGCAGACACAGCTGCAGTGCTCTGAATGGACTGGTGCAGTGCTGAGGACAGGGTGGAGCAGTGCTTAGGACAGGGTGGTGCAGTGCTGAGGACAGAGTGGTGCACAGCTGAGGAGAGAGTGGTGCACAGCTGAGGACAGAGTGATGCAGTGCTGAGCACAGAGTGATGCAGTGCTGAGCACAGAGTGGTGCGGTGCTGAGTTGAGAGTGGTGCAGTGCTGAGGAGAGAGTGGTACAGTGACAGTGGAAGGGCTCCCAATCCCCAAGGCTGGGTGAGGCAGACACAGCTGCAGTGCTCTGAATGGACTGGTGCAGTGCTGAGGACAGGGTGGAGCAGTGCTTAGGACAGGGTGGTGCAGTGCTGAGGACAGAGTGGTGCACAGCTGAGGAGAGAGTGGTGCAGTGCTGAGGACAGAGTGATGCAGTGCTGAGGACAGAGTGATGCAGTGCTGAGCACAGAGTGATGCAGTGCTGAGCACAGAGGGATGCAGTGCTGAGCACAGAGTGATGCAGTGCTGAGCACAGAGTGGTGCGGTGCTGAGTTGAGAGTGGTGCAGTGCTGAGGAGAGAGTGGTACAGTGACAGTGGAAGGGCTCCCAATCCCCAAGGCTGGGTGAGGCAGACACAGCTGCAGTGCTCTGAATGGACTGGTGCAGTGCTGAGGGCAGGGTGGTGCAGTGCTTAGGACAGGGTGGTGCAGTGCTGACGACAGAGTGGTGCAGAGACAGTGGATGGGCTCTTGATTCCGACGGTTTAGTAGTAGTGATATGGCCACCCGTCGCCTCTTCTTCTTCATTCTCTAGTGCCCTCGAACCCGGGTCTCCAGTGAGCGAGTGAGGGACCCATCCCTGGAGGCCAAGGGAGCATCCAACAGCTTACAATGCCCTTAATCTAAAAATAGGCGCTGAAAAGTGTTAAATATAATCACACACATGATTGTCAAACCCAGTGCACTGCCAGGGCCTGGTAACAAAGAACAACAAACCCGCAGCACTAAAAGATGAAAGGCGGAGACTGTGCAACCACAGGAATGCAGCACAGTCACCGACACCCACTGGTGCAGCACTGCATGCATCGACAACCACAGGTGCAGCACACCAACAACCACAGGTGAAGCACTGCAAGCACCGACAACCACAGGTGAAGCACACCAACAACCACAGGTGAAGCACTGCATGCACTGACAACCACAGGTGAAACACACCGACAACCACAGGTGCAGCTCTGCATGCACCGACAACCACAGGTGAAGCACTGCGTGCACTGACAACCACAGGTGCAGCACTGCATTCACCGACAACCACAGATGCAGCACATGGACAACCACAGGTGCAGCACTGCATTCACAGAAAACCACCGGTGCAGCACACCCAAAAAACACAGGTGCAGCACTGCATACACCGACAACCACAGATGCAGTACACAGATAACCACAGGTGCAGCACTGTATGCACCAACAACCACAGATGCAGCATACTGACAACCACAGGTGTAGCACACCGCCAACCACAGGTGCGGCACACCGACAACCACAGGTGCAGCACTGCATGCACCGACAGCCACAAGTGCAGCACTGCATGCACTGACAACCACAGATGCAGCACAACCACAGGAGCAGCACTGCATGCACTGACAGCCACAGATGCAGCACACCGGCAACCACAGGTGCAGCACACCGACAACCACAGGTGATGCACTGCATGCACTGACAACCACAGGTGCAACACACGGACAACCACAGGTGCAACACACGGACAACCACAGGTGCAGCACACCGACAACCACAGGTGCAGCACACCGACAACCACAGGTACAGCACACCGACAACCACAGGTGCAGCACACCGACAACCACAGGTGCAGCACACTGACAACCACAGGTGCAGCACACCGACAACCACAGGTGCAGCACTGCATGCATTGACAACCACAGGTGCAGCACACAGCCAACCACAAGTGAAGCACTGCATGCACTGACAACCACAGATGCAACACACCGACAACCACAGGTGCAGCACTGCATGCACTGACAACCACAGGTGCAGCACATAGCCAACCACAAGTGAAGCACTGCATGCACTGACAACCACAGGTGAAACACACCGACAATCACAGGTGCGGCACACCGACCACCACAGATGCAGCATACCGAAAACCACAGGTGCAGCACTGCATTCACAGATAACCACAGGTACAGCACACCGACAACCACAGGTGCAGCACACAGACAACCACAGGTGAAGCACTGCATGAACTGACAACCATAGGTTCAACACACCGACAATCACAGGTGCAGCACTGCATGCACCGACAACCACAGATGCAGCACACTGACAACCACAGGTGCAGCACTGCAAGCACAGACAGCCACAGGTGCAGCATACTGACATCCACAGGTGCAGCACTACATGCACAGACAACCACAGGTGCAGCACTGAATGTACTGACCACCACAGGTGCAGCACACTGACAACCACAGGTGCAGCACTGAATGTACTGACCACCACAGGTGCAGCACAGTGACAACCACAGGTGCAGCACTGCATGCACCAACGAGCACAGCATGGTGGCAACAGGCCTGTGGCAACAGCTTGTATGCAGAATGGACAAATGAACATCCTTTGGTACCAGGCTTTACACAGCAGGAGCATCCTGTAGTACACCGCGGCCATGACCTTCGTACTGTGACAGACTGATACAGCATGACCAGCCTTTGGTAACAGGGTGTAGACAGCAACACCATCCCATGGCAGCTGAATATCCACACAAAAGGAAATGATGGACGGAACGTTTGAGCCAATCAAACACTCCCCCAGTCAACTGATCTGGGTTTAATCCATCATCATTCTTTAGCTCACTCCACCACCCCAGTTCAGACATGGCCATATGCAAATCAGTCTGACCCTGTGCCTCATGGGAACAGTCCAGCCCGAACTGCCAAGCCATGTCTTCCCTGGACCGGAAACAAGCATCCTAGGACCGGTTTCTGGCATTCCAGCCGTCATCAGCCAGGCTTGCTTGAATCCAGTGGCAAAGTGAGCAAGGGACCCACGTCTGGGCATACCCCCGCCAACTTAGGGCGAACAAAGCGATACAAAAGGAAATGATGGACGGAACGTTTGAGCCAATCAAACACTCACCCCCAGTCAACTGATCTGGGTTTAATCCATCATCATTCTTTAGCTCACTCCACCACCCCAGTTCAGACATGGCCATATGCAAATCAGTCTGACCCTGTGCCTCATGGGAACAGTCCAGCCCGAACTGCCAAGCCATGTCTTCCCTGGACCGGAAACAAGCATCCTAGGACCGGTTTCTGGCATTCCAGCCGTCATCAGACAGTCTTGCTTGAATCCAGTGGCAAAGTGAGCAAGGGACCCACGTCTGGGCATACCCCCGCCAACTTAGGGCGAACAAAGCGATACAAAAGGAAATGATGGACGGAACGTTTGAGCCAATCAAACACTCACCCCCAGTCAACTGATCTGGGTTTAATCCATCATCATTCTTTAGCTCACTCCACCACCCCAGTTCAGACATGGCCATATGCAAATCAGTCTGACCCTGTGCCTCATGGGAACAGTCCAGCCCGAACTGCCAAGCCATGTCTTCCCTGGACCGGAAACAAGCATCCTAAGACCGGTTTCTGGCATTCCAGCCGTCATCAGCCAGGCTTGCTTGAATCCAGTGGCAAAGTGAGCAAGGGACCCACGTCTGGCCATACCCCCGCCAACTTAGGGCGAACAAAGCGATATAAAAGGAAATGATGGACGGAACGTTTGAGCCAATCAAACACTCACCCCCAGTCAACTGATCTGGGTTTAATCCATCATCATTCTTTAGCTCACTCCACCACCCCAGTTCAGACATGGCCATATGCAAATCAGTCTGACCCTGTGCCTCATGGGAACAGTCCAGCCCGAACTGCCAAGCCATGTCTTCCCTGGACCGGAAACAAGCATCCTAGGACCGGTTTCTGGCATTCCAGCCGTCATCAGCCAGGCTTGCTTGAATCCAGTGGCAAAGTGAGCAAGGGACCCACGTCTGGGCATACCCCCGCCAACTTAGAGGCGAACAAAGCGATACAAAAGGAAATGATGGACGGAACGTTTGAGCCAATCAAACACTCACCCCCAGTCAATTGATCTGGGTTTAATCCATCATCATTCTTTAGCTCACTCCACCACCCCAGTTCAGACATGGCCATATGCAAATCAGTCTGACCCTGTGCCTCATGGGAACAGTCCAGCCCGAACTGCCAAGCCATGTCTTCCCTGGACCGGAAACAAGCATCCTAGGACCGGTTTCTGGCATTTCAGCCGTCATCAGCCAGGCTTGCTTGAATCCAGTGGCAAAGTGAGCAAGGGACCCACGTCTGGGCATACCCCCGCCAACTTAGGGCGACCAAAGCGATACAAAAGGGGATGATGGACGGAACGTTTGAGCCAATCAAACACTCACCCCCAGTCAACTGATCTGGGTTTAATCCATCATCATTATTTAGCTCACTCCACCACCCCAGTTCAGACATGGCCATATGCAAATCAGTCTGACCCTGTGCCTCATGGGAACAGTCCAGCCCGAACTGCCAAGCCATGTCTTCCCTGGACCGGAAACAAGCATCCTAGGACCGGTTTCTGGCATTCCAGCCGTCATCAGCCAGGCTTGCTTGAATCCAGTGGCAAAGTGAGCAAGGGACCCACGTCTGGGCATACCCCCGCCAACTTAGGGCGAACAAAGCGATACAAAAGGAAATGATGGACGGAACGTTTGAGCCAATCAAACACTCACCCCCAGTCAATTGATCTGGGTTTAATCCATCATCATTCTTTAGCTCACTCCACCACCCCAGTTCAGACATGGCCATATGCAAATCAGTCTGACCCTGTGCCTCATGGGAACAGTCCAGCCCGAACTGCCAAGCCATGTCTTCCCTGGACCGGAAACAAGCATCCTAGGACCGGTTTCTGGCATTTCAGCCGTCATCAGCCAGGCTTGCTTGAATCCAGTGGCAAAGTGAGCAAGGGACCCACGTCTGGGCATACCCCCGCCAACTTAGGGCGACCAAAGCGATACAAAGGGGATGATGGACGGAACGTTTGAGCCAATCAAACACTAACCCCCAGTCAACTGATCTGGGTTTAATCCATCATCATTCTTTAGCTCACTCCACCACCCCAGTTCAGACATGGCCATATGCAAATCAGTCTGACCCTGTGCCTCATGGGAACAGTCCAGCCCGAACTGCCAAGCCATGTCTTCCCTGGACCGGAAACAAGCATCCTAGGACCGGTTTCTGGCATTTCAGCCGTCATCAGCCAGGCTTGCTTGAATCCAGTGGCAAAGTGAGCAAGGGACCCACGTCTGGGCATACCCCCGCCAACTTAGGGCGACCAAAGCAATACAGTCTGAACTGGGGTGGTGGAGTGAGCTAAAGAATGATGATGGATTAAACCCAGATCAGTTGACTGGGGGTGAGTGTTTGATTGGCTCAAACGTTCCGTCCATCATCCCCTTTTGTATCGCTTTGGTCGCCTTAAGTTGGCGGGTATGCCGGCAGACGTGAGTCCCTTGCTCACTTTGCCACTGGATTCAAGCAAGCCTGGCTGATGACGGCTGAAATGCCAGAAACCGGTCCTAGGATGCTTGTTTCCGGTCCAGGAAGACATGGCTTGGCAGTTCGGGCTGGACTGTTCCCATGAGGCACAGGGTCAGACTGATTTGCATATGGCCATGTCTGAACTGGGGTGGTGGAGTGAGCTAAAGAATGATGATGGATTAAACCCAGATCAGTTGACTGGGGGTGAGTGTTTGATTGGCTCAAACGTTCCGTCCATCATCCCCTTTTGTATAGCTGAATATCCACAGCATGACCATTCTATGGTAACACGTGTTCCATAGCATGACCATCCTAGAGTAAAAGGCTGTTTGTAGCATGACCATTCTATGATAACAGGTGGCCCATAGCATGATCATTGTATGGTAAGAGGCTGGAAATTGCATGACCATCCTATGGTAGCGGTCTGTACACAGGATGACTATCCTATGGTAAGAGGTTGTAAATAGCATGACCTTCCTATGGTAAAAGGCTGTAAGTAGCATGAACATCCTATGGTAACAGGGTGTACACAGCATGACCATCCTATGGCAAGAGGCTGTACACAGTATGACCATCCTATGGTAGCAGGCTGTACACAGTATGACCATCCTATGGTAGCAGGCTGTACACAGTATGACCATCCTATGGTAGCAGGCTGTACACAGTATTACCATCCTATGGTAGCAGGCTGTACACAGTATGACCATCCTATGGTAGCAGGCTGTACACAGTATGACCATCCTATGGTAGCAGGCTGTACGTAGTATGACCATCCTATGGTAGCAGGCTGTACACAGTATGACCATCCTATGGTAGCAGGCTGTATGTAGTATGACCATCATATGGTAGCGGGATGTACGCAGTATGACCATCCTATGGTAGCAGGCTGTACGCAGTATGACCATCCTATGGTAGCAGGCTGTATGTAGTATGACCATCATATGGTAGCGGGATGTACACAGTATGACCATCCTATGGTAGCAGGCTGTACGCAGTATGACCATCCTATGGTAGCAGGATGTACACAGTATGACTATCCTATGGTAGCAGGCTGTACGTAGTATGACCATCCTATGGTAGCAGGCTGTACGTATTATGACCATCCTATGGTAGCAGGCTGTACACAGTATGACCATCCTATGGTAGCAGGCTGTACACAGTATGACCATCCTATGGTAGCAGGCTGTACGTAGTATGACCATCCTATGGTAGCAGGCTGTACGTAGTATGACCATCCTATGGTAGCAGGCTGTACACAGTATGACCATCCTATGGTAGCAGGCTGTACGCAGTATGACCATCCTATGGTAGCAGGATGTACGCAGTATGACCATCCTATGGTAGCAGGATGTACGCAGTATGACCATCCTATGGTAGCAGGATGTACACAGTATGACTATCCTATGGTAGCAGGCTGTACGTAGTATGACCATCCTATGGTAGCAGGCTGTACGTAGTATGACCATCCTATGGTAGCAGGCTGTACACAGTATGACCATCCTATGGTAGCAGGCTGTACGTTGTATGACCATCCTATGGTAGCAGGCTGTACGTAGTATGACCATCCTATGGTAGCAGGCTGTACGTAGTATGACCATCCTATGGTAGCAGGCTGTACGTAGTATGACCATCCTATGGTAGCAGGCTGTACGTAGTATGACCATCCTATGGTAGCAGGCTGTACGTAGTATGACCATCCTATGGTAGCAGGCTGTACACAGTATGACCGTCCTATGGTAGCAGGCTGTACACAGTATGATCATCCTATGGTAGCAGGCTGTACGCAGCATGACCATCCTATGGTAGCAGGCTGTACGCAGTATGACCATCCTATGGTAACAGGTTGTACATTGCATGGTCATCTTATAGCAACACATAGTAGAGCTGATGAGGACGTCATTTTAACAGACATACATAGCATTTCCACACCATGGTAAGAGGCTGTACATAGCATGAACAATCAAGCGGTGGCCATCCTATGGTAACACGCTGCACATAGCATGAGGGTCATATAGAAACCTGCTGCAGATGCTATGAAAGTCCCAGACTAACTCACTGTGCGTAGCTTAACTGCTGTTTGGGAACACAGTATAAACAGCATCACCGTCGTATGGTAACACGCTGTACAGAGCCTGAATAACCTATAGTAACACGTTGTACCTGAAATGAACCTTTCTATGGTAACACATGATAAAGATGGCATGACAGTCCTATGGTAACACACTGTATATATGACCTTCCTATGGTAACATGTGATATACTGTAGACAGCATGAATGTCCTATGGTAACACGCTGCATATAGTATGACCTTCCTATAGTAACACATGATGTACTGTATACAGTATGACTGTCCCATGGTAACATGTTGTACATAGCATGGATTTCCCATAGTAACGCATGATATAGATAACATGGACATCCTGTAGAAATACGCTGAACACAAAATGACATTCCTATGGTAACACATGCTATAGAGTTATCGTTCCATGATAGCACATTATAGATTTCATGACTTTCCCATGATACAGATAACATGGCAGTTTCATAATAAAACACCATAGATAACATGACTGTCCCATAAAAGCACCTTACAGAAAGCATAACTGGTACCTCACTGGCACATATTGACACTATATAGATATCATGGCATCTCATAAGAACACACCTTAAGTGGCATGGACCTCCCCTTATAACATGCTATAAAATCCATGAACATCACATAGTAACACTCTACAAATAGCATGACGGCCCCATGGTATGATGAGCTCATGGTAGTACTCGCAGGCACCCCAGGGCTCGTCCTCGGAGGTTGAGACTGGTCGAGATCTGCGCACCCTGCCTGCCAGTGATTGGTGGTGGGGACACCTCTATATAGGAAGTTGTCCAAGTCATGAAGCCATGAACAATTACAGCAGTCATGGTTGTCTACGGTGGCTTCGGATAAAGAACAGTGAACTTCAATGCGTGTGGATCGCTCGTCGCACCCACAAAAACTTACTTATTCTTGAGTTTAGTAAAGCATGTGTTACCTTTTGGTTCCTTCTGAGCGCTCAGGGAGATGACACTGTAGAGTTTGTTGAGGGACAGGGGAGGGGAGTCCTTTCAAGAGCCCTTATCCGTCGCCCCTCAATTGCAGCCCTGAAGGGAAAGCACGTATGAGCAGTTCAGTCTTTAGGACTTTCCTGAATCGTAGGGGGCTACATTCGGATGTCTTATTAGGGTGGAGGTCAAGATGGAGGAAAAGGTCCTACACACACCTACACACAGGGTCAAGTTGGCCCAAACCTTCCTGTCTGAGGCACCTCAACTCAAGTGCTGCTTCGTTGGAATCCACTTCTGAAGGACAGGTCTCGGACTGCGAACCGCAGCGGGTCCTTCCAGTTGTAATAACAGGACCTTACTGTCAAGTCATGTGCACAATAGCTTCCTAGTGCCAAGAGGACACTGGTGGGAAAGACGCGCTTTAGAACTTCAACAACATTTGCATTAACATAGGCAACCACAGCAGACCCGTCTTGTCTCTAATCAATCCGATAACAGGACGTTCAAAGAACTGTCTGTTATTTGGGAGAGATGGAGTCTTTCCTAGGGGTAGAAAACCTGGTGCTAGAAAGGGACAAGTCGCAGAGGCCTGATGAAGGCCTCATTGCAGAGGACCAAGGTGTAGGAGACATGGACACTTCCCAAAGGAGCAGAAAACCCAGTACAAGAAAGGGACAAGTCATGGAAACAAGATGGGCACCTCATTGTGGAGACTCCAAGGTGTAAGATGGATGGGGTCTTTCCCTGACAGCAGAAAACCTAGCATAAGAAAGAGACAAGCCACAGAGGTCTGGTGGAGGATGCATCAGGTGTATTAGAGGTGGAATCATCTCAAATGAGCAGAAAAACGGTATAAGAATGGGACAAGCCACAGAGACCTGATGGAGCCTCCATCTAAAAGGGTTCATTATTTGAGAGGGGTAGAGTCTCTCCTAAGAAGCAGAAAACTTAGCATAAGAAAGGGACAAACCTAAGACACCTGATGGAGGCCCCATCACAGGAGCTGCAAGGTGTAAGAGAGATGGAGTCTTCTGAAGGAGAAGAAAACCTGGTGCAAGATAGAGACAAATCTAAGAGACCTGATGAAGGCCTCATTGCAGAGGCTGCAAGGCATAGGAGATGGAGTCTTGACAAAGGAGCAGAAAACTTGGCATAAGAACTGCACAAGCCACAGAGACCTGATGATGGCCTCATCACAGAGGCTCCAAGCCGCAGGAATTTTCCGTCTGAAATTTCCCTTTACTATCCTAAGCGTTTTGGCTGATTCTTTGAGGAATATGCTAAATTTGTTTTTCCCTAGTATTTGAAGTTTATGTCAAATATAATTTACGTGGCAAACTGCAGGGTTTGTCTAAATGTTATTCCCTGGTAATCTGAGGTACTCTGTGTTCACACCTACTTCTCTCTTCGTCATTACCCCAGCATCTTTCTAGTCTCACATCCTGGTGATGTGAGACATTTCCAAGAATATTTCTCCAGCTAAGGAGTTCCCGGACTTCACTGTCCCACCGGAGAATTGACTAGAATCTCAAGAGATGAAGCCCCTCACTGGCTTGGGGTGACCAGCGTACCCCAAGGTACTGCACTGCTCTTGTGTTTCCAACAGGCCTTACGTACACCTTGGTGTCTACAGACATCTCCAGTTCAACTAGAGACAACAATGTGCACCAAGAGTACACATCTGGCTTGAGAATAGACCACAAACCACCCTCATTACTACAAGGTGGCCTCTTGTCCCACGCATGGCATCAGTGAGACAAAGGACATTGGACAGCATGTCAGGATACTGTGTTGAAAAATATTGTGATACAGAAATATCGCAACCAAAATACGAACTACCATAATGTTGTGAAGGCAAGTATATCTAGGTAAGGATAGATTTAATATTCTTAACTCCACACCTACATACTTTGATGATATATATTGCACACTATTTAAAACACAATATTCTGGTAAAATACTGAACAATCGCAGTCCTGTATAACTAGTGTCTCACTTTGCACTGTCTCCTTCTGTGCCCTCTTCTCACATTCATGGACTTTCTTACAGATCAATGAAAAGTTATGTATATTTTAATACAACTTTTGAAAAGCGTTACTGCTAGATATGCAGAGTCACTGCATACACAGAAACCTGTTTAGAACTTGCGGTGGGCGGATAGTTTGCACAAACTTTTTCTCGCCTGTGGTGTGCTTGAAACCGAAGAGCACAGGCTCCGGTTGTAGAAACGTCATCACGTGGCCAACGTGCGGCCAGGGTCGTTAGCGCACAGGAAGTGTTTCTTAACAAGGGGGAAACATGGTGTAAGTCTGAAGCAAACCACAGTGGTGTGATGATGAAGGAGGCGTGCATGTGCGTGAGAGACAGTTCTGCCATCCCACAAGCAGTGCCCTATGGTTCTTCTAAGTTCGAGGAAACGTTGGCAGGTACTTGGCACCATCACTAAGGAGGCAACACCCCTAAAGGAATTCAAGAAGGCCCTGGGAAGGCATCTAAGAGGTAGCATATGGTCAGCAAATCGAGAAAAATCCTGGGCAGAACCACAGCTTTCGCGAACACACAGAACTAACAAGAAGCATTACTAGGTGTGGGGTTCTTGGTGAGCTCTCAAGCCGGGGAGATCTGAACTAAACTAAGAAAATGCTCACGAATCCCTTGCAACTGAAACTGAGCCTGGCACAAGGAAGGGACATTGTCAACAAGAACTTACAATGACTGGTTCCACACAAAAACACAGCCTGAAAAAACAAGGACTACAAAATATCAAAATCACACATTTCCGTACATTTCCCCTTGCAAAAGTTTCGACCCGCATTTAAGTGTTAAATCCAGCCAGCCTTACTACCCGTGTATAGTAAGGGCTTTGCTAATTTAATATTCTAAATCACACTGTAGCATGGATGGACGAAAGTGCTCAATAATGGGAAACGGGTATGTTTAAATTTTTATTGGGTGATATTTATATAAAGTCAATATATTCGTGGCCTACACTTTGGAGTCTTAGGACCTTAGTGTTTGGCAGACGGGTTACTCTGTCACAACTTGACGGATACCCTGCTCGCCTTATTACAAGTGTATTAGGGTATAAAGCACTTGTAATACGATGGATATGCCGTTCGCCATAATACAAGTGCATTAGTATTTAATGCACTTGTAATTCAACGGACCAGATATTCGTCTCATTGTGATGGAGTAACCCAGATATTTGTCACGTTGTGACGGAGTAACCCAGATACTCGTCACGTTGTGATGGTGTAACCCAGATACTCGTCACGTTGCGATGGTGTAACCCAGATACTCGTCACATTGTGATGGTGTAACCCAGATACTCGTCACGTTGCGATGGTGTAACCCAGATACTTGTCACGTTGTGATGGAGTAACCCAGATACTCGTCACGTTGTGATGGTGTAACCCAGATACTCGTCACGCTGTGATGGTGTAACCCTGATACTCGTCACGTTGTGACAGAGTAAACAATCCGTCAATCAATTAGGATTTATAAAGCGCGGCAAATAACCCGTAAGGGTCTCAAGGCACTGGAGTTGCTAACTGCCTCGCAGTGAGAAAGAAGAAAGCACACAGAGAAATGGGGGGAAAGGAAAGAGAAAGCAGTGAAAAACGAGGCAAGAGCAGGAGAAAGCACTCAGGAAACGGGGAGGAAGCAGAGCAGTTCAGCAGCACAGGAGAGCTGGGCCTGGGACCTGCTCCATGGGGTCGCACTGCGGTCTCCATTAAGTAGGTCCTGGGAGGAGGGAGGAGCACTGGGAGGGGGTGGGCAAGGCTAAGTGGCAGGGGGGAAAATCGGCGGGAGTGGTAAATGAGGAAAAAACAAGGAGAAAGCAGTACAAAAACGAGACATGAACAGTAGAAACACTCAGAAACAACAGAGGGAAAGGAAGGAGAAAGCAGCAAAAAGCAAGGCAAAAGCAGGAGAAAGCCATCAGAACAAGCATTTGCAATGCAATAGGTCTCGCATTTGTGAGAGTTTGAGCTATTGGTATTGTAAATGACAGTGCCTTTTATTTATGTTTTGAAAACCTGCAAGCAGTGTGTAAACACCCACTTTGTACTTATAATCCTTGCTTACAAGAAGCAAGACTGGCAGTAAAAGAGGCACAGTTACTGCCAGCCTTGCTTCTTGTAAGCAACGACTATAGGTACAAAGTGCGTGTTTACGCACCGCTTGCAGGTTTTCAAAACACATAAATAAAAGGCATTGTCATTTACAATGCCAATAGCTCAAACTCTCGCAAATGCGAGACCTAATGCATTGCAAATGCTTGTTTACCTCTGAGACAGAGCAGACAGCAGCCATAGGAAGGCAGGAGGGAGGAGGAGGCAGCTGCAGCCAAAACAGACCTTGGTCTTTGAATGCACAGCAAATGTGGCAAGATGAGAGCAAGATTTACAGCCCTCTTTACAACAGAGCTCTTAAACCACGAGCACTGGTTTTGGGATCTCCAGCTTAAAGAAAGAAATAGTGCTCACAAGCTCTGAGTAACAACACATGTAACAGGGGCAGTCCTTAATAATGGGCGGGGCTTTTCAAGCCCATATCCTGAATACTGCTTGTCTCGCAGAGACAGCGCAAGCACTGCCTAGGCGAGACCTAAACATGTGCACTGTTTAGTAGCACTATATATTTGTTGAATAACCTGCTTTTTTATCCTTTGTACATTAGTCGAACTATGTTGTAAACTATGTTGTTCTAGGGCAGTGCAAAGACTCCTTGCAATTCCAAATTTGATCTAGGACTGATTTTTCTTTCTGCAAAATATTTCACTTTTCACCACATAAAAGAACTTAGACATGCCTTCACATTGAGGCTGTATGCAAATCTTCAATAAAGCACTATTGGTAAGCATGTTAACAAAAATAGATTAAGATGGGTCAGAGAAGTCAATGAATTAAATTAAGAAACTTCTTTCCCAGAAGTGCTATAATTCAATTGATGGCATTTATAGAGCGCACTGCTACCTCCGAGGAGGGGTCCTGGCGCGAGAGGGAAGCTCGCGAGCGTGAGGGAGGAACTAATGATTACACATCCACAAGAGAGGTATCAAACAGAAGGTTTTAAGATTGAGTCTGAAGACAGATTCCGAAGGCGCAGACCGAACAGCAATGTGTTCCACAATTTGGAGGCCAGACAAGTGAAAGAGCGACCGCCTCTTATAATGCTGCCTAGCAGGGACCCTATACTCCAGTGACATGGCAATATACCACGAAGGTCACCAAAAATAATTGACAGAGTCCAGTTCAGTGTGGGAGTCGTTTTATCCCGAACTAGCTTCAATTCACATCAAAAGCAAAGTTACAAAAAAACTCTCAATCTAACATTCCAGATCCCACAATCTAATCGATAATATTTAAGACCAGTGAGTTTCTAGAATTAAGAATTTTAAGTGGAAAGAGTATAGAGAATTGTAGATGGATACAAGTGAGTAACAGTGATGTTTTTCAGAGAGGGGTTCTGAGTGACATTAAGAGCAAGTTGTCTATGATGTACTCTGAACCCAGAGGTGAAAAATGTTCCCTTTATTCAGTCACTTGTATACAAATGTATGTTGTATACGGGTCCTATGGCCATACAATGGAAATAAATAGGTTCAATGGCTTAGAATAGACAGTGATCATTGTAACATCAAATGAGTGTAGCACTAACAATGGTCTGTTGTGACATAATTGTAAAGAAGAGAAGTGTTAAGGATCGTCTGTTTGGATAGCCGATGGATATTAGATTGCTATAAAACTATACTGCTTTAAAGAACGGGTCTTCCGCCTCACAACAGCCAACAGTTCACATGTAAACTGCCAAGCATATAGATGTCGATATTTTTCAGATATATGGCCTATTTTGGAAAAATGAGCAACTCCTCTGCACGATCTTCTTTTAAGATAAGTGTGCAGATGCCAAGCTCTTGCGGTTACAGGTTCAACAAAGAACTGTACCACTGGGATTTAGGTCACACAGATTATGTTAAAACCATGTTCGACTTGGCTATATCTTCTCTACCAAGCTGGAACACACCAGTGTAGAACCATGTTTAATTGGGAGAACTTGTAATTTCAGACAGAAGAATATAACATGGCTCTGATAACCATGCAGTAGACAACACTTATTGCTCTACACATTTGAATAAAAAGTTATACAATTGTAAACAAAAAATAAAATCTGAAACACGCACTTGCCACAATTATTTTTCAGCAAAATATAACGTATTCATCTTAGCTTTATACAACATATGAGCTGATCAGTCACTCCACATATTTGTGTGTACACTGAGCCAGGGCATGTCTTTAGAAGTTGTAGTACCACCAGCCAAACCTCATTTGGAAGTTCCCTGACAAATGGCGCACCAGTGACTTCTACACAAAGTTTCTGTACAAACTGACAGCCCCATACTGTGTATGCATGAGGGAAAGCTAAATCGGAACGAATGTTTAAGGGCACTTTAAAGGTTAAGGGGCCCGATCCGTTAGTACAGAAATGGAGCTAGTTTTGTGGTATAGTTGGTAACCTTTAAAAGGGCCATGTTTCACAACAGAGGCACGAGACCCCAGGAGCCTGCTCTAACCCTGCACTGGTATGACTCAGGAACAAAGTAGTGACTCCAGAAGAAAGGTGTCAAAGTTTTACCACCACCTACCTGCCATACCTAGGCCATAGGTATGCCCTGCCTCTTACACCTTGACCCCACTCACCTCTTGGTGTTGCTGACGTCAAAGGAAATGAAGTCGCACTTAGCACAGGTCAGCCTCCGCTGGGTGCTGTTGCAGAGCGGGCATCTCTCCACAGCTACGTACAGCCCCTGGGGGTCGTCTACCATCTCCAGCAGCTCGGAGCAACACTGCAGCTCCACTAGTGATACCCGGAAACCTCTGCCAGTGTAGGAAGCCATGATGGCCTGCCATCTGCACCTGTCGCGTGGGACTTTTATTTTTAAAGCAGGGCATCACAGTTCCAGCTGATGCCTAGAGAGGGCTTCCAACAACAACCTCCACCCTCCTTAGAAATGCAGGTGGACATGGGCGGTGTTACATTATGAGCAGTGGCCATTTTAAGATCAGGCGTAATATATTCTATTGAGAATGGCTACCCATTTCTCGAAAACAAGTTGTTAAAGATTTAGGTTAGGGCAGCATAACCGTAGTGAGTTTGTAAACTGTGCGCCTGTACATACATGGCAACATTTTAGAAGAGGAAAGTGGCCTAAAAGTAAACAAATAGGAAAAAAATGCTGGCCGCATGCATTTTTTCTATTTATTTACTTTTGTTACAATGGCCGCACCCATCACAGCACCCGCGTTTTATCTTACGGCAACCGTCACAGCACCCACGTTTTAGCTGAAGATTTTTAAAGCTAAAGCGCGGGTGCCGCCTTTGTAAACAAAAGTAAATAAATAGAAAAAAGGCATGCAGCTGCGTTGGGCGATCGCAAGTTACAAAAGAATAGCGTGCCAGCCATTATTAGTGCTGAGGCTGGCACGCTATTAAATCATAAATAAAAAAAAGCGTTGCGGGAAGCATGTCCTGCCTACAAAAGCAGGTAGGACAAAGCCCTTTAAGAAAATAGTGCTTTGAGGCTAAAATTAAAACCTAAGGAGTAACAACACATGTAACAAGGGGACCTCGTGGTAGGTTACAAGAAGAGAAAAGGCGGTGCTAAGGAGGGACTACTAAGCTTATTGACCAATGAAAAGCCACCATTTACAAAGGACAAGAGACAATTTTAAAAAATGGGTGAAATGTGGGCGGAGCTTCATTCCTATCCTGAATACAGCATGTCTCGAAGAGACAGCACAAGCACTGCCTAGGTGAGACTTAAAAATGGGTAGAAAGGAAATAGGAAGCAGTAATAAACGAGACAAAGCAGGAGGAAGCACTCAGAAAAAAACAGGGGGAAAGGAAGGAGAAAGCAGTAGAAATGAGACAAAAGCAGGAGAAAGCACTCAAAAGCGGGGAGGAAGCAGAGCGGTGCAGCAGCACGGGAGAGCTGGGCCTCGGACCTGTAACCCAGATACTCGTCATGTTCTGACGGAGTAACCCATCTGCCAAACACTAAATAAGGCCTGAAGTATTTACAAAAGATATTGGGCCAGATGTAGCAAGCCAAATTGCGATCGCAAACGCTGAAATTCGCAGAATTTCAGCGTTTGCGATCGCAATTCAGCTGTGTGCAATGTAGGAAGGCAAATACCTACTCGCAAATTAAGGAATCGCAAAAATTGTGATTCCTTATTTTGCGCAAGCATTTAGAGAATCGCAATTTGCGATTCCCTAAATGCTATGCTAGTAAGCATCGCAAATTGCGATATTGCCTTAAGGAATTGCGAAATTACCACCAACTTCAAGTTGGTGTTAATTTGCGAATTCCTTTAATAAAACACTTATTTGCTTTATTCAAAGTGCCATGTGGCACACATACATGCAGGGCATGTATGTGCGCCACATGTGCACACATGCACATTTCAGGGGTGCAACAGGGTGTCCCTTTGGAACCCTTGCAGCCTTGAAATTGCACACGCAATTTGCGAGTACCTATTGGGTACTCGCAAATTGCGTGCGCAATTCCCATTCATTCCTATGGGCCTCTAGGCCCATAGGAATGAATGGGAAGGTATTCCTTGATTGCGAATCGCAATTTGCAATTCGCAATTAAGGAATATTAAGGAATCGCAATTATTATTGCGATTCCTACATACATTCCATTTTGCGAGTCCTTAATAGCGATTCGCTAAAAATCGCTATTAGGGACTCGCAAAACTGATTTTACCTACATCTGGCCCATTGTTACCAAATGGCCTCTGCTGGGCAATAAAGCTGAGCGGCCACAAATAAGTGTAAGAAACAAACACAAAGACTAATTAACAAAATTAGAATTAAAAAGAAGAATTCAATTAAGCTGGAACTGGAAAAAATCATATAAAGGTAACAGCAACCAATAGAAACCCTCATGCACCTGTAAGGAATGACAAAGCATGACAGTCAGGAATTCTGCACCTGTAACGAAAGATATAAAGCAGGGCGGGTAACGACGCTGCACCGGAGAAGGATGTAGCAGCGGATGGAACACCGGAAAAAGTCAGAAAAGGAATTGCCAATGTTAATAGGTCTGTGTAGTGACTGAAAGTGCTGCTTCAGGTATTGATGAGTTAGGCACTCAATATGCCTTCATATGAGCACTCTGTCACTCGTTCTTGCACCAATACACCATTCATCCTCCAACTGACTCATTCTTGCATTCACCCACCAACCCACCTGCAATACAAAACTGCAGACTCAATAAGCATACAGAAGATAAATTAAAAGAATAAATGTAAAGCGAGCGGTGTCGCAGACCTGTCTGGAGAGCTGCAGAATGCTCTCTATATAAAGAATAGAAGGAGGATCTATAAAAGGTAAAAGAAGGAAATCTAAATGGCCGGCCCACCAGAAGCACGCTCGTTTTCAGACAGATTTGCGCCTGTAATTAGACAAAGTGCCGTCAATCACTGGACAATTGAGTCAACAGCAGAAATGGGCTAAACATTGCCCCACTCAGTATGCCATCAAGGGGGAGACAGAATGTGAATGACACTCGAACGGGCAGAAGAGGGCTGCCAAAAGGCAGACATCTCACCTGCCGCACCCTCCTAAGAGCACCTAGCAAGGATTATCACAGTGCAAATCTTCAACCCCCAGGGTTTATCAAAGGAGCAAATCTTCAACCCCTAGGGTTTATCGAAGGAGCAAATCTTCAACCCCCAGGGTTTATAGAAGGAGCAAATCTTCAACCCCAGGGTTTATCAAAGGAGCACATCTTCAACCCCCAGGGTTTATCGAAGGAGCAAATCTTTAAACCCCAGGGTTTATTAAAGGAGCAAATCTTCAACCCCCAGGCTTTATCGAAAGAGCAAATCTTCAACCCCCAGGGTTTATCGAAGGAGCAAATCTTCAACCCCCAGGCTTTATCGAAAGAGCAAATCTTCAACCCCCAGGGTTTATCGAAGGAGCAAATCTTCAACCCCCAGGGTTTATCGAAGGAGCAAATCTTCAGCCCCCAGGGTTTATCGAAGGAGCAAATCGTCAACCCTCAGGGTTTATCGAAGGAGCAAATCTTCTACCCCCAGGGTTTATCGAAGGAGCAAATTTTCAACCCCCAGGGATTATCAAAGGGGCAAAGCTTCAACCCCAGGGTTTATCAAAGGGGCAGATCTTCAACCCCCAGGGTTTATCAAAGGAGCAAATCTTCAACCCCAGAGTTTATCAAAGGGGCAAATCTTTAACCCCAGGGTTTATCGAAGGGGCAAATCTTCAACGCCCAGGGTTTATCGAAGGAGCAAATCTTCAACCCCAGGGTTTATCGAAGGAGCAAATCTTCAACCCCCAGGGTTTATCGAAGGAGCAAACCTTCAACCCCCAGGGTTTATCAAAGGAGCAAATCTTCAACCCCCAGGCTTTATTGAAGGAGCAAATCTTCAACCCCCAGGGTTTATCGAAGGAGCAAATCTTCAACCCCCAGGGTTTATCGAAGGAGCAAATCTTCAACTCCCAGGGTTTATCAAAGGAGCAAATCTTCAACCCCCAGGGTTTTATCGAAGGAGCAAATCTTCAACCCCCAGGTTTTATCAAAGAAGCAAATCTTCAACTGCAAGGGTTTATCAAAGGAGTAAATCTTCAACCCAAGAGTTTATCAAAGGAGCAAATCTTAAACCCCCAGGGTTTATCAAAGGGGCAAATCTTCAACCCCAGGCTTTATCGAAGGAGCAAATCTTCAACCCCAGGGTTTATCGAAGGAGCAAATCTTCAACCCCAGGGTTTATCGAAGGAGCAAATCTTCAACCCCCAGGGTTTATCAAAGGAGCAAATCTTCAACTGCAAGGGTTTATCAAAGGAGTAAATCTTCAACCCAAGGGTTTATCAAAGGAGCAAATCTTAAACCCCCAGGGTTTATCAAAGGGGCAAATCTTCAACCCCCAGGGTTTATCAAAGGAGCAAATCTTCAACCCCCAGGGTTCATCGAAGGAGCAAATCTTCAACTCCCAGGGTTTATCGAAGGAGCAAATCTTCAACCGCCAGGGTTTTATCGAAGGAGCAAATCTTCAACCCCCAGGGTTTATCAAAGAAGCAAATCTTCAACCGCAAGGGTTTATCAAAGGAGCAAATCTTCAACCCAAGGGTTTATCAAAGGAGCAAATCTTAAACCCCAGGGTTTATCAAAGGGGAAAATCTTCAACCCCCAGGGTTTATCAAAGGAGCAAATCTTCAACCCCCAGGGTTTATCGAAGGGGCAAATCTTCAACCCACAGGGTTTATCGAAGGATGTAACCAACGGCAAAATCTTTCCCAACTACAGCAATCTGTGAGATTCCAATGCACGTGTCATACATTTTCAAAATAAAAAGATTAGGTCCATGGCCTCTGACAAAACTTTTTCCAATGAACCGTACAGACATATAACCTTCATCACCGTCTCGCTAGCATAACCAACGCAGGCCTACAAGTTTTCCCACAAGGCACGTATCCGTATACAACCATACAATTACAAATCGGTCCAAAATACAACCCTTCCTAGAATGTCATAACAAGATCTCTCAAAATACAGATGTTCTACCCCGAGGGTTTGTCAAAGGGAGTCATCCACACCCAAACCTTACAAGATGCCTTCCTGCAAGGTTGACGACGGTGTAATGACAATTCACCTAAAAGGCCTAGTGGCTTTGAAATCTCCTTTTCACAATAAATATTCCAGACCGCATGTCTTTGTCATAACTTTTCATAATAAGCAGATCAGACTTACAGCCTTGATCATTAGCTTGACGTCATAACCACGTCAGTCCTGCTGTATCGTATGTGAGCTTTCCCACAAGGCAAGTAGTGCAACACAAGCACATTTTTTTTTGCGGAAGCACTCAACCTCTGCCCAATCACAAACTGTACTCAGGGAAATCAACATTTAGGCAAAGTCAAATGCCCCCTCACATTCAGTGATTATTTATTCATTTCAGTAGGGGTTCCACAGAAACACTACAGCCATTGAAAATCATCCTTTTAGATTTCATAAAATTACATAGAGTGCTCTTAACATTATCACAGTTTAAAAAAAAATTAAAAAATGTAGGCAAGCAAGAACAAATTCACCAATGGTTGGTTTAACAATAAATGTGTGGCACCCAAATTTTAAAACTATCGATCTAATGAATTTCTCTTGAAAATGCAGCAGTCCGGAACAAACAAAACCACTACATGAACCATACCATGAAAGTTAGAGTCACAGAACTGACACCAGGAGGGAGAACTCGCCCCACCCCTTTCCACTCACACTTTATCTCCCATCGCAAGTGCACCAAATTTAAACTTCATGAACGCCCTTCGTGCAAATGGGCAAATGTTGGCTTCCAAGTAAAACTGCATTACTCCACATCTTACATTTAAACAATTCAAATGCAATCTTTGAATCCGAAGACAGTGTTGTAAATCAGCTTGAAAGCGTTTT
Source organism: Calotriton arnoldi (assembly GCA_963921515.1). Classification (NCBI taxonomy): domain Eukaryota; kingdom Metazoa; phylum Chordata; class Amphibia; order Caudata; family Salamandridae; genus Calotriton; species Calotriton arnoldi. Next base: position 349,138 of record CAWUFW010002387.1, on the reverse strand, counting down.
TATTCGCTTGAATTTCTTTATCCACAAAGTGTTACTGTTTTGTGTGAAAACACGTCTGCACTTTTAAGTCCATCGAGTTTCAAAAACCTGTAAAGGCTTTACTAAACATATAGTTCTTATTCAAATCATGAGTGAATTCTCGCCAATTTTTTTTTTTTTTAAAGTTTTCCGGACTAGCAAACAAGCGAGAACCATGAAGGATAGCCTGGCGGTAAGCCTGAATGTTTTCCCGCTCAGCCTAATTCGTGGCGAATCATCTCAATGGAACTGTGAATATTTAGGCCGAGATAGTGTCTCCCAAGTTGTGATTGGACGAAGGGGTATTTATTAATGGAACTTATTGCCTATGTTTCAATTGTGTGTAATGCAGCAGAGGAGGGATATTCTTGCAGTGTAGGCCCCGAGGAGTGACTGCACATCTCATTTACCCCGAGCTCTAAACCAAAGCCTGTCAATGTCGTCCTAGACATCTGACTTCTATCATGATTGGTCCAAGACAGATTGTTTAACCGGAGCCAGGGTATCAAACAGTCTCTGTAATCCCTTGGGGGTAAACGCCATGAAGAGTAAAGGCCTGAGTTATATGTTGGTGGACAGGGAACTCTAGCACAATGGCGAACGAGTTCCCGCCCCGCCGACAAAGTGGTCCACCCACCCGATTTAGATGCAGACATGCCTCAAGTTCGGCCACATCAGTGATTACTCCATCACCACCGTGGCCAGACTTCTCCGACGGCCCAATGGAGTAAGGGCCATTGGAGTATTAGCTACATGTCTGTCTGATGGGCAGACATATAGCTGTGTTTTTTTACTGTCTGCCATCGCCAGCCAAGCTTTAGTGGCAGAGGACAGTTAAAATAAAAATGCTCCCATGGTCTCGCCATGGGATGAGGACTGCCATGGCAAGGGGGGTATTATCTTTTAAAAATTTTAAAAAGAAAATCCTGCTTTGGGATTTTCTTTTTTAAAAGAAAAAAGAAAACTGTTTACTGCAGGGCTCGGTTCTGTGGCACCAAACAGTGCAAAGCATTGATGGGAACCTTCGTCACCGATGTTCCTGCCAATGCTTCTTGAATCTAAATGTTTTATGAATCTGGCGGGCTGTACTTCCTCCAGTGCGACGGATTAATTTATCCAGTCGCTCTGGCGGGACTGCGGGTCGCCCACAAGGATTTAAATGAGGCCCTAAGTCATCTACATACATTAAAGTGTTTCTTTCATTCTAAATTTTAGTCAATGAGTGTTGGATTTTTTAATTAATGTTAGAAAATCAGATAGATGGAAAGAGAACAACAGCGAGGCTAATATTCAGCCTTGTTTTAAACTGTCGCTAACTTCAGCATGAGAGGCGTACTCATTTCCCGGCCCCAAAAGTAATTTTATCCAATTATCGGAATGAAGATACAACACTGGACACAATAGTTCAGTCGTTATACTCAGTTTAATTAATTTATGCCACAAATCTACAATGTCAAAGGTGTTGCTAAAGCCAACAACACCACGTAAAGCTTCATTTTCCAAAGCAAACATATTTTTCACTTATCATAAACAAGCACAAATAATTATCTATTGTGGAGAATCCGTCCCGAAAGCCGGATAGCTCTATGGGCAAAATCTGGCATAAGTTAGCACAAGTTGTTAGCGGTGTAAGAGGTATTTACCATTTTATAAGGAGAGATGATGTCTCTTCCCTTCCATGAATGCGGCATCAAGTCAACAATTAGTCATCAAATAGGGCATTGAGTAATTCAGCCCCACGGTCGGGTTTAATTTAACTATATTGTCAGGGATGCCATTGGGACCTGGAGCTCACGCGTTATGGAGATCAAGAATTATGTTTACTATCCCTCCATTGGAATCTCTGTCGAAGGGGTCCTACGAGTGAAAGAAGCTAGCCTCGTGATCAGAGAGGGTGTTTTAGTTGGAGCGTAAAACTGATCAAAACATACCAGAACCAGCGCTCTTCGTCTATCGGGATTGTTTTTTTAGCACAAACCTTAGCTAAGCGGTTCACAATCAGGTACCAAACTTTATGAGAAATCCCAGAAATGATCGCAGAGTGGAATGAAAACCAGAACTTAGCTACTTTATTATCATTACATTGCTTTCTTAGTATTGCAGAGTATTTATTTTTACTCCACGATGTTAAATTATCTGTTAGTTCGAATGATAATGTAGGACGTTTTGGCCTGAAGAATAATTCTCTTAAAGATCATGGAAGATCCTCAAAAGTGGCAATATTCATGGAGTTGATGAAACCATTCATTGAGTTTTGTAACTATGACAATGTATCATTGACTAAGTCTTTATTCCAAATATATATATGAGCGACATCTTAATTGAAAACCAGATGCTACTGATCATTGAGGTAAAACTTCACATAAACAAGTATTAGGATTAATTACAAATTTTGTGATTGAGTTTGTGCCTGGATAACAAATGAAGATATATTCATCATGTAAGAATACTTCTTTGCCGGGTGTGATTACCTGATTCCACATCCCTGAATCTATCATTAATTTGGGCCAGGTTTAGTTCAAGAGTCCAAGCTAATAAGATGTTGGTACGACGATCACATTTCTTATTTGGTAAAATTGGCGCTGCCAAATCCCATGCCGGATCTAAGTCTATAAAATCACCTTTCTTACATTCAGATGCGGGGAGGCTGCATTAGGAAATCGCTCATCGAGTCTTAATAAACCATCACGGAGCTCAGATAATGAAGATTCAAATTTACATGCGGGAGAGAAATTAGCATTGCAAAAAACAAATTCATACAAGACACCATTTGATTCAAATTCGATGGAAGTAAATGCTGAGACATAGGCCTAATACAATTGAGCAAGCCTGGGACCTTTGAGAGGAATTCATTTACAGGTGCACAAGTAGCATCTATCTCCATTTTCTGAAAAGAGAAGCTGTGCTCCCAGACCAAAGAAGATAACAATTCTGAATAAAAATGCACTCTAGACTCGTGGAGTTCCTCCTCACCTTTAAAATGCAAGGTCTGTTCAACCAACTCAACCTCTTTTGTAGCAATAAGCCTCAATTCATAAATATTGATAAAAAAGATTCAAAATAGGTTGAAGATTAAAGGCAGAATGGTCGCCCGGAGCGGGATAAAGCTCAGTGAATTACGCTCAGAGTGTAATTATGCGCATGAGTGATTACTTGACTCTTAAAAGTAAGGTTTGAGATGAAAAATTCACTTTTCCCTATCAGGGGCTCCACTGGGGGGTGTAAAATATTGGCTTTGGAGTTTAAGGTAACTTTTTCCTCTTTTTCTTGAATTTTAATTACTGTTAAAGACACAACCCAACCATGTACTCTTGAACTGTCAATAAGTAAGGGCAAGTTGGTGCTATCAATGTCTGGGGTTATCTGTGTTTCTCCAACTGACAAGGAGTTGAGTGAAGAATTGATTTCTTGATTAGAACTCCTCTGAGAGGATATTATAGCAGATTGAGGCGGGTTAGTAAACTTGATCTTTTGGGATGTTTTTCTCTGTGTTCTTTGGCCTTTATTATATTTATTCTTTTTTAGGGTGTGTTTTTTACAGCCACGCCAGGGTCAGAACTTTTCCACTTCCTTTTTCTCATACTAATATTTTTTCCTGTATTATAGGAAATCACGGAATCTGAAACCCTGTTACCCAGATCAGATGAAATTCCTCGACAGCCGCAGACTTATTCTCAATTGTCTCTGGTACAAACTCCTGTTTTTTGAGGTTGTCTGTGTCTGGGGGTTAACAAAAATATCCTCATTTTTGATCTGATTATTATTGGTGGTCTCGTTTTCCAACAAATCACTAAAAGAAGTTTCCGTCTGCGACCCACAAGCTAGAGTACCATCATCTGTTACATACTTATTATGCGTCGAGAGGTACTCCGTGGATCTACTCCGTGCCCGAGGGTTATTAGTGATTTCAAAATAAAGAAAGGGTCAATAAAGATTGTGCTTGAACCATTAGTTGTTTATTAGTCAACTGTAGTAACCAGGACATCATATTTGATATAGGCGGATCAATTAATTTGTGGTTGTGGCACATTGTCTCCAGGTTGCAAGTACGAATCAGTGCATTCCAGCATGGACGCATACTCATTAACAATTGATCAGAAGTAAAAGTCATCCTGTGATATTTTGGACATCCTCTGATTTACCATAGATAATAATAGATCGTTAAAATCATTAGAGTTGTTAAAATATGGCGCAGGCCCTACAGTGTCTTTACTCGTGGGATTATAGAGTTATCCAACACGCCAGCCAATAATCAATCTTGGGATTATGGAGTTATCCAACACATCAGCCAATAATCAATCTTGGGATTATGGAGTTATCCAACACATCAGCCAATAATCAATTTTGGGATTATGGAGTTATCCAACACATCAGGCAATAAACTATTTTGGGATTATGGAGTTATCCAACACATCAGCCAATAATCAATCTTGGGATTATGGAGTTATCCAACACATCAGCCAATAAACAATCTTCCCCAGGGTTTGTCTTTCTGGCGATGATGTCTGTAAATCACAAGCAATCACATTCTCACCAACTAAATCTTGAGGGTTTCTTAGGAAAAGGAAATGGATTTGTGCTGTATAGAAGAAAAAGCAATATATGCGGGACGAGGCTGTCCCAAGAAAATCAAAAAAGTTTGGAAAGGATGGGTTTATGACGAATTACTAATTTGTTGCCTGCAACAGGGAAGGTGGGGTCGGAGGGGGGATGGGAAATGGAGAGAGACGGTTTGTTTATTGTATGTTATAAGATTTAGAAAATCAATAAAATACTTTACACAAAAAAAATCTTGTGTTTTTAGAGATACCTTTTTTCTTCAAGAGTGGCATGCTTTTTGGGGATAGAGATAACCCTGTGCAGAGAGGCTGGGCAGGCTGCTAGTTTGTCATTCAGAGCCATAGACAGCGAGCAGAAGAACAACAAAGGAACTTCACCTTCTCCAACCAACTATCACTTGAGGTCCTCTCTCAGTAATGCTTCTTAAGGCTCTTCTTATGTTGATTAGATAAGGTCAGCGACAGCTGCACTGTCCAGCCAGACCTAAATATGGATAACTGTGGAGAGGGTGACACAGGCTCAATAGTGAGGATTGTGACTGCACCTGGGCTGAACACATGGGGTGGTCCCAGAGTTTTGTATGTTTAAAGAGTATCAACTCAGGTGTGGTCACGTTTGAAGAGGGTCTACCTCAACCAGGGTGGATGGTGGCTCCCACCGGAAGAGGGCTGCGCTCGAACGTGGCACATGTACCGTGCCAGAGTTTAAGGGCTTTGGTTAGACTTAGATGGGTGCGATATTCGGTCAAAACATGACGGACACCATATTACAAGTGCAATAGTCTATAAATGGCCTTGCAATACAGCAGACAGGACATCCACACATTTGTGACAGAGTTGCCTGTCGGCCAAACTCTACATAAGTCTCTAAGTGTTGCAATTTTGTTCTTTCTGCTCCACTGCTCCGCCGTCAATCAGTTGAGTTTAAGTTGAAGCAATCCCATTTGTTGGCACTTGTCTCGTGTTGATGTCACTTCCTGTCTAAGGAAAGCTTCGGATAATTTTCCCCACAAACATTTTTTTGGGGGGTGTTTCTCCGGAAACCCAAGTTACACAATGTCAACTGGTGGCTTCTCATACCAGTGCATGCTTCCTTTGGCTCCAAGATTGAGAAGAGGTGAAAGGTCATCTCTGGATCTTGCAGATCTCAGTCGGGTGAGTCTGCCCTGGGGAGCTCCTATCTCAGCTTCATCAGAAGGTCCAGCTGGATCTCAGCACTGATGTCTACAAGAGTTACATATCCTGCCTGTTTGTGCTGTGTGAACCTCTCCCTGCCCATCCCAACATTCTGCTGGCCCCCACTATGTCCCCTTGCACTATTTGTGAGCTCTCAGGGCATCGAAAGCGATAACCATAAGGTGCTTCTAGGCGCTACCTTGTGTTATGTTATGATGTTATGTTATGCTATTGTTGTTATGTTGTTAACTTATGCTTTGTTGTATTAGGGCCTCAGGGCAGTATAAACTCAAGATCACAAACGCCACAACAAAGAGTTTTCCACTTTACGGTGAAATGTTCAATTTTCAGGGGGCGCCCACCGGTACAGTGGTCGTCAACTAATCTTGGAGGCATGAAGTGGGCACATTAGGGTCCATCAAGAATCTGTGCGATGGACACTGAAAGGTTTGAGTTGGTTTATGTACTTTAAATGATTCAGGATGAAGGCATGGGCAGTCTTCTGGACCACCCATGTGCTAGAGAAAGCACCCTGAACCGGTGCAGCTTCCACTGTATAATCAATATCCAATAGCTTCGCTTCCGCAGTAATTCATGTCATCGATCGACAAAGCATCAGCCTCATGAAGGGAAACGACGAATGTGCCGGTTGCAGGACCAGTTCTGGCATCCAACTGGTCTCTAATACCCATTTCCTTATACCTCTTTTAATTATGTATGTCTTCTCCTAGTGCTTAAAGGGACCGAAGCAGTGAGTGGCACTCTATAGAACTCCTGAATGAATACAATAATAAGTAAATTACCAATGTAGGGCACAAAGATCAGGAGTGACACGACTGCACCTCTTGCACCTGTGGATGATCCGCGGTGCAGCATTTCAAGGGCGTGACCTTGGGGAGTTCTTAAATAGATATTGTTCACCCCATCAGTCCAGGGTTGCACCAGGGGCATAACAAATTTTCCTAAGGGGCAGTCTCAGAAGCTCATATATATCTATTCCTAATGGTGTTATGGTCTCTGTTACCCCATCCCCGCTTACACACGAGTGTGGGCTTCACCCTGCAGAGTTTAAGGTGCAACCACTCTGCCCACTCTTCCAATTTTCCTACTTCCCTCCTCACTTTCCACTTGATGATGAGTTTTGCTGCCTGAGATTAATTGGCTCCAAACCCGAGCAGGGCCAAATAGGCGCTATGTGATTGACAGCTTCAGAAGCCCTGGGGGAGCTGGCAGGTTTGGGTTTGTGAAGCTAAGATGAACAGAGCGTGTGAGGTGGATGAACCCCTCATCCCTGTACTGTGACATGGAACACCTATGTTGAGGTTAAAGGACAGGGCCTTCACTCAGGAGTCTAGATTCATTCAGGTAAGAGGTAAGCAGGGGCGGCTGGTAGTGGTGCGGCAAGTGAAGTGCCCCACCACTTCCCAAACAACTAAACTACACAACACCTCCATCCAAAAGCTAAAAACACACCAACCGCTCCCTCCAGAAGCCCAACTAAAATAATAACCACTAACTAACATGCATACACTTACATGCATTACACATTTCTAATAAATAAAATTAAATAAAATGGTACTTACCTGGGGGCTGCACTTCGTCCTCGGTGTTCTTCTGCAGTCTAATGCACGAAGAGCTCCCCTAACCAATCCAGACACTGCTACCATGCTGTTAACCAGCATGAGAGAGGCGCCAGAATTGGATGGAGCGGGATGACTGACTGCTCCTTCAGGCCCTGGAGACCTGTGCTTGTTCTCCACCCAGCTGTCTAAGACAGCTGGGTTGGAGAGCTGCAAAGCGTGCATGTCAGGCTCACAGTCATGAGACAGCCGGTCAAATTGACATGCGCACTTTGGAGCGTCCAGTCAAGTCACTGCTCCAGTACTTTATGCTACCAAGCGGCAGAAGAGGACATGCCCCGTATTTCTCCCGGCTCGGGGGAAGGCTGGCGGCTGTGGCGTGCCCTGGTGAAAAATAAAATGGCAATGAAATCATTTCATTGATATTTATTTTTCACACTTAGAACGGCTCGCAGCGGGCGGGGGGGGAAGATGCTCCCACGCCCTCATGAAGAAACCACCGCTGGAGGTAAGTTCTTTAGTTCAGGTTACAGCTACAGAAGGAAGGTCCTTTCAGGACTCCTTCCTCCCACATCTGTCCCTATCTCCCGGCTTCCACGCCGCACCCCACACCCACATTCTATTCCATCCTTCACTCTCAGTATTCCAGACCCAGTTCAGACATACAGCGAATGGGTACATGGGAGACTATACCATGGTTTTTAATGGTGGTTTAATACAAATAAATAAACAGCAGACTGCCTTGATTGAAATATCAATAAATCTATAACATGACATCATTAGCATCTTACGAAACTGCGAGTTTCTCTACAACGCCGTTCCAGTTACCCGACCATGTACACCAGCATCCTGTCATCTCCTTCCAAGACAAAGACTGCTCCTCAGTAGAGAGCATGTGGTTGTTGCACGTGGAGTAACACATCAGCTACTACAGTGTATTGCTTTATATGAGGAGCATGTGGGTTTCAGTGGTCACCAGCCTGTAAGAATGCTGGAAAAGGGGAAAGGATGACCTGTTTCACTGGTTCTCCTCCTACCTTTCAAACTGACAGCAGTTCATTCACACAAACACCACCCAGTCCCAGAAGATCCCTATTAATCATGGAGTCTTCCAGGTTCCATACTGTCCCCAGGCAGGGCCGGACTGGGAACAGAAACCGGCCCTGGCAGACTGCTCAGCCGGCCCCCCCTGGAGGTAGAGGGGGCTGCAGCCGAGCAGTTTGCGAGGGCCGGTTTCGGACGATTTTGTTACAGGGGGCCGATATTGCCGACCCCCGGTAACAAAAACGGCCCCCCAGGGGCCCAAAACCGGCCCCCACCCTAGCAGCCTACCGGGGAAACGCCCGGTGCCCGCTATGGCCAGTCCGGCCCTGTCCCCAGGCCCTTGGGCTCTACCAAGGACAACAGCATCAAAATTCACCAATCTGCTGATGATAGACAACTCTACTTGAACCCCACCCGCTCCAGACATCCTAGTGTCAAACACGTCCTGCTCCTCAGCCAGACCTGGATGTCCAGAACGTTCCTGAAACCGAGGGACATATTTAGAAGGGGACTGCGCCACCAGAACGTCACTTTTATCAACGTTCCTGTGGCGCAAAGACCTGATCCATATATACAAAGTGGCATTAAGCCACTATTTGTGGCGCAACGCTGCTTTGTAAATATGGTTCCCTTTCACGCAGGTATCTGTGGGCGTTCCACCGCAACACCCATTGATTTTTGACACTGCCCCAGATTTACAAGGATCTGTAAATATGAGGCAGCGCCAAAAGCTACCGCTATTCAAAAGCAAGCGTTAGATTGGCGCAACGGAGAGAACTTCTTTTATTTCTCCTCATTTTTGCTTTTTCTATGTCTACTGCATTCTGCAGCACACATAGAAAGAGTAAAATGCCATTAATAATTGTTTATGTGCAGGAAGGTGTCCATTCCTACACATAAACAATCATTAAATAATGGCGATTTTCTACTTCTATGTGTGTTGCACAATGCTGCACACATAGAAGTGGCAAATCACTATTATTGATTGTTATGTGCAGGAAGAGACACCTTCCTGCACATAAACAATCATCCCTGCAATGCAGGCACCCTTGCACTATGGCACAAGGGTGTCTGTGTTGGCTCTGGGCAGCTATTTTTAGCGCCAGCGCTAGGGGAAACACAAGGGTGCGCCATATCCTTGTAAATACGGCGCATCCCTGCATTTTGGAAATGGCGCGGCAACATTTGGCGCAGCGCCGCACTGCGCCATTTCCTTGTAAATATGCCCCTCAATCCCACAAAGACAGAGGGGCAAATTTATCTAAAAGTAACGCAGCACAGCTAGTCATCTTGCAGCGCTGCATTACAGGGAAAGGGCAGGAATGTGCCGTATTTATCACAATATTGCGCATTCATGTCCTTTTCCCAGTGCTGGTGCGCAATGGGCTGCCTAGCACCATTGCAAGCATCCTTGCACCATTGTGCAAGGGTGCTGCGTTGCATGCAGGATTGTTTTTGTGCAGGAAGGAGACATTCCTGCACAAAAACCATCCCCTGAGGCATTTCCCTCCATCTATGTGTGCTGCAGAATGCAGCACACATAGAAAGAGGAAGTAATAAGGAGAAATAAAGATACTTCTCCTCGTTACGCCTCCCCTGGGAAGGCGTAGCATTTTGACGCATTCCCGGGTCTAGCAGTAATGCTAAATCTGGGAATGCGTCACAATCCATGGGAGCTCCGTGGGAACACCTATGCAACGCACATGGAACGCCTCCCTGGGGCAGAGTAACGCAAAACGGCGATTTGCGCTGCGTTGCGTTACTCCTGATTTATCATGCCACTCTGGGCCACGCAAAGTGCCCTTGCGTGGCTTGATAAATAGCATTTTTGGGTTGTGTCGCGCATGCACCACGTTGCGCGGTGCAAAGGCGGCGCAACCTCCTTGATAAACCGGGCCTAGAATTTCTGTTATTTACCAACCACAACAGCAAGAAATAGTCCACACCTGGCACAATGACAGGAACCTCGACGGCTTCGAACCCCTAATTTCACCCCATGGAACCACCCTGGACACCAACTGTGCACTCAAGGGACACATTACCAAAGAAACAAAGATGACCTGATGACAGCTGTCAACTCTAAAGAAAGTGAAACCATTTCTTCCAGAAAGCAACCTCAGAACTACTGTTCAAGCCTTCATACTCTGGCACCAGGGCAGAGGCAGACTGGCCGTAGCGGGCATTGGGCGTTTGCCAGGGAGGCTGGAAGGGTGGAGGCCGGTATTGGAGCGGTGGGGGCCGGTTTTGGAGCGGTGGGGGGCGGTTTTGGAGCGGTGGGGGGCGGTTTTGGAGCGGTGGGGGCGGTTTTGGGGCGGTGGGGGCTGGTTTTGGAGCGGTGGGGGCGGTTTTGCAGCGGTGGGGGCTGTTTTTTGAGCGATGGGGGGCGGTTTTGGAGCGGTGGGGGCGGTTTTGGGGCGGTGGGGGCTGGTTTTGGAGCGGTGGGGGCGGTTTTGGAGCGGTGGGGGGCGGTTTTGCAGCGATGCTGCAATATCGGCGCCAGTAACAAAAGCAGCAGTGCTGGGGGCCTGTTTTGTTAAACAGCAGCGCTTCATGCTTGCCCCACCGGGGGTGGGGCCGGTCCAACGAAATTTCCAGGGCTGCTTTGGGTTTAAAGTCCGGCCCTGCACCAGGGTGGTAGAAGTGTGCACACCTGGAGGGTCATCACGGACCCGGATGAGACATAGCATGTGAAGAATCATGCCACCAAAGACGTGAAGCCCTTCAGAGAAGGTAAACTCTGTTCATGTTGGCACAATATTATGGGGCTGCTCTGCTATGCCAATATAATATAAGAATGTGGTATAAGGTTCCTGGCACACCATTCAAGGTCATTGTTTTTAGTACAGTATCCTGGGATGTTGTGCTCAGTACAGTCTATGAAGGGCCCATCTACTTCCCACAGCCAGACATTCAGCTTTCAGGACCCCCTTCATCACCCATAGGGCCATCCATTTAGGTAGAAAACAAGTTTATTAAGACAATCATCCATAAAACATTCTAAAATCATAAAAACACCTGTACAGTATAAAATTGACTTAAAACCTGTCTACCTCTCCCTCCAACATTGCGCCCTACTAAAACCCATCCTTGAGACTCTGTTTAACAGTAAGCATAAAACAAGCAATTGCTACTGTCACAACAAGGTAGCGCATTTCTGACAGCAACTCGATCACCTCCAGTCTTTGAATGTATTTTAATAACAAAGGCCTTAAAAACTCGATACGAATGGTAATATAAAAAATACAGTCCATCACCCTGTGGGTGCATCACCCAGGGGGTCATCCAGAGCACAGGCCCAGCCTTCATCTGTGTGAAGCTTAAAAACACTCTGCCCCAGGCTGGCCCCTCTTGTGACCATCCCTCCTGGCAAGAAGAAGCACATTGGAGGACCGCCTTCTCCATACAAGCAGCAGAACTCTTCAGCTCTCTTCTGAATATAAGAAACACTGAAGACCACCTAAATTCATGATGGCAGTGAAGACCTGGCGCTTTTATCGCCAACTAGACAATACCACTCCCGTTACCTAGTGTGGACATGTCATAGAGAAGCAGGGATGACACTGGTCCAAAACCAGAACCAGACAACCTAAGCATGCCAGGCACAACCACATGTTTTGATATCTCTCACTTCCCTGTGCTCCACTCTAGGCATAAGCACAGTGACGTGCGCAGCGACACCACATGAGGAGTCTGACATGCATTCATAATGCCAAAACTTTACCACATTGACCACACTCCATTGCATATTTCTTCACCCATGCACCTGTGATTTATACGTTTAGTGGATGCAGGGCGACTGTCAAAAAGCAGCGGATGTCCGTCCGCCATGTTTAGAGCACATCGAGGCCCTTCAGGCTCTAAGTAGGACGCAGCAGACACCCACTCCCTATTGGCAGACGTCCTGCAACTACCATACTCTAAGTAAGGGCTTAAGTGTCCTAACTCTCACTCCTTCTGCTTCACTTCACAGCAGGTTTTAGAAACAAAATCACAATAAAAGTACAACTCTGGTCTGACACAGGAAATAGCAACACTACTGACATAGGCCACATGGCTAACACACACTCAAACTCAATCAGCATGCACTTCAACGGGGTAGCGTGCTACCCATCATAAATCCGCTTTGGCAAATCATTTGGGGTGTTATGTGCAATATGAATGCAACCACAAAGCAGTACAGTGCAGAATGACCATTTTACCACTGTAGGATTTTAACCCTGGTGTTGCAGGACCCCTACCTCGGAGTCACTATTCGGGGTCTTAAGTTGGGTGAAGTCTGCTTAATGCAATCCTCCTGTTTTGTGCCTGTTTGCCAACCTGCCTCTTCTTGTTCACCCTAGTTGTCATCCACTGGTCTGCAGCCAAAGCCACACCCTTTCGGGCCGGCCTGTGACCTGGGAGGTCAGTGGACATTTCCCTCAATAAAGGCTCTTCTACTAGAGGAGTGCGAAATTTGCGTTCACGTAATTACGCGTAATTTCAGAAAATTATGTGGAATACCGTGCAATTACACAAAATATAAACCTGTCATTTCGTGCTATATTTTAACGAAAAATGTGTCCTTGCGTTAATTTTTGATGAGCAGACACATTTTACGCTAGAAAAATAGCGCGGAATACCACAAATGCCCTGACCTACGGCCACTCGTGATTTGGCTTTTCGCATTGTTCCTGAGCACTCACAGTAAATGTTTGTCAGGAACGGCGCATAATCACGCAATCTGGCATAATGGCGTCATTTGCAAAATTCCTGCAACTATGCGAATTACACTGGAATAATTTAGATTTCACATGGGCCTATCTTCTACTTCCACATTGGTTACATTTTACTATTTAAATGGTTCAAAGGGAATTTTATTCGTGGTACTAACATGGAACCTGTTCTCTGGATCAGAGCCCACCCCTTGCAACCAGTATTAGACTTTTCTCAACTCCTGAAGGTGTCAAGACCATCTTGCAGGTTGAATTACGTGGCTATGGATTCGCTTTTGCCAGAGCAGAGGCTGGTCCCAGGTATGAGATAGGAAGTTAGCCCTCCATAGAGTCCTCGGCTCTTCGAGGTACCTCGGTCGGCCAGTTAAAGCCTTGCTCATGGGAGGTGGTGTGAAGTTTGTGTCAGATGCAGTAGAACACGATTATTACAGAAACAGTAGATACAAACACCTAGTCGGAGTTATGACTTGATAAGAAATAGCAATTTGGTAAAATTTTTAGAATTAAAGTGTTTCTAAGGGCAAAAAAGAACCGTGGAAGACTCGTTTCTAGCCCTTGTTGCTTAAAAAATATCACAAAATATAATGTTCAGTGTACGGTCCTGTCCCGCCGCCGCCCAACTGACCACTTCAGGTATAGTTCTTTGGTTCGGAGCTGTGGACCATCACTCAGAGGAAACAACAAGCCAATGTTATCCTTTGGGAGTTCATGAGCTGTGCAGAGGGCTGAAACCCCTTCATGTTGACGCCAGCAGAGGTGCCCCTGGGGTACTTCGGAGAGGAGATGCAGATTTCAAAGGTAAGAGAGCCCCCTGGGGGACTCAGTGTTGAGCCTTTCTAGAGTCTCTTTACCGTGTATTTATAATGTCCGATGAGGAATGAAAGTATACTTATTCTGGATTTACTGGAAGTTGACCAGATTATATGGTCCCAGGGGTACTTGGGTTTCCTGGGACCTCGAGACAGGGCCAGGGGACATCACAAGATACCAGGATGAATATCTCTGGATCTACTGGTACAGTTTGAAAGCTCCAGCGCTTCTGGGGTTCTGGGACACCAGATCGGACTCTTGTTAGGGGAAGGTGAACACAAATCTTAAAAGCAGTGTAACTCTGGAAGTTCAGTGTGTCTTGTCCACTTGCTGGAGTGCGGCTTCAGGCTATTCTCGCAGTCCATGTCTGCTGGGCTAGCAGTCCCCTGCCGTTCATACCTGACCGCATCTTTACTGGCTACTCCACCCTGAAAGGCCATGTGTGTATTCAAGAGCCACATCCCAAGAGGACCGATAGAGATTGCTCTGCGCCCAGCTTACTCTGCAGGATGCCACTTGTACAGGTGGATTTCTTTTGAAAGATTTTGAGACCACTCCCACCCACCCTAGAGTGGGATAAAGAAGAAGGAAGCAGGGGGGGTCGGAAGTGCCCTGTTGTACTTGCAGGCTATCTAAGAAATTGATTATTTGGGCGAGCCACTACCCACCTCAAGGAACAATCACAAACCTGTCAGGGTGAACCTTCAAAGTTACTAAATCTACCTGAGATCAGCCCGAAGGTAGCGATGGCACATAGCAAACAGGCTTAATTAATATCATTGTGTAATGTGTTTCTGCAGTACCAAAACAGTAATAAAGTTGAAATGCAAAAACAATAAAAATCCCCAAACTAATTAGAAAAATAGAATAAATTGTCATTTAAAAAATAATCCAAAAATCCAAAAAGGGGAACAGAAGATTGGATTTTTTAAAGTTATAAATAGGAATAGCACCAAGAAGCATAAAGTGCCAATGATAGTCAATGGTCAGTGTGGACCAGGACTTAGGCGCAATTTGACGCTGACTGCACCGGAACGCGGGTCAGATACACCAACCAGGTTCATCCTGGTCATAGATTTTACCTTCTGACTTTAGTCTACTAAGTTTCAATCCACCACAGGTGTACACTTCTAAAGCCCCGAAGACCTCAGGAGAGGCACTTAGAGACTTCCATGGAGGCAGGCAGAGGCCAGACAGCAGAGTCCAGTCCAGATCCAGACACCACGGCACAGCTTGGCAGTTTTAGGAAAATGCCTCTTGTAGCTTCTGGTGTCCCTGTTTTTAACAGGAAGACAATGTTATGACCTTTGGAGTCTTTTTCTTTATTCTGGGTACATAAGGGAGAGTAGCAGCAGGTGCAGTCCTCTTCTGGCCTTGCTCAGTCCATTAGGTGCCTGGAGGTACCACATTTATAACGGTGTGAGCTAGTGGTTGGGAATGACTCCTGGGTATGCCTAACCAATGGGGTAAATGTTCCCAGGGCCAACCCTACCCACTTTTGGCATTTTAAAGATGGCAGAAGTCTTCGGCCACACTAAACTTGGGCTCTGAGATCTGGATGTGTGTGTTGTGGAAATAAAATCTATAATTATGCCCCTTCGCTGCCCTCTGCGCGATCTAATTATGCCCCTTTGCGCGATCCCCTTTGCGCGATTAATAATTGCCCACATTAAAAGCCGGCACCATTTTGTTTTTAATTCACCCTTTGGTGTCCCAAGACCCCGAGCACGAGCACGACACCCCTGCACATGGTTTTCCTCATTTTCACCATCTGTCTCTGTGGTTTCTGCCAAGTCCGGGAAACCAGTACATGAGTTCCTGCTCCCCCGCAGAGATGGTTCATGTTTCTGACATGAAGCACGAGCACAAACCCCCAAATGAGGAAGCCTTCCCCTTCCAACTTTCAGACTATTTCACATCGCAAGTCCCCTCACGAAGCCTAAGACACGCCCCCATTTCTTCACACACTGCTCCTCTTGCTGAATCTTTGTTCCTCTATCTGCCACGACCTGTTTGTTCCTCTATTTTGCCTCGTGACCAAGACTGTATAAATATTCTGCTGTTGAAAATAAAGACTTCCCCACTTAAAGAGAGGGACTTGAGAGATTGCTCCTGTGCCCGCTTGGTGCTGGAAGCGCTCCCTTTAACTCGAGTTATTGGTCTTCTCCTCCTTCATTTGAGCACCACGGACTCCTCGCTTTGCATTGACAAGAAATTATGATTTATTAAGCATAGAAATTCAGAAATGAGGTAATAAGTAAATTTAATTTACCACAGTAATTGGCGCCCGAACATGGGACCTTCCCTTTCCCCCACGCGCCGGCGATATTGGACCCGGTACTGTCCCCTCCTGACCGTTGACGGACTTCAAAAGTGCACAACGCGGGGAATTCCCGCTAACTCCCTCGAGGCGAAGAGGGGGACCGACTGCGGCCCAGCATCCACACGAGGCGGTGAGGAAATAGCGGAACGTCCTGAACCAAAGCCCAACCTGCGAAGCAGACGAGTCCGAGGTTCTACAAATCCCACCTTGAAACTGCGCGCCGCGTTTTCCCAAAATCTTCAAGAGGCCTTCCAGTTACTTTTCGGTGAGTACTGCTGAAAAGTATAAAAACGAACCCACAGCTTTTGTGGGGGTGGTAAAGATACGCGTTTTTTTGGTTTCTCACCTGTCTTTGGTGAGGACTACTAAAACTAGTATAAAAGACGGACTCACTACCTTGTGGGCACGGTAAAGATACATGTTTTTTGTGGGTTTCTCACTTATTTTGTGAGGACTACTAAACTAGTATAAAAGACGGACTCACCTCTTTCGTGTAAAGATATTTGTTCTGTTTATGTTTTTCTCACTTCTAACATCTTTGAAAGTCTTGCCATCATGCCTATTTTCTCGAAAATACGTAAGATGGCAACCAAAAGGAGTATTCTTGAGAAGGAAATTCCCCTTCCTCCTCGGGATACTCCAGGACACTTCATGTATGCAAAACATGGTGTCGGTGCACTTATTTATTGTGATCTATGGGTAGAATATACTAAAGACCTAGAACTCAGATATAGATGGCCTGAAAATGGTAGTTTTGATACGGAGTGTATTATGAAATTAGAGGAACAGTTATGGAAGAAAAAGAGAGTCCGCCAGTCACAGAGTGACTCAGTAGAATTATGGAGAAAAGAAGCCCATAGGAGGCAACAGAAGGAATTGCATAAAGTTGAAAAGGGTAAGAGAATGTCAGAGCAGGCCAAGAAAGAACAGTTACAAGAAATAGGGAAAGAAGTAGTTAGTGAAAGGAATAAAAGGGAACAATCAGCCATTTCTACTGGTTTTTATCCTGTATTGCCATCTGCACCTGAAAACCTTAACATTGCATCAGCACAGCCTACAGCCCCACCACCAGAGGATACTTTTACTAATTTTCTCTTAGATACTCCACCACCCTATGAAGTTCCAGTCATTCAACACCCTCTGCCTCCGCCACCCCTTTCACAACATAACGCACCACCTCTCACTCCAGAAGGGGGTGCCGTAGGTCCAGACCCAGGTAAAACAATTCCCGACTGCCCCTATGACCCGACTCCGAGCAACACAGGGGAGGCGGGCCGAATAAGTAAAATACTTCATGACTCCTGGGAAGAAATAAGACATCTACCAGCAATTGACACGTTTCTTCAAGCGGCCTCTGAGTTTCTTCGTACTGGAGAGAACTCACGAGCCATTAACGCTATGACTACAAGAAGATCACACCCTGTAAAAATGCACATGTATAGGTTCCTCCTTTGCTGTTTCATAAAACACATACAAGCAGAGGAAAGAAATGTACCAGTTTCACTTTTTGACTTATTAGATTCCGCATCCGACCACACTAGTCTAGAACTTATAAATGATGCACTAGACAGGTTCACCCGTAATGTGACCCGTATTCTGCAAAACTTGCAAACAAATGAAGAGAATAAGAAACTTGAGGAGGAAATTACTGAACCTACTGAAAAAGTCCTACCCGTTCGTTCTTCCGCCCCTAATTCACGAACACCCCCGCCTACATTCCTCCAAGGTCACTCTGAACGGTCATCTCCAGATGAGTTATTTGAAAATACATCCAATGCATTAGACTACTGGTTAGACCAGGAACCTCCGCTTACACCGGAGGAGGAGGAAATAGCCAGAACTGCGACCCTATGGGTCTCTCAATATAAGATATATGACAATGATCTCATAGCCCAGCTTTTTCTAGCATTACCACGCTCACATCAAAGATTAGCAAGTCTCTACATGGTACAACATCTCATCACACTCAATGACACTCATTTTAAACATGATCCAAGACTCGAAGATTTTCTGTCTGACTGCGCTGATAACATGTTCCTCCACAATAGTTCAGTTTTTCTTAACACATTTATAGATTTTAGACAGAAATACCAGAAAGTGACTGGATATAGATCTCCCCATAATACGTGTGGATCAACTAATAGACTTCCTCAAACACGCCAGTTCCCCATGAGAGAGGTCCACCCCAGAGCTGACACGAATGGCGCGCTACAACGCGTCTTCATTTATGTACCCTTGACAAAACTTGAGTTACTAAGGATGAAAGAGATGGTTCCCTCCCACTCAAAGGATCCTGCTGGATTCTTTAAGGAATTAGGAGATGTATTAATGATGGGAACATATACTCTTTCTGATATCACAGCAATTCTGAAATTATTGTTGCCATCAGGTATATATGACAAACTAAGAGAAAAAGATTGGGAAGTAGCAGGTGAACACATTAAATGGACTGAACTTCAGAATGACGAAAATACTAGAGTAGCAGGTCAAGGTATAGGAGACAAACTAAAAGCACTTCCTGGCACTATTTTAAAGGTGCTACCACAGTTACTAACAGTGAAAAAGGAGGACTGGGATGCCATTTCCTCCTGCAAACAGAAACATGGTGAAGACATAGGAGATTATTACGCTAGACTTGAAAAGTGTTTTGCGGTAAATAGCGGCCTTACGCCAACAAGTGAAGCTTACCCGCATCTGTTTGTTTCCAAATTAGTAGATAACGCCTTGCCAGCCATTAAGGACAGAGTACTAAAAGTAGAAAGTACCTGGCAAGCACATACACCTCCACAGGTGTTACAAATGCTACAATATCACCAGAATCGCATTAGGGATGAAGAAGAAAATGATAAGAAACGCATGAAAGACACAAAGATGAAAGCATTAGTAGCCCAAACTGCACCCCAGCGTCAACAGACACCAAGTAGCCAGACAAATATAAAAAGCACTTGTAATTATTGCAAAAAGATGGGACACTTCGTTAAAGATTGCCCTGTCTTAAAGCACAATTTGGCTACTGGTAAGACCCAGCCACGCCCATATCAGCCAAAACAGAATGGTTCCCTAGACAGTTCAACACCTTCAGTTCCACTGACAACACAAATGGCCCAAATGAATATTATAGACAGCGCCTACACTGAATATTACCCAGATTTCTCATGATGTTGCCCAGAGAGAGAAGATGACAAACTGCCCCTAATCCCCATTCCAGTAGATCAGACAGGTCCATTTATAGAGGTCCGACTTCTTGGGGAGGATAGGAAGTTTCTACTAGACACTGGGGCCAGTAAAACAACAATAAGCCATCAAGAGGTCCCAGAGGCTCCTCTCTCGGGTTCAAAAAGTATTTCTCTGGGTTTCTCGGGACAACCTGTGACAAACGTCACGTCAAAGCCACTGCCCTTGCAGGTTGGTCCCCTCATGACAACTACAGATCTTATATTGACAAAATCATGTCCAGAAAACTTGCTTGGTATAAAAACATTGAAAGAATTAGGAGCTGTCATTGTTTGCTCACCTACAGATGTCAGACTATTTCTGCGAGATTTCAAGGGCCACTACACAAGTAGAGAATTAGATGAGCGTTTGAAAGATTTGCCACACACCCTGTGGGCCACTGATTCCACCACAGTAGGATGTATGGAAATAACACCTCACAAGGTTACACTGAAAGAGGGAGCCCAACTACCACGCATAAGGCAATACAAAATTCCACCTCAGGCTGAACAAGCATTAATGTTAATTATTCAGGACCTAATACAGTCAGGTGTGATTAAGGAAACAACTTCTAACATTTGCAATTCCCCTGTTTTACCAGTTCATAAAAAAGTGGAACCAGGAACACCACCTGTCTACAGACTAGTGGTGGATTTGAGAGAGCTCAATAAATGTGTTGTTCCACAACACCCTGTGGTTCCAGACATCTCCACCCTACTCACAGCCATATGAAGTGGTCTTTGGCAGACCACCAAATATGTGGGGTACGCCAAGGCCTAAAAGAATAACTGATGTTGACAGTACTATGCTGACTGACTACCTGGCTTCCTTGATGTCTGCACTCCAATCTTGTCGTTCTCAGGTTGCTGCCACCTTCCCTGACAAAACCAACCCGGAAAAACACGCCATCCGACCCGGGGACTGGGTCCTCGTGAGGAACTTCGACCGGACCAGTCCCCTCCAGCCCAGGTGGAAGAAGCCAAGACTCGTACTACTAACAACACGGACAGCAGTGAAGGTCGAGGGCAGGAAGGGCTGGCTCCACGCAAGCCACTGCCGGAAACATTTTGGACAAAAAGACACTGTTGCTGATGGCCCTGCCAATCCCACTGACATTGTGAGTGAACAATCTTTATTGCCTTTGGAACTAACCCCACAACAGGATTACAAATCAAAGTTAAGGTCTGCCATTCGGACTCTGGCTAATTAAGTCCATTGGGCGTCGGTCCAGTGGTGAAGCGGTTGGAGCATGGGAATGGATTTTAACACCTTGACTATGTGGGAGAAAAAAAAAAATGAACTCTAGAAAAAGACATAATGGTCCTATTATATGTTTGACAGTATTATTTTTCCTCATGGCAGTTATGACGTGTCTTGGTTGGATTCTCCACACTGTTTTTCCCCCAACACAACACACCTCTCATACACCCAACAGCACTCAGGAACACACCTATCACGACCTACCCCCTCATGAACAAGCCCATAGACTAGCCTTGCGAAACAATACCTTCATACAGATGCTACACCACACTCAGCAAGCCAGTAATAGCACCAATTGTTGGATATGTGGCCGCATCCCACCTCATCAGAAAAAGGGAGGGATGCCTCTTTTTTCTTTCCCATTCTCTTATAATGGAACTTGTGAAGCCTGGTTCGCCCTAATAACAGCTGACGCTACTACCCCCACCTCCTGCCCTGACGGAAATAATTCATGCAAGAATGGGTGGCCTTGGGGGATTTAAACAAGGTACTCAATACTGCCTGTTACCCTAATAAGGAGGGAGATCCTCAGGCGACCGGTACAGTCCTAGAAAGTGAAGAATACAAGCAAGGGAACATGACCATGTCCTACAAGATGTTAAATACCAAACCTAAAAAGAATGCTGGTTCCCCTTCCATCTCGGTCTCACCAGTAAAAGGA
The DNA here is from genome assembly GCA_963921515.1 of Calotriton arnoldi. Classification (NCBI taxonomy): domain Eukaryota; kingdom Metazoa; phylum Chordata; class Amphibia; order Caudata; family Salamandridae; genus Calotriton; species Calotriton arnoldi. The sequence continues at coordinate 327,782 of CAWUFW010002387.1, read as the reverse complement.
CACCTGTGCATCCAGAAAAATGGCTCTGTTCCATTAGGACACAGTGACTGTCATACCACTATAAGTTTTGAAGACAGAGGAAAGTCCTCATTTCTAGCATCTCGCCATACTTATTTCATCTGTGGCCAAACGGCCTATGTGCAGCTGCCCTTGAACTGGGGGGAACTTGCTATATAGCATTCCTGTTACCCCCTGTCTTTGTGGCCCCATCCACTTACCACAGAGACCTCCTAGTGCCCCATGTCAGACATAAAAGAACGATCGATACCTCCTTGGTTGACCAAACGGAAACCTCATGGGAACAGTATACAGATTTTAACAAAGGGTTCTTCTTCTTTGTTGGCCCTGTACAGAACAGCAAGCTTATACGCAGGTTGACAAGGACCTTAGAGGCTGTAGTAAACCAGACGGCGTCTGCCCTGGGGAGCTTAACCCAGGAGCAGTCTGCCATACGATTGGTTACTCTCCAAAATCGCCTTGTCCTTGACATCATCTTGGCTGACAGAGGCGGAGCCTGTAAAATTATAGGCTCTAGCTGCTGTATATTTATTCCTGATAATTCCCTATCTGTATACACGGCCATAACAAAATTACACAAGATAGCCGTAAGTTTACATCAAGAACCTGGCACTTGGACGTGGTCTGACTGGTTCTGGAAGATAATATCGTCCTGGGGATGGCAACTGCTGTCAGCAGCAGGCATAATATTCCTGATAATAACTGGATGCTGCCTTTGCATCCAATGTGGTCCTGCCCTATGCGGTCTATGCGCTGCAAAATGCATTCCTAAACCACTTGTCCAGCAGAGAGAAAGGGAAAGAATCATGTTACAAGAATGTATAAATGATCTCATGCAAATTGAGATATAATGTAGGTACACTCTGGGGCAAGGAGGGAATGTGGAAATAAAATCTATAATTATGCCCCTTCGCTGCCCTCTGCGCGATCTAATTATGCCCCTTTGCGCGATCCCCTTTGCGCGATTAATAATTGCCCACATTAAAAGCCGGCACCATTTTGTTTTTAATTCACCCTTTGGTGTCCCAAGACCCCGAGCACGAGCACGACACCCCTGCACATGGTTTTCCTCATTTTCACCATCTGTCTCTGTGGTTTCTGCCAAGTCCGGGAAACCAGTACATGAGTTCCTGCTCCCCCGCAGAGATGGTTCATGTTTCTGACATGAAGCACGAGCACAAACCCCCAAATGAGGAAGCCTTCCCCTTCCAACTGTCAGACTATTTCACATCGCAAGTCCCCTCACGAAGCCTAAGACACGCCCCCATTTCTTCACACACTGCTCCTCTTGCTGAATCTTTGTTCCTCTATCTGCCACGACCTGTTTGTTCCTCTATTTTGCCTCGTGACCAAGACTGTATAAATATTCTGCTGTTGAAAATAAAGACTTCCCCACTTAAAGAGAGGGACTTGAGAGATTGCTCCTGTGCCCGCTTGGTGCTGGAAGCGCTCCCTTTAACTCGAGTTATTGGTCTTCTCCTCCTTCATTTGAGCACCACGGACTCCTCGCTTTGCATTGACAAGAAATTATGATTTATTAAGCATAGAAATTCAGAAATGAGGTAATAAGTAAATTTAATTTACCACAGTGTGAAGAGTGTACTATCATAATCCTAGTGTCCTCTCACATCTAACATGAATATCTAGTTTGGGGCAGTCATTGTACCTCCAATAATCGCAAAGACAGAAGTCTGGTAGAACAAACCAGGGTTTTCCAGCAACCAGACAGTGGAGACACAAGAATTGTTTTGGCATCCTGTTTTCGCCTCTTGAAGTGAGCATCAAGTGTTGTATGTAAAACCCAGCAGACCTGTCAAGAAGAATTTAACCTTTAGGCACTGTAATGTCAAATAGGATGCCCCATCCTGTATATTCTGTCGGGTTCAGATGGTCATCTCTGCCCATTCAGGTCAGCCTATTGTTTGCTCCTGGGAGCCATTTCACACCTATTAACGCCTATTCACAAGCTAATTGCTGGCTGGCAGGAGTGGGAAAGGAAACGTAAATGGTACTCCAGGTACTTTATTCAGGGAGACAGTAACTTTCTAAAATTACCTTTTCCTTAATATTTATCAAAACTGTGACTTCATCATTGAATCGGATTTTGAATAACTATTAAAAATAGTTGTTTAGTTATTTTCGAGCTGTTTCCTTGCAGAAAATAGCATTTTTAAATGTAATCATGTACCCCCATGTTGTTCTTACAGAACAGCCAGCCTTTCTACAGTGAAAATAGCTTATGGTGCTTTTTCACTGTAAGGACATTTAACATTAAATTCTTACATGTCCTACTTTTAAATACCATGAGCCCTGCCTATTGGGCAATAGGGCCTATATAGGGGTGACTTATAAATACTTAAAAGGAATCTTTTGACCTGACAAAGGGGGTTATTTTGACAGGTCAAATTTGCAGTTTCAAACTGCAACCATCAGGCTACAATGGTAGGCCTCCAATCATGTTTGCACTGTCACTGTAGTGGGTGACACAGTAGGTGCTGCAGTCCACTAGTGGCATTTAACTTATAAGTCCTGGGTACACTTTGCACCATAAACTATATATATACATGGACTTATAGGTGAGTTCAATATGCCAATTAAGGGTATGCCAATTTCACCATGTTGAAAGGGGGAGCTCAGGCCCTTTATCACTGGTTTGATGAGGTAAAGTGCACAGAGTTCTACAGCATAATTATTGGGCCCAGCAAAAAATCTAGGGTGACCACGCAGAAAGGGCAAATTTCCTACATGAGGCATGCACAATCAGATATTGGTACAAGTAGATACAGATAATGGGACATGGGGACCCGGACACTCGGGCATAGAGACTCGAACACTGGGACATTGAGACTTGAACAGTCAGGTATAGAGACTCGAACACCCGAGCATGAAGACACAAACACTTACACAAAGAGGCATACAAAATCAGATACTGGGACAAGTAGATACAGACACTGGGACATGGGGACTCGAACACTCAGGCATAGAGACTTGAACAGTCAGGCATAGAAACTCGAACACCCGAGCATGAAGACACAAACACTTACACAAAGAGGCTTACAAAATCAGATACTGGGACAAGTAGATACAGACACTGGGACATGGGGACTCGAACACTCAGGCATAGAGACTTGAACAGTCAGGCATAGAAACTCGAACACCCCGGCATGAAGACACGAACATTCATGCAAAGAGACTCAAGCACTGAGGCACACAAAATCCGATATTGGGACAAGTAGATACAGACACTGGAATGTGGACTCTCGGGCATTGAGACTCAAACACTGGGGCATGGAGACTCGGATGCTGGAACATGGATATCTGGATACTGATCTAGGAAAGAGGGATTGGGAGAAGTAGACAGGGACACAGACACTCTGGGCAAGACACGAACACTGGAACAGTGAGACATGAATACTGGGGCACAGAGACTCAAATACTCGGGTATGGAGACTCGAACACTCAGGCATAGTGACATGAACACATGGGTATGGAGACTCAAACACTCAGAGATATAGACTCAAACCCTGAGGCATAGATAATCAATACTGGGACAAGTAGAAACTGACACTGGGGCATGGGGACTCGAACACTGAGGCAAGAAGGCTTGAACACTATGGCACGGAGACTCTAACACTGGGACATGGAGGTTCAGTTATTCTGGAATTGAGACTCAAACGGTGGGGCATGGAGGATGGATGCCAGGCACGGACACTTGAACACGGGGGCATGGAGAACTGAAGACTATAGCCAGAGGCGGTTTGTCCATGGGGTGTGGGGATATGTTTACCCCCCACTGTGTGACACTACGTCACAGTCCCACATTTTTCCATAAAATGCTTTCCCTTGTATCGTCACCTGTTTAGGGGTGGTGCCATGTTGGAGCGCTATCTCCTGTTATAGCAGTGGGATGACATGAGGTTGTGTTAACTGAACTGCACGTGTCAGATTAACTGTTTCTTTTGCTGTGGTCAGCCTGACATGCGCGGTTCAGGCTTCTGCAATCAGAGTCAACTGAGAAGCAGAGGCACAGCCCCATAGGTGTCATGTGGAGTGCTGTGTTTGCCTGCTCCAGCCAATCCTGGCATTGCTCTTATGCTGTTTATTATTGAAAGCAGCATGAGAGCAGTGCTTGGATTGGCCAGGATGCTATTGTCCAGCATGCACATCTCTACAGCCAGCAAGTGTGAGGCAGGAGGAATCTCAGGTGTGTTTGCAGCTGAACGTGTGCTGCAGAAGATTGTCAAGCAAGGTAAGATTGTATTTTTAGGACTGAACACATTTACGGTTATTTTTTATGTGCCCCACCACTTTCAAAAGGCACCAGCCACCGCTGACTACAGTAATGAGATCCGGACACTGAGGCTTGGAGACTCTTCTCTAGGACATGAAGACTCAAACAAGGGGGGGTGGTGGAGGCTAGGATGCTCAGCACAGAGAGTTGAACACTGCGCATGGAGACCCAGACACGAGGGATTAGGGACTCAATAGTAGGATATGCAGGATCAAAACGTGAGGGATGGAGGCTCAGAGGCTCTGCACAGACTCTCAAATACTACTGCATGGGCACTCACACACTGGGTCATGGAGTTTCAGATATTGGGTCATTGAGACTCAAACAATGGAGCATGGGCTCTCACACATTGGGGCATGAAGGCGTGGATGCCAGGCATGGATGCTCACATATTGGTGCATGAAGGCGAGGCTGCTGGGCATGGACACTCACACATTGAGACATGAACGTGTGGATGCCAAGCATGGACACACACATTGGGGCATGAAGGCATGGATGCCAAGCATGGACACACACATTGGGGCATGAAGGCGTGGATGCCAGGCATGGACACACACATTAGGACATGAAGGCCTGGATGCCAGGAATGGACACACACATTGGGGCAGGAAGGCATGGATGCCAGGCATGGACACACACATTGGGGCATGAAGGCCTGGATGCCAGGCACAGACACTCACACTGGGGCATGAAGGCCTGGATGCCAGGCATGGACACACACATTGGGGCATGGAGGCGTGGATGCCAGGCATGCACACTCACACATTGGAGCATGAAGGTGTGGATGTCAGGCATGGACACACACATTTGGGCATGAAGGCATGGATGCCAGGCATGGACATACACATTGGGGCATGAAGGCGTGGCTGCTGGGCATGGACACTCACACATTGAGACATGAACGTGTGGATGCCAGGCATGGACACACACATTGGGGCATGAAGGCGTGGATGCCAGGCATGAAGACTCACACATTGGGGCATGAAGGCATGGATACCAGGCATGAAGACTCACACATTGGGGCATGAAGGCGTGGATGCCAGGCATGAAGACTCACACATTGGGGCATGAAGGCATGGATACCAGGCATGAAGACTCACACATTGGGGCATGAAGGCCTGGATGCCAGGCACAGACACTCACACTGGGGCATGAAGGCCTGGATGCCAGGCATGGACACACACACATTGGGGCATGAAGGCATGGATGCTGGGGCATGGATGCTCACACACTGGAGCATGAAGGTGTGAATGCCAGGCATGGCGACTCACACATTGGGGTATGAAGGCCTGGATGCCAGACACGGAGACTCATGCATTGGGGCATGAAGGCGTGGATGCCAGGCATGGAGACTCACACAAAGGGGCATGGAGGCTTGAATGCCAGGTGTGGACACTCACACATTGGGGCATGGAGGTTTGAATGCTAGGGATGGACACTCACACATTGGGGTATTGAGGCTTGAATGCCAAGCATGGACACTCACACATACGGACATGAAGGCTTATATGCCAGGCACAGACACTCACACATTGGGGCATGAAGGTGTGGATGTCAGGCATGAACACACACATTGGGGCATGAAGGCAATGATGCTGGTGCATTGACGCTCACACATTGGAGCATGAAGGCATGGATGCCAGGCATGGACACTCACACATTGGGGCATGAAGGTATGGATGCTGGGGCATGAAGGTGTGGATGCTGGCGCTTGGAGACTCAGATATTGGGAGGGTGAGTCACAGACACTGGAACAGAGAGCCATGGAATGCTGGCACTTCAACAACTAGGCCAAACCTGGCTCCACAACATGATCTTGGATAGCTTCAAACCTCAACTTTCACACAATGCCAAGTCACTTGAAACATTGCCAAAAATATTGCACCCTGGCACCAGCTTTCTCTGCTAAAGAAAGTGAAACTGATCCTTCCAGAAAATGACTTCAGAACTGCTGTTCAAACCTCATACTCTCACATCTGGACAGTGGGAACGCCCTGCTCCATGGCCACTCAGACTCCACACTTGATTCCTATAGGCGACACCATGGGAACTGGCATCAAGCAGCATGCAGACTCGGATGTTGGGCTAGGTAGGCAAAACATGCCTACAGGAGAGGAGGAGTGCATCGAAAATGGAACGGAGAGACATGGACTTGAACACTGTGAGACATGGATACTGGAAAGTAAGGAAGGGACAATAACGTGACAGACACACATTATCGGAAGGGAGGGTCGAGCACAAGCAGGAACACTGGTCACTGGGACTGAGAGTGCAGACATAGACAGAGAACTGTGAGAGGACAAAAACACCCAACACCATCCCCTCCCCGTTGGGGGGGTGGGGGCAATAGGGACACTGGTGTAAGGCAGGCCCCTGCAAGTGTCAAGGAACAATGTTCAATGATACGCTGTACAAATGCAATTTTTACCCTCATGGATTGCCCGGCAAATGGTCTGGGTTATCCCCACCCTCGGAGGTACTGATACCTGGGGTAAATCCAGGACTTAGGAAAGTCCAGACCATTACAGGTTGAACACTGCGAGTCCCATTAGAAATGAGCCATTACTAGGGAAATCGGTAATTCCTGCCTTTGAGCATTGGAAATCCCTGTGTGAAAATAAACAGATCTGTGGAAATACCACAAACGCCATAACGGGCCTCATTATAATCAAGAGGCCACTAGAAACACGGGCCGTAGTGGGGGGAGAGCCCCCCTCCATTTTGAGACTCCACCCATGAAACATGCCAACCTGGCGAACTGGGTTTTAAAAACAGAGCTGGCTGGCCTTTCTAACCCTGCGGTCTAGAAGATTCCATTGCTTCTGGGAACTTCCGGGCCCCAACTGTCCCCCCACCACCCTATTCCACTCTATGTTTTCAGCCGATCACATCAGCTCTCAGTGCAGCATGTTCTAGAACCTTCTGCCATCCTTCTAAAGGGAGGGGGGGTGGTGATAGTAAATAAAACACTAGGCCCTAGGTACGGCTGCGCCGCCATCTTGGGGTGGTCATGGGTGTCCTCTCCCGCGTTATATAACAGCGCCCCCTCCCGTGCACCTGTGTCTGTGAGCCCCCTCCTGCCGGAGCTGAATGCCAGGCTGGGCGATGCCACGTGACGCAACCACCCACACAGTAAACACGCAGCTCCTGCTCCTTAATTCGGTCAGCTGATTCCAGGCAGGGATTTTCATTCCAGTTTGATCTTCGTCCTTTCTTTCACTTAATCATGTTGTCGCGCTCTCTCCCTGTGTTCACTTTTGGCTTTATTTCTGTGTTGCTTATCCTTCTCTCTCATTCCCTGTTCCTTTCTTCTTTCACTGCTTCCCTTCTCTCTCCTACTCTTCTTTGTCTTTCTCGCCTTCTATTTGCCATATTTCTGTCTTTCCTTTCTCTTCCTTTTCTGACTATATTCTTATTCCCTCGCTCTTCTTTCTTCTCGCCTTCCTCTTCGTTTCCTGTCTTACCACTCTTTTTTTCCTACTACCCCCTCCATCTTCCATTCTCTTCTTGTTTTACACCTCCTCGTCCTCTCCCCCTTACTTTACTCTACCTACTCCCTCGGCAGAGGCGACACTACAGTGAAATTTCGGGGGGGGGCTAATAAAAATTTCGGGGGGGGGGGCTAATTCTTCCAGCAATTGGCAGAGTGGAGATGCAGGGGCTCTAAGAAGGGGTGTAAGAACAACAAAGCCTCGTTAACAACTAAATGGTCTTTTAAAGACCTGTGAAGTACTCAGGTGCGGCTGTGTGTGTGCCCGGGAAGCTGTCTGAGCCCGGGCTGACACACACGACGGGGGGGGGCTGAAGCCCTCTGATCCCAATGGGCGTTGCGCGCCTGTCCCTCGGTTCTTCTTTTTCGTTCTCGCATGTCTCTGGCCTTTCTGTTCCATTTCTTTTACTTTTTACTTTTTCTTCCCTCTCAGTCACTCTTTCCCTTGCCTCATTGTGCTCTCTCACTTCCCTCAACCCTTTGCCCCGCATCTCTTCTCTTTCTCCATCTTTTTGTTTCCATGTCTTTCTGTCTTTTCCTCACCTCATTCCTTCTTCATCTTTCTTCGACTTGTGGTAAGGGAAGTCCAAAGCTGCCAACAGCAGCCGCCCCAGCCCGGGGGCTCCCCCGCTTGGCCTTACCGAGGGCAATGATGCCCAGTGCCCACTGGAGCCGGGCCGGGCCTGGGCTGTCCTTGGGTGGGGGCACACCCTGGCCTCTCTTTCCTCTCGTGAGTCCTCTCAGCGGACTCCTTGAGGGTGAGGAGGGAGCCTCAGGCTGGCAGTCTAGCAGCAATACCAACTTTTGTACAGCTGGGTGTAATGTTATGTTAATAGCACTTCTATAGCACACAAATACCACTGGTTTTCTTGGCGCTTACCTGAAGGATGTACTAACATGTTACTGTCAGGCTTGTTTGAATAAGAAGGTCGGGTTCTTTCCTCAATGGCAGTAGAAGTCATAATGGGGGCCCAGGGGTGGTGATCCAGCCTTGTGGGAACACCCTCAGCACACCAATGACAAGGTCACTCAGCCGGGCCTGAACGATCCAAGTAAAACAACCCTTCGGCCCTTGTGGTGCTTGTACGGTTGTTGCACGCTAACCCCGGCCCCCAGCACAAGGCCTCTGGCAACTGGGGATGTGTTGGACCTGGTGCACACCTGTGTCACTGACTATGCACTAACTTAGCGCCTATTGAAGCTCAGCCGTGGCCGCCTGGTTTAGTGCTGGTGACCCCGAACATCCAGAATCCCTTGATTGTTCCCCACTGGTAAAGGACCCCCCCCCTGGCTCTGACACTGCCGGTGACACTCAAAGATCTAGACGGTGCATGTGTGAAATGACAGCTCCAGGGGCACTGGTCCATTGCCCCACATCAAAGTAATTATCAACACAAAGGATTGCACAACACCACACACATTTCACATGACATAAAATAACTCTAAAACCTGGTCTTGGGTTTGCATCCAATATACGAAAGCATAATTTCTCAATTCATTGTGTTTGCACCTAATATACAAAAAGTGCAATTTCTTAGTTCGTTTTCCTAATTTTATTAGTTGAGCTTTAGTTGTCCAGCCCCATATTTACAGATAAGAGACATCACGGGGTGATGAACAGCCTACGTTGCCACGTGGGTCTGGGATTTTTCAACGCAACACATATTATACAACAACTATTTCAGAGAGAGTAGGTCCTATTGTTCAAACTAGTGATAACATGCTAGTGAGGCATCTCTCTCTCTCTCATGTCTCACACGTGCCTAGCAGTCTTGATATAATAATTTTTCAGGACAGAGATTTCACAACGAGGAATGACAAAGAGGAACACATTTTGGTGACAGAACGCAGGTGTGGGGCGACAATATGTTGTGAGGAGCAGACGAAGAGCTAACTGAGGTTAGTTCCTACACTTCCCGGCTGTGGTGCCATCCTGAGATCTCGCTGGTCCTATGTCCACCATCTCTGGTCAGCTGTGAGATCTGTTGTTACAACTGTTACCACACAGGGCCCCATCGCTGCTCCTAATTTTTACCACTAAGTACCAGGGGCCCCTGAACCTTTCGGAACCAGAAAATCGCAAGAATATGGTGTTCGAGGGGCCTCTACCTGTGCACTGCCAGAAAGTTCAGGAACCCGAGGGGACAAGAATATCCTGAACATGACACTCAGGAGCAGAGATAAGGGACTGTCTCCTGGTGGTCCCCGGGGGTAACAAAACAATCCCTCTGGCGATGATCAGAAACCGGTATAACGGTGGTAAACCACCGATGCAGAAAGAAAACCTGGGAGGCCATGAAAAACTGAACCACAGTGAGCATCTTCACAGCCAACCAAGATGGCCGCATTTGTGGAGAGCCCATAGTTGCTACAATGACGCAAGTTGGTGCTTCATATGGAATCGTAGGATCCCGTTGGCCCTGCCTATGTGAAGATTCATGATCCGAGAGCCCGCCGACCCAGTACGATGGGAGAATATGCTGTCTTCATATACTCATTTCTGTAGCTATCAGTAATCGCCGGAGCAACCGTTCATTATGCTGCAGTTTTCTAGATCCTGGTTAGGCAAATGTACAGATTCCAAAATTTAATGGGAGCGCTGCCAGGGGGTGCATTTGAGACAGCAACGTCACACACTAAGAGTCGAACAGAGGCCTGTCCAGATGTGAAAGTATCCCTGGAGGCCGTCACTGGTGGAGGCCAGTGGCAAGAAGCCGGCCGACTGAGACTCCAAAGGGGCCAAACGGTGGATATCTGTATTTATGGGAGAACATTGGTGGATATGGCATCTGTGGGAAGACCTCGAAGAATTAGATGGTGGATAGTAACATCTGAGGGAGGACATTGAAAGAGTAGACGGTGGATATTGGCATCTCTGGGAGGACTGCCAAAGAATCAGACAGTGGATACTAACATCCGAGGGAAGGCCTCTGAACTGACTAGATGATGGATAGCAGCATCTGTGGGAGGAAACTATAGGGCGTAGACAGTGGATCCTAACATCTGTGGGAGGACACTAAAGAGACCAGATGGTGGATACCGACATCAACCGGGGATTGAAGGGCCGGAACGACAGATATCAGCATCTGTGGGAGGACCGCAAAAGGGACTATATGATGGCTATCAGCACCCACGGCATGACATTGATGGCGGATATTAGCATGCATGGGAAGACCTCTGGTGGGACTAGATGGTGGATACTGCGTGGGAGGACCCCTAAAGGGAGTGGATGCTGGATATCAGCATTCGTGGAAGGATATTAAAAGCACTAGACAGTGGATATCAGCATCCAAGGTAGAACACTAAAGGGAATAGACAGCGGATATTGAGATCTGTGGTAGGACACCAAAGAGACTAGATGGTGGATACTGGCATCCATGACAGGACACTGAAGGCACTAGACAGCAGATATCAACATCCATGGGAGAACCTCCAAAAGGACTAGGTGTTGAATATTGACATCTCGGGGAAGACCTCTGAAGAGAATGGACAACGGATATTAGAATCTGTGGAGGGACATCCACAGGGACTAGACTGGAGATACTGAATTTGTGGGAGAAACTCTGGAGGGGGTAGGCAGTAGATACCTGTATCTGTGGCAGGACATTGAAAGGGGCTAGACAGAGGATATTGGAATCTGTGGAAGGACCACCAAAGGGACAAGACGATGGATATTAGCACCCATGAAAGGATACTGATGGGACTTGAGAGTGAATATCAGCATCCCTGGGAGGCCTCTGAAGGTACTAGATGGTGGATACTGTGTGTGAGAATCTCCGAAGGGAGTAGACAGTGGAAATCAGTCTCCGTGGGAGAACTTGGGAGAAGCAAGGTCAGATATTGGCATCTTTGGAAGGAGATCTGAAGGGACTAGACAAGGGATGTCAGCATCCACGTAGAGGACACAGAAGGAATTAGTCGGTGGATATCAGAATACTTAGTAGGAAACTGACGGGACTAGATGATGCAGATCAGCTTACAGGGAGGACATTCAAGGGACATTTCAACGTATATCGGCAACAACAGAAGGACGTTGTAGAGAATAGAAGGCGAATATCAGAATCTATTGAAGCACATTGAAGGACCTAGACAGCGGATATTGGTATCTATGGGAGATCTACTGAAGAGACTTGGCAGTGAACTTTGACATCTGTGGATTGACAATAAAGTGATTAGGTGATGGATAACTGTATCCGTGAAGGGACTAGACAGTACTTGGCAGTGAATATTGACGTAAGTAGGAGAACATTAAAAGGTTTAGACGATGGATATCAGCATCCATGGGAGACATCCGAATAGATGAGACAATGAATATCAGCACCCATGGGAGGGCACTGAAGGGGCTTGACGGTGACTATCTCTCATCCAAGGGAGGACCTTTGAAGGGACTTGACGGTGGTTCTCTCTCATCCATGGGAGGGCACTGAAGGGGCTTGATGGTGTATATCTCTCATCCAAGGGAGGACCTTTGAAGGGACTCGATGGTGGAACTCTGTGTGAGAGCCTCTGAGTAGACAGTGGGTATTAGCCTAAAGGGAGGACATGGATGAAAGGAGACCAGATATCAACATCTGTGGAAGGACCTCTGAAGAGACAAGGGATATCAGCATCTGCGGAGAGGACACAGAAGGAACTAGATTGTGGATATCAGAATACTTAGGAAGACATTGACGAGACTAGATGATGCATATCAGCTTACAGGGAGGACATTCAAGGGACATTTCAACATATAGCGGTAAACATAGGATGTCATTGACCACCGATGGGCCATGGGCTATTGATGAGCCATTGACTACTGATGAGCCATTGACCACTGTGGGCCATTGACCACTGATGAATCATTGATCACTGATGAGTAATTGACTACTAATGAGCCATTGACTACTGATGAGCCATTGACCACTGATGGGCCATGGACCACTGATGGGCCATGGACCACTGATGGGCCATTGACCACTGATGAGCCATTGACCACTGATGGGCCATTGACCACTGATGTGCCATTGACTACTGATGGGCCATTGACTACTGATGGGCCATTGACTACTGATGGGCCATTGACTACTGATGGGCCATGGACTACTGATGGGCCATGGACCACTGATGGGCCATTGACTACTGATGGGCCATTGACTACTGATGGGCCATGGACTACTGATGGGCCATGGACTACTGATGGGCCATGGACTACTGATGGGCCATGGACCACTGATGGGCCATGGACCACTGATGGGCCATTGACTACTGATGGGCCATGGACTACTGATGGGCCATGGACCACTGATGGGCCATTGACCACTGATGGGCCATTGACCACTGCTAAGCTATTGATCACTGATGAGCCATGGACTACTGATGGGCCATGGACCACTGATGGGCCATGGACCACTGATGGGCCATGGACCACTGATGGGCCATGGACCACTGATGGGCCTCTGACTACTGATGGGCCACTGACTACTGATGGGCCATGAACTACTGATGGGCCATGAACTACTGATGGGCCATGAACTACTGATGGGCCATGAACTACTGATGGGCCATAAACTACTGATGGGCCACTGACTACTGATGGGCCATGAACTAATGATGGGCCTTTGACTACTGATGGGCCATGGACCACTGATGGATCATAGACCACCGATGAGTCATGGAGCACTGATGAGCCATTGACTGACTACTGATGGGCCATGGACCACTGATGGGCCATGGACCACTGATGGGCCACTGACTACTGATGGGCCGTTGACTACTGATGGGCCGTTGACTACTGATGGGCCCCTGACTACTGATGGGCCATGAACTACTGATGGGCCACTGACTACTGATGGGCCATGAACTAATGAAGGGCCTTTGACTACTGATGGGCCATGGACCACTGATGGATCATGGACCACCGATGAGTCATGGAGCACTGATGAGCCATTGACTGACTACTGATGGGCCATGGACCACTGATGGGCCATGGACCACTGATGAGTCATTGACTACTGATGAGCCATTGACCACTGATGAGCCATTGACCACTGATGAGCCATTGACCACTGATGAGCCATTGACCACTGATGAGCCATTGACTACTGATGGGCCATGGACCAATGATGGGCCATGGACCACTGATGGGCCATTGACCACTGATTAGCCATTGATCACTGATGGGCCATGGACTACTGATGAGCCATTGACCACTGATGAGCCATGGACTACTGATGAGCCATTGACCACTGATGGGCCTTTGACTATTGATGAGCCATTGACTGACTAATGATGGGCCATGAACTACTGATGGGCCACTGACTACTGATGGCCCTTTGACTATTGATGGACCACTGACTACTGATGGGCCATGAACTACTGATGAGCCACTGACTACTGATGGGCCGTTGACTAGTGATGGGCCACTGACTAGTGATGGGCCACTGACTACTGATGGGCCATTGACCACTGATGAGCCATGGACCACTGATGGGCCATTGATCACTGATGAGCCATGGACTACTGATGGGCCATGGACCACTGATAGGCCATTGACCACTGATGAGCCATGGACCACTGATGGGCCATGGACCACTGATGGGCCATGGACCACTGATGGGCAATTGACTACTGATGGGCAATTGACTACTGATGGTCCATGGACCACTGATGAGCCATGGACCACTGATGAGCCATGGACCACTGATGAGCCATTGACTACTGATGAGCCATGGACTACTGATGAGCCATGGACCACTGATGGGCCACTGACCACTGATGGGCCATTGACTACTGATGGTCCATGGACCACTGATGGATCATTGACCACTGATGGATCATTGACCACTGATGGATCATTGACCACTGATGGATCATTGACCACTGATGAGCCATTGACTACTAATGGGCCATGGACCACTGATGGGCCACTGACCACTGATGGGCCATTAACTACTGATGAACCATGGACCACTGATGTATAATTGACCACTGATGAGCCATTGACTACTGATGGGGCATTGACCAGACCACTGATGGGCCATTGACTACTGATGAGCCAGGGACCACTGATGGATCATTGACTACTGATGGGCCATTGACTACTGATGGGCCATGGACCACTGATGGGCCATGGACCATTGATGGGCCAATCATGGACTACTGATGGGCCATGGACCACTGATGGCCATGGACCACTGATGAGCCATTGATCACTGATGAGCCATGGACTACTAATGAGCCATTGACTACTGATGGGCCATGGACCACTGATGGACCATTAACTACCGATGGGCCATGGACTATTGATGAGCCGTTGACTACTGATGAGCCATTGACTGACTACTGATGGGCCATGGAGCAGTGATGGGTCATTGACTAAAGTTGACCATTTCTATGTGGCTAGCCTGACACAATCCAGACTAGCCCCATAGCCTAACATTGTCCGATTGAGAAACACAAACCCATTTATTTATCTTTAAGCGCTTGACTGAGGCGATCGAGAATAGCCTTCAGGCACTACATTACTGACGTTAATTTCTAACATTGTGCCTGACTGAGGAGAATAGCGTCACAACCGTAGACCAGCACTGCTCCATTAAAAACACTCGGCCATTCCATTCCAGGGGATGGCGAGCAGCAGCCGTAGGCTAACATCACCCCATTGGACAACATCACCCAGGTCCACTCCAATGTGCGTGTCACTGAGGTCATAGGTCACATCCTGAGCCTGACTGCTGGTGTAAACCCTGCGACACCATCTGCCACAGCTTAGGGTGAAACACCACCATGACCACCCCTATCCCTGGAGGGTCAAGAATGCCACACAGTTCTGTCCAACAACTGCAGTATCCTGCTGTTTCACCTCTGACCCCAGTAAGTGGTCCCTACAACCAACAGGATCTGGAGAAAAAGCCAACAAGAGTTTCAAAATGAGCAAGAAATGGTGTGGCCAAGCTTAACTTTGACAGCCAGTAATGTGACCTTATGACACACTGTTCTGTTCGAATGAACATGAAGCTCTTCCCAGCTCTGTAAATGTATCAGCTCTGTGGGTCTGCCTGGGAATAACACTCGGGCCTTTCCAGGCAGGAGCTCGGCTCACATCACCCTCGGGCCACTCACGCCCCAACATCCTCCAACGATAACTGAGGTTTCCTCACACTGCACCGCCTCTAAAAGGCCAGTTGTGTTGGAACATAGTAAGCCAGGTCAGAAATATCCACCAGTGCGGTGCCCGTCTATACCAGCCGTTCAAAGCCCATGGTCTGTAGTGAAACCACGTGACTTTCTCAGGTGTCATTTAAACATCTGTGTTTTCTGCACCCCTTCATTAACACTGTCCTTGAAGAGTAAACCCCTGCTCCTAACAAGAGTGGGGGTGAGGTGCTGCTCTGTAGGGGTCATTAGAGATACAGCACAGGGCACTGCCAGGCCAGCTTCCGCCCTGGCAAGCTCTGACACGACTTCCGCTGCTCACTACTGATTATACCACCACGTGTGGTGAACTGGCACTGAAGTGTGCAAGGCGGAAACAATATGTTTTCTTTCAAGACATCCAGGTTTTGTAATTGAATTTGTTGGGATGTGCAGGGGATGGGAGGTGCCAGACCTTGCTATGAAGTGATTTTCACATCCTCTCAAGGTATGACCTATGTGACGGATCCATAGCCTTTAAAATGCACAATCTGGTACTTGAGAGCCATAGAATCTGTGGGGGAGAACTTTGGGTTCCCTAAAATCTATTTAGTAAATCATGTACATTGTTAACAACTGTTGCGGGTCTAACATGCTTTAAACTGGACAATTTGACACGAGTTTTGGGAGCATTCTTTGGTAAGATCTGAGAAGAGGAGGAAGGCCCATGGGCTAAGTCTGACCCGGCCTTAAAAGTTTCGGACAAGCCTAGTGAAGAAAAGTGTCCTCTGGCAGAGGAGAACAAAACCGAGATTTTACTGGGAGCGAACTGTCCACACAACACCCTGGTGCTGATCTGGTGAAAGTGGGCCGGACTGGCACAATCTGGCCCCTGTGAGGACCAGCGCCAAGACTCTGGGACGAACTGGGCTCGTCTTTTGGAAAAGAAGCTGGCCACCCTCTGACCAGGTATGGTCCTGAAACCGACCCATTCGGACAGTCCTTCGGTGGGCAGTCTCGCACCACAGGGCTCTCCACCCTATCTGCCCTCTCTCATCTTCCGCCCCTGCACCCCCACTCAACTTCCACCATAAACTTCAGGTGCTCCCAGGACCAATGACGTAGTTTCAGGGGGGGTTTGGGGTGTTACACCCCCATAGTAAATGTATCCTACAGTAAATAGTTGGGTACATGTGATTTAAGTGGGGTACGGTGAGGTGTTTGTTGGGTTTCACCTGGGATTTTTGCATACACACCCAGACAAAAACAGACACACACTCGTCCCCGTTTTAAAGGTCTTAAAATGGTTATTTAACAAAATATTGAGTTTAAAGTACCCCTACAATTTGCACTCCTCTCCCTTCTGCTCTTTAAGCCCCCCATACCAGCCATGCCCTGATGCTTACATAATTGTATTTTAACCAGTGTGATTGTTAGGAAATCTGAAACTTCCCCCACATCCCTCCCCAACCCCCTCCCCCAAGCCCCCAAATCGTATTGCCCCTAGAGGCTCCAATAAGAATTTCACCGCCAGGCCCCAACCCAGAGAAATTCCCAGCCCCTCGAGACACACCAGCACACCACGAACCAACAAGCGCTCCGAAGGGGCCATCTGTGTGCTATATGAAAATCCTGAATTTAAAAAAACAAAACAAATATGGGTTGTTGACCGCACTGCTGCCTCATCATGGATGTGAAATTGATCCGTTTTAAAGAGCCAGTTCAATGAAATGTAAAAATCGTATCCTCTTACACAGTCTTACGTCATCAGCAGTCACCAACCCAACAATAAAAGCTCTGGTGTGTGTCTTTGATGACTGACGCCCGGTTGGGTTTTCAAGTCTACCGTGACATCATTCACCCTTTAAACACTTGCTACTCCATTGCAGGACACGGCACTGCACAGCGCCAAGTTCGCAATGTAACGAAAAGCATGTGGACGCTAGAAACGCCTCCCAGGCCCCGTTCCCTCACCCCGCCCCCACAGAACCGCACCCCTGAGATCTGTACACCGTACACTACTGCTCTTCGACATTAATAATGCAGTGCACGTTACAGACACCGCCAGGCCGAGTTGCTGTCAGCCGCAGCGCCTACCGCCCTCTACCCCAACCGGCTGAGCCCGTCTGACCTGAGCGCCTCCGCGTTCTGTGAGCCGGGCCCGGCCCAGCTGGTAAGGTAGCTTGGGGGGTGGAGTGCCGAGCGCAAAGAGGTGTGTATAACCTGCAGGTTTGAGTTGCAGGAGGGACCACCAGCCTTTCAGCCTTCCGAGGTCGTTCCAATGAGTTCCACGGAGTTAGGCAGCAGTGGCTCCGAGTATTCAAGCGCCAAGAGGCCGTTGAGTGTGTGGCATGCACTGTTATGCACCCTTTCATCGAGGCCCCAACAACTGCCACCAGACGACTCTGCAGGGAGAGATTCGGCATTTGCCGACAGTGGGAGTCAGGGTCACCCCCAGTTCAGAAATCTTTACACCCCGAGAAACACTTACAGTTTTAGTGGTGAAATGTGGTGGCCGAGCCCGGGATTAACCCCGGCCTCCCCAGTGAACAGCTTCTATTTCACGGAGAGAGAACATGTGCCGAGGTTAATGAGGTGAGACTGGGACAGGCCGTGCTCCGCGCGCTCCCTGGCAGCGCCCGGTGGTGCCCCTGCCAGCACACGCTCTTCTAACAAGATTGCCTTTAAACTGTTAATGGGCAGGTCTGGGCTCAGCGGCCCCCCCGTCCACCCTACCACGGGTGAGTTGGCTTCTTGACCTCAGGGCTGATTACCCCCAGCGGTGCCCGCCAACAGCCAAGGAGTGCCATGGAGACTGGGGGATGCCAGCTCTGCCCGGCCCCGCAAAGCGATCACCTTCACCGTGCGCTTAGAAGGTTTACTGAGTGACGTCACTGTTCATGGAATCACAGAATCAAACACTTCGTGTTCATAAGAAACAGGACACCGGGCCTCGCGTGCTCTGTGACACACCTCACACTATCAAACAGTCCACTGTGACATCGCACAAACAGTCCACTGTGACATCACACAAGCAAACACTCCTTGATCACAAGAAACAGGAAGGAGGGCCTCACGTGCGCGGTGACATCACACAATCAGACACTCCACTGTGACATCACACACTCAAACAGTCCGCGCGCACAAAGGAGGTGGACTTTGCGTGCATTGTGACATCACACAAACAGTCCACGCGCAGAGGAGGGGGAGGGGTTGTGACATCACGCAATAAAACAGTCTACGAGCACAGAGAAGAGGGCAGATGGTCTCGCACGCATTTTGAGATCACATAATTAAACATTCCATGTTCACAAAGAAGGGAATAGATGGGACTCGCGTGCATTTTGTGACGTCACTAAACGAGCACTCCAGCTTCAGACGGACGGGAGCCGAGGAGGCTCACATGGGTTATTACATCACACCGAGACAGAGGACCGCTCATACAGTGGCATCAGACAAACATTCCATCTGCATCGAGGAAGGGGGGAGATGGGCTCACCCGCGGCACTGAGGGGATGGAAAGCCGTGCATGCATCATGGCCTCACACGCATCATTTAACACAAACATTGGGAATGCATTAGGGCATTATACACACATTCCACCCACACATGCAATCAGACAGATATGGAAAAAAATCACAGTGCCCTAGATTACAAGGATATTACAGGTCACCGAAGTCCAAGACGCGACAGAGCATTGAGGCCGAAGGTCGAGTTCCTTTATAATGTGATGGAACTCCTAGGTGACTTGCAATAGCCTTAAAATGTACAGGAGAGGGTGTTTTATGTCTTATAATACATGGTCACACTAGCCCCTTCCCACAAATTGCTGTTTCATTCGAGAGAGATATTATGGTAAAAGACATGAAGAATACAAGCGGAATCTAGCGCAAAATTAAAACATCAAAAAGCAGATAGTAATTTGTTGCAAAAATTTATTAGAATTAGTTTAATATATATCAGATCTAAAAAGTTCTTTTTACTGGTTAGAACGCTCGTGTTGGGGTCGGAGTTGCATTTCATTAACAGGACGGATTTAGGACGTATCATTGTCCCACCTGTTTATTTGGATTTCCTCAACTTACTACGCATTGGGGATTTCATGTTAGGTGAATTTTACCGCTGAGAACTTTGAGTCAGCAGTGTTGGTAGACCAGAAGGTTTCAGTTCATTATTTTGGATTCTATACATCATTTTGTATACATATCATCTTCTTCTTTGGATTTGACTCCATGGGACAATAACTAGTACCCTTATACCACCATTAGCGTTACCTTAAGGTGAGACCTTTATCGACCCCAAGCTTCTGATAGTAGCAGTTTGTTTTTGGAACGAACGAAAAATATTCAGTACACTTGTAGTGTCTTGACTGCAACAGGACTAGCGACATACTTGATCACTTTAGCCTTGAGAAAGTCTTGGTACACATTTGTACAGACGAAACACGTGTTGGCTGCTTTGTTTGCTGGACTGCTTTGTTTGCTGGGAATTGGCATTTAGGAAAAAAAGAAAAACTCAATAAAAGAAACGTTTTCCATGAAAAAGAACTGTCTTGGAGAAATTTTTTTTTTTTATGTGCTGTACATAGGGCACAAGAAATCAAAGGACTATTTGGACTAAACAATTACAGTACTGACTATTAGCCTTTTAATACAGTTTGATTTATTGGATCAATTACTACCTATGATTGGTGTGCTGTAATAGCTTTTTTCTCCATATCTAAAAAGTGTTAAGGCTTACAATGTGTTGATACATGCTGATAAATTTTATTTTCCTGCAATTTAGTGTGCAAAAAATAAACATTTTGCCATAAATATCTCCTTTCTGCTCACTGCTGTTCCTTTTAGAAAATAAAAGAAATTAGAAGAATGAAAAGCCAATTATCGTTGCTTTTATTTACACTGCAAATGTAACGATGCTTGTGATCTGCATTTAACCTCGGCTGCTGACAGCAGGCATTATAAAAGTACAACTTAACTGTAACAACTTATTACAGTTGAACAGCTACATCAGTTCGTTATGACAGGCGACCAGAGACATCTCAAGTCGACTGTGACATTATTAGATGCCCAAAGGTGCCGTCTATTCCAGACTCTGGTGGTGGCGTCGTCAATCTCTACGTTTAGAGCATTTTCACAATGTTTGAGCTCCAGGCTTTCAGCTTTGACAAGGATATGGTGGCCTCGATTGTAGCCACCCCCATCTCTTTTAGGTGACAATAGCAGTATAACATCCAATAATCTTCAAGAAGGCTGGGACTCTCTAGCCCTCAAACACACAAAAGGTGATGGGAGGATGCTTGCAATGTCAGTCTTCACCCTGCTAAAATACAAACAGTCCAGTCCGAACTGCCAAGCCAGGTCCTCCCTAAACCGGAACACAAGTAGCCCAAGACCAGTTTCGCTCTGATGGGGCTCTTTAGTTGGGTGTAACTTGGTTCCAGTGGCACAGTGAGCAAGGCACCAACGTCTGGGCATACCCATGCCACTTAGGGTGATATGTGAAACACACAAATGTTGATAGGAGGAATGCTTGCAATTTGTCTAAGTACTGGCAGTTGCTCGATTAGCATTCCAATCCATCGTTCCTTTGCCCACCATGCCACCTCCGATTAGACCCACTCATACGTAGATCAGTCGTGGTCCGGCACAAATACGAACAGTCTAGTCCGAACTGCCAAGTCAGGTTCTCCCTAAACTGGAACACAATCAACCCAGGACCGGTTTTGCTCTGACTGGGGCTCTTCAGTTGGGTGTAACTTGGTTCCAGTGGCACAGTGATCATGGGAACCACGTCTGGGCATACCCTGAGCCATTCAGGGCAGTACATGAAACACACAAATGTTTATAGGAATAATGCTTGCAATTTGTCTAACTACTGGCAGTCGCTCAGGGTAGCATTCCAATCCATCGTTCCTTTGCCCACCATGCCACCTCCGATTAGACCCATCCATGTACAAATCAGTCTTGGTCGTGCTCGGATATGGCGCAGATATATATCGATAATATTCTGGTCATCTCTGCGAGGAGACAAGGAAATCACGCATCATTTCTTTACCTAGATCAGACCCTTACTTGAAACTCTCTTTCTCGTGCTCGGACTCTAAAATCTAATTTTGATTTATAAATCAAAATTGATGATGGAATCTTGAGAACTAAAATAAGCCACAAACAGACAGACAGGGACAACTTCCTATGCATCAACAGTAACTGTACGAATCTCCCATACCGACAATTCCTACGGTTAGGCAGAAATTTGCAGCGAGATAACTAACGAGGATGAACAAGCAAAGGAACTTACAAGTAAGTTAAGGAATAAACACTACCAATATCAGTCATAAAAAGAGCAGGAAATAGCAACAAGGAATCCCTCTTGGAAATTATTCCCAAATCACACACAGAAAAACTGCTGTGTTACCAACTTGGCACTAGCTTCCAATGAAATAAAGAAAATTATCAATAAAAACTGGAAAATTCTAAACACTGGAAACCTTAACATGGCCAAACTTCTGTTTGCATTCAGAAGATCTAGGAATTTGAGATATACACTTGTGCATGCAATACCAAAAAAGGAAATTAAAACGGAATCTATACCCAGCAGCTGGGGATTACCAAATATAACCAGTCACTTTGCAGGTGGCAACTGTAACGTCTGTCGACTAACCACCCAACTCAAGTATTAGACCTTGGGGTACCCAGAAAACAGAGAAAGGTAAATCATAGTAACTGCAACACATCCCACTGTGTTGAAAGGATTGTGTGTCCATGCCTATTACAACACACTGGCATGACCACAAGGCCTGTTAAAGTACGTACCAACACACAATTCATCGTAGACGCACAACTACCAAACTAACCACCCACTGTTTGGAGAAAGAACATACAGCAGATGACATCAGATGGTGGCCCTGGAAGCGGTGCCGGAAGGACCAAACACACAAAGACGTCTCTTTCACAAAGATGAATTTATAAATTGAAAACATATGACAATGGTCTAAACAATGAAATTCCATAGACTCTGCTGTCTAAAGAAATACTCACTTCCTGGCATAATCATTAGAAATACTATATGTAAAAGTAACCTCTACCATGTGTAAAATAATCTGCTTAACGTAAACTCGAACTGCGATGACAAGTATATCCACGGGGCAGCTAACTTGAGTTAAATTCATCACTGTGAGTACAACACAATTTTTAAAATAGAAAACCTTCCCATCTGACTAGCCACTATGATGCATACAACATAACATAACGTGTATTTGTAAAGCACACGTTCACCCAAGGGCATCTTGGCCCTGAATAGCAGATGTTTATTGTTACACAACTCAACGGTACTCATTTCATTTTATCGACCTCAGAAGGATGAAAAGCTAAGTGGACCCACCGGGATATGAAACTGTGACCATGAGGTTGTAGACCGGTCCCTACAGTGCACACATTAGTCCACTAAGCCACCAGGCCTGGTATGTACTGTATAGAAATGTACCAATTTGGTAAACACACACCCACACTAAGATGAAACTGCAGTAAAACGGATTAATGCCACTAAAAATGTCCTCATAGTATTTATTTTTCACTAAAGTATAGTCTGCTAACAATCACTAGTGGCATCTTAATGATGTCCATAATCGCAAAAAGCAAATTTATATGTAGGTTGTTGAGACTCCCCACACCCAAATATATATTCAAAGCAAGATATGTTAGAATCACTAACACCCTCATGATTCAGATATTACTTGAAAAATGTGTTCTTGTGAATAATATTAATCTCTCACAACATGGCACACAAATTTGTGAAAGGCAAAATTCTTACGGGTGACCCACACCTAAGTTGGTGCCTACTTTTAATGACGTTTACTTAACCACGCCTGCACACTTAAGAAGGTGTCTATGTGCATTGACGCTTACCAGGGTCGGACTGGCCTATGGTCAAACTTTTTATGAGGGTACATGGGACAATCCTTCCACTTTAAGTCCCCTCCGCACTAGATTAGGGTCATATATGCCATGAACCCTTCTGGGCAGTAACGGCAGGAAACATGTTGACCGCACGCATTTGAACCTTGTGACCTCTTATGCCCTATGTCTGAGTTCAAATTCCGTTTTTAATCTTGGCAAAGCTCTTTCCCAGAAATAAACAAATAATATTATGGGAATCTATTGCCAATTTTAAAACCCTCCCCAATCTACCTAAATTCCAAGCCGCTTCAGATAAGCAAGGGCGTGCATTTGTGGCCTGGCTGGACCGTAAGTACTGAGAGGAGACCTCATCAAAGTGCCCCCTTGCGATGCCCATTGGATACTGACCTCCCACCCAACGTGGGGATGACCCGATGATGAAGCATGCCACTTTGGTGGGTGAGGGTCAGTGCATTCTGTAAAGGAAACTCCTGGCAACCTGAGTAGTGTACTGGAAGAATCCTGCTTTTTGGGAAAATTGTATTCACAGAACTTCGCATTAAATGTCATAGAAGGTCCGATAATTCCTCTAATTCACTTCTTTTTCTTAAAACGTAATAAGGAAATGAGAGACAGGCTATTATACTTGGATTGCAGACTCCGCGTACAACATCTTCATAACACGCACTAAGACATCACACAATCAATCATTCCACGAGCACTGGAAGGGGACAGGGAGCCCCACACACACTACCACTTAACACAATCTAGCATAAAATAACCAGCAGAAGAATTCCTTCCATCACCTTTGGCAACAAAAATATTTAAAAATCGAAAACAAACCTGGCAGTCAAGATGATGAGTCAGCACTGACGTAATGTCAGACAGACTACTAGTAAAACAGATAGGGAATACAAATAAAAGTTGAAAAAAGCCAACACACTGTATTGAATCTCATATTGAGAAAGAAATTGCCAGTATCCAAAAACAAGAAAAAGCTCCAAGAATTTCTGAAATACTTTGAACTGTGAGAATATTAAAAAAAAAAAAAATGAAAGGAAGAAACAAAAGAAAAGGAAATAACATATCTACATAAAGGATTCACAGTCGTCTGTTTTTTCAAGTCTGCCAACTCGGGAAGAAAGAGGAAGACACCGAAGGAAGAAAATAAAAGGAAAAAAGATTAAAAGTAAGCGGAAAAGCGGCAAATAATGTAGGTCCACAATCGTGAGGAAGAGCGTAGTAGCACGGGAAGTTGCAAGTACAAGTGAGAAATGAAAAGTTTGAAAAAATGGGCAACATAGGAAAAAGCATGAACATAAAACTAAGAAGAATGGAGAGGGAGAAAAAAGTGTGATTGGGAGAAATGGAAATATATATAAATGCAAGGGGATCAGCAAACAATAATAAGCAGTAACCTAGAGGGAGGGGAGGGGAGAAAGAGGACTGCAAACATCAGAAAGGGAGAGGCAAAGAGGAAAGAAATAAAAAGGGGTTCAAGGGTCTTCCCCCAGAAAAAAAACACAAAGAAAATCAAAGGCCAAAAGTGACTCTGGAGAAAAATATATTTCACCAATTATTTTTGCTATGACTGACATTCATCAGGTTAGTTTACTTCATGTTCTTAATGAAAAATTCTTCCGCATGGTCTTGTCTAGACAGATTAATTAAGGTTTGAAACTTCAATTTTTTTTTCACCACAGGATCTTATAGAAGCTTTGGCAGGAGTTCAGATCAAACCATAGAAACGATAGTGCACACATTGGTTAAGAAAACCCCAGTTGACATATTAAAGAAATGCACAGATATAAAAAAAATATAACAAATATAAAAAAGCGAGAAAAAACAATCAATACAATTTATCTCAACATCAAAAACATTGTCATGAATCATTGCCCGTTAAGTTCATACAGCGCCTTTAGTTAAACAAAACCTCAAAAACGGCACATAAAATACTCTTACCAGCTTTAAGAAATGTGAAAAAAAACGCTTAGACAATAGTCAGAATCCTGGTGCCTCCCACCCACATGCGAGCTTTAGGGACCTATACGAGGCAAACTCATTCTAACTTGTAGCATAGGGCATTAGTGCCTAGAGGCTGTTTTGGGATTTGAGTGCGCTATAGAAATGTACAAAATCAATGAAAAACTTTTGGAAATACATTATTTTTTGCTCTAATTCCAGAAATCGGAGATATGGAACCGCTGCTTGAGGGACCGAGCCATACAGTGACCATAGACAGTTTGCTGCGGCAAAGACCTTCTATGACCCGCGACCATACCACAGCAAGGGCAGTTGATCCCGCCATAAAAGCATCAAAACCCGCCAGATCTGTAGATCTGCAGGTGTCGCTGGGGCTTCTGGAAGATCAGCAGGTCACTGAGGTCACGGAGGGGCTCCCAGGGGGCTCCGTCCTTAGCTACTGCCATCGACCGGAAGGAAAGAACATTGGGATTTTGGGGAGCCGCCCTTTTAAACTGCTGACGTCACTCAGGCCTCCTTAGTAGTAACTTTATCTTATAAAGACATTTGTGGGATTGGGCCTGTGCTTGCCAAAAAAACTCTTGGGAGACATGGGGGCGCAGCAGGTTTATTGGGGTGCGTTTGTCTAGTAGCTCCGCCCCACTTCTTGCTGTACTTATGTGATTGGGTTCCAGATCAAAACACAGACTTCAACTATATTTTGCAAAAAAAAAGTAGGCTCCACAATACAGTCAGCGCAAATCTATCCTTAATATCTTCGACCTCTGAGTAACCCCTGAATCCAGCCACACCCACTTATCAGCCATCTTAAGACCGAGTTAATTTGCAATTCATGGCCGTGACGTGGTTGGGGGCACGTGTTGTGAGAGGGGTTAAGTTCAGGCCGACTTCTGCGAAAGGAGATGTTCACATTGGGAGTCTGTGTTTTGGGACTTTGAAGCCACGTGACCGCTTGTTTGAAGGTCTCAGGCTGAAGCGCCCAGAGTTCAGACCGTCTTTTCACCCACGCGTGTTTGGTACAACAAGGGAGTTTGTTTTCATCGCCTTGTTGGCCTCACTTTAAAAGACCTCATTCTAGTCCTTTCCGGA
This sequence comes from Calotriton arnoldi, assembly GCA_963921515.1. Taxonomy (NCBI): domain Eukaryota; kingdom Metazoa; phylum Chordata; class Amphibia; order Caudata; family Salamandridae; genus Calotriton; species Calotriton arnoldi. Next base: position 300,901 of record CAWUFW010002387.1, on the reverse strand, counting down.
TCCATCTGCAGGGCTCGTGACTTGCACCCGGTCTCACCATCTCCGGGTTCACTGAGCGCCGTCACGAGCTGGAGGCCCGGTAACCAGGTAATCCGCTTGGAGCGGGCATCATTGCCTCTGTGCCAGGCACCAGCAGCCCGGGGCAGGCTGGCAGATCATTAACATATATGCTAAGTAGTCTTGGGCTGAGGCGGTAGGCCTGCCTAATCCTGGCTTCCGGCTGGAGGTCTGTTTGCCTCTTGATGGGTCCACCTGACAGCTGGCCAACACATCCGTTTTTTGATGCATTTCGCTCCTGTCTGGGTCAGTTGATGTCTGTAGTTCAGATCAGGTCGCCAACAGGAGTCACCCATTGTTTGTTGTGCAGCGTCGGTGAGGTGAATGTGAGGGAGATTCGGGGTGTAGAGGGAGGAACCATTGTGGCTCTGGTACCAAATGCTGGGGTCACCTAGTGCATGGTCGGTTTGTTAATGGAGCCGCACAACTTGTTCAGGGTAATCCGGACACAGACCCAGGAGTGTTCACATGGTCCAGTGTGTCTTTAGTTTGCAAGTTGTCGTGCTTTTGGCGCCTTGAAGCCACCGTCCTGTTGTTGCAAGCGTAACAAGAGTAGGATTGGGCGATATATTGCGCTCCGCCGGCGGAGTTGCCAGTGTTTTGGCCACTCCACGGTACGCTTGTAACGCAGAGTTCCAGCCAAATTCTGCCAACCACCGCATGGCAGAGTTTTTCTTGTGTGCGGCTGGCAAACAGTAAGCTGATGAGCACGAGCGAGATTTGACGTCCTGCAGCGTGATTTTCAGTCACTAGGAGGGCACCTGGTGAGATTTCTCCAACACAACCTGGAACGGGAGGTCACAACCATTCGCGGTCAGACAGTTGCTGCTCAAATAGAAAATCTACAGCAAAATCTACTTGAGAAGCTGTGCCCTCGGGAGTGCCGAAAAGTGCCGTTTGCGCTGATTTTTTAGTGCGGAATGAGCTCGCAGCACCTAATCACAGCGCGAGCAGATGCACCTAATTCTGCCCATTCGCGGAATTCCGCAGAGTATTTTGGTAACTCCGCGGACTTCCGTTTGTATCTGGACGAGGACACCCTGATGAAGCATGCCGCTAAATGAACGACAGTGGGTGAGAGTCCTTTTAATAATCCCCAAAGGGTGCCTGGGTTCATCTAAATTAGTATCTGTCCCCCACAGGAGTGCGTTGACTCCCTTTTATTAAATAATGTTTTAAAATAGCCTCATAGCCCACTGCTGAGGGCGATACGGTTGTTAAAAGCCTTGAACCTAGGGCCTATAACATGACAAAGGGCCTTTGCCAGCAGGTATAGCCCGAGGCAGATGGGCTATAAGGCTAATAGCACATTCCACCCACTGAGGACAGAATGTTCTAAATTAAAAGGGACAAACAAAAAGACAAACATTGGAATGTTGGAGTGGAAGGCTTATACAAGCCATAGTTAGCCCTGCCACTCCATGGTCCATGGTCTTCAGGGAAGCCCTTGACATTGCAATGTTCGAATAGTGAGCGGTGTGGGCAAGTAGATCTTTTCTCAACTAGCCCAGGTCTGCAGCAGCGGGCTAGCGTGTTTGCAGCATTTAGCTAGTTTTGGTAAAACGTCTAGTTGGATCTGTGCTAAATAAATATCATTTAAAACACGGTGTGTATGTGTGACATGAATCTCTCTCACACTCACCTCTCTGCTTCGCTCCATGCTGAAGCACATCACAAGATCCCAGTGACACATGTGGAGCACAAGCCCCGATTTCACAAGTGACCTCGATGCTACCCTCACAGAGCACTCTATAAACCTTCACTTATCGGCTGAGCACCACCAACAGAGCAGCCTCGCACTCGTTCACCTGGAAGAACTGTGTACGCACCGGGCTGGCATCGGACCGGGCTGGACGGTGTGCCTAGGCACTTCTCCAGGGTCTGACTGGGACTGAAAATAGATCTGGGCACCAAAATAAAAGTGACCCCCGCGCCCCCCAATTAGTGGATAAGAAAGTTAAAAAAGTGGAGCATGTTTACAAATTATGGCAGTTCTGAACTTGTAAAAACACGCTTTTCAAGTGTTTTTCAAGGTATGGAGAGAGCATTGATTTGATCTTGTTGCAGGCAATGTTTGTTTTAATATCAGGGAAATTGACAGAGAAAGTAGTCCCAGCAGACCATAAAACATGCCCACAAAGAGCCAAAAAACTGGTCCACACACTGACCCGTTACACCAGGCCATCAGGCACTCCCTGATTGCCCCATAGGCCAGTCCGACCCTGCACTTCCCCCAAGACTTACCCCAATAACCAAAAAACCCCACTAACGCTGGGTTCCAGAGGAGCGTGCTGCCCGGCAGAGAGCGCTACTGTCCCTCATCAGCAGTCGTAAGTGCTGCATTATGCAATTACAATACAAAACAATATATAACCCACACTAATACCATGTCACTCAGTGGTCGGGCAGACGATTGTGAGTCGTACAAGCTGCATAAGAACCCCCTTTTACTGCTTGACGCTCTCACGCTCACATAAGACGTCACGCTCATGTCCATCACCCAGTAGTTTACTGGTCCGCAGCAATAAAACACCAATAACCATCTGACCCGACCTGGAACAACGTGAGAGACCCACCACGTGCTGCTGGCCAAAGGGGGACTCGACTTTAGTCCACCACTGTGGCCCCCGACTAGCCACATAGTACCACCACTTCTTGGCATCTCACAATGACCATCAGATATGGGGTGATAGGAACAAAGTCCATCCGAGGAGATCTCTGCACTTCTCCCTTTAAACCATGCCTGCTCAGGACCATGAACTTCAAACAAAATATCTCAGACTGGACAACCCTGTGCAGTAACCAGCTCAGTGGACTGTGATCGTAAGAAATACAATAAAGGGGCCCGCAGAGCTGCTCGAAGCTGCAGCGTACTGAAAACCATAAACTGTGTGCCTGTCTCTCACACTCCTCCATCCGTCACACTGCTAAGTGCTGCGTCCCATAACATGATAAGCGCACCTCGGTGGTCATCACGCAGGACACAGAAACACTTCCAATTACAAAGTCCTACACAACACAGCTCCAGAATACCTGAACACCTGCATACACTTTCATCAACCCACCAGACACCCACGCTCTGCCTCACTCTCACTCACACACACTACCCGCATCCGCAAAAGCAAAACTAGGGGTCGCTCATTCTCCTACATCGCATCCAAGATATGGAGTGACCGCTCTCAACACATCAGAGCCACCTCCTCACTTCTTGAGTTCTGCAAGAAGCTGACGACCTGGCTCTTCGTATAAGCACCTTGTGGACCACAAATCTACACACCTGCCCAAGCGCCTGGACACCCTCTTGAGTGATTAGTGCGCTATACAAATCAAAATAATATAACATAACATTAGGATCAAATCCATGATGACACCCTTCCAACGCCACACACGTGCTCCGCTACCGATGTAGGCAAGCGCTTCAGTGCCCCACATCGGGGTAGTAAGCACTACATAAATGTTACAATACAATGCTTGTCTGCTGCTCAGAAGATCTGCAACATCTTTTATTCGCATCTCTTCAGGGCAGTGCTACATGCGTCAGAAAGCGGCTTCAGAGCGCTTGAGGGATCAGTAGTACAGAGAAGGGACCAGAGATCGAACATGGTGTCCGAGATCCAGGCCATCACACCGATCCCCGCCTTGACTGACTTAGAAGCGGAGATAGAGTCGTTGGGCCAAGCTCACGCAGGCTGCCGATGGAGAGCCGAGATCTCAGACCAGGAATGGAGGTCTCCGAGCTCAGTGGGCAGAAACGCATTGGCAGGGTCTGGCCCGTATGGTGACAGGGTACCCCTCCCCAGGGCGACACTTTCACAGAGGCCTGGCAATAATTACTTGTACACATGGCACCAGGAAGGGAACAAACAACCCTGGGGTGGGGGAGAGCGGGAATACCAAGAACAGCTCCCAGGAGGGGCACATATGTCCGGGTAGGAACCATTCCCTTCCCCCACCCCTCCACCCCGGCACCCCCTCGGGTCCAGCACGCCTCCCACAACCAGCGTTAGGCCGCGGGAGAGGGGCCCGTAGGAGTTCCATGTTGGTTTTACCGGAGCTGTGTATATGTTGGCATTGATGAAGCCGGGCCCGCTGACCCCTCCCCTGGCAAAGGCTGGTACGAACAAGGGCTTCATTTTGCTTCCGTGCGCTCTGCGCCGCCTCAGCCCTGGGACAGGAAGCAGACACCCTGGGCCTGGCAACAAGAAGGCAGGGCATTTATGAGAGGTCAGTGCATAGACTGGTGCTGCCAGCTGGGCACGGGGGTACCCATCAGAGACCTACAGCTGGACGCTGGGGCATTTATGAGAGGTCAGGGCATAGACTGGTGCTAGCCAGCTGGGCACAGGGGGGTATACATCAGAGACCCAGAGGTGGACGCTGGGGCATTTATGAGAGGTCAGGGCATAGACTGGTGCTGCCATCTGGGCACGAGCGGCATCCATCAGAGACCCACAGGTGGACGCTGGGGCATCTATGAGAGGTCAGGGCATAGACTGGTGCTGCCAGCTGGGCACAGGGGGGTATACATCAGAGACCCACAGGTGGACGCTGGGGCATTTATGAGAGGTCAGGGTAGACTGGTGCTGCCAGTTGGGCATGAGGGCACCCATCAGAGACCACAGGTGGAGGGTCGGGCATTTATGAGAGGTCAGGGCATAGACAGGTGCTGCCAGCTGGGCACGAGAGGCATCCATCAGAGACCCACAGGTGGACGCTGGGGCATTTATGAGAGGTCAGGGTAGACTGGTGCTGCCAGTTGGGCACGAGGGCACCCATCAGAGACCCACAGGTGGACGGTGGGGCATTTATGAGAGGTCAGGGCATAGACTGGTGCTGCCAGCTGGGCACGAGGGGCATGGACCAGGAGACACCAAGGCAAGGGGGTATTAACCAGAGCACAGAGCACAATCCAACTCTGCGACACCCTGCCAGCCTGCCCCATACCCAGGTGCCAGTGCAGAGGGTGGGCACGTAGTGTTCATTGACCATAGGGACATAGACCGCCTCTGGGGCATACTGCAACACAACTCAACCACTGCACGGGCGGGCACAGACAGCAGGGAGCAAAGGGGTCATAATCAAAGGGTCACAGAACAATTACATCAGAAACCATGGCACCGTGGAGCCAGCTGGGCTCAGAGGGCACCTCTGACACACACTGTAACCCACCCCACCCCGCCTCCCACCATAGCCCTGGCACGGAAGCGATCTCTGGGGCATCGTGAAACAAAGACCCCCCTCCTAGCCTCGCCTTCCTCCAGGGCCAGCTGGGCACAGAGGGCATCTCTGGGACACCCTGCCTCTGTCTCTCCGCTCCCCGCCCCTGCAGCCCCAGCCCTAAGTGCAGGCGGCATCAGCCGAGGCCCGCGGTTTCATCATCCGCCCACCCTGGGACTTAGGCAAACAATAATTTGCTTTGCAAATTAATCCAGATGTGACTACCCCCCCAGCTCCCTCCCCCCTCCCCCCGCAGCTGCTGTGAGAAAAGGAGGGGACGAGGAGGCTTCAAGGCACTTGGTGCATAATATCCAGGTGTGGTTTTTACACAACTACACAAGGTGTAACATCGAGGTGTATTTTGAACAGAAAGTGTATTATCGAGGTGTAGTTTATAAACAAAGCGCAATATAAAGATGTGGTTTGTACACAAGGTGTTATATCGAGGTGTGGTTTGTACACAAGGCGCTATATCGAGGTGTGGTTTGTACACAAGGTGTTATATCGAGGTGTGGTTTGTACACAAGGCGCTATATCGAGATGTGGTTTGTACACAAGGCGCTATATCGAGGTGTGGTTTGTACACAAGGCGCTATATCGAGATGTGGTTTGTACACAAGGTGTTATATCGAGGTGTGGTTTGTACACAGGGCGCTATATCGAGATGTGGTTTGTACACAGGGCGCTATATCGAGATGTGGTTTGTACACAAGGCGCTATATCGAGATGTGGTTTGTACACAAGGTGTTATATCGAGGTGTGGTTTGTACACAAGGCGCTATATCGAGATGTGGTTTGTACACAAGGTGTTATATCGAGGTGTGGTTTGTACACAAGGCGCTATATCGAGGTGTGGTTTGTACACAAGGCGCTATATCGAGATGTGGTTTGTACACAAGGTGTTATATCGAGGTGTGGTTTGTACACAAGGCGCTATATCGAGATGTGGTTTGTACACAAGGTGTTATATCGAGATGTGGTTTGTACACAAGGTGTTATATCGAGGTGTGGTTTGTACACAGGGCGCTATATCGAGATGTGGTTTGTACACAGGGCGCTATATCGAGATGTGGTTTGTACACAAGGTGCAATCGTGAGGAGTAAAATAGAAGCCCGGATTGTACACGTGGTATCACCTATAGAAGTAGTATCATTGAGACAGTGACATGGGTTACTGTGGAATGTGTAAAGTAGAGGCACTGACATGTGCCACAGAAGGCCTAATATGGAGGCGAGGAGGGTCCAGTTACACCAGGAGGGGTAAGGGGGGCAGTGGGCAGAGAACTATTAGAGACTTTCGACCTGTGGAGAAGTTGCAAGACCACGGGGGGCACCTAGACTGAACTAGTCTAGAAACGTTCACAATTACTCACCCGGGCACCTAGACAACTAACAAATCTGAAAAAACGTGAAAATATTATACGACTAAGAAATCACCTAGAAACCACCAGAATCAGGTGCTGCCCACCACGTGGACAGACAGACAGACCGAAAACAGATATGTTGTTTGGTAGGAGTGACAATGCCATCGGCACCTTCTGGACACATATATTGGGGACCCAGAAAAGCGAGAATGTATGGGGGACAGGGAGATAAATTAGCCGGAAACGCCCCCTAACTGCTGGCATCTACTGTGCTGGCAGTAGTATATGCCAGGCAAACAACAGACCTTTGGAATCATGCCCAGCGGTCATTAGCACGCATAAAAAACATTAAAAAAAAGGTACAGCTGCCAAGAATCGCACAGCAGCAAATTTAAGTCAAAAAAGATCTCAGCCCCACACACAACTTGGATACAGCAAACTCTCACCTGCGCGGATTACAACTGCAGAGAAAAATAAATGTAAGTGTCATCGTCATGGCCAAACTACTACCAAGCAAAGTAAGACAGTCACCCTGTCCCCACCAATAACACCTTCCCTACGTTTACTGCATTCACCGCTAGGGCAGCCTATCAGAAATCAACAACCACCTCAAGAAGGAGCTTAATGCACCAAACCACACACGTACTCACTCCCAACAGTGATCAATAGGGTAACCCATCAGAAATCAACCACCACCTCATGAAGGAGCTTAATGCACCAAACCACACTCGTACTCACTCCCAACAGTAATTGACAGGTTAACCCATCAGAAATCAACAACCTCCTCAAGAAGGAGCTTGAAGCACCAAACCACACTCGTACTCACTCCCAACAGTGATCGATAGGGTAACCCATCAGAAATCAACCACCACCTCATGATGGAGCTTAATGCACCAAACCACACTCGTACTCACTCCCAACAGTGATCGATAGGGTAACCCATCAGAAATCAACAACCACCTCATGAAGGAGCTTAATGCACCAAACCACACTCGTACTGACTCCCAACAGTGATCGATAGGGTAACCCATCAGAAATCAACCACCACATCAAGAAGGAGCTTGAAGCACCAAACTACACTCGCACTCACTCCCAACAGTGATCGATAGGGTAAGCCATCAGAAATCAACAACCACCCCAAGAAGGAGCTTAATGCACCAAACCACACTCGTACTCACTCCCAACAGTGATCGATAGGGTACCCCATCAGAAATCAACCACCACCTCAAGAAGGAGCTTGAAGCACCAAACCACAATCGTACTCACTCCCAACAGTGATTGACAGGGTAACCCATCAGAAATCAACAACCACCTCAAGAATTAGCTTGAAGCACCAAACCACACTCGTACTCACTCCCAACAGTGATCGATAGGGTAACCAATCAGAAATCAACCACCACCTCAAGAAGGAGCTTAATGCACCAAACCACACTCGTACTCACTCCCAACAGTGATCGATAGGGTAACCCATCAGAAATCAACAACCACCCCAAGAAGGAGCTTAATGCACCAAACCACACTCATACTCACTCCCAACAGTGATCGATAGGGTAACCCATCAGGAATCAAGAACCTCCTCAAGAAGGAGCTGGAAGCACCAAACCACACTCGTACTCACTCCCAACAGTGATCGATAAGGTAACCCATCAGGAATCAACAACCTCCTCAAGAAGGAGCTGGAAGTATCAAACCACACTCGTACTCACTCCCAACAGTTATTGATAGGGTAACCCATCAGAAATCAACAACCACCAAACCACACTCATACTCACTCACAACAGTGATTGATAGGGTAACCCATCAGAAATCAACAACCACCCCAAGAAGGAGCTTGAAGCACCAAACCACACTCGTACTCACTCCCAACAGTGATTGATAGGGTAACCCATCAGAAATCAACAACCACCCCAAGAAGGAGCTGGAAGCACCAAACCACACTTGTACTCACTCCCAACAGTGATTGATAGGGTAACCCATCAGAAATCAACCACCACCCCAAGAAGGAGCTTGAAGCACCAAACCACACTCGTACTCACTCCCAACAGTGATCGATAGGGTAACCCATCAGAAATCAACAACCACCCCAAGAAGGAGCTGGAAGCACCAAACCACACTTGTACTCACTCACAACAGTGATTGATAGGGTAACCCATCAGAAATCAACCACCACCTCATGAAGGAGCTTAATGCACCAAACCACACTCGTACTCACTCCCAACAGTGATTGATAGGGTAACCCATCAGAAATCAACCACCACCTCATGAAGGAGCTTAATGCACCAAACCACACTCGTACTCACTCACAACAGTGATTGATAGGGTAACCCATCAGAAATCTACAACCACCACAAGAAGGAGCTTGAAGCACCAAACCACACTCCTACTCACTCCCAACAGTGATCGATAGGGTAGCCCATCAGAAATCAACAACCACCCTAAGAAGGAGCTGGAAGCACCAAACCACACTCGTACTCACTCCCAACAGTAATCGATAGGGTAACCCATCAGAAATCAACAACCACCTCACGAAGGATCTTAATGCACCAAACCACACTCGTACTCACTCCCAACAGTGATCGATAGGGTAACCCATCAGAAATCAACAACCACCCCAAGAAGGAGCTTGAAGCATCAAACAACACTCGTACTCACTCACAACAGTGATTGATAGGGTAACCCATCAGAAATCTACAACCACCACAAGAAGGAGCTTGAAGCACCAAACCACACTCCTACTCACTCCCAACAGTGATCGATAGGGTAACCCATCAGAAATCAACCACCACCTCAAGAAGGAGGTCAATTCACTAAAACACACTCTTACTCATTCCAACCAGTGATGGACAGGATGACCCACCAGAAATCAACCACCACCTCATGAAGGAGCTTAAAGCACTAAAACACACTCCTCCTCGCACCCAGCACCAATGGACACGCTAACCCATCAGAAATCAACCACCACCTCATGAAGGAGCTTAAAGCACTAAAACACACTCCTCCTCGCACCCAATCACCACAAAAAAACTCCCTCATCGCTGACAAAGAATGGCACATTGCCTTCATCCCATAAACATGGTTTGACAAAAACTCAAGTAAACGGTGCTACCTTTCTACAGCAAGACGTGAACTTCAGGATACGGTACCCATAGATGAGGAGGAGAGATGCTGTGCACAGCAGAGGTGACAGTCACAGAGGTTCGAGATACAACCAGGGATACCAGGATTATGTGGCTACACAGGAGCAACTTACATGGGAAGCTGGACTGAATTAAGAGGAAAGAAAAAAGCGTGGTATAAATGCCCTTTAAAGACCGGAATGCTTGCAAATTCTGTTTTTGGAAGATAGTCAGAGTGAAATTGAAATCCAGTGTATATATCACCCTGTTTCCACTCCCCCTGCTGTGTTTTCGCCCCCCCCTTTCTGTGTCTCCCCAGGTGGCCTGCTGCAGCTCAAGCAGTGACCTGGGTTTGGTGATGAGGTGAAGGTGCTTGTTGTAATTAAAGGTCTGTTGCATCTTAAAAGGTTGTATGACGTTACAACGCATTCCGTTGCAACGCATGCCTTTACCACGCATGCGTTACAACGCGAATGCCATTCCCACGCATAACCTTTACCACGAATATTCCTTTACCACGCATACTTTTACAACGATTTTCGTTGTAAATTCATGCATGGTATGGGCATACTCTTGGTAAAGGTTATTCCCCCACCCCTAAACCCTTCTTACAAATACCCCTCCCCTGCCCTTAACCCTAAAATCGGACCCCTGTTTTTATTTTAATTACATTTAAAATTCCCCTTACCTCTCCACGTCGTCTCTTCTCTTTTTTCTTCCGTGTTGACGTTGCACGTCGTATAGAGGAAACGGAAGTGTTTTTCCGTTTCCTCTAACGACGCCGATTGCCTCCCGATTGCCTCCACATCCCTACTTAAATAGGTGCGGGTTCTTTTTTGGCGGGGAAACCCCCCCCCCACAATCCCCCTTTTTTCACGTTTTGTTTTGGGGGGGGGGAGACCCCCAAGCCCCCCTTTTTTTTACCCTTTAACACACATGCCTTTACTACGTATTTCGTAGTAAAGGTATGCGTGGTAAAGGCTATTCGTGGTAACCACGCATGCGTTGTAATGCATGCGTGGTTAAGTTATGCGTGGAAACGGCCGCGTTGTAGTGGCCGTTTCCCATCTTAAAATGTGATTTTCTCCTCTGAAAATGCCTGGTTCTGTGGTGCTGCTGATTGGGGCAGAACTAAAACTGCCCCTGAGCAGGCCTTCTACCCCTATTTGACTCTTGTCCTCTGGGACATTGCGAGCTTCATACAATGTCCAGTGGAACAGGGCCCCTCTTACTCTGATAATCTGTCTCTTGTCTTCCTGGCTACCACAATGGCCTCGGCTGACCCTGGGCAACAGGGGCAGTCAACTCAATTAACAAACCATCAGCAAGGTGGGACACCTGAAGTGGGACTGGCCCAGGTGTACTGGTGATCTGGGCATGTTTCTAGGGCAGACCCCGTTCTTCCATTCCCATAGGATGGAATATTGCCTGGTAAATGGTCAGGTCCTGTTGCAATGACCCTACTTTTTGTGACCTGTAAGAGCTTTGCGTCATACTCTATGCACCGTCAACGACTCACCATACTCATTACGGCAAGAAGCAAGACAAGGAGCTGTCTGCACAACCTGCACGAAAGGACCCCCAGGAGCCCCTTCCTCAGGTGAAGGTGCAGGTAGGTAATGTCCTGCAACCACTACACAACGTAAAGTGCCATTACACTTGTTTCTAAAGCAACATGCACTATCTAAAATGTAACTACTTACAAGTTACCACCCATTACAGCCTGTGTCTTTGTTTATTACAGGTCTTTATTGGAGCGTGCAGAAGCTGAGTCGCTAATAACTACCAAATAATTCTTTAGATTCCGGTTGAACTGCTTCTGGGAGGACCTCGTAAACATCACCTGACGAAGCATGCTACTTTCCAAGTTTATTGTAACTTACACCTGGGTGGAGCTCACAAATATTTGTCGTAAAATCTAAGTACATCTCTACATTTCCGGTAAAATTCCTTCGGAGATATTTTTTGTCAGAAACCAGTAGGAGTATGCATCCCTGACCAATCACTTCCGGGTAGACCTCGGAAGGAAATGTCTGTGTTGCTTTCCGCTTGCATTGTTGGGAACCTCCCGTGTACTTCACTCAGAAATGGACTTTCCCTCCAAGCTCCAGGCGAACTGCATCTGGGATTGAGATGCCACCCACAAGGTCTTGTAACAGCATCCTATCCCTCCATCTTCCTTGTAATACACATATATACATTTATCTATGCACAGAGTAACTGGCTGTGTTGCTTGCACCTCACATCTCAGCCAAGCCTACAAATACTGGGCCCCGCGAGCAAATATCTGCTCAGGAGCTCAGTATCCCCATCACTCCTTACAAAGGTCTTGTGGGGAAAACCCAAGTACTTTGCCAAGAACTAAACAATGTGATTTTTCCAATATGTCACTTCTGGGTAGACCTAAAAAAAGCACCCCTACATTCAGAGTAGCACTCTACCTTCCTTTAACGCGACATAATGGCGGCGTTCCCCAGCAGCACTGACTCAATTTAGGAACTGGCTGCTCAAAAATTCCAATCCCGCTTCTCGTACCAGCGACTTACATTGACCCTCCTGGGATACAGTACCTGCCCCAGTTCAATAATAATGGCTCCAATATGTAATAATTCCACAGTGACTAAACCGAGAATTGAAAGTTCACAATCACTATACCACCTTCTCGCTTCCACACCCCAGCCTCACGGGCGCCCACACACCTTTGTTTACACACATTCAGTGTGCAAGGTACAAATTAAACACTGATCACACCCATTTAACTGTTTAATAAGATGACGTATTATTGATTTATTTGTTCTTCAATAAATCTTTTAAACAGTAGAATAGTGAAAAAGTGAGTCTTGATTAAGAATAATCACAATATATTCTTTGATTTACACATGCTGCACCTACTCTCTACTCTAGTTGCCTTTAGGTGCCCTTAAACGTGCGAAACAAGAGGCGGTGATGAGGTTGCCTTGTATAACAAAGCATTCACCATACAAGTGGAGCCCTGTCCGGTGTTGTCCTTCGAGCAGTTCTCAATTCTTGCCGCTGATTACAAACCTTTTGAATGTATCTTAGTCGAAGATCGTAGACGTGGGTCGCCTTGAGAACCCAATTATCACTCGCACGTGAAATAAACCACAGCTGACCTAAAGGATCCTGCCAACTACCCACCGATCTCAAATCCGTACTTTGGAAAAGTTCTAGAAAGAGAAGGGACCAGCAGACACCTTCAAGGATTCGTAGGTCAATGTAACCTCCCCCCCAATTGCCAATGTGGCTTCAAGACATTGAGGGAAGCAGAGACCTGGCTGGCGAGCAGCGAGAAGGACCTCCTCACTGAAATTGACGAAGGCAGCCATGTGGCACTCAGACATCTTGATTTCTCTGCAGCTAACAACACTCTGGACCATAAGGTCCTAAGTAAATGGTTGAAGGTGTTGGTGGCAAGTGTTGGCTCTATTCAAGCGTGCAGCCAATCACACCTGCAAATCACAGCCAACAAGCAAGTTTTGGAAAAGCTAAATCTAGGAGATGCAGGGCCCCATGTGGAATGGCAGGGGGAAAACACCCACTCAACCGTACTGTTCGACAATGATACACACCCTCATATGAGATCATATGGGCACCTCTCCCCCTCAATAGTAAGCGCCTTCCTTCCTTTAACTTCGTAGATACATCGATGTCATTAGTAATTTGGCTTTTGTTAACCGTGACAAGATGGCATAATATTGTGATATGAACTGAGTAGCAGGCATAATACCAGCATGTGGTTTGCTACAGAAGGCTGTGCAGTCAGCATGGTGTCAAGAAGTGAAATACTACAAAGGGTGTGGTTTCCTTAAAGCCATTGTATCGAGCCTTGCATTGAATAGTGCACACAATAACAATACGTTGATTGATACAAAATGGTATACTATCGAGCCATCTATTGGAGAGTACACACCTCAATGCTTTAATCGCTAGAAAAGCAGAAATGCTGAGTTGTGGCAAAGGTACAACATTGAGACATGGATTTCTGCACGAAGTGAACTACGAAGGCATTGATTGAATCAACACAATCAAGCTGTAGATACGATTGAAGGTGTAAGATCAAGGCATGATTTGTTTTTAGGGTGAAATATTGAGGCCTGGGGTGCACCTCACAGTGAAATATTGCATCATTGATGGTAGAGAAGGCATAACATCAACATGCAGATTGTGGGAGCGATGAACGCATTCTATCAAGCCTGCACCACAGACCTAAACCTGGCGCTATAGAAGAAGGCTTTCACACTAGAGACGTAATCGAAGGAGCAAGACTACACGCTCCCTATCTGCGTACAGTAGCAACTCCTAATATTGGAATATAGGACTCTTATATTCCAGATGTTTATTCAGATCCGTATATATAGTGGTTTGTATCGAAAGGAGGTGAACCCCTCACTCACACTAGGAAGAATGCGTCATCACCTTTCTTGATAACAGACATAGAACAAGAGATGTAAGGAGTTCACCTGTGACCATGATACAATATTGAGCCATAGTTCAGTCCAATATGCATGGATCCTATCGAAGGAATAACACTGAAGATTGCTTAGGGAGGTAAGTTATAGAGGCATTACTTCAACCAAAGGCCTAATATTAAAGTTTAGATGAAAAGAATAAAATTGAGTAGTGGGTGCTAGAAACAGCGTAATATAAAGCTGTTGGTTTCATGGAAGCCGACATATCAGGGCATAGGATTTAAAGGGCCTAATATGGGGATAGGATTTATACATAAAGCAAACACCGGGAGTTGCGTAGAAGCCATAATAACGAGTGGAGGATGTATCAAGGACCCATTATGGAGGTGTGTATTGTGACATAGATATAACGCCATGCCTCGGATTGCTTCAGAGACATAATAGTGAGTACTGGAGGAGAAGTGTAATATCATGGAGTCGTAAAAAAAAAAAAAAATGTAATATTGATTTGTGGATCACGACAGAAGGTGGCATATTTATTCGTGGATTACTATAGAATGTGTAATATTGATTTGTGGATCACTACAAAAGGTGTAATATTGATTCTTGGATCACTACAGAAGGTGTAATATTGATTCGTGGATCACTGCAGAAGGTGTAATATTGATTCGTGGATTACTACAGAATGTGTAATATTGATTCGTGGATCACTACAGAATGTTAAATATTGATTCTTGGATCACTACAGAAGGTGTAATATTGATTCGTGGATTACTACAGAATGAGTAATATTGATTCTTGGATCACTACAGAAGGTGTAATATTGATTCGTTGATCACTACAGAAGGTGCAATATTGATTTATTGATCACTACAGAAGGTGTAATATTGATTTATGGATTACGACAGAATGTGTAATATTGATTTGTGGATCACTACAGAATGTTTAATATTGATTCGTGGATCACTACAGAAGGTGTAATATTGATTCGTGGATCACTACAGAAGGTGTAATATTGATTCGTGGATTACAACAGAATGTGTAATATTGATTTGTGGATCACTACAGAATGTTTAATATTGATTTCGTGGATCAATACCGAAGGTGTAATATTGATTTGTGGATCACTACAGAAGGTGTAATATTGATTTGTGGATCACTACCGAAGGTGTAATATTGATTCTTGGATCACTACAGAAGGTGTAATATTGATTCGTGGATCACTACAGAAGGTGTAATATTGATTCGTGGATTACTACAGAATGTGTAATATTGATTCGTGGATCACTACAGATGTTTAATATTGATTTGTGGATCACTACAGAAGGTGTAATATTGATTCGTGGATCACTACAGAATGTGTAATATTGATTTGTGGATTACTACAGAATAGGTCATATTGATTCTTAGATCACTACAGAAGGTGTAATATTGATTCATGGATCACTACAGAAGCTGTAATATTGATTTGTAGATTACTACAGAATGTGTAATATTGATTTGTGGATCACTACTGAATGTTTAATATTGATATGTGGTTCACTACAGAAGGTGTAATATTGATTAGTGGATCACTACCGAAGGTGTAATATTGATTCGTGGATCACTACAGAATGTGTAATATTGATATGTGGTTCACTACAAAAGGTGTAATATTGATTCTTGGATCACTACAGAAGGTGCAATATTGACAGCATGATATCAACCAATGGCTTACTTGAGTAAACCAATGAGATGTAGATTGCCGCAAACAGTATCACTCTGAGGCAGGGGTTGCTATTGGAGGTGTAAAATTAAAGCATATGATAATAACAACGAAGGATGCATTAATTCAGAAAATATCCATCTCTTGATAGCCCAGGAGGTATAACAAAGACTTGTGTAAAGCTATAGTACTGACTGTGTAATATACAGTGAACTGGATCAAGAGTGTAATATAGGGACACGTATTCCATTAGCGGAAGGTTCTATAGGCGTATTACAGAGGCCTCGACTGCTACGGAAGATGTCAAGTTGAGGCACACTATGCTTTCAAAGTAATGGTAGCAGAGGACTGGTATCGAAGGGGTAATATGGCCCGGTATTGTTCACAAGGATACGACATTGAGGTATGAACTTTACAGAAGGTATAATGTTGAAGCATAGAATGATACAAAAGGCATAATATCAAGGCGTGGATCGAAGTGGAAGGCGTAATATTGAGGAGGGGATTATTACTGACGGTATAATATGTCTGCATTAAATGTTTACTATGAAGCCAGATTTTCTATTGAAAACGTGGCATTTTGCAATTTACTCTATCAATTGCATGACATCAAGCAGTGGCTTGCCCCAGAAAGCACTGAGATGTGGATTCCTACAAAACATAATTCTGAAGCTCAGATTGTTATGTGAGACGTAACGTTGAGTGGCAGATTGCCATTCAAGGAAAAAGAGGAGTGTTGCAGTGTGTAGTGCTACAGAAGGTGCAACATTGAAGCAAACAATGAGACGGAAGGTATAAAATCAGTGTGGAGTGATAAAGAAGCTGTGATATTGATGTGTGAAATGGTGAATACGGCATAATATACAAGCGCATAGAATATGAGACATGGATTGCTACCAAAGTTAGAAGATTGAAATGTGGAATGATCCAGAAGGTATAATACTAAGGTGTGGTATAATACAGACAGGACAGTACTGAGGCATGGATTAGAACAGATTATATAATATTAAGGCATGAAGCTAAACAGAAGGTATAATAGAAAGTCGTGGATTGCTACAAAAAAAGTATACTATAGAAATGTAAATTGCTACAGCATGTACAATGCCAAGGTATGGACTGGAACATAGGTTATAATAGTGAGTCAGGAAATGCAACACAAGGTACATTCAGGCACGGATTCCTACCAAGGATATGATATCATGGTGTGCAACAATGCGCATGGTATCATTCTGGGGCATTTAATGTTACAAAAGGTTTACTAGTGAGGCATGTATTGATGCTGTAAGTATAATATCGAAGCATAGATTGGTAGAGAAGGAACTTCATAGAGGGACAAGATGTTGAAAGTAAAGTATCAGTGTGTGGAATGACATAAAAGGTATCTCATTGAGGCATGGAATGTTACGTAAGATATACTATTGATGTGTGGAATTCCTCAGAAAGTAGAATATTGTGTCAAGGATTGTTATATAAGGAATAAAGTACACCCTGCTGTACATTATAAGTATATTGCAAGTCACCGAGGAGTTTGATAACCATTTAGAGGAATGAGGCCAAAGGCCGAGTTCCTTAACAAAGTTATGGAACTCCGAGATGACTTGCAATATCCTTATCATGTACGCCAGGGGTACTTTATCCTATATAATACATGGTCACACCATCATCTTTCCCACAAACCATGTAAAAGCTTGGTGTGTTGCTCTTTCATATAAAAGCAAGAGCATAGTTGCAAACACGAAGGCTAAAAATAAAACTTCTAGTGCAAAATTGAAAACATCAAAAACCTGTTAGATATTTGTTGCAAACAGATACTAGAAACAATTCAATACAAGTCAACTTTAAACAAAACTGCAGTAGGTCAGAATGTGTAGGAAGACGCAGAAAGCTTCTAGCTTATCTCTGTCAAAGGAGTGAAAAAATAAACATATTCTCTGTGCTTGTCATTGAAAGCTAATAAAATAGAACAGAAGAAAGAAAAGAAACCTTCAGTGTTCATTGCTTTAAACAGCTACTTCAACTAAGCTCTGTGGCCGGGCCTGCCTTTCACTTCGCCTGCTGGCAGCTGCATTGTGATGTCAGAACCCGTCTGTAATAAGCTTATAATAGTCGAGTACTGACGTCTTTTCTTTATAAGCGACTGGATGCGTCACAAGTCGCCGTCTATAAAGAAATTAGAGACTATCATTTATACAGGGATTACTGAATCCGTTGTATTATAGAAAGTACAATGTGGAGGTGTCCAATGAGGAAAAAGATATAATGTATTGAAACACAGATTGTTACAGGAAGACTCATACTGAGGAGGGGGGTCATTCTCACCAGAGGCAAACAAATAAGGCATGGAATGTCACGGCCGATATAATACTGCCACGTGGACTGATACAGAAGCTCTAATATTGATAGCAAAGGTATAGCACTGGATTTGTGGATTCCTATAGAAGTATTAAGTGAAAGCATGGAATGCTACATGAAGGATAATGTTGAGGAGTGCATTCATGCAGAAGGTACAAGATCAACAGAAGGCGTATTATTGTCGGATTGCGAATTGATACAGAAGATGTAAATATTATGTATTCATGGATTGATACAGAAGATATGAGTATTATCGAGTCATCGGTTGGTAGTTTGCATGTCAATCAGAGTTGTTTGTTCAATAGTATTCTAACATGCTTGAATCCGCACTGTAGAAGAGGCCAGATGAAACACTTTACTGGACTGACACATGAGTGGGGTTATAGTCTTTGTTTATAGTGCACCTGCTCTTCCTATCGTGAGGCCTATTGTTTACGGACATACGGTTGTTGATTTGCATTTATATTTCATGACACTATCCGTATTAACTGTTTGTATTAAGATCTGATGCTGTATTTTGGTCTCTAAAATGCAAACGGAGTGTAAGAAATAAGTATAATGTTAAAATGCTAATTAACAGATTTGAACAAAAAGAATTCAGTTGTGGATTGGTACAGAAGGTGTATGAACATTATCAAGTCATGGATTGGTGCTAAAGATATCCGGATATTATCGACTCATGGATTGGTACAGAGGTCATACAAATATTATCGAGTCAATGATTGGTACAGAAGGTATACGAATATTATCTAGTCATGGATTGGTACAGAAGGTATACGAATATTATCTAGTCATGGATTGGTACAGAAGGTATACGAATATTATCTAGTCATGGATTGGTACAGAAGGTATACGAATATTATCGAGTCATTGATTGGTACAGAAGGCTTACAAATATATCGACTTCTCGATTGGTACAGAAGGTACACAAATATTATCGAGTCATGGATTGGTACAGAAGATGGAGGAATATTATAGATTCATGTATTGGTACAGAAGGTATATGAACATTATCAAGTCATGAATTGATACAAATGATATCTGAATATTATCGACTCATTGATGGGTACAGACGGTATAAAAATATTATCGAGTCATAGATTGGTACAGGAGGTATACGAATATTATCTAATCATGGATTGGTACAGAAGGTATACGAATATTATCGGGCAATGGATTGGTACAGAAGTTATACAAATATATCGACTTCTGGATTGGTACAGAAGGTACACAAATATTATCAAGTCATGAATTGGAACAGAAGGTGGAGGCATATTATCAAGTCATGGATTGGTCCAGAAGGTATATGAAAATTATGGAGTCATGAATTGATACAGAAGAGATATAAATATTATTGTGCAGAGAACTGGTACCGAAGATATATGAATATTATGGAGTCGTGGATTGATACAGAAGATATATAAATATTATTGAGCTGTGAATTGGTGCAGAATATATATGAAGCAATAACCAGGGTACACTAACAAAGTGTAGACTAATACAGCACGTTTAGTATTAACACATGATACCGAAGGTGTAATGTCACCTTTAGGATTGTTACTGAAGTTACAATATCAAAATGCAGTCTGTTACAGAAGGTGTAATGGGGAGGTAATGGTTGCTACAGACGTTTACTACAGAAGGAAAACTATCAAGGCCTTTAAGGCTACATATAGTGTAACACAGAGGCATGTATAGGTTAAGAAGAAATCATCAAGACCCCTGGAAAAAATGCAATTGTGGGGCTGAGGAGTATTCTGTGTGATCTTGGATTTGCCACACTTGCCACATATTCCACCCTCTGCTGCATAATTTGCAGATTTCAGCAAACATGTTTTTTTTTAGCTCAAACAGATCAAAAGTTACTAAAAAGTAATGTACCACCTGTGGTGCAGTGCAGAGGCAGGCACTTTGCAAAGGCTAACTCTTCACCTGTTGGTTGCTGATAGTTCTAGTAAGGTATTAAACGTGTACTGCAGAGGTGACATTTTTGCCCAGACAATAGTAAGGTCTGCAGCTGATGGAATGGAAATAGCTTTTTGTCTTAAGAATATATGTAATTTAAAAAAGAGTGAACAAAGATTGCTTTTTTTGCTTCCTTTTTCGTGAAAATGTATGTTACAAAATGACACTGTTCTTGTATTAGCAGTTATTTTAGGAGGGTATTCAGAGAAGAGAAAATATACTCCTCTATTTAACATCTGATGCTTGAATTTTACAGTGCCTCTTAGCAAGACACTCACATAGCAGATATGGAGTGTAAACTATGGTTCTGCAAGGCTGTCTCTTAATGGACAGTGGTGCTTTGAGAAGTCACAGAGTAAATCCGAAAACAGAAGATATGTTCTGAAATGCGTGGGTAAGGCATATGCGTGGTTAAGGCAAGCGTGGTTATGCTTCCAGTGTCGGAACATGCGTGGCTGAGGCTGCGGTGTTCCGACTGTTTCCCGTTCTAAAACAAGTCTGGAGCACACAGAATAAAAGAGACACACCCTTAATTACATGAAGTGTGCAGTACTGACTGCAAAATAATGTTTCACACAACTGTATTCTGATAGTTAGAAGGGAAAGTGTTAAAAGAATAGTGTTTTTGTGCTGCCATCCAAGATGAAAACTTTATTTGTTGGTGAATAACATTTTCAATAGAAGCCGTAGAACGTGTGTCGCTTCTTAAGAACCCTTTGCATTTTATATAGTGTTGGGGTCCCTTTGTATCACTGTGTGCTAAAATGCTAGTGACATCACTGACACGGAATGTGTTGCATAACCATGCATAATTGGCCTTTTCTTGCTGCATAATTTAGTCCACCCAGCCGTGTAATTTGACCCTCCGGTGCTGCATAATTCCAGTGGCCAAAGGTCTAATAGTGAGGTGTGGATTGATATAGAACATATAGCCCAGAGGTGTAAATGTATAAAGAATGCATAATATCACTTGGTGTATTGATACAGGATATGCATTATCAAAATGTGAATTGCGCCAGAAGGTATAATATATTTAGGTGTGGACTACTACAGAGGGTCTGATGGTGAGGAGTGAAATGCAACCGAAAGAACGGATTGCTACAGGAGACAATATCAAAGTTTAGATTGCTACTGGAGATATGATACTATGGCATGAAATAATGCAGGAGGGGATAATATTGAAATGTATAGTGTTACAGAAGGCGTACTAATGTGATGTGCATTATTACCAAAGGTGTATTAGTTATGTTGGTTTAAAAGGAAAGGTTGGGAGGCATGTGATGTCATCAAAGGTATCATTCTGAAGTATGGAACGTTGTGAAAACTATAATATGAAAAGGTGGAATAATACAGAAGGCCTGATATTGAGGTGTGGCTTGCGGCAAAGGGTATAATATTGAGACTTGGATTGCTAACGGATATAATATATGAGGAATTGATTGTTACCGAAGGGGTAAGCCAAAGCGAAGATTGAAAAAGAAAGACTAGTATATGATGCAAGGGATGTCGCTAGAGATGTAATATCAAAGTGTGGAATAATTCAGAATTAATATTATTTAAGAATACATTGTTATAGCAGATATATCAAGGCGTGGAACATTACAGAAGGTATAATATGAAAGATTGATTTGCACTAAAGGTATAAAAATGAGACATTGTTGCAGCAGAAGGTATAATGTTGATTTTTGGATGGGTACAGAAGATTTAATTTCAAAGCGTGAAATACAATAGAAAGATTACTGAGGTGTGGATTGCTGCAGAACGTATGCTATTAAAGCGCTGATTGCTACAGGTGGTATACGATTGAGCCAAGGAATAAAGCAGGAGGTGTGATGTTTGCAACACATGGTTTACTATTGAAGCATGGAATCAAGAAGAAGTCATGATATTGAAATTTGAAATGTTACAGAAAGGCATAACATCAGATTGGTACAGGAGGAGTAGCAAGGAGGTGTGGGGTGCCACAGAAGGTGTAATATCAAGTAGCAGAATCTTATAGAAGGCGTACTATCAAGGCATGAGATAATGGAGAAAGCATAATATTCAGGCATACACTTCCAAAATTATATAGCATTAAGTTGTAGTATGTTATGGAACATATACTAATAAAGTATGGATAAATGCAAAATATTTTTCATTGAGGTTTGGAATGTTACTGAAGGAGTAATATTGAGGTGTAGAATGATCCTGCATGTATACTATCAAGTGGTAGAATGTAAATGAAGGTAGAATATTGAAGCATGGAATGAGACAAAAGGTATAGCATCAATGGGTGAGATGTAACTAGTGGTATAATATTAAAGCGTAGATCATCCAGAATGTATAATATCGAGGTAACAGAATGCTACGGGAGGTGTACTATTGAAGCGTGGAATGACATAAAAGGTATAGCATCAATGTGTGACATGTGACTAGTGGTATAATATTAAAGCGTAGATCATCCAGAATGTATAATATCGAGGTAACAGAATGCTACTGGAGGTGTACTATTGAAGCGTGGAATGACATAAAAGGTATAGCATCAATGGGTGAGATGTAACTAGTGGTATAATATTAAAGCGTAGATCATCCAGAATGTATAATATCGAGGTAACAGAATGCTACTGGAGGTATAATATGGAAGCGTGGAATGACATAAAAGGTATAGCATCAATGTGTGACATGTGACTAGTGGTATAATATTGAAGCGTAGATCATCCAGAATGTATAATATCGAGGTAACAGAATGCTACGGGAGGTGTACTATTGAAGCGTGGAATGACATAAAAGATATGGCATCAATGTGTGACATGTGACTAGTGGTATAATATTGAAGCGTAGATCATCCAGAATGTGTAATATCGAGGTAACAGAATGCTACGGGAGGTGTACTATTGAAGCGTGGAATGACATAAAAGGTATAGCATCAATGTGTGACATGTAACTAGTGGTATAATATTAAAGCGTAGATCATCCAGAATGTATAATATCGAGGTAACAGAATGCTACTGGAGGTGTACTATTGAAGCGTGGAATGATATAAAAGGTATAGCATCAATGTGTGAGATGTAACTAATGGTATAATATTAAAGCGTAGATCATCCAGAATTTGCAATATCAAGGTAAAAAAATGTTATGGGATGTGTACTATTGAAGCGTGGAATGACATAAAAGGTATAGCATGAATGTGTGACATGTGACTAGTGGTATAATATTAAAGCGTAGATCATCCAGAGGGTATAATATCGAGGTAACAGAATGCTACGGGAGGTGTACTATTGAAGCGTGGAATGATATAAAAGGTATAGCATCAATGTGTGACATGTGACTAGTGGTATAATATTAAAGCGTAGATCATCCAGAATGTGTAATTTCGAGGTAACAGAATGCTACTGGAGGTGTACTATTGAAGCGTGGAATGACATAAAAGGTATAGCATCAATGTGTTACATGTGACTAGTGGTATAATATTGAAGCGTAGTCATCCAGAATGTATAATATCGAGGTAACAGAATGCTACGGCAGGTGTACTATTTAAGCGTGGAATGATATAAAAGGTATAGCATCAATGTGTGACATGTGACTAGTGGTATAATATTAAAGCGTAGATCATCCAGAATGTGTAATTTCGAGGTAACAGAATGCTACTGGAGGTGTACTATTGAAGCGTGGAATGACATAAAAGGTATAGCATCAATGTGTGAGATGTTACTAGTGGTATAATATTGAAGCGTAATCATCCAGAATGTATAATATCGAGGTAACAGAATGCTACGGCAGGTGTACTATTTAAGCGTGGAATTATATAAAAGGTATAGAATCAATGTGTGACATGTAACTAGTGGTATAATATTAAAGCGTAGATCATCCAGAATGTGTAATATCGAGGTAACAGAATGCTACGGGAGGTGTACTATTGAAGCGTGGAATGATATAAAAGGTATAGCATCAATGTGTGACATGTAACTAGTGGTATAATATTAAAGCGTAGATCATCCAGAATGTGTAATATCGAGGTAACAGAATGCTACGGGAGGTGTACTATTGTACTATTGAAGCATGGAATGACATAAAAGGTATAGCATCAATGTGTGACATGTGACTAGTGGTATAATATTGAAGCGTAATCATCCAGAATGTATAATATCGAGGTAACAGAATGCTACGGCAGGTGTACTATTTAAGCGTGGAATTATATAAAAGGTATAGAATCAATGTGTGACATGTAACTAGTGGTATAATATTAAAGCGTAGATCATCCAGAATGTGTAATTTTGAGGTAACAGAATGCTACGGCAGGTGTACTATTGAAGCGTGGAATGACATAAAAGGTATAGCATCAATGTGGGACATGTGACAAGTGGTATAATATTAAAGAGTAGATCATCCAGAATGTATAATATCGAGGTAACAGAATGCTACTGGAGGTGTACTATTGAAGCGTGGAATGATATAAAAGGTATAGCATCAATGTGTGACATGTAACTAGTGGTATAATATTAAAGCGTAGATCATCCAGAATGTGTAATATCGAGGTAACAGAATGCTACGGGAGGTGTACTATTGAAGCGTGGAATGATATAAAAGGTATAGCATCAATGTGTGAGATGTTACTAGTGGTATAATATTAAAGCGTAGATCATCCAGAATGTGTAATTTCGAGGTAACAGAATGCTACTGGAGGTGTACTATTGAAGCGTGGAATGATATAAAAGGTATAGCATCAATGTGTGAGATGTAACTAATGGTATAATATTAAAGCGTAGATCATCCAGAATTTGCAATATCAAGGTAAAAAAATGTTATGGGATGTGTACTATTGAAGCGTGGAATGACATAAAAGGTATAGCATAAATGTGTGACATGTGACTAGTGGTATAATATTAAAGCGTAGATCATCCAGAGGGTATATTATCGAGGTAACAGAATGCTACGGGAGGTGTACTATTGAAGCGTGGAATGATATAAAAGGGTTAGCATCAATGTGTGACATGTAACTAGTGATATAATATTAAAGCGTAGATCATCCAGAATGTGTAATATCGAGGTAACAGAATGCTACGGGAGGTGTACTATTGAAGCGTGGAATGATATAAAAGGTATAGCATGAATGTGTGACATGTGACTAGTGATATAATATTGAAGCGTAGATCATCCAGAATGTGTAATATCGAGGTAACAGAATGCTACGGGAGGTGTACTATTGAAGCATGGAATGACATAAAAGGTATAGCATCAATGTGTTACATGTGACTAGTGGTATAATATTAAAGCGTAGATCATCCAGAATGTGTAATTTCGAGGTAACAGAATGCTACTGGAGGTGTACTATTGAAGCGTGGAATGATATAAAAGGTATAGCATCAATGTGTGAGATGTTACTAGTGGTATAATATTAAAGCGTAGATCATCCAGAATGTGTAATATCGAGGTAACAGAATGCTACGGGAGGTGTACTATTGAAGCATGGAATGACATAAAAGGTATAGCATCAATGTGTGACATGTGACTAGTGGTATAATATTAAAGCGTAGATCATCCAGAATGTGTAATATCGAGGTAACAGAATGCTACGGAAGGTGTACTATTGAAGCGTGGAATGATATAAAAGGTATAGCATCAATGTGTGACATGTAACTAGTGGTATAATATTAAAGCGTAGATCATCCAGAATGTGTAATATTGAGGTAACAGAATGCTACGGGAGGTGTACTATTGAAGCGTGGAATGATATAAAAGGTATAGCATCAATGTGTGACATGTAACTAGTGGTATAATATTAAAGCGTAGATCATCCAGAATGTGTAATATCGAGGTAACAGAATGCTACGGGAGGTGTACTATTGAAGCATGGAATGACATAAAAGGTATAGCATCAATGTGTGAGATGTAACTAGTGGTATAATATTAAACCGTAGATCATCCAGAATGTGTAATATCGAGGTAACAGAATGCTACGGAAGGTGTACTATTGAAGCGTGGAATGACATAAAAGGTATAGCATCAATGTGTGACATGTGACTAGTGGTATAATATTAAAGCGTAGATCATCCAGAATGTGTAATATCGAGGTAACAGAATGCTACGGGAGGTGTACTATTGAAGCGTGGAATGATATAAAAGGTATAGCATCAATGTGTGACATGTAACTAGTGGTATAATATTAAAGCGTAGATCATCCAGAATGTGTAATATCGAGGTAACAGAATGCTACGGGAGGTGTACTATGGAAGCGTGGAATGACATAAAAGGTATAGCATCAATGTGTGACATGTAACTAGTGGTATAATATTAAAGCGTAGATCATCCAGAATGTGTAATATCGAGGTAACAGAATGCTACGGGAGGTGTACTATTGAAGCGTGGAATGATATAAAAGGTATAGCATCAATGTGTGACATGTGACTAGTGGTATAATATTAAAGCGTAGATCATCCAGAATGTGTAATATCGAGGTAACAGAATGCTACGGGAGGTGTACTATTGTACTATTGAAGCATGGAATGACATAAAAGGTATAGCATGAATGTGTGACATGTGACTAGTGGTATAATATTAAAGCGCAGATCATCCAGAGGGTATATTATCGAGGTAACAGAATGCTACGGGAGGTGTACTATTGAAGCATGGAATGACATAAAAGGTATAGCATCAATGTGTGACATGTAACTAGTGGTATAATATTAAACCGTAGATCATCCAGAATGTGTAATATCGAGGTAACAGAATGCTACTGGAGGTGTACTATTGAAGCGTGGAATTATATAAAAGGTATAGCATCAATGTGTGAGATGTAACTAATGGTATAATATTAAAGTGTAGATCATCCAGAATGTGTAATATCGAGGTAACAGAATGCTACGGAAGGTGTACTATTGAAGCGTGGAATGATACTAAAGGTATAGCATCAATGTGTGACATGTGACTAGTGGTATAATATTAAAGCGTAGATCATCCAGAATGTATAATATCGAGGTAACAGAATGCTACGGGAGGTGTACTATTGAAGCGTGGAATGACATAAAAGGTATAGCATCAATGGGTGAGATGTAACTAGTGGTATAATATTAAAGCGTAGATCATCCAGAATGTATAATATCGAGGTAACAGAATGCTACGGGAGGTGTACTATTGAAGCGTGGAATGAGACAAAAGGTATAGCATCAATGGGTGAGATGTAACTAGTGGTATAATATTAAAGCGTAGATCATCCAGAATGTATAATATCGAGGTAACAGAATGCTACGGGAGGTGTACTATTGAAGCGTGGAATGACATAAAAGGTATAGCATCAATGTGTGACATGTGACTAGTGGTATAATATTAAAGCGTAGATCATCCAGAATGTGTAATATCGAGGTAACAGAATGCTACGGAAGGTGTACTATTGAAGCGTGGAATGATATAAAAGGTATAGCATCAATGTGGGACATGTGACTAGTGGTATAATATTAAAGCGTAGATCATCCAGAATGTGTAATATCGAGGTAACAGAATGCTACGGAAGGTGTACTATTGAAGCGTGGAATGATACTAAAGGTATAGCATCAATGTGTGAGATGTAACTAATGGTATAATATTAAAGTGTAGATCATCCAGAATGTGTAATATCGAGGTAACAGAATGCTACGGAAGGTGTACTATTGAAGCGTGGAATGATACTAAAGGTATAGCATCAATGTGTGAGATGTAACTAATGGTATAATATTAAAGTGTAGATCATCCAGAATATACAATATTTAGTTAACAGAATGTTACGTGAGGTGTACTATTGTACTATTGAAGCGTGGAACGATAATAAAAATTTACTACTGGGGTGTAGAATGTTAATGAAATTATAATATTAAAGTGTGGAATGCTAGAGAAAGTACAATATCCATGCACAGATTGCCTAGGAAAGTATATTATTGAGGTATGAATTGCTACAAAGGGTATGATATTTAGGCCTGGTATAAGGCACGATACTGTGGAATGGCTGCTACCAAAGAGATAGCATTGCAGTGTGGATGTTACTGAAGGTATAATACTGAGGCGTGGATTGCTACGAAGATATTATATCAAGAGGTGGAATGTTGTTGGAGGTATAACATCGAGGCGTGCGCTACTACAGAACGTATCAAATCTAGGTGTGGATTTTTAACGAAGGTATAATGCTGATGCATGAATTGCTACCGAAGGTGTGATACAAAGGTGTGGCATGTTAGTGTTTGGCTGTAGGTATATTATCTAAGCACAGATTACAAAAAAGGGTTTAGGATTGCTACAATAAGTAAAATATAGAGAAGTGAAATGCAACAGAAGGTATATTCAGGCATGGATTGCGAGACATAACATGGTATTGAAGGGCAGATCGCTACAGGTGGTTTGATATCAAGGTATGGAATAATGCATAAAGTAAGATATTGTGATATGTAGTGATACAGAAAGTACTCTCTTGAGGAGCGGAGTGTTACCAAAGGTACGATAGCCAAGCGAAGAGTGGTCCAAGAGCAAAAGTATTGACACATGCGCCGTCATCGAGATGTAACATTGAGGTCTGGAATGTTAACAAAGTTAGGCTTTTGAAGGATGAATGATGCAGATGGCGAGATACTGAGGATTGGGTTGCCACGAGAGGTATAAATCCAATTTACTACAGAGGGCACAATATTTAAGGTGTGACCTGTAAGAGAAGATTTAATACCAAAGCTCATGTTGGCTCAGAAGGAAGGTGTGGGATATCACCCAAGCTGTAGCATCAAAGTGTAGAATGACACAGAAGTAACGCTGTCATGGCGTTGATTGCTATGGAAGGTATAATAGCAACGCATGGGATGCTACTTAAGGAAAAATATTGAGGTGTTGATTGTTACAGAAGGTATAATATTGAGGAGGGGATTGCAACTAAAGTTATACTATGAAGTTAAACATTTCTATAGCAGATACAATGTTGAGGCATTTATTGTAACAGAAAAAATACCAAAGGCGTGGATTGCTACAGAAGACATACATTAAGGTATAGATTGTTAGAGGAGGTATAATCTGAAGGACTGGGCCGCCACTGGAGGTATAATATAGAAGTGTAGAGTGATACAGAAAGTATAACAGATGGAATGGAGCTACAAGTAGAACGCTGATGTGTGGGGTGCCTTAGAAGCCACAATACTGAGGTGCAATGCTACAGAGGGTTCATGTTAATTGAATTATACATAGGTATAGTATTGAGGTGTGAATTGTTATCGAAGGAATCATAGTGAAGTGTCCAATGATATATAATATACAATGTAGAGGTGTAAAATGTTCTCGAAGGTATAATACTGAAATATGGAGCGTTACAGAAGTTATGGGTGTTCAATGCTGCTGAGGGTATAATATTGAAGGATGGAATTAAGGAATATGAAATATTCAGACATGGATTGCTACGGTATTGTTGCGTGGAATGTATTGTTGAAGTGTGGAACGTTACAGGAGGTATAATATCAAGGGACTGACTGCTACTGAAGATATAAAGACGGAAATGCGGAGTAATACTTAATATACAGCATGGAGCTCTGGATTGCTACAGAAGGTATGAAACTGATGCACGAACAGCTATACGAGGTCTAATACTGAGGCCTGTGATGACGTCAGCGGATACTATACAAATGTGGGATGTTACTGAAGGTACAGTATTGAGACGTGGAATGAAACGAGGTATAATATTATAACATGGGTGGCCAGAGCAAGTGTTATCTCCAGTCCTCGGTTGCTACGGAAGGTATAGAGTTAAGAGTGGGATGTTATTGAAGGCATAACGTCGAAACAATTCAGATAGAACAATACTGAGGCGGGAAATGTTGTCGAAGGTATAATATTGAGGTATGATAAGGCGGCCTGGGGACCTAAATAACATATAATACTGGCGCATGGAATGTAATTTAAAGTAAAATCACACCGTGTGGAATAACACGGGAGGTACAATATCGAACTATGGAATGTTAATGAAGGTTTAATATCCCGGAACGAAATAATACAGAATGTATTTACGGTGTAATATGTAATATTGAAGCGCGGTCCGCTACAGAAAAGTAATATCGAGACGTGGATTTTTACCCCAGGGGTGATATCGAGTCGTGGGGGTGGGGAGGGGCAGTGGTGGGCCCGCCTTCCGCTTAATCAGCCACAATTGGAAATATGAAATTTAACACTGGCCCATAAGGATGGTCGAGCTCCCACTGGAGATTCGCACCACAGCCCCCCACCCCCACCCCCCCCTTACACCCCTACACACACACACACCCACCCGCCGTCTGAGCACAGAGGAAGACACACAGACAGTGCATACTTACACACGCAGGGGCACGCCCACAATCCCTCGAGAATGTATCACACACACAGAGCACAGATGCACACGCCGTCAACAATGGATGGACCTCCTCCTCCTCTCTCACACACAAAGACACACAGCACAGATGCGCCAACATGCACACACCGGCACCAGCCGGCGCGCCAAATCCAACTCCAGTACCAGCGAGTGGACTGCCACATCTCTTTTCCACACACACAGACACACAGCAGAAGCGCACCACGCATGAACACCGGCATCAGTGGGTGGACCTCCACCTCTCTCACACACGCAGACACACAGCAGAGATGCACCGGCATCAGTGGGTGGACCCCCATCTCTCTCTCACACACAAAGACACACAGCACAGATGCAACATACATGCACACAATAGTATTAGTGGGTGTACTTCCGCCTCTCTCACGCACTTACACACAGCACAGATGCACCATACATACATACGCCTATATCAGTGGGTGGAACTCCACCTCTCTCATTCACAGACACACAGCAGAGGTGCACCACACATGCGCACACCCGCACCGGTGGGTGGACCTCCGCCTCTCTCTCTCAAACAAGGACACACAGCAGAGGTGCACCACACATGCACACACCGGCATCAGTGTGTGGGCCTACGGCTTCTCTCACACACAGACACACAGCAGAGGTGCACCACAAATGCACACAGCGGCACCGGTGGGTGGACCTACGGCTCTCTCTCGCACACAGACACACAGCAGAGTTGAACGGCACATGCACACAGCGGCATCAGTGGGTGGACCTCCGGCTCTCTCTCTCACACAGAAGATGTGTACCACACATGCACACACCGGCACCAGTGGGTGGACCTCCGGCTCTCTCTCTCACACAGAAGATGTGTACCACACATCGGCATCAGTGGGTGGACCTCCGCCTCTCTCTCACACACAGACACACAGCAGAGGTGCACCGCACATGCACACACCGGCACCAGTGGGTGGACCTACGGCTCTCTCTCACACACAGACACACAGAAGGGGTGTACCACACATGCGCACACCGGCACCAGTGGGTGGACCTCCACGTCTCTCTCTCTCACACACGCACACACAGCAGAGGTGTACCACACATGCACACAGAGGCACCAGTGGGTGGACCTCCGCCTCTCTCTCACACACACAGCAGAGGTGCACCACACATGCGCACACCGGCGCCAGGGGGTGGACCTGTTATGATATATTTATGTTAAATATATTTATAGAGCGCTCGATTAGGAAGTGTCCCGGCGCTAGCTCTTGTTTGGACAAGGAAATGACAAGGCCTAGTCCCTAGGAAGCCAGGGTTTTAGCTCTTTCCTGGAGGATGACAAACTAGGAGAGGACCTAATGCAGAAGGGCAGGGGGTTCCCGGCCTCGGCTGTGCAAGTAAGAACGCTTCTTCCACCCTAGTTGACGCGCTTGAATCTGGGAACCACCAGGGTCGTAGCACCAGAAAAACGAAGGTTTCGGTTGGGTTCACACCATTTACAAGTCTGCTTCAGGTGGCGGGGACCTGTGTATGGAGCGCCTTATGGGCGGTACAGAGAGCCTTAAACTTAATGCGATGCCTAACAGGGAGCCAGTGAGGAGTCTGGGCGGCATTAGTTACCGATTTAAATTTGGGGATCGGTTGCATTTTATAGCATTTGCAGCTTGGTCAGGTGCTGGTGCTGCGTATTTAGGTACAACCCATTACAATAGTCAAGTTTAGATAGTGCTAAAGAGGTAACTGTTTTTGTGATTCAGGGGGATATAATGGAGACTTTTTAAATCATCCTCAGGGTAACAAAGGTGGACGAGGTGACTGCATTAACCTGGTCACCGAAGGTGACTTTATTGTCCATTTGGACTCCTAAGATTCAGGTCTCCCGCACCGGTGCTGGGAGGGTGCCTAGTTCCTCCGGCCACCAGGATGGCGATCAGAAGGATGTCTGATTTCCAAAGAGGATGACTTCCGTCTTCCCTGAATTAAGTTTTAAGCAATTATTGCCCAACTGAAGGCAAACATCCAGTCCTGGAATCTGGGCCCTGTGTCTGTATCATGATTAGATAATGACACGACAATGTCAATGTCGTGAGCATAAGAAGTGAGTGAAAAGCAGAAGGATCTTATCAACTAGGCCAGTGACAACACGTACACGTTAAACAGTGTGGGGCTAAGAGAGGACCCTGAGGGACCCCGCAAGGCAATGAAAAAGGGTCAGAAACAAAAGAGTCAAGTGCTACGGATTGCACACACCCCAAGAGGAATGCAACAAGGCCAGTGCTGTCTCACTGACTCCCATCAATCAGGTGGTCATGATTGACAGTATCAAAGGCTGCCGATAGGTTCGAGGAGGACCAGGGCAGCTGTGCCGCCAGCATCCAGGGCCCCTCTGACCTCTTCAGAATCTTTGATCAGCATGTGGCGCATCTGAAACCGTACTGCTAGGATCTAGAGGCTGATCCACCTGAATAAAGTCAGATAACTGGATATTTATGGCTTTTTCTACCAGCTTGGCAGGCAGCGGGAGGCGTGAGATGGGGCGGAGCTTTAGCTAGTTTTTTTTAAATTAAAGGTACTATGGAAGCCACCTGCCTTACTTTAGGGCAGTAGCCTGTTTTGAACATCAGTTTGAATATTGTGGTTAGAGTTTTGCCCATAATCTCTGGTACATGTTTGCCTGTCTCTCACACACCGACACACAGCAGAGGTGTACCACACATGCACACACTGGCACCAGTGGGTGGGCCTCCGCCTCTCTCACACTTGCAGACACACAGCACAGATTCACCACACTGGCACCAGTGGGTGGACCTTCGCCTCTCTCTAACATGCACACAGACACACAGCAGAGGTGCACTACACATGCACACACTGGCACCAGTGGGTGGACCATTGCCTCTCTCACACATGAAGACACAGCACAGATGCACCACACATGCACACACGGACATCAGTGGGTGGGCCTCCAACTCTCTCACACACACGGAGCCACACAGCAGAGGTGTACCACACATGCACACACCGGCACCAGTGGGTGGCCCATTGCCTCTCTCACACATGAAGACACACAGCACAGATGCACCACACATGCACACACCGACATCAGTGAGTGGACTTCCCTCTCTTACACACGCAGACACACAGCAGAGATGCACTACACATGCACACGCCGATATCAGTGGGTGGACCTCCGCCTCTCTCTCACACATGCAGACACACAGCCCCACACATGCACACACTGGCACCAGTGGGTGGACCTCCGCCTCTCACACACAGACATACAGCAGAAGTGCATCACACCTGCACACACCAGCTTCAGTGGGTGGATCTCTGCCTCTCTCTCACAAACACAGACACACAGCAGAGGTGCACCACACATGTACACTCCGGCGCCAGTGGGTGGACCTCCGCCTCTCTCTCACACACGGAGACACACAACAGAGGTGCACCACACATGCACACACCAGCATCAGTGGGTGGACCGCCACCTCTCTCTCACACACACACACAGACACACAGCACAGATGCACCACACATGCACACGCCGGCATCAGTGGGTGGCCTCCGCCTCCCTCTCTCACATACACGCAGACACACAGCACAGATGCACCACACATGCACACGCCGGCTTCAGTGGGTGGACCTCCGCCTCTCCCTCTCACACACAGACACACAGCACAAATGCGCCACAAATGCACACGCCGGCATCTGTTCGCGGACCTCCGTCTGTCTGTCTCTCTCTCACACACACAGCACAGATGCACCACACAAAAACACGCAGGCATCTCTCTCACACAGAGATGCGACACCCACATATAAGCACACATGGGCGTACTACACCTTCCTGCGGGTTAGCTTTTGATGTAATGGAGAAGGACAGATATACACATACGCATGTATACAACACAAAACACACAGATCAGCCATGTCACAAACACACCAGGGTGCAGCACACAGAGACATACTGCAAATGATTATCCTGCCTCTGACACCCACACAGATGCAACAAACGCGGGTACACGGGTGTAACACACATGACTTGCCAGAGGCTACATACACACACACCCACGCACACACGCGCGGTCTGCAGAGGAGGGCGCACGGGCAGCTGGCACGCACCGAAGCGGCGCCTCGAGGCGAGCGCCCCCAAATGATAGAAATAAGCAGGGCCCTACCTCCTTTTCATCCGCTGGGGGTGGAACAGAGGTGGGGGCGGCGGGGGAGGCAGCAGGTACAGACATCCCGTGGTCCAGGGAGGGCGCCCATCATCATCATCAGCAGGCAGGGGGGAGGAAGGCAAGAGAGGCGGCGGTGAGGCTCTGCTGCAGACATCGCTACCCCACCTCACAGACTGCCCCCACCCCTCAGAGTGCCCCCTACACCCCGCTCACCTGGTTTCATCAGCTTGCTCTTGTACCTGATGCCCGTGCTCATGATGCTGCAGTCCGGTGGGGGCCGGGGGGGCTCTCCTGCTGCTGTCAGCCTGCTGATCCCCAGGCACAAAAGAGCTCTGTCCGCCTGCTTGTGATCAGAGCCTGTGCATTACAGGGCGGGGCCAGCCTGTGACAGGCTGAGACCAGCCCTCCCTGTCTCACCAATGCCAGCCTGTCACAGGCTGAGGCCGCGCCCCCTGGATGCAACACCAATGTCAGCCTGTCACAGGCTGAGGCCACGCCCCCTGCTAGTAGCACCAATGCTCTTCAGTCACAGGCAGAGACCCCGCCCACATGCCAGCAACACCAATGCCAACCTGTCTGAAGCCTTAGTCCAGCCTTTCCGACTGTCATCCCACTACTAGCCTGTCACCGACTGGAGCCCAACCCTCCCTGCCTCACCAATACTAGCCTGTCACCGGCGGCAGTCCGGTCATTATTGCCTCACCAATACTAGCCTTTCACAGGCTGCAGTCCAGCCCTCTCTGCCTTACCAACACCAGCTTCAGCTCACCCTACCTTACTAATACTAGCTTGTCAGCTGCTGCAGTCCATCACTCTCTCTCTCTCACTAATACCAGCTCCAGCCCTTCCTGCCTCACCAGTACTAGCCTGTCACTGGCTGCAGCCCAGCCCTCCCTGCCTCACCAATACTAGCCCACCTTCCTCTTCCCTTGCTTCCCAACCTTGTCTCCCTCCCTGACAATTCCTTCCTCGTCTCTCCCTCTGACCTTGCAGTCCCTTTCTCCTCCCTCAGTTTCCCTCTAGTCAATTCCCCCCCACTCCAACTGTTACCTGTCCCCCTACATTCGCCTTGTATAGCCTACAGTACCTATCTTGCACCATCCTCTCCTTTCTCCCCATTCCTCTGGCCCTCCTCGGACCCCCCGCCCTCCCCCCCCTTTACAGCCCCCTTCT
The DNA here is from genome assembly GCA_963921515.1 of Calotriton arnoldi. Classification (NCBI taxonomy): domain Eukaryota; kingdom Metazoa; phylum Chordata; class Amphibia; order Caudata; family Salamandridae; genus Calotriton; species Calotriton arnoldi. The sequence goes on along the minus strand of CAWUFW010002387.1, from coordinate 265,059 downwards.
CTTTCGGCTCCACGTACATTCGGACCTCATCTGTCCCCCTGCCCACCCCGCCCGGGTCAGTCTCCTTACCTCCGGCCTTCTTTTGTCCCCCTCCTACTCCTCAACTTCCTCCTCTGACGTTTGCCCTCTTCTCTTCCCCTCTGTTCAACTCCAGTAAAAATATTTCTCTTCCCACCGCTGTTTCACCATCCACTCCCTCTGTCCACCATCGTTCCTCACCCTCTTCCCTTGCTCCCCAACTCCCCACCCATTCCCCCACCCCTCCCCTCCCTCACCCTCTGCACTCCCTCACTTATCCCATTCCACCACCCCGCCCCGTCCTCCCTCACCCTCTGCACTCCCTCTCATATCCTGCTCCTCCAGCCCACCCTGTCCTCCCTTACCTTCTGCACCACCGCCCTCAACTTGTTCCCCCACCCCTCCCTGTCCTCCCTCACCCTCTGTACTCCCTCCTTTATCCATCGAGCCACCAAACAATCCGTGCTCAGCTCTCCTCTCTCTGGAAAATAAACTTGATTCTCTCATCTATTCCATCTCCCAGCTTGTAGCGTCCATCTCACGTTTAAGCGCCAAGTTGTCCCCTGTCCCTAACACCCTCCCGAGGAGTTCCTTGCTCCCGCGCCCCAATAAAACCATCCACAGTCTGCCCTCGACAGACATCACCAGACATCACCAACTTACGGGCCAGCCTCAAGACCACCAACGTCACTCCCCCTCCGCCCTCCTCTCCTAAGAATTCTACGCAGTTTCCTATTCAGATCATCTCCTCTGTCAGACCTCACCAACCTCCCTCTTGCCGGGCTCCCTCATTCAAGAATCTTATCCCTATCTCCCTGAACAACCCTAACACCCCTATCACCAAAACATCTGCGTCAGAGCTGCACTGTTTGCTCCACAACTGCAGATCTGCAATCAAACACAAAGTGGAAATCTCTGATACTATCACACACCAAAATCTTGACATGTTCTTCCTCACTGAGACCTGGTTTAATGACTCCTCTCATACTTTGTTTGATCTGTTGGTACCCACTGACTATTCTATCCTCAGAAATGACAGGGCAGACAAAATTGGAGGAGGTGTCGCTATCATCTTCAGAAACTCCCTTCAAATTAAAGCGGTCCCAACCACCCTCTTCCGTACATTCGAATGCCTTTCCCTAGAACTTCAAATACATCACGGCTCACCCTTTAGATTCCATGCCATCTACCACCCGCCTGGTTACTGCTCTTCCTTTGTGGAGGAACTGACTGACTTCATCAGTGACCAATTCTCTCAAAGTGACAGACAGATCTTCCTGGGTGACTTTAATCTCCACTGGGGCTCCTTGGAAGACTCGGCTGCCAACAAGCTTGCCTCCTTTCTCTCAGCCATTGATCTCCTCCAACATTGCTTGGAAACCACACATTCTAAGGGCTCTATTCTGGACCTTGTCATATCCAAAGCAGACCTGCTGACCACTGCTCCCCCCATCCATGTAGACTGGTCTGACCACCTCCTCATTCCCTTCCGCTTTCACCTATCGCACGTTATAACTCTCGGCCAACCTAAAAGAGCTACTACCTGGTTCCGTAACACTAAGAACATTGATCTTGACACTTTTTGTGATTCCGCTATGCGGGCACTTCCTAGACTAAACCCTAGCGTGGATGTCAACTGTGAGAAGTTGGCCTGGTATATGCTGTTCACTAATTAAAGTGGACACCTTGCACCAGGGCAAATCGACTCTTATGGTAGATAGGTTTAAGACAACCTTTTAAAGAAAGCTATCCTAGTGGTAGCTGTGGAGAGCAGCCTTCAGGCTAAGTCTTGAAGGAATGTAAAGCAGCTTGTTTTACCATATAATCTCTTGAATCACCAAATGAAAAGACACCACACAGGTATATATATCAAATATATATGTATTTATTTCTAAATAACTCTCTACTAATCTCTTTATGAGATTAGAAGACAAACATATGCACAAATCAACGTTTCACAATAAGTTAAGCACAAAATATGGTTGGGGCCCTAGGGGCGTACCAGACCATATACTAAAAAGGGACTTAGCAACAACGACTTGCAGGGAGACAAGGCCTAGGGCCTTCAGAAGTGCTGGGGCCTCACGAAGCCACCCAAGGCAGGTAAGTAAAGGACCCACGGGGGACGCGTGCAGTGTGGATACACAGGCGCGGATCGCCGTTGACTTCAATGGGGCAAGTCGCGGTTGGAAATTAAGAGTTCTAGGATACTTCGGGAGAACCTACAAGCAAGTCACTTACAGGGTAAGTAGTTCTAGGGCCCACACCCACAGGAGCACCGTAGTGCTGGAGTTACCTCACCCAGGGAAGCCGGGTGCATAGGTGTCCTTTGGTGTCGGGTCGCGGCGTCGTTTTCAATGGCGAATAAAGAAGACTTGCTGCTTGCGGGAGCTGAAGAAGTGTCCGGTGGAATCCAAGCCTGGATTCTGAAGAAGGATGACCTGAAAGCAGAGGGGACAGTGTTCAAAGTCACTTGGCAGTGACTCGGGGCAAGGAAGATGGATGCCCACCGTCGTCGGTTGATTCAGGTCGGTTGCGGGTGCCTTGACTCTTCAGCCACGAGGTCCAGGAGGCGTCGACGACAACCAGGAGCTGGATTCTGTGTGTCCCACGAAGTCTGCAGCTTACTGCGGTGTCGGCAACTCGATTGGAGCCAACAAGCCTTGGCAACAGCAAGTCTCGGGGAGATGAAGAAAAGTCGATGGCACAGACCAGCAAGGTCTGAGGGACTCACCCAGCGAGGGTAAGTCAGGGCAGGCCTGGAGCAACCAGGGGAGCCCTTTGGTTTCTTTAAGACGTCTTCTGGGGACCCACGAGCCGGCTGGCAAGGGATCGCGAAGACACCTCGGGCGGAATCACTCAACAGGGGCCCACGGTCACTCGGGACGGTGTAGGCCTCTGATCTTCGGAGGGATTCCTGCTGGAGGTCGGGACCACACGTGGTCCAAAGCACAAGTTCGTGGAACGTTGTGAAGGGGTTGCACTCGACAATAGTGCACGGTACCCAGGGGTCGCGGTTCCTCGTTACTCGTGGGGTCCACTTGCCTCAGCTTCGCTGGGGACTCACGATGGCCTTGGAGAAGTCAGGAAATTCACTTCTTGGGCTGCAGGGACTTCGGACTCCGGCAGGAGCGGCGTAGTTTGCGACCATTGTTGTCGTTTTTGGTGCCTGCCAAGCAGGGGAGTCACTCCTTGACTCCAAGGGAGATTCTTCTGTCTTCCAAAGGTAGTGGAACGTCGAAGGGCCAGGATTCTTCTGTAGAGCGTCGTCCAGGGGTTATCTAACTAGCAAGTTCAAGGGTTCCCCTTCTTATACTGAAAAGAGGGGATGGACTAGCTCTATGACCCCACCTATGGGAGGGTCAAGGGAGGGGGTGGCTACACCCACTTCCCTTTGTCCAGTTTCGCGCCAGAGCAGGGGCAGGTAGCCCCTGAGCCGGTTTGAACTGGCATATGCACAGAGGAGCCTTCTGCTCCCCCAGTGCAGGACTTCAAAGCACTCTAAGAGTGCACCCACCCAGCCCCAATACACTAAACCCTGTCTGGGAGGTGGTTACACCTCCCTGTGACAGGATGCCTATTGTTGGGCTTCCTCCACTGCGAGTTTCGGTCATCAGCAGGAGGGCAGCCCAGTGTCTGTGACTGGTGGCATCCATTTTGTGATGCCAGGGCTCTTTAGGATTCTACCGCGTTTCCACAGCAGGTACATGTCTTATCCCTCTAGAAGGGTGGAATGCTACCCCCGCCGCCAGGATTGGCGGGGGGTAGTATTCCAAGATGTTTGACACCAAACACGACATGTTTTGATGCAGCCATTCCAAAGTTAGCATTTTACCGCGAGGATATAATGCACTTAAGAGTATATGGTTTAACCGCATTCACAAACAGCACCAGAGAATAGACTCTGAGAGCTGCAGAGGGGCCCTGCTCAGGCAGAGGCACCCCCTCACATAGAAGCCAAGCACCCTGCCCTCAGGATTGATAGGGCCTGCCTTAGGGGTGACTGATAGGTTTATATGTGTGTGCAGGAGAGATATAGGAAACCTATATCTCAGTGAGGGGTGCTAGCACCACCTCACCCAGGCTGCAGTAGCAGGCCTGTGGTGTCAGATTTAGACTGCTTCCCAGGGGTGGCATAATACATGCTGCAGCCCCTGGTAGGCCTGTGAAGTACCTATGCCCTTGGTACCTAAGGTACCATATACTAGGGACTCATAAGGCACCACAGTATCCAATCACTAGTGCACCTAGAGTGCACTCCATGTCGTTTAGAGAGAGCAGATAGACTGGGGCCCTGAATAGCAGGGTCCCAGTCCAACTAAGTCATAAACCAGCAAAACACCAGGAAAAAAGTGGGGGCAACCATATAGTCAGATTCCACCTTCCTACATAACCCCCCAAACGAAAGGAGATAAGGCTAACCTTGACCAGTTGAGCCTTTATTGATTAAGTGGCCATATAAGGAAGCACCTGCACTAGCATGGTTGCCCCATGTCTTATGGTCCCCTAAGCAATCCCTCACCCTAAGGGTATGAGAGGGTCTCCACCATGGGGAATCACTACCTCTGGTGTGCTTTGGTAAAGTACAAGGCTGGTGGGGTGTCTGAGTAGGGAAGTGAGGCCCTAGGAAGGTTGGCCTCAGCTTCCTCAGATCACTGGTCACCATGTATGCCTGTCTTTCCATGACTGAGTTGCACTTTGCTCTAAGGGTCAACCTTTGACTGCCTACAGCTGGGGGTTGGGTCCCTTTGGATGGAACACTGGAGGGACATGGCATGTTTGGAACCTTTTGGTTCCAGGTTTGCCCTTGCCTAACAGAGTCCTTCTGGGGGAGGTCCCTACATAAAGGTATGGGGGATCCCTCAGTGGGTTGAGGAATTTTCACCTGGCTAGGGCTACTAGACTAGGTGCCCCTAATCTGCTGATGGGGGGTTCCTCTGGACAGGGGGCCCTGGGGGTCCACTGACCTCCCTGACCTCTGCAGCCCTGGGCTGACTGAGGCAGGGTAGAGAGGGGCAGTTTACCTGCTCCAGACTGGGTACCACCTTGGAAGGGTCCTCTGCCATCAGGGGGGTGGCCAGGCCAGGCCTGACTACCTCTGTGGCTGTTCCTTCACTAGGGGTAGGGTCAGTTCCCTGAGGAGGCTGACCCTTACCTACTGTCTGGAGGGAAGAATACTTTTCTTCAACCCTTGTGCTCTCTTCTGGGGGAGAGTGGGCCATTCTTCCAGGCTCCATCTCTCCAAAATCTTGGGCTGGGGCTGTGGCCATCACAGCCCCACTAACCTTTACAGGGACACCCAACATCCTCAGATGGGTTTGGTGTTCAATTTCAGCCCAGGCTGAAATTTCCAGATCATTGCCCATCAGGCAATCTACAGGTAAGGTTGGGGACACTGCCACTCTTTTGGGCCTGTGACCCCCTCCCAGCTGAGATTGACTATGGCCATGGGGTGATCTGTTCTGACACCATCAATGTTGGTCACCTGGTATTTAAACTCAGGTAAAAGCTGGTGAGGGGGACTAGTTTCCCTGCCACCATGGTGACACTAGCCCCTGTGTCCCTAAATGCCACAGCTTTCTGACCATTAATTATTGGCTCCAGTCTGTACCTGCCCAATGCTGTGGGACCCACGGTAAAGGTGGCAAATCCTATACAACCATCAGAGTCTGAGGAGTCTGTTGAGGGGGTCCTGTCTAAACTAGGGCCCACCTCTGTTCCTCTTGCAAAAGCACCTAACTTTTTGGGTGCACTACTCCCAACTGGAGGATTACTACTGGTAGTACCAGGAGGGGTGGTAGTAGTTGTTGGAGGAACATTTTCTTTATTGCCAATCCTGGGACAACTGGGATCAGATTTCCAGTGCCCAGGCTTTTACAGACATGGCAATAGGGTTTCTTTTTAGGAGAGGAAGGAGTTTGGGACCCACCCCCAGAAGAGGACTTTTGGGGCCCTGTAGTGGACTTATCCTTAGATTTATCCCCACCTTTCTCTTGGGACTTGGTAGAATCTTTCTTGTGGTCACCACCCTGATTCTTAGGCCTTACCCTGGTTCTGACCCATTTGTCTGCCTTCTTTCCCAATTCTTGGGGAGAGGTCAGATCAGAGTCCACCAGGTACTGGTGTAAAAGCTGGTTTTGACAATTATTAAGGATCTGTTCTCTCATCATTAGATTATAAAATCCTTTGAAATCAGTAACCCTACTGCCAACCAGCCAACCCTCCAGAGCCTTGGATGCACAATCTACAAAGTCAGTCCAGTCCTGAGTCTGTGCCTTCTGGGTATCTCTGAACTTCAACCTGTACTGCTCAGTGGTTAAGCCAAACCCATCTATCAGTGCACTCTTCAGGACCTCATAATCATCAGCATCCTCCTCTCTAACAGTGAGGAGCTTGTCTCTTCCTTTATCTGAAAAGGAGAGCCACAAGATTGCTGCCCACTGCTTTTGGGGGACCTGCTGTACTCTACAGGCCCTCTCCATAGCAGTTATCCACTTGTGGATATCATCCCCACTCTGGTAGGGAGGAACAACCTTGCTCAGGTTCCTATGGTCAGGAATATATTCTCTGCCTCTAGGGACACTGTTGCTGCCACCAGGGGGTTCTAACCCCTCTTTTCTAGAAGCTCTCTGGATCTCCAGGGCTTCCCTATCCAGTGCCAACTGCTTGGTTCTGAGGGCCACTTTGGCTTCCTCATACTGGAGCAGTTTGCACCTTCTCTCAGAGGAGGTCTCTCTTAAGGAAAAGTATGAGCTCCTCTGCTGGACAAATTCTCTGCCAGAGTGATAAGAGTGGTCAGATTCCCTGGAAGGGGATCTGTGCCTCTCCTCCTCTCTGTCAGTTCTCTTAGGGAGAATTCCTCTGTCCTTTTCAGGCCCCTTGAAGCCTGGCCCTTCAATCACAGAGTCTTGGTCATTCTGATTTTCATCATCTGACCCAGATACTATGACTGACCCACCCACTGATTCAGACCCTTTAGCTCCTAGAGCCAATCTAAGGTCATCTGCTGTCAGCAGATCTATCAGGTGTAGTGTTGAGGGACTCTGTCCTAGCCTCAGGTGTCTGTCAACACAAATGGCTCTCAAGTCAGAGAAAGCCATGTCCTTATACTGAGGCTGAGTGGATCCACTGGGTCCACCCTTTAAGGACATTCTAGTGTTGTGCAGTGTTGTACTACCTACACTAGTTTGTGGCCTACTGATCCTAGCTTGAGCTGTGGAAAGGGTGTGCTATCCCTTGGCACACAGCTCTAAGTTCAGTAGAACTTATTGATACTAAGCTTGACTTTATATGTACCTTGAGTACCTATAATGGTTTTCAGTTAGTAATTCAAATAGAGATTTTCTGGTAAAACAATGGCAAGCTGGAATCCCACACGCTGCCCACCAATGTGAGAAGTTGGCCTGGTATATGCTGTTCACTAATTAAAGTGGACACCTTGCACCAGGGCAAATCGACTCTTATGGTAGATAGGTTTAAGACAACCTTTTAAAGAAAGCTATCCTAGTGGTAGCTGTGGAGAGCAGCCTTCAGGCTAAGTCTTGAAGGAATGTAAAGCAGCTTGTTTTACCATATAATCTCTTGAATCACCAAATGAAAAGACACCACACAGGTATATATATCAAATATATATGTATTTATTTCTAAATAACTCTCTACTAATCTCTTTATGAGATTAGAAGACAAACATATGCACAAATCAACGTTTCACAATAAGTTAAGCACAAAATATGGTTGGGGCCCTAGGGGCGTACCAGACCATATACTAAAAAGGGACTTAGCAACAACGACTTGCAGGGAGACAAGGCCTAGGGCCTTCAGAAGTGCTGGGGCCTCACGAAGCCACCCAAGGCAGGTAAGTAAAGGACCCACGGGGGACGCGTGCAGTGTGGATACACAGGCGCGGATCGCCGTTGACTTCAATGGGGCAAGTCGCGGTTGGAAATTAAGAGTTCTAGGATACTTCGGGAGAACCTACAAGCAAGTCACTTACAGGGTAAGTAGTTCTAGGGCCCACACCCACAGGAGCACCGTAGTGCTGGAGTTACCTCACCCAGGGAAGCCGGGTGCATAGGTGTCCTTTGGTGTCGGGTCGCGGCGTCGTTTTCAATGGCGAACAAAGAAGACTTGCTGCTTGCGGGAGCTGAAGAAGTGTCCGGTGGAATCCAAGCCTGGATTCTGAAGAAGGATGACCTGAAAGCAGAGGGGACAGTGTTCAAAGTCACTTGGCAGTGACTCGGGGCAAGGAAGATGGATGCCCACCGTCGTCGGTTGATTCAGGTCGGTTGCGGGTGCCTTGACTCTTCAGCCACGAGGTCCAGGAGGCGTCGACGACGACCAGGAGCTGGATTCTGTGTGTCCCACGAAGTCTGCAGCTTACTGCGGTGTCGGCAACTCGATTGGAGCCAACAAGCCTTGGCAACAGCAAGTCTCGGGGAGATAAAGAAAAGTCGATGGCACAGACCAGCAAGGTCTGAGGGAATCACCCAGCGAGGGTAAGTCAGGGCAGGCCTGGAGCAACCAGGGGAGCCCTTTGGTTTCTTTAAGAAGTCTTCTGGGGACCCACGAGCCAGCTGGCAAGGGATCGCGAAGACACCTCGGGTGGAATCACTGAACAGGGCCCACGGTCACTCGGGACGGTGTAGGCCTCTGATCTTCGGAGGGATTCCTGCTGGAGGTCGGGACCACATGTGGTCCAAAGCACAAGTTCATGGAACGTTGTGAAGGGGTTGCACTCGACAATAGTGCACGGTACCCAGGGGTCGCGGTTCCTCGTCACTCGTGGGGTCCACTTGCCTCAGCTTCTCTGGGGACTCACGATGGCCTTGGAGAAGTCAGGAAATCCACTTCTTGGGCTGCAGGGACTTCGGACTCCGGCGGGAGCGGCGTAGTTTGCGACCGTCGTTGTCGTTTTTGGTGCCTGCCAAGCAGGGGAGTCACTCCTTGACTCCAAGGGAGATTCTTCTGTCTTCCAAAGGTAGTGGAACGTCGAAGGGCCAGGATTCTTCTGTAGAGCGTCGTCCAGGGGTTATCTAACTAGCAAGTTCAAGGGTTCCCCTTCTTATACTGAAAAGAGGGGATGGACTAGCTCTATGACCCCACCTATGGGAGGGTCAAGGGAGGGGTGGCTACACCCACTTCCCTTTGTCCAGTTTCATGCCAGAGCAGGGGCAGGTAGCCCCTGAGCCGGTTTGAACTGGCATATGCACAGAGGAGCCTTCTGCTCCCCAGTGCAGGACTTCAAAGCACTCTAAGAGTGCACCCACCCAACCCCAATACACTAAACCCTGTCTGGGAGGTGGTTACACCTCCCTGTGACAGGATGCCTATTGTTGGGCTTCCTCCACTGCGAGTTTCGGTCATCAGCAGGAGGGCAGCCCAGTGTCTGTGACTGGTGGCATCCATTTTGTGATGCCAGGGCTCTTTAGGATTCTACCGCGTTTCCACAGCAGGTACATGTCTTATCCCTCTAGAAGGGTGGAATGCTACCCCCGCCGCCAGGATTGGCGGGGGGTAGTATTCCAAGATGTTTGACACCAAACACGACATGTTTTGATGCAGCCATTCCAAAGTTAGCATTTTACCGCGAGGATATAATGCACTTAAGAGTATATGGTTTAACCGCATCCACAAACAGCACCAGAGAATAGACTCTGAGAGCTGCAGAGGGGCCCTGCTCAGGCAGAGGCACCCCCTCACATAGAAGCCAAGCACCCTGCCCTCAGGATTGATAGGGCCTGCCTTAGGGGTGACTGATAGGTTTATATGTGTGTGCAGGAGAGATATAGGAAACCTATATCTCAGTGAGGGGTGCTAGCACCACCTCACCCAGGCTGCAGTAGCAGGCCTGTGGTGTCAGATTTAGACTGCTTCCCAGGGGTGGCATAATACATGCTGCAGCCCCTGGTAGGCCTGTGAAGTACCTATGCCCTTGGTACCTAAGGTACCATATACTAGGGACTCATAAGGCACCACAGTATCCAATCACTAGTGCACCTAGAGTGCACTCCATGTAGTTTAGAGAGAGCAGATAGACTGGGGCCCTGAATAGCAGGGTCCCAGTCCAACTAAGTCATAAACCAGCAAAACACCAGGAAAAAAGTGGGGGCAACCATATAGTCAGATTCCACCTTCCTACATCAACGTTCTCACTTCTCAGTGCCTCTCAGTACTAGCAGTCGAAATCGACATTGTTGCTCCTCTCCAAAGCAAAAGGAAAAGACCCACCCCCTCAGCACCTTGGTTCAATAAAGCGCTCTACGATGAAAGGAAAAACCTTAGATTCCTGGAGAAGCACTGGAGAAAATCTCCTTCCACCTCCAATCTCTCTCTTTTACGCTCAGCAAGATCCAAATATCACAACCACATCTTCCTTGAAAAAGCATCACATTTCAGATCCCTCCTTGACTCAGCTAAAAACAGACCCAAAAAACTTTTTGACCTCTTCAAAAACCCAAACTGTTCTCCCCCAACCGTTAAGCCGGAGGATTCCTCAAAGAAAGCAGCAGATTTCGCTATATTCTTCGATGAAAAGGTCAAAGCACTGGTGGATCAGGTCGCCCACCCCCTCCCCATGGAGGAGCGGAAATCCTTAGTCACCTGGCAGAACTTTGACGTCATCTCGGAAGATGACCTTCTCAAATGCATCCGCGAAACTAAACCCTCGAACCATTCCGCCGACCCCATCCCTAGCGACATCGCCATCGATTTCTACACCTACACTCTCTCTTACTGGACCAGGCTAGTCAATCTCTTCCTCAGTCAGGGCTCCCTCCCGGTTGCCCTCAAATCAGGTCAGGTCACCCCTCTTCTAAAAAAAACCGCCGCCGATGCGAACGACCTCAACAACTTCCGCCCTATCACCAACCTCCCTTTTCTTTCGAAAATCACCCAAAAATGTGTGGCGATACAACTTTCCTCACATATTATGGACAATAACCTCCTCGACGTCTTCCAGTCGGGCTTCATCCAAAATTGCAGCACTGAAACAGCCCTGCTGCAAGTGATTGACGATGCGCTGCATATACTCGACTCTGGGGAATCGTGTCTTCTGATTCTTCTAGACCTCTCTGCAGCCTTTGACACGGTTAATCATAGCACCCTCCTCAACACTCTTCAACAGAGAATGGGATTGGATGGCACAGTGCTCAAATGGTTTGCCTCTTTCCTCTCGGACAGATCCCAAATGATCAAGATAGGGAGCAGTCTTTCATCCCCTGTGGCCGTAGGTCAAGGCGTCCCTCAAGGTTCTATCCTGGCACCCACCTTGTTTAATCTCTACCTGGAACCTTTAGGGAACCTCCTAAGCAAATCTGGGATCCTTTACCATCTGTATGCGGACGACACGCAAATCTACCTTAAGGTGTCCTCCGCACACGATCTCTCCCTACTCAATTCTACCCTCAACTCTATTCACAACTGGATGTCAGCTCACCAACTCATTCTGAATCCCGCCAAAACTGAATTCCTCCTCCTCTCTACCTCTCTCTCACCTCCTCCTGTTCAATCTTGGATGGATCAGCTGAACCTACTCAACAACAAACCCATCATTGTCGACAGCGCTAAATCCCTAGGTGTCATTCTTGACAAAAGACTCAACCTAATCTCCCACATCAACTCTATTGCTAAGAACGCACGGTACCAGCTGCGCCTTCTTTGGGGGATCCGTCGGTTCTTCCGGGAGAAAGACTTAAAAACCTTGGTACAATCTCTGGTTCTCTCAAGACTGGATTACTGCAATTCTCTTCTGACTGGCCTACCCAAATCCCACCTCTCCCCTCTCAAATCCATCCTCCATTCAGCTGCTCGCTTCATTTCAGGGTCTAAACGAAGCGACCACATCACTCCTATCCTGTCCTCTCTTCGATGGCTTCCGATCGAGGCAAGATCTATTTACAAAACTGCCTGCATCACACACAAAGCCTTACACACGTCCTCCCCTCGTTACCTGGCGAATAAATTGAAATTGTCCGGTGGCTCTCGCCCTTCTCGCAATGCGGAAAAGCTTCTGCTTGAGCCCCCCGTCTTCAAAAGGGAAAGATCGATGGCTCAATCCTTCTCGGGCAATGCGGTGAGAATCTGGAACTCGCTTCCCCCACTGCTCCGTGCCACCTCCACTTCCCGGATCTTCAAAGCTGACCTCAAGTCTCTTCTCTTCCAAAGACACTTCCAGAACTAATACGTTCGTTCTCAGGCCCCTCTAGGAAGTTCGCTCGTCAGTGTAAAGTTGTACTTTTGTCTGTTCATTCCTTACCTTGTGTGTTGTGTTGGTTTTTATGTGCGTGTTCCCCTCATTACAAGTCCCCTGTGAAGTCACGCCCTCTCTACTACCTCAAGGAAGCTCTTCCACTATAGGAAATTCTGTATTCCAATCCTATAGAAGTGCCTTCCCAGTGTGTTTTGAGTTACTGCCACTTATTACAGTATTATGCCTTTAGTGGTATTTTTTACCCCATGTATCATATATTTTGTACCCCATGTACCCCCTGCTGAATTCACGCCCTCTCTACTACCTCAAGGAAGTTCTTCCACTATAGGAAATTCTGTACTCCAAGCCTATAGAAGTGCCTTCCCAGTGTGTCATTAGTGACTGCCACTTATTGCAGTATTATACCTCTATTTGTATTTTGTACCCCATGTTTCATGCACACCTGTCACTTTTTCCTCTTGGAACTTATTCCTCTTTTTGTATTTGGTTTGTTTGTTTTTGCACAATTGTCACTTTTTCCTCATGCAATGTAACGCTTGCCTTTGTATTATGCTCATTTGTATCCTCCTCCTTATGTAATGTTGCTGATCCTGTTGTGAAGCGCTCTGACACCCTCGGGTAAAGTCCGCGCTATATAAAAATGCATAAATAAATAAATAAATAAATAGCCTGTCACCAGCTGCAGCCCAGCCCACCCTGCCTCAACAATACAGGCTTCAGCTCTCCCTGCCTCACTAATACAAGCCTGTCACTGGCTGTAGCCCAGCCCTTCTAACCTCACTAATCACCAGCTGCAGTCCAGCCCTCCCTGCCTCACCAATACTAGCCTGTCACAAGCTGCAGTCCAGCCCTCTCTGCCTTACCAACACCAGCTTCAGCTCTTCCTACCTTACTAATACTAGCCTGTCAGCTGCTGCAGTCCATCACTCTCTCTCTCTCACTAATACCAGCTCCAGCCCTTCCTGCCTCACCAGTACTAGCCTGTCACTGGCTGCAGCCCAGCCCTCACTGCCTCACCAGTACTAGCCTGTCACTGGCTGCAGCCCAGCCCTCCCTGCCTCACCAATACTAGCCTTTCACAGGCTGCAGTCTAGCCCTCTCTGCCTCACCAACACCAGCTTCATCTCTCCCTACCTCACCAGTACTAGCCTGTCACTGACTGCAGCCCAGCCCTCCCTGTCTCACCAATACTAGCCTATCACTGGCTGCAGCCCAGCCCATCCTGCCTCAGCAACACCAGCTTCAGCCCTCCCTACCTCACTAATACTAGCCTGTCAGCTGCTGCAGTCCATCACTCTCTCTCACTAATACCAGCTCCAGCCTTTCCTGCCTCACCAGTACTAGCCTGTCACTGGCTGCAGCCCAGCCCTCCCTGCCTCACCAATACTAGCCTTTCACAGGCTGCAGTCCAGCCCTCTCTGCCTCACCAACACCAGCTTCATCTCTCCCTACCTCACTAATAATAACCTGTCACCGGCTCAGTCCAGCCCTCTCGGCCTCACCAACACCAGCTTCATCTCTCCCTACCTCACTAATACTAGTCTGTTACTTGCTGCAGCCCAGCCCTCCCTGCCTCACCAATACTAGCCTGTCACCAGCTGCAGCCCAGCCCACCCTGCCTTAACAATACAGGCTTCAGCCCTCCCTGCCTCACCAATACAGGCTTCAGCCCTCCTTGCCTCACCAATACTAGTCTGTCACTGGCTGCAGCCCAGTCCTCCCTGCCTCACCAATACTAGCCTGTCACTGGCTGCAGCCCAGCCCATCCCGCCTCACCAATACCAGCCTTTCCTACCTCATTAATACTAGCCTGTCACCAGCTGCAGTCCAGCCCTCCCTCCCTCACCAATATCACCTTCACACTCCCTACCTCACTAATACTAGCCTGTCACCAGCTGCAGCCCAGCCCACCCTGCCTCAACAATACAGGCTTCAGCTCTCCCTGCCTAATACAAGCCTGTCACTGGCTGTAGCCCAGCCCTTCTAACCTCACTAATCACCAGCTGCAGTCCAGCCCTCTCTGCCTCACCAATACTAGCCTTTCACAGGCTGCAGTCCAGCCCTCTCTGTCTTACCAACACCAGCTTCAGCTCTTCCTACCTCACTAATACTAGCCTGTCACTGGCTGCAGCCCAGCCCATCCCGCCTCACCAATACCAGCCCTTCCTACCTCACTAATACTAGCCTGTCACCAGCTGCAGTCCAGCCCTCCCTCCCTCACCAATATCACCTTCACACTCCCTACCTCACTAATACTAGCCTGTCACCAGCTGCAGCCCAGCCCACCCTGCCTCAACAATACAGGCTTCTGCTCTCCCTGCCTCACTAATACAAGCCTGTCACTGGCTGTAGCCCAGCCCATCCTACCTCACTAACACTAGCCTGTCACTGGCTGCAGCCCAGCCCATCCTGCCTCAGCAACACCAACTTCAGCCCTCCCTACCTCACTAATACTAGCCTGTCAGCTGCTGAAGTCCATCACTCTCTCTCACTAACACCAGCTCCAGCCCTCCCTGCCTCACCAGTACAGCACTCTCTGCTTTCTTCCCTTCTGGCCCTTTTCGCTATACTCATTTGGTTCTTTTTCTCTTGCCCAGATGAAGACTGCTATTTTCTCTTGAGTAATAGTTCACCATTTCTGGTACCCAGTTGAGTTCTGTTACCGGTGTATGTGCTTTTTAGGTCTGGTATTACCCAAGGTCTTTTTATTTCCCTAAAATTATAGATGTAACTTTCTTGTATGGGATTTTAGCCAACCCTCTTCAACCATTGGTCGGTTATTGTGTCATTTGCATTTTTCTTCCACCCACTACAGCATACAGAATGGGGCAATGGGTCAGCCCAATGCAGCCATTGGCTAACTTCACTGTGAGCGACAGCATTCTGCCCTTTCCTAAGTAGTACATCCACGCACAAAGTAGTTTCCTTGAGTGCCAGGGAGTA
Source organism: Calotriton arnoldi (assembly GCA_963921515.1). Lineage (NCBI taxonomy): Eukaryota > Metazoa > Chordata > Amphibia > Caudata > Salamandridae > Calotriton > Calotriton arnoldi. The sequence continues at coordinate 249,890 of CAWUFW010002387.1, read as the reverse complement.
CAATGGCATTGTGCGTTTTTTGAGAACAAAAATATTTTTGCCTTTTATTATTGTTATTTTTTTTAGATTAATGAGGACCAGGCAGCTTCCCCAACAATAACGATTTGCAAAAAGTCTGGCATGTAAATGTAAATGTAGTAGTATTTGTATAGCGCCCGAATCGACCCCCGAAGGGGTATCTCAGGCGCTTGTACGCATACCGCTGTGGAACCCTTCCTGGCCTTTCCCTGTGAGATGCCCACTCCTGGGCACCCCCAAGGTGAAGCCAGGCATCCTAGCGTTGTGGGGGCCGTTGTGGAGATTAAGCAAGCTATTGCCCAGAGTTGCAGAGTGGGACCCATGATCAGAATAGGCACTGAGGCGAGAATTATCAGGTCCGAGGAAATTGAGCCCAAGACCCGCCGAGGCGGGAATTGAACCCTGGTCCCGGGCTAGACCTCTGCATCAGGGTCTGCCGCTCTAACCATTGAGCCACACTTCTCCACAAGTCAAGCTCTGACTGAGCCAAAAGGAAGGCAGGTGTAGTGATGTACCCGTACTCTCCAGCGGCAGCTCACTGCCCCGGATGTTATTGTTCGACATCCCCTGGCTAGGCAAGGCCAGAGGTTATATAATAAAGGTGATGTAGACTGCACAAGTTCTTCGCCCAGACTGTCGCACTGCATGTAGTCATTGGTGTCAGTGTGCAAGTATGGAGTACAAGCGGCTGCAGGCGTGACCAGGTGTTCCCCCAGTACCGTGGCGGCGACGATGGGCCATGTGTGTCACAAGCAGTTTCTGCAAGCAGATGATAGCGGGACCCAGCCGGCTCTCTGTGCAGTCGGGTGCTATTGACTCTGTGACTCCTCCCATGTCCCAGATGCGGTAGTCACGTGGAGTCGATCGCGCTGGGATCCCGGAGCCGTGAGGGAGGCTGCTGACTGTCGGTGCAGGAGAGAGTTTGAATCCTTGCCCTGTTACGGCTCCGACGCAGCGGATGCGCACAGCGAGTGCGCCTAAGGTGCGCCTAAGATGCGCCAAAGGCAAGCCCGTCTGCTCCCGTCCGCGCCCGACCGTCGCCAGGAACCCTGCATCTCCGATCACAGGTATAACTCCACAATCCACACTTTTCTACAATAACAATGATCTAAAGAGGCTCAATGCGAACTGCTGAGACTGCACACCCCAACTCCCTGTCACCTTTGAAGGCCCTTTTTCAGGCCAGGCATGCACATTCACATGCTCAACAACATTACTGGACAAGGAAGCCAGTCCTCCCTTCCATAATCAGGCACACAGAGTCCTTGACAAACTACAGTATCCCCACCCCCCACACCCAAATGCATTTACTTCAACACCAGATCAATCCCCAAACACTCAGAAGAAATTTGGGATTTTCTAGCGTCAACGCAACCCGACTTGTGCTTCATCACAGAAGCATGACTGCATCAGGCAGCACTGCCCAGTATTCCTATAGCATTTACCGAAAACAATAAGCTAATTAGGCAAGACAGAGAACTTAAACCAGGAGGTGGAACAGCCATAGCCTTTCGGGACACCCTTAGAGTCGAAATCCTTGACTCTCTTCTTACCAACTGGGTTGAGCTGATTGTGCTTAAATTGCATCCCCAAAACGGAAACTCCTGGAATGGTGCTCTTATTTAACGTCCCCCTGGACAAAAAAAAATGGATTTCAGCTCCAATCTAACAGAATGACTTGCACCCCATGTACTTGCCACACAAGATTTTCTCCTGATTGGATATTTTAATTATCATGTCGACGTTACCACGGATCCCAAGGTCCCCATCTTGCTAACACATCTCGAAATTCTAAACCTAAAACTTGTAAAAACTGGCCCCACCCATCTAGAAGGACATACTTTAGACCTCATTTTCTCCACTAGTAAGCTCCCGCAAATTGACACTCCACTGCCACTGACATGGACAGATCACTTTTTGATCAGCTTCCTAATTCCACTTACCTCTGTGCCCAGCACACCCAAGGCCCAGCACCAATCCATCACCAGACCCTGGAAGCAGATCACCGGGGACTCTTTTCAAGCAGCCTTCCCCACTTTCAAACCAGATAACCCATTAGATATCAATTCAACTCTTGTACAGTTTAACGACTCCCTTGCTGAGGCATTTGACATTGTGGCTCCCTCTCTAAGAAATATTCCAGACCCAACGCACTTTGGTATTCGTCTGAATTGAAAACTGATAAGTCCCGCTGCGAAAGGCTTGAGCGCAATTGGAGGCTGTCTAAAAGCAATTCTGACAAACAAATATTTAAAGATGCGCTACGCTCTTACCATGCCAAAATAAAGACAGCTCGTTAACAATATATTGTCCAGAAAATTGATCAGGCCGGGAACTCCTCCAATGATCTTTTTAAAATTGTAAAAACCTTCACCCAACCACACACCTGTTCCTGTGACCCCCCCCCCCAGCATCTCAAATCTTCTGTGACACCCTTGCTACTCACTTTCAAATTAAAATAAACACCATTTACAATAGTTTTAAAGCCATAACCATCACCCCGCTGCTAGCCAGCAACACTCTAGCTCTGTGCCACCCGAATGTTTCAAGCCCATCTCACTAACTCAAATGATTGACTTATTAGCTAAAGCAAAATCAGGTTCTCCGGCCGATCCTTGCCCTCCAAAAATCATTTCACTCCACTCCCCCATCTTGCCATTACTATATTATGCAACCAATCTTTGACCCTAACCACGGTCCTAAGGCAATGGAAAGCAGCCCATGTAACCCTCATCTTGAAGAAGCAAACCGCTGTCCCCAAGGACCCAACCAACTACAGCCCCATATCTCTCCTCCCTCTGCTGGGTAAGACTTTGGAGGCCCACATAAACAAACAGCTTATGGCCTACCTAGAACATAAAAACATGTTAGACAACTCTCAGTCAGGTTTTAGACCATCTCACAGCACAGAGACTGCTCTACTTGCAGCAGTAAACACCATTAGACTATCTCTTGACCACAGATGACCAGCTCTGCTGGTGCTGCTTGATCTGTCAGCAGCATTCAATACCATCTCACAGACAATCCTAATACAACGTCTGCAGCAGATAGGTATCAGGGGCTCAGCCCTTCCCTGGCCGATAGAATTCCTTAAAGACAGAGTCCAAACAGTTTCCATGGGTCCGTACCACTCCAGGACTTTTTCCCTGAACCAAGGAGTTCCTCAGGGCTCTTCCTTGAGCCCAACACTCTTTAATATTTACGTAGCCCCTTTGGCCCGACTGATTAAATCCTTTGGGTTCGAGACATTATCATACACAGACGACACCCAGTTGGTCGTCTCATTCGGGCAGGACATCGAGAATGTCAAACAAAGATTCTCTACCTGTATGAGGGAGATTGCCTCCTGGATGTCTTGTGACTGTCTTCAACTCAATGGGAGAAAAACAGAAATTCTATTGTCTGTCAAGGCCCAAAGCCTCTGGACAGAGGCCTGCAGAACTGGGCCCCACCACTCTGCCCAGTAGAATCGCAAGAAACTTAGGCATACTCATAGACGATCAACTCTCAATGCGAGACCATATATCTTCCACATGTGGCACCTGTTTTGGTACCATGTGTCTTCTTAAAAAGATCTTTAAATGGCTCCCATTGAACTCATGTAAAACACTCAACCTGGCACTGGTCATTAGCTGTCTAGACTACGGCAATGCACAAAGCACAGCGGCGCGTATGGTAAACAACCTGCCTCCAAGGACTCCATCTGCCCCCACACTCAGTGCCTTACATTGGCTCCTGATTCACACGAGAGCCCTGGTTAAACTGCTCTGTATAACTTACAAATCCCTGTCAGGCTTTGGCCCAAAATACCTGCAAAACAGGCTCATTCCTTATGTCCCAAGCAGGAACCTGCAATCTAGCAACCAATCTTTTCTATGCCTTCGCCGGATATGCACGGCTAAACATGGAGGCCGCGCCTTTTCCCACCTGCGCCCGCTCCATTGGAACAAACGTCCTCTGACCATCCGCATGTGCCCAAGCTTAGTGGAATTCAAGAAGCATCCTAAGACCTGGTTGTTCTAAACACTGCCTCTGCTACAACTCCCTGCCGTCCATGCGCCGAGATGTTCCCGCCGGATAAGTCGTGCACTTTATCAAGCTCCAAATAACATAACATTGGTCATTGCCGTTGGTGCTGAATGCAGCGCGCCGCAGAGGAGGTACTCGGCCTGTTGCAGTGCTGCCACGCCCTGATTGACGCAGGAGACTGTGCGAAGTTGTGCGGACGTGTTGGCCCTGCAGAATTAATATCTGGGCACAGAGCTACCCAGAGGAGAGGGGAGACGCCCCAAAGACAAAACTCATGCTATTCCATTGGAGGGAGCAGAGAACATCGTGCTACAGCCCCAGCCCAACTGCTTACTGGGCCTGGTGGGGTGTGAGTACGAGTAAGCACCACTGTGACAGAGAGTGAAGAGGCTGCCCGGTGCGCCGACAAAGCATGGCTGATGATGCAAATGCAGCACCCCCACAAGGGCCACAACAAAGGCAGATCCCCCAACAGCACACACTGGTAGGTGTGCTGCAACCCTTTAGTGAGCGGATCAACCCTGCGATGCCTGCGACCCAATGGAGAACACGGGTGGGAAGGCTGGACAATTATTTCGTTGCCACACGAGAAGCAGCTGAAGCAGTCAGGTGCTCCCTACTGCTTCACTATGCAGGGAAAGAGATTTACAAGTTGTTTGAACACCTCCCCAACACTGGCAAAGCAAATGAAAAGGATGTGGCGGTGAGGGCCATCAATGCGCATTTTGACCTGAAACTCAACCCAGACTTTGAATGGTTCAAACTCCACCAAGCCCGCCAGAGAGAGGGTGAGTTCATCAGTCGCGGCTCGCATGACTCGCAGGTGAGGGGCAGGTGGTGGGGTCGCGCGTGGGTTCGGGCGGGGGGATGGATCTACATTTTTTTTTAAACTCACCTTAACTGGTCACGCGCAACCTCCACTCCTGTCCGGTTCCCGCGTTTTCCTTCTGCTTTCCTGCTCACCTGCCTCTGGCAGGAACAGGAAGCAGGCAGCCTCCCTCCCCTCCCCTAAGCCAATCACAACACTGCAATGGCAGCGTTGTGATTGGTGGGGACAGCGTCAAGCCGGGCGCCTATGAGGAGGCCATTTTCTCTATGTAGGCTGCATGCCTAGAGAAAATGCAGAATGCGCATGATTGGTTTGGTCGAACAGTCAGGGCCCACAGCATTGGGTAAGCCACTCGTCCCCGACCCACCCGCCCCCAACCAGGCATACCCTTCTGCTTTCTCGCAGCGCGAGAAGCAGAAAATAAAATGGAATTTAAAATACCATTTTATGTTTCTGCTTCTCGCACTGCGAGAAAGCAGTGGGGCGACGCTTCTCCGCCCTAATGGAGGAGCCGCCCCTGGAGTTCATTGATGCTTTTTATGTACACCTCAGCGAGTTGGCCAGTATGTGCACGGCGGATGACCAGCTGAAAGAAATAAGGGCACAGTTCATTCAAGGGTGCCGGAATAAAATGCTCTGAGACCTAATCTTGCGACAACCGAACATTATCCTAGACGATTTTCTCATCATGGCTAAATCTCACAACCTGTCGGTTGCAAGGGCCACAGAAAGGGACATTGCAATAACTCGGGCACCTGTAAAAGCTCCCAATGTAAAGATAGAGCAACCAATGCAGTATACACTAGAGGGAAGACAAACAGGCCCAGAGTGCCAGCTCCCCCACTGACAGGGACTCACTGTAAATACTGTAGCCCTGACGAACACCCCCTGGATGACTGTCCAACTCAAGGGCGTACCTGTCAAACTGTGGTAGGGTCAACCACTTCGCAAACGTGTGTCAAGGTGGTCAGAGGGGAAGAGGAGCCTGTGGGAGAAGGACCCTGACCCTAAGGAGCTGCCAGCCACCCTCAGTGGAGCAGGCGCCGGCTAGAAGATTCACCATGGGAGGAAGAAGAGGAAGTCTTCCACATCTCATTCACAGACGATCTGAAATGACACAGAAGGCCACTGCCCACGTGTGTAGTGGAGATTGCTGGATCGGAGGTCAAAGCCCTCATCAACACTGGGGCTTCAGTGAATGTGATGGGCATACAGCACTATCGACACCTCCGGCCGAGGCCTGCTCTATCCCCGTCCCACACCAAGATGTTCACATACGGGGGTCAGACCCTGTTGCCCCTCAAAGGACATATGACAGTATGAGTGCGGTCTAATAATCAAGAGCTCCTGACAGCGTTCTATGTGGTTAACAGAAGCTGACACCCTACTAGGGAGTCACACCACGGACGACGTAGAGCTAGTGTTGTTTTCCCGGAACGTCAAAGCCTACCAAGTCGACAAACTACTAAGCCAATTCCCAGGATTATTCAGTGGCTTGGAAGGCCTGCAAGCCCTATTGGTCAAGCTACATATCAATAAGTCAGTCAAGCCAGTAGCCCCCTGCCATCATCATGTGCCATTCCACCTGAGGCCACTGGTTGAGCAAGATTTGGACAAACTTGAAAGCCTAGGAGTGATTGAAAGAGTATCAGGACCAATGCCCTGGGTGTCCCCCATAACTATAGCTGAAAAGCCAAAACAGCCTGTCAAGGTGCGTTTGTGCATTGACATGCGCCTCCCAAATATACCATTAAATGGTAGAGACACATTACGCCCACAATAAATGATATTATCTCCGATTTAAACGGAGCCAGATGGTTCTCAAAATAAGATCTCAACGCGGGATAACACCAACTGCAGCTGTCAGTATATAACAAAGTTTTCCACACACCTTGGATTACGCGGATATAAACGACTAAATTTCAGCATTTCCTCAGCGGTGGAAGTATTCAAGGATGCCATAAGAGAGACACTGTCAGGGTTGCAAGGCATCATGAATGTGAGTGACACCATTCTGATCTATTCAGCAACTGTGGAGTAACATCACAGGTGCCTGCGAGCCACTCTGAGCGCTTGTGGGAGCACGGTGTCAGTCTTCACAGAGTGCTCTTTCTTCCAAACATTCATAGAGTTCTTTGGGTACATCTTGACTCAGGAGGGGATGCCAGTTGACCCCAGGAAATCGCAAGCCATCAAGCAGGCTCCCACACCGACCAATGCCTCAGAAGTGCGCAGTTTCTTGGATATGGCCACATATTGTGGAAGATTTATCCCCAACTTGGCGACTATTGCAGAACCCTTGAAGGCCTTAACGAAGGTTAACGCCTGTTGGGTGTGGGTCCCAAGCGAGGAAGAAGCCTTTCAGAAGGTAAAGACAGCTCTCCTGAGCAAAACAGTGATGGCGTACTATGAAACCAAAGAAGAGGACTGAGCTGCTAGTTGATGCAAGTCCTGTAGGCCTGGGGGCGGTGCTCACTCAGGAGGTAGATCCGGGTAGGTGGGCACCACTAGGGTTTGCCAGCAAAGCACTCATGCCAACTGAGGCAAGGTACACCCAAATTGAGAGAGAAGCCCTGGCTATTAAATGGATGTGCAGACATTTTCACTTATACCTTTGTGTGAGGCTCTTCAGGATAGTCACAGATCACCAGCCATTAGTTCCACTGTTCTGTAGCACAACACCTCATGCACCGCCTCACATTGAACGTTGAGCCATCCAGTTGTAGCATTACCAATACGAGGTGGTCTACCGGCAAGGGTTCAAAAACCCAACAGACTTCCTCTCACGCCATCCTCCCCAGGCCGTGGGGGAGGTTGAAGAAGAGGCGTGCCAACAGAGGAGTTCATTCACATGGTGTCCCAAGGGGCCTGTGTGAGATTGAGGAAGCCACAGCTGCTGGTGTAGTGCTAACACAGGTGAGGGAAGCTCTACAGTGAGGTTCATGGCATAACTTCTTATGCAACGTCAATAGCTGACATGGCCCGGACAAGGACAGACTCACTCAAATGGGGATGGTTTGAGATTAACTCAGTGCCACCCAAGAGGCCTCACGCTGTGGGCTGTAGGTTGGTGATCCCGGAAAGTTTAGAGCACCAGATAGCGGTGTTAGCCCATGGAGGGCACCAGGGAACAGCAAAGATAAAGTCTCTGATGCGCGAGAAAGTGTGGTTCCCAAACTTTGAGCCGTGGTGGATGACTTGGTGCGACAATGTCCCACATGTCAACTTACCAGCTGTCCTGAAGCTCCAGCATCAGTCATTACTGAGGAACCCCGCACCACCCTCTGGTCCATGGTGGGAATGGACTTCAGGAGTTTCCCGGATGGTAGGGTTACCTTGGCCCTCATGGACAGTTATTCAAAATATCCAGTGGTCGAAGTGGTTGACTCGACAGCATTTGCTAATATAGTGCCGGTGCTGGAGAAGGTTTTTGCTTTGTTCAGCCCACCGGAGGAAATTAAAACAGACAATGAGTCACCCTTCCAAGGGTTAGAGTTCAAAGATCTACTTGAGCACATGGGGATCAGACATTGCCGTATCACGCCCCAACGGCCGCAGGCAAATGGGTTGGTCAAACGCTTCATGTGGACCCTTAACAAATCTCTCTGGAAAGGGTCAGCCCTGAAGTCAGCCTCCAAAGGTTCTTACATGAGTACCGAGGAATGCCTCACCTTACCACACATTGCCCCCCCCCCGGTCTCTAATGCTAAATGGGCCTAGGAGAGATATGATCCCACTTTACTCAGAGTGGACTCCACCAGTTTACGATCCAGTAAGTGCTCAGGCACTGCGTACACTGAATAACGTACGTGCGAGCCTTAAGACGAGCGCGACCCTACGGCAAGTAATGCACGGTGACAGAGTAATCATTAATGGCCAAAGGTCTGGGTGGAAGTTCAGAACACCTTTCAAACTGGGAGTGGGGACAGTGCTCAGGATAGAGATCACCATGATAATGATCCAAAAAGGCAGAGAAACTGTCACCAGGAACATTTCATGGTTCCGGAAAGTGAGCATGCCGAGGCAGCAGATTCTCGAAGAAGAGAGGAAACTACTGAGGCAAATCCATTCCTGAGAATGGGCAGGTGGGTGGTCCGGTGAGCATTTTGCAGGTAGACAAAGTATCCAGTTGAAAGATTGTCACCAAACGCAATGAACTTGTTATTCCGTAGAATCCTTCAACCTGCAGATTTGTCTTCTCTTGAAAAAATACTCAAACAGTATACCCAGCAATGTCGGTTTTAGGAGCCGGTGGAAAAAATAAATCTTGCAACACTGATCTAGCAAAATAGCCATCCCTGCAGACTTCAGATTCAAGGCAGTTATACCCGGCAAAGGTGTAGACTGAAGCCCAGATGGCAGCCCCACAGATGTCCAGAAAAAAGACACCCCTGGACAACATTGAAGAATCGGCCATCACTCTGGTTGAATGGGCCCTAATACCCTTAGGGGGGCTCCTGCTTCTTAGCCAAGGTGTAATAGATCTTGATGCAGAGGATGATCCAGGGGAAACTGTCCCCTTCGGAATTGACTTGACCTAGTTGGATCCAGCATAGTCATAGATGAGCTGCTTGTCGAGGTGATGTTCTTGAGTCCGTTTTATGTAGAAACTGAGAGCTCTGCTTGGATCCAGACAGTGCAGTCTCCCTTCCTCCACAGTAGGATGCGGAGAGAACAACAGCAAATAATAGATGGGTCACCATGGAATGCAGAAACCATCTTTTAAAGGAATTAAATCCTCACCCAAAATGCGAGCTTGTCTGAGAATAATTAAGTAAAAGATGGACATACAGACAGAGCCTGCCACTCACGAACACGAGCTGAGGTGATGCTAAGCTGAAAACTGTTTTAAGAGTGAGAATTCTTAAGTAACAACTGTACATGTGCTCGAATGGTGAACCCTTCAGAAAGGTGAGCACCAGATTCAAGCCCCACTGAGGCATAACAAAAAGTGTAGGAAGGAGCATGAAAGGCATCACAACAGGTGACCTGAACAAAGATGCCCATCCAGCTAACAAAGAAAATTCACCATGGCCAACAAATAACCCTTAATGGTGCCCAAAGCAAAGCCTTGCAGACACTGGAGACAAATTCACCTTCTGGGTTCCACTACTTCCTCAGCGCACCAAGAAACAAAATTCGGCACTAACCAAAATACACAGATCTGGTGGAGGGGCCGCACACCGCAAGAAGACGTCTACCCCATCCAGGGGTAAATCAAAGGCACTCTGATTTCCCCGTTCAATTTCCAGGCATGGAGGTTCGAATGAAGAATCTGCCCTTCCCAGTGAGAGAGAAAGTCCACGCTGATTGCAAGCACAAGAGGAAGGTACAAGGGTTGGCGCAGCAGAGTTGAATACCGCACCCTCAGCCAGTTTGGCAGGATCAAGATCATCCGCGCCTGGTCTGGACACAGGTTCCATAGAACAATAGAAGTCCGAGGATGAAGCAAATGAAGGTGGAAGTACCACCTCTAGTGGAATGGATCTCCCAGAGTCCCTGGCAAAACAGACTGGAGACGCATAACAGCAGGAAGTGAGCGTTTACGTTAGTGGTAAAGAGGTCCACGGAGGAGGGGGCTCATAGGGCCAAGATGAACCAAACCACCACCTATGGACAGAGACGCCACTCAATGGAAAGGCAACACTAATAGGGTCATCAAACCCAATCAATCAATCAACCGATGGATCTAATTTTGTATAGCGCGGCTAGTCACCAATGAGGGCATCCAGGCGCTGGGAGTGCTGCCGTAGGGGGCTTAGTTGGACAGCCAGGTCATGAGTCCTTTTCTGAATTCCAGCAGAGAGGAGGAAGTCCGCAGGTGAAGTGGGAGGTCGTTCTAGGACCTCACACTCCACCCACACATTCAGGGTGCTGGCTAGATCACTGACAGGCGTACATCGTTAACCTTGGCAAAACTCTATAGCATCAGTGTACCAAGCACTGAGGGCGCCAGCCCGTGCCACCCTGCTTGTTGGTGTACCACATCACGACCATGTCGTTTGTGAGGACTTTATCTAACCGGGAACGAAAGTCAAGAATGCATTGAGGGCCAGGCAGATTGCCTGAAGTTAGAGTGTGTTTAGATGGAGAAATGCAAATGGCCTCTGTCAGGACAACCCAATGCTGGGTCCACTGAAAACAGAGACATTACAGAAGAGCATGCACGTGCCATTCAGCATGGGACACAAGCAGGATGCAGGATGCGAGCAAACCCAAATGGCACAGCAATGTCAGGGCTGGAAGAAGAGCCCCCTCCCAAAACATCAGACATCAGACTCATACCCTGAATATCCTGCACTCTCTGAGGAGGTGGGAAGGCTTTGAGTGCCTTGTTCAACTCCACCTTCAACAAGTGAAGCTGCTGTGTGGACTGGAGGTGAGCCTTGGGGTAGCTGATGGAGAAACCGAGGTCAGAGAGCAGGGAAGACAAGCCTGTCTTCAGGAGCCAGTCATCATGGTAAAGGAATACATGTGTCCCAAACCTCTGAAGAAGAGCCACAACCATCAACATGACCTTTGTGAAGACAAGATCAGTTGACTGAATGCGAAATGCAGGACTGTAAATTGGTAGTGAGTGAAACCCTCAAAGCATTGCAAGAACATCCTGTGTGACTGCAGAACCGTATATGAAAAAACTATCTCTGTAGGTCAAGCGACACCACCCTCTCTCCACACTCCGAGCCAAAAATAGACAGCATCTTGATTTTCTCCTTGAAAAGAAAGGAGTTTAGGACACAAGGTTCAGAAATGTCCAAAGGCCCTGTCCTTCTTAGGGATAAAGAAGTGACAAGAATAACAACCATGCCCAATGTCGTCCTGTGGAACACGCTGCATGGTCCCCTTGTTGCAAAACACAAAAACGTCCTGCTGGAGAACGCAGGCATGGTCCAGTAAGGGTGACTGGGGAACATGAGGCAGGAGAGGAGGCGACTCTTAAAACGAAAGGGTGTACGAAGTGATAGACTACCACCATGTCGAAAAGGAAGACAGCCATCCTCCGGTAGATAGCACGTGCTTCCTCGAAGAAACCCTGTGCATCTCATGAAAGCTGAGAAGCCATGCAAGAGGAGGAAGAAGACCAATGCTGGTACCCTTGGTACCTTGGTATCCTTGGTGTCCTCTGGAGCCACAAAAAGACTGGTGAGGCTGGTGGGACAGGTTGGGAGGGCTAGGGCTGCCAGTGAGGCTGGCCCTGGGAGGAGCCACTGCATCTTCTGTATTATTGGTGCAACTAGAGAGCTGTGAAAGCCAAGACTAGTGAGTGAGCCATGGCACGCCCCTGCTTAAATTCACCAGGGTCATATCAGGCATCTCTGAATGAAGTAAGAATCAGTCCCATAAACCTCATCAAGGCACACAAAGTTCTGAGGCAGAGGCTCATCTTGGAAGTTACCCTGAACTTTGCATCTGGCTTTTGCCAAAATGGCTTTGGGAAATATTGACAAACTTGAGGTTGGGTCTGAGGTCACCACAGGTGGAATGAAAGGCTCCCAACACAAGCCCTACAGCAGAAGGAACCTGTGAGATTTTTGGCACCTGTCAGTGCTGGAGCAGCATTATGGACAGAAGTGGGATTGACCGGTGCCGCGTCATGGACCGCCGGCAGAGATAAAGCCGAAGGTCCAGCATGTGCCTTGGGGCCTGAAGGAACACAGCAGGAGGGGTGCAAGACAGGTTCAGCAAAGCCTGGCTGAAAGCTGCTTCTTGGGCAGGATCAGCGCCAGGGACAGGAAACACCCAAATCAGATTAGGAAGATCTGGGCATTGAGCTGGCACAGTACTGGACTCTGGCACTGGGTGCAAATCCCATAAAACTGCAATATGCTCTGCCAATGACACTGAGACCATAAAGGACAAATAACCCCTCCTGCCATGGTGTTTGTGTTTCTTGTGGGTTCTCTTTTGAGGAAGCAACCCCGGAAGACGTATCTATGGAGGGCGATCTGGACTAGGATCTGGAGCAGTGACTACTCCAGCATCCGTCGTAGGCTGAGTCGTGGAAAGCTTCATTTCCACCTCCTTGAGGGCCTTGAAGTGCATGTGGCCACACTTCTCACAGGTCTTGAAGTCATGCTGAGGCACATTGTGGTGGTCCAAAATCGACATCTACTTGTGACAGGAGAGCCATCTATTAAAGCCTGACATTCATGGAGGTAACATGATTCTAGAGCATTGCAACATGGTTTTGGTTTTGTGGAAAAATTCCAAATGGAAAGCAAACTCTGGGGCTACATGGAATGAAGAAAAAGGAACTCCATGAAAGTCTCATCCAGAAGAAGGAGGGGGGGGGGTTACCGGAGTCGAGTCGGTGATGTGGTGACATCTGACTTTGTGGGACAGTTATTTCAACTTTTCCAGATCTGGTCTGGCACCTAAAGGAAATTTACAATATGAGGGATCTGATTGTACAGTTAGTTACTAGAAAGGGCCTGTGCCGGTACCTTAGAAACCGCAGGGATAATGGAGCTTCATGGACCCAAAGCTTATAATAAAGGATGGAGGGGTCAAATAGTCCTGGTAGACACTGGGGTCTGTTGGGGAAACTTCAATGCCAAGTTCATCAGACACTTCTAATCACAGGTGAGCCATTTCAGTGCCCTGCATGTATAAGAGTACTAGCGTCATATTTATGACCCGGTTTGCGTCGCTCTTGCATCACGCAACATGGTTCAAGAGCGACGCAAACCTTAAGTCATATTTTTGAAGCCGCGCAAACTCACTGAGTGGCTTTGAGTGGTTCCAAAAATATGGACGAACGCAATGCTGCGCAAAACACTGCGTTGCATTACTCTGCCCTGGGTAGGCGTTCCATGGGCATCGCATGGGTGTCCCCACGCAACTTCCATGTTTTTTTTACGCATTCTCAGATTTACAAGACCTTGTAAACCTGGGAATGTGCCAAAAAGATATCCCTCCCCAAGAGTGGCGCAAAGAGGAAAAATATTTTTATTTCTCCTTGTTATTCCTCTTTCTATGTGTGCTCATTCTGCAGCACACATGGAAAGAGGAAAAAGCATCTCAGGATTGTTTTTGTGCAGGAAGGTGCCCTTTCCTGAACAAAAACAATCCTGCTGACAACACAGGCACGCTTGCATATGGTGCAAGAGTGCCTGCGTTGGGGATAGGCTGCCAAAATGGCACCAGCGCAGGGGGAAAGAACTGTACAAATATGGTGCATTCCTGCCCTTTCCCTGTGATGCAGGGCAGCGCAGCAAGGTGATTTGCTAAGCTACCCTGTGCCACTGAAGTCGTAAATATGGCCCCAAGTATATAAGTTATAAAGACAAACACGTACAAGGCGAGGCATGTCAGGAACTACCAGTCATAGTCTAAAAACTATTTTGCTGATGGAGTCTGGTCAGGTCAGGTCTTAAGAAACTAAGGTTAGTGGGCTAAACTTCTAAACTAGCCTCACATCAAGTACCAAGGAGAAGAAGGGGTCTTCGTAAGATGTCACTGCCTACCAAGGAAGGGATCGACCCCTGGCCATTGTCTATTAGGGGCACCAATAAGTAGGGCACCATGGTAATGGCTAGGGTGCTACCCGTGTTAAGGTTGTTTCATCGGTACACAGATGCAAAAACCCCTAGGCACAGCAACTGCCCAGGGTTTGTTTAGCTGTGCTGTTTTGGTCATCTTTGAAGTTCTCCTGGCCTGCTGGTCTGTTCCTCCACCATATCATCCCTCGTTTAAGCAACGCCCAGAATAGCACACAGACTTGGGTTCTTGCTAGATCCTCATAATGTGCTCCATATGTCTCCAAGTAAAGCGAAGAAGGCCTTTATGCAGAGTAATGCACATCTTACGCTCAGGTGGGCGTGGAAGAGGCTGAAGAGTCTACTCTGGGTTCCGTGGAGCACCAACACACATACCCCTTTGGCCAAGTAGAGGTCCAAAGAATACAATAGTCTACTGACCTCTTTAGTGGACTGCTACCTTCCCTGCACAGCTCCACCAGGTAGCTGCTGCCCCCGTTGCTGCTGCTGACTCTCTGGTCAGGAGTTTGATGGCCTCCTCCACCCGCAGGCTCCTGCCTGCACCTCATCCCTCGTTTTCTAGTGGTAGAGCGTCACTGCTCTGCTGCTGGGATGCCCACTGTCTCTCTTTCTCTGCTTGTTTTCTGCCTTTTTCTGCCTTTTGATTCTGTCTCTTTTCTACCTTTTTCTGCCTTTTGATTGTCTTTTTCTGCCTTTTTCCTCTTTGCACTTTTCCTTCCTTTATTCTTTTTTGCTGCTCTTGCCCTCGCCCCTGTGAGCCCCCATGCCTCCCCCTCCAGTGACCCTTTCCCGCTCCCCATGTTTCCCGCCTCCCAGCGGTCAAGCCCCCCACACACTACTTAATGGCAGCTGTGCCGCCAGCGCACCAAAGGCAAGCCCACCCGCGCCTGGACCGCGCCCAGCCCCACGGACCCTAGCTCTCGGATCTTCCACCAATACGAAGCCTGCACCCTCCTCGCCCTCAACGCCAGATGCCACGCCGCCTGCCACCTCGCATCGCCGAAGAACACCCAAGGACCCTCCTCCTGCCGCAAATGCAGCTACACCCTGACCCACCTCCGCACTTCAGCTCCCCCCAGCGCCCAATCAACCAACAGCGGACCCGACCGTCTCAGCTGCATCCTCCTCAATGTGCACTCCCTCCACAAACACGCCACCGAACTCTGGGACCTCCCAGACTCCGCTTCTCCTGACATCGCCTTCCTCACAGAAACCTGGATGAATCCCAGCCCTGGCCCAGACATCGCCGCCGCCATCCCTGATAGTTAAAAGATCACCCGCATGGACCGCGTCAATCGACCAGGAGGAGGCATCGCCATTGTCCACAAAAACACCCTCCGCCTGACCATCCACTCAGATGACCCAACGACTACCATGGAACACCTTCACTTCTGGATCCAGACCAACCCCAACACCACCCTCCGTGGCACCCAGACCACCTGGGCCCGACCGCCCTTCACCGAAGTCATCATCTACGTCATCCCCCCCCCAGGCTCTCGCATCCACTGACTACATCCTTCTCGGCGTCCTCAGCTTCCACCTGGACAACCCCAACGACCAGAACACAGCATCCCTTCTGGAGAACCTTGCTGATATTGGAATCAAACAGCTAGTCACCACTCCTACCCATGTAGCAGGACACACGCTCGACCCAGTCTTCTCCGCCAGTGAAAACGTCACCTATAGCCACACCACCGAACTCCTCAGGACTGACCACCACTACGTGCATTTCGCCTTCATCAAACCCACTGTACACCATTGCCCACACCCCCCCACGGCGGAAGCTGGCACATGGTCACCAAAGAACAGCTAACCACCTCCCTCAGCACTACCACACCGCCGACAGACACCAACACCAACTCTGCAGCAAGTAACCTCCACCGATGGATCTCCAACTGCACCAACACTCTGGCACCCCTCAAGAAGGCCGCCGGCAAGCAACACTCCAAGAAAGCCAGCTGGTTCACACCCGCCCTCCATGAGTCCAGACTCACCTGCAGACGACTAGAGAAGATATGGAGGAACAACAAAACCCCGGAAACCCACACAGCCTTCAAAGCCACAGTCACCACACACCACCTCCTCCTTAAAACCACTAAGAAGACGGCCCTCCAGGACAGAATAAACGCCAACGCATATAACAGTAAAGAACTCTTCGCCATCATCAAGGAGTTCACCCGACCCAACAGCGAGACCATGGATGTCCCAGCCTCCCAAGACCCCTGCAACAAACTCGGGACCTTCTTCCACCACAAGATAAAGCTTATCTATGACAGTTTAAACACCCAAGACTCTCCCCTCAAGCCCGACACCACTGCACCCAA
This sequence comes from Calotriton arnoldi, assembly GCA_963921515.1. Taxonomy (NCBI): domain Eukaryota; kingdom Metazoa; phylum Chordata; class Amphibia; order Caudata; family Salamandridae; genus Calotriton; species Calotriton arnoldi. Next base: position 233,190 of record CAWUFW010002387.1, on the reverse strand, counting down.
CCACGTCAGATCCTGCACAACTGGACCCCGCTCATCACAGACGACAATTTCACGACCATGAAAAGCATTCACTACGGAGCCCCCTCGGACTCATGTCCGCACCACATCTTCAACAGAGCAGCCATCGCCCGAGCTCTGCCGCACTATCAACTGCTCCCTCGAGACTGGAACCTTCTCTGATGACTGGAAACACGCTGAGATCAACCCTCTACTAAAGAAACCATCCTCCGACCCAACAGACATCAAGAACTTCAGACCCATCTTGCTACTCCCCTTCCCAGCCAAGGTCATAAAGAAGGCCATCAATGCCCAACTCTCCGATTTCATTGAAGCAAACCACGTCCTGGACATCTCCCAATCTGGTTTCAGGAGCAACCACAGCACCGAGACTGCACTCCTCACCGCAACCGACGACATCCACTCCCTCCTCAACCGAGGCAAAACTGCAGCCCTCATCCTCCTGTACCTCTCGGCCACCTGTGACACCGTCTCCCACCGGACCGAATCAAGAGACTCCATGACGCCGGCATCCTCAACAAGGCCCTGGACTAGATCCACTCCTTCCTCACCGGACGAACACAGTGAGTCGGACTACCTCAGTTTCTCTCCGAACCCACAGAAATCAGCTGCGGAGTTCCCCAGGGTTCCTCCATGAGCCCCACCTTCTTCTACGTCTACATGGCCCCCCTCGCGACCATGGTCAGGAACTACTGACTCAACATCGTCTCCTACGCAGATGATACCCAAATGATCCTCTCCCTCACCAACGAACCAACAACCGCAGAGGAATGAAGACCGTCGCCACCTAGATGAAGAGCAGCTGCCTCAAACTGAATTTGTACAAGATCAAAGTCCTCATCCTAGGACACTCACCCTCAGCATGGAACGACTCGTGGTGGCCCTCCACTCTGGGAAACCAGCCCACCCCCACAGACCACGCACAAAACCTCTGCATCATATTGTCTCCTCGCTCACAATGAACCATCAGATCAACGCCGGCACCTCATCATGCTCCCACACACTCCGCCTGCTTCGAAAGACATTCAGATGGATCTCCACCAAATCCAGAAAAACAGTCACCCGCCCACTCATCAGTAGCAGACTCGACTACTGCAACACACTCCATGCCGGCATCACTCAGAAACTCCTCAGTAAACTTCAGAATGTTCAAAACATCACAGCCAGACTGGTCCTAGACATCCCTTGATGCAGCCACATCTCCGGACACCTCCGAGAACTCCACTGGCTTCCAGTCAACAAAAGAATAACCTTCAAGCTCCTCATGCACACCTACAAAGCTCTCCATGACGCAGGACCAGCATACCTGAACCACCGCCTCTCATTCCACGTCCCACCAGACACCTCTGCTCAGCCCAGATGGCCCTGGCCACCATCCACTGGATCCACAAGACAAGAACGGGAGGAAGATCCTGCTCCTACTTCGCCTCCAAGACCTGGAACACCCTGCTGACCCACCTCAGATAATCCCCGTCACTGACCCAATTCAGGAAGGACCTTAGAGCAGACTGGGCAGCAGCCCCACCCCCCTCCCAGCGCCTTGAGACCCTCACAGGTGAGTAGCTGAGCTTTACAAACCCTGATTGTTTGATACTTGCCTTCTTCCCACTCTCTTTCTGGTGGATACTCGATCTTCCCACAGATTTCTCACCTATTCAATATTCTTAGTCTGAATGAGGAATAGTGCCCCACCACAGCCAGGTAGCACCATACAGTTCCAGCAATAACTCCGTACCACCTACGGACCTGACAAAAAAAGTTCTCAAAAGTCACACCTCTGCATAATTGTGTCACTTTATTTTGCTTTTTTTCCACGCCTGACAGAGGGAGGATGTTAGAGCAAGATCAGACAAGAATCAAAGTGTGAGCAGAGACTAATAGCCCAAACAATTAACGCTCACCATGGAAACATTTTAATACCAAAACCAGTGACCACCCATCAGAAGGAGAAGAGGGCTGGGGGTGAGGAATCTAATCTGCAGAAAATTGCACCAGAACAAGGATTTTCAAAGGAAAGTAACTTGTTCTTCTGGTGGAAACTCTTCCTGCAGGTTCTTCAGAGTGTGAGTGAATTCCCAAGTAATTTCAGCTCAGGAAGTGGGTTTGAGGGCAGAGGTATTTGACAAAAAAATCATGCAAGACGAGTCTGGCAAAATGGCCATCACTCATTGGCAGAGCTTTTAAGCAACATAAACATATGAACAGAGACCTAAGTCTCAGCACAACAGATATTGTGCACCGGAACACCCCCCGCCACCCCGGACAACGCCGAGAAAGACACGTTGGCAATAGTCAAATGACCTTCTAACACCCTCAGGTGTAACCTTAACCGCTTAATACAAAGGGCATTCCAGTACAAAACTATACACCGATGAACAGATTTGTCCTTCCTCTGCCCAACAGATCATTCACATGATCACCTTGGTCCTATCCAGAAAAAAAAGTCCTCTTAAAGTCCAAGCTATGTATCTTCTAGTCACCTCAGAAGGGTGAGGTTGAGAAAAGAAAACCAGCAAATGTATGGGTTGAGCAACATGGAAAGAAGAAAGCACCTGGCGTAGAAAGAAAGAGCGCGTGCCCAAAAGCATCTTGTCCAGAAAAAAATATTGTGCATAGAAGATTAACGGATAAAGCCTACAGTCCGCTGACCCTCTGTGCCCAAGTGATGCTAGTCAAAGATAATTCAGGTCGGTCATCAATTGGAAAATAGCCACCTAAAACAATAGCTATGCTGCTACTCAAATGGCAATGCCACCAAAAACACTTCGAAACCAAATTCAGATCCCACTGCGGACCCAAAAAGGGGGCAAGTGGTATTATGTAAGCTAATCTTTTCAAACACAAATCATCAAAGGTGACAATCAGAGAAGGCAAGTGTGAAGGCAAAAACACAGAGAAAGCAGACAAACTGTCTTTGACCTTGCCTAAACATAGAACCTTGCTTGGCTAGAAACAGGGAAAATTCAGCCCTTCAGGAAGATTGGCCAAAACGGGTTCACAGCTGCTGATGAACACCAGGCCACGAAGAACGCCCATCCACCCAGATGTAAATAAATAGCGATGGTCGCTTAGCTGCCCATGTAACATCCCTGGCCTCAGACAGAAGGTTGTATTCCCTCATTCACTCTCTAAGCATGTAACCTGGGACTACAAACATTAGGATGCAACACCTGATCCATCTGCTGAGGACGCAGACCCACCTTGTATGGAACTGGGATCATATGACAAGCCCTTAACGCCAACAGATCTGAATACCATACCATCCTCGCCCAATATGGAGCAATGATGACTAGAGGTGAGTCCCTCCTCAGACTCTGAGGAACCTGAAGGGTCACTTAAATTGGGTTACAACCATAATACATACAGAAAATCTAAGTCAACCAGAAAAAAAAACCCAGATCACCTGAGAGAAACAGCAGAGCCCAAAACAGGGGACAGTTTGCATTCCCTGAGGATGTGAAGAGGTCCATTATAAAGGACCATCACAGTACAAAGATCATCTGAACCACTTACAGATTAAGATGCCATTCATGGTCCGCTACGTAAAGTCTACTCAGTGCGTCTGCCTTCACATCCAGAAAGCCCAGAAGGTGATGCTCCACCAGAAAAGTCTAGGTCCTAGTTCGACAAGATGCAACAGCAAAGGCCGAGAGCTTCCGAGTATATTTTCGTGGACCCCATTCCACCCCAAGGTGGTGTTGTCTGTGAGCATCTGAACCCCTGTGTCACAAATCAAAGGAAGAAAGGCCTTCTGAACTTTATGAATCACCTGCAACTCCAACAAGCTGATGTCCAAAGTTTGTGTACAGGGGACCAGATACATCTGACCGTCTTGCCATCCAGGTGGCCTCCACAGCTGAGGAAAGATGCACCTTCAGCACACTTGAGTGAACAGGCAGTAGGCAAAAGGGCTGGGTGTCAGATTTATCAACAATCATGTGACACAGCTGCTTAGGCAGTTCCTGTGTCAAAACGACTCCAGGTGCTGAAGCCGCCGCTTCTGCATGGACCTCATCCTCTATCTCGCATGAAGCACCAGAAGAATTCAGGAGAGGAAAAGGTCAACACATCTCAACACCATCAGAACTGGAAAAGTCACCATTGGAGGAATCATCAAGACCATTACCTGAATTTTCTGGTCCCTCTGACCTGGCGGGAGCATCTATCAGGATCCCGATCCTGAGCCCCTCAACCAACGGGAGATCTGTGGTGGCTGCAAGGGGAACTTGTCAACCATGATGGGCACCCTAAGTGGGATATGAGATCTGCCGTCCACACCAGGTGTGCCGAGACCAACTAAGATGAGCTTGTCTTTATCGCACAGTCATCCGCAAATTGGTAGTGTTCTGACCATGACACACCTACAGTATTGTCCTTGAGACTGCAGAACTGGGATTTGAAAATAGGCACCCTGCACGTTTGAGTACATGCTACAGTCCTGCTGGCCCAGAGCCTGAAGCTATTACAACACGGGAAACTTATTAAACTCTTCCTGCCTCAGCACTCTCAGGTCCATAATGGGCTGCAGCCTGCGGTCATCGTGGGGACCAAAAAAACGAATGAGTCTAGCACACCAGGCTCATTTCTGCAAGTGGACCACAGCTAAGGCTCTTTTGTAAAAGGTGAGAAAACCCCCTTTATTAAGATGATGGGGGTGTAAGGATAAAGGGATGTGGAGCAAACCAAAGGAATCAAAGGCAGAACATGGAAGGCCATGTCTGAAGAGCTGAAGGACCCACTGTCTGAGGTTGTAGCCCCCATGCAGTCCTAAAATGAGACATACCCGTCTACCAACTGTGCAAAGAGAACCAAGAAGACAGCGGAGGGAAGACTGATGCTGCTCGAGATGTCCCCCTCTAGTACCATTTGTGCCTCTCTATTAATAAAATAAGCATTGATGAGGCTAATAGGTCTCGCCTACGCAAGATCTATTGGCTTTGTCAATGTTTTTTTAGGCATATTGCACAGCAGCACATCTAATGTGCAGCATTGCTGAAAAAAAGACGGGCTGTCCCTCTCAAAGCGCAGCCCCGCTGCTGTACATGACTAGGGCTCCTGGTTTTATGGCATTTATCTTTTTAGCATTTCCGTCTGTATTTATCCATATTTATTTTTTTACCATCTTGTCAGTATTTATCCATATTTATTTTGTGTTCTCTGAATAGATGACGTTGTAATATGGTATATTTCTAAATGTATTTAACTAATAAATATGTGCTCTTACTTTGATGCCTGTCGTGTTTTTGCAAATTAAGCAGCCAAATATAACATAACAATACACCCACAGGTAAATATTGACATTATACAACAAACGGATGTTGACATGTGTTATTATTTAATGAAACCTCATCCTGCTTTTTAACTTCCCATGCCATCTATCTGCTCAGCTGTTTGCCTAGAATTATTGAAAGACAGTATGGAAAGGCACTCAAAAGAAGCCCAATTTTCCCTATTTTTCCATTTTAAAAATAAATGCAGACAGGAAGCACACTGTTTTCTGTCTCTATTTAACTGGGAGCCCTTACCATGACTTAGAGACACATTGATAAAGCCAATTAGCTCTTGTAAGAGATATTTGGCTTTGTCAGTGTTTTTTTGTGTGGTGGGAAGGGTGCGGGTGGGACGGGGCAAGCAACAACAGGTGGGTGGTAGGAAGTTGAGGGGGCAGGTGGGACAGGGCAAGCAACAAAGCATGTGAGGGGAGGTGGTGGGTGTCAGGGGGCAGGTAACAATGAGGGAAGGAAGGACGGGGGAAGCAACAAGAGATGTGCAAGCAACAAAGGGGCAAGCATTGATGTGGGAGGGGGTAGGGGACACGGAGCAAGCAAAAACAATGGGCAATGACACAGGAGGGGGGTATGGGCAGCAAGAACGAAAGAGCAAACAATGACGCAGGACAGGAGCAAACAACAATGGGGAGGGGGAAGGCAATAATGGGCATGCAACGACGTGGGAGGGAGAACAAGCACCAACAACGAAAGGGGAGCTAATAGACACTAATCAAAAGACGACAATCAGTACTTGGTCTGTGTGTTATTGGAGGGAGAAACAAACCATGAGAAAGCGGCACACACTGACCAATCAGAAGCCAGCAAATAAGAGTTAATGAATGGTAAGCACCAAGCCCCCTTTAAGTTACCAAAATGTCCTGCAAGTGACATTTCATGCACTGTCTCAGATGAGACTTTAAAATAAGCTGCAGAGATAATTGAACTCTGGAGAAACATGCCTGGCAGGCAGTGCTAGACGCAATGACCGAGCTGCGGCATTGCTATCTTTACAATGCTCTAATGAGGAACCATCCCTTTCCCCAAAAAGTGGCTTTCCATCAAAGAGTAAGTTCAACAAATTTGCTTGGACATCCCTGGGGAACCCTACTGAAGGCATCCAGGCGTGTATATGAATCAATCCTTTTGTGTGTTTTTCCTGTGTTTTGATGACGGAAGGAGAAACTCCAGGGAAATGCTCCTTTCTGGTGAATGAACGTGCTGAGGGCAAGGCTAGCTAGAGCAGGCCGGCTCGCCACCATGGGATTTGCCCACAGACCGCCTTTCTCTCCTCGCCTTCCTCTCCCTCAGACCCTTGAGATGCACCGGGGGAAATTTCCCACAGGATGAGGTGAGGCCCTAGGCAAGACATGCATTTAATGTGAGCATCAAAAGTGGATATCTACTTCCTGTAGGCCTTACATGATTGAAAGCTAGGGGCTTTGGAGGAGACATATCTAAAAACTAGAAAAAATGAGAAGTACACTAAGCAAAGGACTTTTGTGTATTAAAATATCAACTAGAAAGGCCGGAGCCACAGACCCGTATAACAACGATGCAGAAAATATAGAAGTGACACCAGCACACAGAGTGCTGCCTTATACGGCTCTGCGTCACCACTCCTGAGCTCAGTCTCTTTGCTTCAACGCTCAGTATTGCTGCATGTGTAGCAACTAGAAGCTCACGAGCTAGAGAGGGCTAGCAACTTTGTTTTTTCTTCTGTGACTTTTTACCAGAATTTGCTGTGTAAGTGAAGACCCAAAGTATATATCTGGCGTGACATTTGTTGCAAATTATTTGATCATTTCACACCACATCCGAGTTCCTAACCAATAACCACCACCTAGAGTAAAATTTCACCACTCGATCCTCCACCACAACACAGTCAGGAACAAAAGAGGTGTCTGTGGCACTTGCAAGCGGAGCGAATGCGCCTCAGGCATAGGAAGCCAGTGATGAACACACACTAGATGCCACACGTTAATCACGGACCTCCGCAGGGACTGCAAAAACGTACCGCCATCTTCTCTAGTGGATGTAGCACCTCCCTATGTGTATAATGTTGTTGGAAATTTGCCCTTTCTGCAAGGTCACCCTGATTCGGTTTGTTTTGTATTCTTGCTGAACCCTATTTTTGCTGGTTATAGAATTCTGTGTCCTTTACCCCTGCTAACCAGTGCTTACGTGCTTGTGCTCCTCCTTTCAATATGGTAAATTTGGTATACACCTGATTGGCATGTTTAACTTACCTATAAGTCCATAGTATATGGTACCAAGGTGTACCCAAGGCCTGCAAGTTAAATGTCACAAGTGGATTGGCCCACCCATTGTGCCATCCACTGAAGTGGCAATGTAAAGCATGTCTCTAAGCCTACCAGAGTAGCCTGGATGTGCAGTTTTAAACTGCAAATTTTGACATGCCTAAGCCTTCTTTTAAACAATTAAAAGTCACCCCTACGGTGGCCTTATTGCTCAAAAGACAGGATGGATGATATTGAAACATTTCCTTAAGGTGAATAGCACCTCAAAGCTGTTATCACTGTAGCACGGCTTGCTGTTCCATTGGAAAACACTGGGATGCAATATTAAATACTAATACTGTAACCCAGGAATGGTTCTAGCTAGAAAACTAATTTTAAAACTATTTTAATAGTTATTAAAAATATAATTCAAATGTGAAATTGAATTCTTTCTAAATATTGTGAAAATGTAACTTTTTGCTCTGCCTGAAGTCTATGAAAGCTAAATCTCCATTTTGCTCCCCTACTTCTACCAGTCAGTAATTAGCATTTGAATAGGTGTGAAAGAGGTGCGAACTTGCTCCCAGGAGCAAACAATAGGCTGACCTGAATGGGCAGAAATGACCCATCTGAATCTGGCAGAGCATACATGCGGGCTGGGAGGATACATCCTGCTTGAATATCACATCTTGCTTGACAGGTCAGCTGTTTTTTTTTTCATATGACGCTTGGGGTGCACTTCAAAGAGCTTCCCCTGTCAAAGGCAAATGCTAGCTGTCACTTAGGCAGGGACCTTCTTTTGTGCCGCCAGCCAGTCAGGCCCCAATCACAGTGGGCCTCTTTTTGACATTACAGTGTCACGGCCTGTTTGATAGGTCTGCTGGGCTTACATAGAACAAGTTGTGTGCACTTCAAAGGGTGAACACAGGATGCCAAAACAATTCTTGTGTATCTCATGTCTGGTTGCTGAATACTCAGCTTCGTTCTGCCAGACTTCTGTCTCTGAGTTTGTTGTGGGTACAGGTACTGCCTCACCGTGGATTATGGTGTTAGATGTGGGAGGACACTAGGATCACCATAGTACATTTCCCACAAACACACACCCAGGTCTCAGAGCTCATGTTTAGTGTGGCCGAAAACTTCGTCCACTTTGAAAATGACCAAAATGGGTAGGGTTAGCCCCTAGAAACCTTTACTCCGTTGGTTGGGGCATCCAGGGGTCATTCTCACCCACTAGCTTGTGCCAGACATAAATGTGGCATCTCCTGGTAGCCACTGCAGAACATACTTGGAGCTGTGAAAGATCAGAGAAGAGGACTGAACCTGCTGTCTGTGACCTGAGAAGAGCCTAGAAGACTGGACCTGCTCTCCCTCATGTACCCAGGACAAAGAAGTGAACTCCAAGGGTAAAAAAGCTGGCCTTCTGCTAAAGCTATAGGGACATAACAAGCTACTAGAGGCCTTGTTTAATACATTTGCTCTATTTTTCCAGCTTATTTGGGGATTTGTATTGCTTTGCATTTTGACTTTATTGCTGTTTCCGTACTGCATACATGCTTTACACATTGCCTCTAAGTTGGGTTAGTCTTCTCTGTGCCATACCTACCACAGGGTTGAGCTCAGGGTAATTCAGTGACTTTAGTGGCTCACCCTGACAAGGATTGTGATTATTACTGAAGTGGGTGATCACCCCCCCACCCACACACACAATTAATACCAAGTGTCTATTCATTGATGGTCTTTGCTGAACGTTATCAAGAGCATACTTTGTTCACGGACACCAGACTATAGCATTTATGAGCAGGTTATTCTAATGCCGGCCACAGCTCCTGAGTGACTCACTCAGACATCAATGACTGGCCATGAAAACAGGAAGTTAATGGGAGAGAAAAATAGAAAAAAATACTGTATATGGTTAAGAGAGAGACATCTGACTATGAATAAACATTACTTGGGGAAGGAAGGCCAATGTTTGCATTCTTATTCATTCTGGTGAAATTGTACGCCAGCTGCAATACTTCTTTCCATGAGAATATATATGTAAGAGGTGTTTTACTATATTGTTAAAACTTAACAAAAATATATAAAAAGTATACTTGGCAGTACATTTATGTGACTGCACAATATAATAGAAACGTTTCTAGGTGTGTGATTTCCTTTCATGTTCAGTGTTATTTGCAAATAGGGAATTACATATTTTTGCTCAATGATGTTATGTTTCTATAAATCATTGCTGCTCCCTTCTTTTAGCGGTGATGGCCCCAAGTTATGAAAATAAACATGTCTCCCGCCAGTAGTGGCACTCATCCATCAATGGTTTAATAATTGGCAGCAAATGCTAAACTCTTGGCACACCTCCGAATGGGTGAACATACAGATGTAGCGCCTTGGGACATTTCGTTCTGAGATGTGAGCTGCTGAAATGTGCACACTTACCCCTTCTTAAATAGAATTGAGATAGGCACTGCACAGATACTTTGCTCCAAAGAAGAGGGGTTTGTCATGTTAGTGCCCTTCTCGTTGGCAAGAGACTCTGTCCATGTAAAAGGCAGTAATGAGATATTTGAGCTTTGAGTCAGAATCAGAGTTCAATACTGCCAAGAGATGGGTAACAGGGCCGATAGAAACTAGACTACCAGAGGAGGCAAATTCTACACACCAGCTTGATGCATGACCAGAACAGCCAGTGGGGACCACCATGTCTACCCGAGCACTCAGCATCAGCCGCCATCATCTGAGAGGGGCCACCATATCTACCCGAGCACTCAGCATCAGCCACCATCATCTGAGAGTGGCCACCATATCTACCCGAGCACTCAGCATCAGCCACCACCATCTGAGAGGGACCACCATGTCTATCCGAGCACTCAGCATCAACTGCAATTATCTGAGAGCAACCACCAAGTCTACCCGAGCACTCAGCATCAGCCGCCATCATCTGAGAGAGACCACCATGTCTACCCAAGCACTCAGCATCAGGCATCATCATCTTAGAGGGACCCCCAAGTCTACCCGAACACTCAGCATCAGCCAAGATCATCTGAGAGGGACCGCCATGTTTACCTGAGCACTCAGAATCAGCCACCTTCATCTGAGAGGGACCACCAAGTCTACTAAAGCAATCAGCAGCGGCCATCATCATCTGAGAGGGACCACCGTGTCTACCCAAACACTTATCGGCAGCCACCATCATCTGAGAGGCACCACCAAGTCTACCCGAGCACTCAACGTCATCCGCCAGCACCTTAAAGGGACCATCACGTCTACCCGAGCACTCAGCATCAGCCGCCATCATCTGAGAGGGACCACCATATCTACCCGAGCACTCAGCATCAGCTGCCATCATCTGAGAGGGACCACCATGTCTACCCGAGCACTCAGCATCGGCCACAATCATCTTAGAGGGACCCCCAAGTCTATCTAAACAGTCAGCATCAGCCAAGATCATCAGAGAGGGACCACCATGTCTACCCGAGCACTCAGCATCAACCACCATCATCTGAGAGGGACCGCCACGTCTATTCAAGCACTCAGAATCAGCCACCATCATCTGAGAGGGACCACCAAGTCTACTAAAGCAATCAGCAGCAGCCATCATCATCTGAGAGGGACCACCATGTCTACCCAAACACTTATCTTCAGCCACCTTCATCTGAGAGGGACCACCATGTTTACCCGAGCTCTCAGCGTCAGCTACCATCATCTGAGAGGGACCACCATGTCTACCCAAGCACTAGCATCAGCCGCCATCATTTGAGATGGACCACCAAGTCTACCCGAGCACTCAGCATCAGCCACCATAATCTGAGAGGGACCACTAAGTCTACCCGAGCACTCAGCATTAGCCGCCATCATCTGAGAGGGACCACCATGTCTACCCGAGCACTCAGCATTAGCCGCCATCATCTGAGAGGGACCACCATGTCTACCCGAGCACTCAGCATCAGCCACCATCATCTGAGAGGGACCACCAAGTCTACTCAAGCACTCAGCAGCAGCCATCATCATCTGAGAGGGACCACCATGTCTACCCAAGCACTTAACGTCAGCCACCATCATCTCAGAGGGACTACCATGCCTACCTGAGCACCAGCATCAGCCACCATCATTTGAGAGGGAGCAGCTCATCGACCCGAGCACTCAGCGTCATCCGCCATCACCTTAGAGGGAGCAGCACATCTATCAGAGCACTCAGCATCAGCCGCCATCATCTGAGAGGGACCACCATGTCTACCCGAGCACTCACAATCAGCCATCATCATCTGAGAGGGACCACCAAGTCTACCCGAGCACTCAGTGTCAGCCATCATCATCTGAGAGGGGCCACCATATCTACCCGAGCACTCAGCATCAGCCACCACCATCTGAGAGGGACCACCATGTCTATCCGAGCACTTAGCATCAGCCACCATCATCATCTGAGAGGGAACAGCATGGCTACCCAAGCACTCAGCATCAACCTCAATCATCTGAGAGCAACTACCAAGTCTACCCGAGCACTCAGTATTAGCCACCATCATCTGAGAGAGACCACCATGTCTTTCCGAGCACTCAGCATCAGCCGCCATCATATGAGAGAGACCACCATGTCTACCCGAGCACTCAGCATCAGGCACCATCATCTTAGAGGGACCCCCAAGTCTACCCGAACACTCAGCATCAGCCAAGATCATCTGAGAGGGACCGCCATGTTTACCTGAGCACTCAGCATCAGCCACCATTATCTGAGAGGGACCGCCACGTCTATTCAAGCACTCAGAATCAGCCACCATCATCTGAGAGGGACCACCAAGTCTACTAAAGCAATCAGCAGCAGCCATCATCATCTGAGAGGGACCACCATGTCTACCCAAACACTTATCGTCAGCCACCATCATCTGAGAGGGACCACCATGTTTACCCGAGCAATCAGGGTCAGCTACCATCATCTGAGAGGGACCACCATGTCTACCCGAGCACCAGCATCAGCCGCCATCATTTGAGATGGACCACCAAGTCTACCCGAGCACTCAGCATCAGCCACAATCATCTGAGAGGGACCACCAAGTCTACCCGAGCACTCAGCATTAGCCGCCATCATCTGAGCGGGACCACCATGTCCATCCAAGCACTCAACATCAGCCACCATCACTCAGCATTAGCCACTATCATCTGAGATGGACCACCACGCCCCACGAGCACTCAACGTCAACCACCATCATCTGAGAGGGAACACCAATTCTACCTGAGCACTCAGCATCAGCCACCAACCTCTGAGAGGCACCACCATGTCTACCCGAGCACTCAGAATCAGCCACCATCATCTGAGAGGGACCACCAAGTCTACTCGAGCACTCAGCAGCAGCCATCATCATCTGAGAGGGACCATCATGTCTACCCAAGCACTTAACGTCAGCCACCATCATCTGAGAGGGACTACCATGTCTACCTGAGCACCAGCATCAGCCACCATCATTAGAGAGGGAGCAGCTTATAGACCCGAGCACTCAGCGTCATCCACCAACACCTTAGAGGGACCATCACGTCTACCCGAGCACTCAGCATCAGCCGCCATCATCTGAGAGGGACCACCATGTCTACCCGAGCACTCAGCATCAGCTGCCATACTCTGAGAGGGAGCAGCACATCTATCAGAGCACTCAGCATCAGCCGCCATCATCTGAGAGGGACAATCAAGACTACCCGAGCACTCACAATCAGCCGCCATCATCTGAGAGGGACCACCTTGTCTACCCGAGCACTCAGCATCGGCCACCACCATCTTAGAGGGACCCCCAAGTCTATCTGAACAGTCAGCATCAGCCACCATCATTTGAGAGGGACCACCATGTCTACCCGAGCACCAGCATCAGCCGCCATCATTTGAGATGGACCACCAAGTCTACCCGAGCACTCAGCATCAGCCACCATCATCTGAGAGGGACCACCAAGTCTAAAGGAGCACTCAGCATTAGCCACCATCATCTGAGAGGGACCACCATGTCCACCCGAGCACTCAACATCAGCCACCATCACTCAGCATTAGCCACTATCATCTGAGACGGACCACCATGCCCCACGAGCACTCAACATCAACCACCATCATCTGAGAGGGAACACCAATTCTACCCGAGCACTCAGCATCAGCCACCAACCTCTGAGAGGCACCACCATGTCTACCCGAGCACTCAGAATCAGCCGCCATCATTTGAGAGGGGCCACCAAGTCTACCCGATCACTCAGCATCAGCCGCCATCATCTGACAGGGACCACCATGTCCACCCAAGCACTCAGCATCAGCCACCATCACTCAGCATCAGCCAGTATCATCTGAGACGGACCACCATGTCCCCAAGCACTCAACGTCAGCCACCATCATCTGAGAGGGAACACCAATTCAACCCGAGCACTCAGCATCAGCCATCAACCTCTGAGAGGCACCACCAAGTCTCCCGAGCACTCAGAATCAGCCACCATCATCTGAGAGGGACCACCAAGTCTACTTGAGCACTTAGCAGCAGCCATCATCATCTGAGAGGGACCACCATGTCTACCCGAGCACTCAGCGTCAGTCACATTCATCTGAGAGGGACCACCATGTCTACCCGAGCACCAGCATCAGCCGCCATCATTTGAGAGGGACCACCAAGTCTACCTGAGCACTGAGCATCAGCCACCATCATCTGAGAGACACCACCATGTCTACTCGAGCCCTCAGCATCAGCCACCATCATCTGAGAGGGACCACCAAGTCTACCCGAGCACTCAGCATCAGCCACCATCATCTGAGAGGGACCACCACGTCTACTGAAGCACTCAGCATCAGCCACCATCATCTGAGAGAAACCACTACGTCAACCGGGGGCACTCAGAGTCAGCCATCATCATCTGAAAGGAGCCACCAAGTGTACTGGAGCACTCAGCATCAGCCACCATCTTCTGAGAGGGAGCAGCACGTCTACCCGAGCACTCAGCATCAGCCACCATCATCTGAGAGACACCACCACGTCTACCCGAGCACTCAGCATCAGCCACCATCTTCTGAGAGGAACCACCAAGTCTACTGGAGAACTCAGAGTCAGCCATCATCATCTGAAAGGAGCCACCAGGTGTACTGGAGCACTCAGCATCAGCCACCATCTTCTGAGAGGGAGCAGCACGCCGACCTGAGCACTCGGCATCATCCGCCATCATCTGAGAGGGACCACCAAGTCTAACAGAGCACTCAGCATCAGCCGCCATCATCTGAGAGACACCACCACGTCTACCCGAGCACTCAGCATCAGCCACCATCATCTGAGAGACACCACCACGTCTACCCGAGCACTGAGCATCAGCATCTATCTTTTGAGAGGAACCACCAAGTCTACAGGAGAACTCAGCATCAGCCACCATCATCTGAGAGGAACCACCAAGTCTACCCAAGCACTCAGCATCAGCCACCATCATCTGAGAGGAACCACCAAGTTTATTCGAGGACTCAGAGCCAGCCACCATCATCTGAAAGGAACCACCATTTGTACTGGAGCACTCAGCATCAGCCACCATCTTCTGAGAGGGAGCAGCATGTCTACCCTAGCACTCAGCATCAGCCGCCATCATCTGAGAGGGACAATCAAGTCTACCCGAGCACTCACAATCAGTTGCCATCATCTGAGAAGGACCACCATGTCTACCGAGCACTCAGCATTAGCCGCCATCATCTGAGAAGGACCATCAAGTCTAACGGAACACTCAACATCAGCTGTCATAATCTGAGAGGGGCCACCTTGTCTACCAGAGCACTCAGCATCAGTCGCCATCATCTGAGTGGAACCACCATGTCTACCCGAACATTCAGCATCAGCTGCAATCATCTGAGAGGGACCCCCATGTCTACCCGAGCGCTCAGCGTAGCCACCATCATCTGAGAGGGACCACCATGACTACCCGAGCACTCAGCGTCAGCCGCCATCATCTGAGAGGGACGAGCATGTCTACCCGAGCACTTAGCATCAGCCACCATCATCTGAGAGGAACCGCCATGTCTACCTGAGCACTCAGCATCAGCTACCATCATCTTAGAGGGACCACCCTCTCTACCCAAGTACACAGTGTCAGCTGCCATCATCTGAGAGGGACCACCATGTCTACTCGAGCACTCCGCGTCAGCCGCTATCATCTGAGAGGGACCAGCATGTCTACTCAAGCACTCCGCATCAGCCTCCATCATCTGAGAGGGACCAGCATATCTAACCGAGCACTCAGCGTCACCCGCCATCATCTGAGAGGGACCAGCATGTCTACTCAAGCACTCAGCGTCACCCGCCATCATCTGAGAGGGACTAGCATGTCTACTCGAGCACTCAGCGTCAGACGCCATTATCTGAGAGGAACCAGCATGTCTATCGGAGCACTCAGCTTCAGCTTCGATCATCTGAGAGGAAACAGCATGTCTACCCGAGTACTAGTCATCAGCCTCCATCATCTGAGAGGGACCAGCATGTATACCCGAGCACTGAGCATCAGCTACTATAATCTGAGAGGGACCAGCATGTCTACCGGAGCACTCAGCATCAGCCACCATCATCTGAGAGGGACCACCATGTTTACCCGAGCAATCAGGGTCAGCTACCATCATCTGAGAGGGACCACCATGTCTACCCGAGCACCAGCATCAGCCGCCATCATTTGAGATGGACCACCAAGTCTACCCGAGCACTCAGCATCAGCCACAATCATCTGAGAGGGACCACCAAGTCTACCCGAGCACTCAGCATTAGCCGCCATCATCTGAGCGGGACCACCATGTCCACCCAAGCACTCAACATCAGCCACCATCACTCAGCATTAGCCACTATCATCTGAGATGGACCACCACGCCCCACGAGCACTCAACGTCAACCACCATCATCTGAGAGGGAACACCAATTCTACCTGAGCACTCAGCATCAGCCACCAACCTCTGAGAGGCACCACCATGTCTACCCGAGCACTCAGAATCAGCCACCATCATCTGAGAGGGACCACCAAGTCTACTCGAGCACTCAGCAGCAGCCATCATCATCTGAGAGGGACCATCATGTCTACCCAAGCACTTAACGTCAGCCACCATCATCTGAGAGGGACTACCATGTCTACCTGAGCACCAGCATCAGCCACCATCATTAGAGAGGGAGCAGCTTATAGACCCGAGCACTCAGCGTCATCCACCAACACCTTAGAGGGACCATCACGTCTACCCGAGCACTCAGCATCAGCCGCCATCATCTGAGAGGGACCACCATGTCTACCCGAGCACTCAGCATCAGCTGCCATACTCTGAGAGGGAGCAGCACATCTATCAGAGCACTCAGCATCAGCCGCCATCATCTGAGAGGGACAATCAAGACTACCCGAGCACTCACAATCAGCCGCCATCATCTGAGAGGGACCACCTTGTCTACCCGAGCACTCAGCATCGGCCACCACCATCTTAGAGGGACCCCCAAGTCTATCTGAACAGTCAGCATCAGCCACCATCATTTGAGAGGGACCACCATGTCTACCCGAGCACCAGCATCAGCCGCCATCATTTGAGATGGACCACCAAGTCTACCCGAGCACTCAGCATCAGCCACCATCATCTGAGAGGGACCACCAAGTCTAAAGGAGCACTCAGCATTAGCCACCATCATCTGAGAGGGACCACCATGTCCACCCGAGCACTCAACATCAGCCACCATCACTCAGCATTAGCCACTATCATCTGAGACGGACCACCATGCCCCACGAGCACTCAACATCAACCACCATCATCTGAGAGGGAACACCAATTCTACCCGAGCACTCAGCATCAGCCACCAACCTCTGAGAGGCACCACCATGTCTACCCGAGCACTCAGAATCAGCCACCATCATCTGAGAGGGACCACCAAGTCTACTCGAGCACTTAGCAGCAGCCACCATCATCTGAGCTGGACCACCAAGTCTACTCGAGCACTCAGCATCAGCCGCCATCATTTGAGAGGGGCCACCAAGTCTACCCGATCACTCAGCATCAGCCGCCATCATCTGACAGGGACCACCATGTCCACCCAAGCACTCAGCATCAGCCACCATCACTCAGCATCAGCCAGTATCATCTGAGACGGACCACCATGTCCCCAAGCACTCAACGTCAGCCACCATCATCTGAGAGGGAACACCAATTCAACCCGAGCACTCAGCATCAGCCATCAACCTCTGAGAGGCACCACCAAGTCTCCCGAGCACTCAGAATCAGCCACCATCATCTGAGAGGGACCACCAAGTCTACTTGAGCACTTAGCAGCAGCCATCATCATCTGAGAGGGACCACCATGTCTACCCGAGCACTCAGCGTCAGTCACATTCATCTGAGAGGGACCACCATGTCTACCCGAGCACCAGCATCAGCCGCCATCATTTGAGAGGGACCACCAAGTCTACCTGAGCACTGAGCATCAGCCACCATCATCTGAGAGACACCACCATGTCTACTCGAGCCCTCAGCATCAGCCACCATCATCTGAGAGGGACCACCAAGTCTACCCGAGCACTCAGCATCAGCCACCATCATCTGAGAGGGACCACCACGTCTACTGAAGCACTCAGCATCAGCCACCATCATCTGAGAGAAACCACTACGTCAACCGGGGGCACTCAGAGTCAGCCATCATCATCTGAAAGGAGCCACCAAGTGTACTGGAGCACTCAGCATCAGCCACCATCTTCTGAGAGGGAGCAGCACGTCTACCCGAGCACTCAGCATCAGCCACCATCATCTGAGAGACACCACCACGTCTACCCGAGCACTCAGCATCAGCCACCATCTTCTGAGAGGAACCACCAAGTCTACTGGAGAACTCAGAGTCAGCCATCATCATCTGAAAGGAGCCACCAGGTGTACTGGAGCACTCAGCATCAGCCACCATCTTCTGAGAGGGAGCAGCACGCCGACCTGAGCACTCGGCATCATCCGCCATCATCTGAGAGGGACCACCAAGTCTAACAGAGCACTCAGCATCAGCCGCCATCATCTGAGAGACACCACCACGTCTACCCGAGCACTCAGCATCAGCCACCATCATCTGAGAGACACCACCACGTCTACCCGAGCACTGAGCATCAGCATCTATCTTTTGAGAGGAACCACCAAGTCTACAGGAGAACTCAGCATCAGCCACCATCATCTGAGAGGAACCACCAAGTCTACCCAAGCACTCAGCATCAGCCACCATCATCTGAGAGGAACCACCAAGTTTATTCGAGGACTCAGAGCCAGCCACCATCATCTGAAAGGAACCACCATTTGTACTGGAGCACTCAGCATCAGCCACCATCTTCTGAGAGGGAGCAGCATGTCTACCCTAGCACTCAGCATCAGCCGCCATCATCTGAGAGGGACAATCAAGTCTACCCGAGCACTCACAATCAGTTGCCATCATCTGAGAAGGACCACCATGTCTACCGAGCACTCAGCATTAGCCGCCATCATCTGAGAAGGACCATCAAGTCTAACGGAACACTCAACATCAGCTGTCATAATCTGAGAGGGGCCACCTTGTCTACCAGAGCACTCAGCATCAGTCGCCATCATCTGAGTGGAACCACCATGTCTACCCGAACATTCAGCATCAGCTGCAATCATCTGAGAGGGACCCCCATGTCTACCCGAGCGCTCAGCGTAGCCACCATCATCTGAGAGGGACCACCATGACTACCCGAGCACTCAGCGTCAGCCGCCATCATCTGAGAGGGACGAGCATGTCTACCCGAGCACTTAGCATCAGCCACCATCATCTGAGAGGAACCGCCATGTCTACCTGAGCACTCAGCATCAGCTACCATCATCTTAGAGGGACCACCCTCTCTACCCAAGTACACAGTGTCAGCTGCCATCATCTGAGAGGGACCACCATGTCTACTCGAGCACTCCGCGTCAGCCGCTATCATCTGAGAGGGACCAGCATGTCTACTCAAGCACTCCGCATCAGCCTCCATCATCTGAGAGGGACCAGCATATCTAACCGAGCACTCAGCGTCACCCGCCATCATCTGAGAGGGACCAGCATGTCTACTCAAGCACTCAGCGTCACCCGCCATCATCTGAGAGGGACTAGCATGTCTACTCGAGCACTCAGCGTCAGACGCCATTATCTGAGAGGAACCAGCATGTCTATCGGAGCACTCAGCTTCAGCTTCGATCATCTGAGAGGAAACAGCATGTCTACCCGAGTACTAGTCATCAGCCTCCATCATCTGAGAGGGACCAGCATGTATACCCGAGCACTGAGCATCAGCTACTATAATCTGAGAGGGACCAGCATGTCTACCGGAGCACTCAGCATCAGCCACCATCATCTGAGAGGGACCACCATGTTTACCCGAGCAATCAGGGTCAGCTACCATCATCTGAGAGGGACCACCATGTCTACCCGAGCACCAGCATCAGCCGCCATCATTTGAGATGGACCACCAAGTCTACCCGAGCACTCAGCATCAGCCACAATCATCTGAGAGGGACCACCAAGTCTACCCGAGCACTCAGCATTAGCCGCCATCATCTGAGCGGGACCACCATGTCCACCCAAGCACTCAACATCAGCCACCATCACTCAGCATTAGCCACTATCATCTGAGATGGACCACCACGCCCCACGAGCACTCAACGTCAACCACCATCATCTGAGAGGGAACACCAATTCTACCTGAGCACTCAGCATCAGCCACCAACCTCTGAGAGGCACCACCATGTCTACCCGAGCACTCAGAATCAGCCACCATCATCTGAGAGGGACCACCAAGTCTACTCGAGCACTCAGCAGCAGCCATCATCATCTGAGAGGGACCATCATGTCTACCCAAGCACTTAACGTCAGCCACCATCATCTGAGAGGGACTACCATGTCTACCTGAGCACCAGCATCAGCCACCATCATTAGAGAGGGAGCAGCTTATAGACCCGAGCACTCAGCGTCATCCACCAACACCTTAGAGGGACCATCACGTCTACCCGAGCACTCAGCATCAGCCGCCATCATCTGAGAGGGACCACCATGTCTACCCGAGCACTCAGCATCAGCTGCCATACTCTGAGAGGGAGCAGCACATCTATCAGAGCACTCAGCATCAGCCGCCATCATCTGAGAGGGACAATCAAGACTACCCGAGCACTCACAATCAGCCGCCATCATCTGAGAGGGACCACCTCGTCTACCCGAGCACTCAGCATCGGCCACCACCATCTTAGAGAGACCCCCCAAGTCTATCTGAACAGTCAGCATCAGCCACCATCATTTGAGAGGGACCACCATGTCTACCCGAGCACCAGCATCAGCCGCCATCATTTGAGATGGACCACCAAGTCTACCCGAGCACTCAGCATCAGCCACCATCATCTGAGAGGGACCACCAAGTCTAAAGGAGCACTCAGCATTAGCCACCATCATATGAGAGGGACCACCATGTCCACCCGAGCACTCAACATCAGCCACCATCACTCAGCATTAGCCACTATCATCTGAGACGGACCACCATGCCCCACGAGCACTCAACATCAACCACCATCATCTGAGAGGGAACACCAATTCTACCCGAGCACTCAGCATCAGCCACCAACCTCTGAGAGGCACCACCATGTCTACCCGAGCACTTAGCAGCAGCCACCATCATCTGAGCTGGACCACCAAGTCTACTCGAGCACTCAGCATCAGCCGCCATCATTTGAGAGGGGCCACCAAGTCTACCCGATCACTCAGCATCAGCCGCCATCATCTGACAGGGACCACCATGTCCACCCAAGCACTCAGCATCAGCCACCATCACTCAGCATCAGCCAGTATCATCTGAGACGGACCACCATGTCCCCAAGCACTCAACGTCAGCCACCATCATCTGAGAGGGAACACCAATTCAACCCGAGCACTCAGCATCAGCCATCAACCTCTGAGAGGCACCACCAAGTCTCCCGAGCACTGAGCATCAGCCACCATCATCTGAGAGACACCACCATGTCTACTCGAGCCCTCAGCATCAGCCACCATCATCTGAGAGGGACCACCAAGTCTACCCGAGCACTCAGCATCAGCCACCATCATCTGAGAGGGACCACCACGTCTACTGAAGCACTCAGCATCAGCCACCATCATCTGAGAGAAACCACTACGTCAACCGGGGGCACTCAGAGTCAGCCATCATCATCACCATCACCAAGTCTACCTGAGCACTGAGCATCAGCCACCATCATCTGAGAGACACCACCATGTCTACTCGAGCCCTCAGCATCAGCCACCATCATCTGAGAGGGACCACCAAGTCTACCCGAGCACTCAGCATCAGCCACCATCATCTGAGAGGGACCACCACGTCTACTGAAGCACTCAGCATCAGCCACCATCATCTGAGAGAAACCACTACGTCAACCGGGGGCACTCAGAGTCAGCCATCATCATCTGAAAGGAGCCACCAAGTGTACTGGAGCACTCAGCATCAGCCACCATCTTCTGAGAGGGAGCAGCACGTCTACCCGAGCACTCAGCATCAGCCACCATCATCTGAGAGACACCACCACGTCTACCCGAGCACTCAGCATCAGCCACCATCTTCTGAGAGGAACCACCAAGTCTACTGGAGAACTCAGAGTCAGCCATCATCATCTGAAAGGAGCCACCAAGTGTACTGGAGTACTCAGCATCAGCCACCATCTTCTGAGAGGGAGCAGCACGCCGACCTGAGCACTCGGCATCATCTGCCATCATCTGAGAGGGACCACCAAGTCTAACAGAGCACTCAGCATCAGCCGCCATCATCTGAGAGGGACCACCATGTATACCTGAGCACTCCGCATCAGCCACCATCATCTGAGAGACACCACCACGTCTACCCGAGCACTCAGCATCAGCCACCATCATCTGAGAGACACCACCACGTCTACCCGAGCACTGAGCATCAGCATCTATCTTTTGAGAGGAACCACCAAGTCTACAGGAGAACTCAGCATCAGCCACCATCATCTGAGAGGAACCACCAAGTCTACCCAAGCACTCAGCATCAGCCACCATCATCTGAGAGGAACCACCAAGTTTATTCGAGGACTCAGAGCCAGCCACCATCATCTGAAAGGAACCACCATTTGTACTGGAGCACTCAGCATCAGCCACCATCTTCTGAGAGGGAGCAGCATGTCTACCCTAGCACTCAGCATCAGCCGCCATCATCTGAGAGGGACAATTAAGTCTACCCGAGCACTCACAATCAGTTGCCATCATCTGAGAAGGACCACCATGTCTACCGAGCACTCAGCATTAGCCGCCATCATCTGAGAAGGACCATCAAGTCTAACGGAACACTCAACATCAGCTGTCATAATCTGAGAGGGGCCACCTTGTCTACCAGAGCACTCAGCATCAGTCGCCATCATCTGAGTGGAACCACCATGTCTACCCGAACACTCAGCATCAGCTGCAATCATCTGAGAGGGACCCCCATGTCTACCCGAGCGCTCAGCGTAGCCACCATCATCTGAGAGGGACCACCATGACTACCCGAGCACTCAGCGTCAGCCGCCATCATCTGAGAGGGACGAGCATGTCTACCCGAGCACTTAGCATCAGCCACCATCATCTGAGAGGAACCGCCATGTCTACCTGAGCACTCAGCATCAGCTACCATCATCTTAGAGGGCCCACCCTCTCTACCCAAGTACACAGTGTCAGCTGCCATCATCTGAGAGGGACCACCATGTCTACTCGAGCACTCCGCGTCAGCCGCTATCATCTGAGAGGGACCAGCATGTCTACTCAAGCACTCCGCATCAGCCTCCATCATCTGAGAGGGACCAGCATATCTAACCGAGCACTCAGCGTCACACGCCATCATCTGAGAGGGACCAGCATGTCTACTCAAGCACTCAGCGTCACCCGCCATCATCTGAGAGGGACTAGCATGTCTACTCGAGCACTCAGCGTCAGACGCCATTATCTGAGAGGAACCAGCATGTCTATCGGAGCACTCAGCTTCAGCTTCGATCATCTGAGAGGAAACAGCATGTCTACCCGAGTACTAGTCATCAGCCTTCATCATCTGAGAGGGACCAGCATGTATACCCGAGCACTGAGCATCAGCTACTATAATCTGAGAGGGACCAGCATGTCTACCGGAGCACTCAGCATCAGCCGCCATCATCTGAGAGGGACCAGCATGTCTACCGGAGCACTCAGCATCAGCCGCCATCATCTGAGAGGGACCACCAAGTCTACACGAGCACTGAGCATCAGCCGCCATCATCTGAGAGGGACCTGCATGTCTACCCGAGCACTCGGCATCAGCCACCATCATCTGAGAGGGACCACCATGTCTACCCGAGCACTCAGCATCAGCCGCCATCATCTGAGAGACACCACCATGTCTACTCAAGCACTCAGAATCAGCCGCCATCATCTGAGAGGGACCATAATGTCTACCCGAGCACTCAGCATCAGCCGCCATCATCTAAGAAGGACCAGCATGTCTACCAGAGCACTCAGCATCTGCCGCCATCATCTGAGAGGGACCACCATGTCTACCCGAGCACTCAGAATCAGCCGCCATCATCTGAGAGGGACCACCATGTCTACCCGAGCACTCAGCATCAGCCGCCATCATCTAAGAAGGACCAGCATATCTAACCGAGTACTCAGCATCAGCCGCCATCATCTGAGAGGGACCACCAGGTCTACACGAGCACTGAGCATCAGCCGCCATCATCTGAGAGGGACCTGAATGTCTACCCGAGCACTCAGCATCAGCCGCCATCATCTGAGAGGGACCACCATGTCTACCCGAGGACTCAGCATCAGCCGCCATCATCTGAGAGGGACCTGCATGTCTACCCGAGCACTCAGCATCAGCCGCCATCATTTGAGAGGGACCACCAAGCCTACCCGAGCACTCAGCATCAGCCACCATCATCTGAGAGGGACCACCATGTCTACTTGAGCACTCAGCATCAGCCACCATCATCTAAGAAGGACCAGCATGTCTACCAGAGCACTCAGTGTCAGCCACCATCCTCTGAGAGGGACCACCATGTCTACCCGAGCACTCAGAATCAGCCGCCATCATCTGAGAGGGACCACCATGTCTACCCGAGCACTCAGCATCAGCCGCCATCATCTAAGAAGGACCAGTATGTCTACCTGAGCAGTCCGCGTCAGCCACCATCATCTGAAAGGGACCAGCATGTCTACCCGAACACTCAGCATCACCCGCCATCATCTGAGTGGGACCAGCATGTCTACCCGAGCATACAGTGTCAGCCGGCCATCATCTGAGAGAGACCACCATGTCTACCCGAGCACTCAGCATCAGCCACCATCATCTGATAGCGGTGCTAAATTATATATGTAATAATACACATATTAGTTCAGAGGCCCAAAGTTTTGCTTAGGAGCATGCGACCAGCACTGGCGAATGCCAGGGTTGCTGAATACCAAGACTATGTGTTCTGATGCCACCTCATGACTCTTTCTTCCACCACCCTACACTTCCTGTGTCTTTGGCTCATTCTTGCACGTTTCTTATCATCCCTGCTTTCTTCCTTTGACCCTTTTCTTCCTCTCTCTCTTACTCTAGGCCCTTTTCTGCCTCCCTCTCTCTTACTCTAGCTCAAAGTGTGATGATAGAAAATATATGAGTGCTTGCACCACCACCTGCACAAACCCGCACAAGAGATCCCGAGATGAAAGGCAGAAACCGTAATGTTGGCGTAGCTGATTTTAAGGAAAATTTGTAGGGACTGCCCAGGCAAAAGTCCTGAGCTCTCCGAGACATCACTGTCTGGGTGGGCCTTTGCTCCTGATATTATGCCTGAGAATGTGAGTCATCCCTTGTGGCTAGTAAACATAAACAGGAGGCTTGTGAAGGGCAACTGCCGAACTGTTCTCACCTTCCACGGATTTGAAGCAAAAGTACACGCCAACAGCAGGGTTCGTTCTGTGGAATAACATTTCTGAGAATCTTGGCAGCCTTCGCTGTGATAGACCATAAGAAAAACAAAGAAAGTGATCGCACTGCCAACATTACTATTTTATAATCAATATTCTATTGAAAGATGCTTTTAGTGCCAACTTCAACCTGCATAAACAGTGCAACAACATGTCACTAACAAACAAACAAGTTTTACATTGCAAAGCAATCATCAGATGCCTTTACACAATGAAACCAAATGCATACAAAACAAGGTTATAGTAGACCATAGTAGTAACTAGTGTTGTGGGCAGCAAACACTCCACTCATGTAGTTGTTTTGTGTGCATTTGTATACACTTGTGCTTCCTTCCCATTTTTAGGTCGAGTCTAGGCAGTGCACTCTTCGAGACATGCTTTTTCCACTCTTGGGGGTTACAGCCTGCCCATCACTTTTGATTTGTTGCTTTGCATGTTCTTCACAAAGGCTTGCTCCAGGGTGGTCAATGTTTGTTATATGGCCCTCCTTTTTGTGTGTCGACCCCTCCCATGGAGCATGGCCCTTTTACTTGTAGTCTTGCCCTTTTGTGCATGTAGGTTTATGTAAACACACTATTTTTTTCTTTTGTTTCTGCCTGTGTTTTCGGAATGTCGGCTTTTCTACATGTACGCGTCCACCCAACTGGAGCTTAGCAACGATTTACATAGTGCTAAAAAAAAGTACATTTTGGCATTCGGCATTTGACATTTTTTTACTGTTCCGTATTTTGTTTCCAATTGGCATGTTTTGGGTTTCGCAAATTGTTTTATTTTGTTTACGATTGGCATGTATCTGCATTGTTTATTTGATTCCATTCGGCATGTTTTATAAATCGTATCGGCATTCGCCATTATTTTCCTATTTCGTATTGTGTTTCCGATCTGCATGTTTTTGGGGTTTCTGCATTGTAATATTTATTTATTGATGTAAGCACGGAGACACATTAACCCCTTCGCTGCTAGGCCTTTCCCCCTCCCCCCCCCCCCTCTGCTAAGCCTTTTTTTGGCTATTTGGGGTAGTTCGCGCTTAGGCCCTTGTAACTTTTTGACCGCATAAGGTATTCATTCCAAATTTGCGTCCTTTTCTTCCAACATCATGGGGTTTTTAAAGGTACCCAGGCTTTGCCGGCACAAATGTCCTACCACCCAGCATTCCCCTTATTCTCCCGAGTAAAATGATACCTCACTTGTGTGGGTGCGCCAAAGGCCTGTGACTCGGAAGGGCCAAAAACATAGGGATTAAGGGTATAGCACCACAAATTCTAAGCGCTACATTTATTTTAAAAATACGTTTTTAGCTGATTCTGCATTGGACAGCCACACAAGTGAAGTATCATTTTACTCAGGAGACCAAGGGGAACGCTGGGTGGTAGGACATTTGTGCCGGCACGGTGATCCTACACAAAAATGTGTGGAAAAAGTGATTTTTTCAGCTAAATTTCAGGTTTGCAGGGGATTCTGGGTAGGAAAACGTCGGGGGAGCCATACAAGCCATACCTCACTGGACTCCCCAGGGTGTCTAGTTTTCAGAAATGTGTGGGTTAGGTTGGTTTCCCTACATTGCTGCGAGCCCGGGGCCAAAAAACCAGGTGCCCCCCCCCCCCTCCAAAACCAGGTTATTTTATGATAGGTAATTTTGAAGTCTCCGATTTGGTCCATTTCCTATTGCGGCCACTATGCCTACCCACACAAGTGAGGTACCATTTTTATTGGGAGACCTGGCGGAACGCTGGGTGGTAGGAAATTTGTGTCAGCCCGGTGATCCTACATCATTCCCACACAAAAATTTGAGAAAAATTAGATTTTTTTCAGCAAATTTTGAGGTTTGCAGGGGATTCTGGATAGGGAAACGTTGGGGGAGCCATGCAAGCCATACCTCACTGGACTCCCCAGGGTGCCTAGTTTTCAGAAATGTGTGGGTTTGGTAGGTTTCCCTAGATGGCCACCGAGGCCGGGGCCAAAAACCCAAGTGACCCCCCTTGCAAAACCAGGTCGCTTTATGATAGGTAATTTTGAAGTCTCCACAATACGTTTTGGGCCCTTCCCTGCCGCAGGTTCTTGGCCCACCCACACAAGTGAGGTACCATTTTTATCGGGAGACTTGGGAAAATGCTGGGTGGTAGGAAATTTGTTGTTTCTTTCTGAAGCGTGAAAATTATGGCACAGTAATGCAAGGAAAATGTGACAGTAACATTGTGAGGTTTGCAGGACATTGTGGGTAAGATAACTTGTTGGGATCCACAAGAGAGACATCACCATGTACTCCCATGGGTGTTGTTTACGAGAATATCTAGAGTTGGTAGGTTTAGATGGAATGTACACCTAGGCAGAGAAAGACAGAAAACACAAATATTATTGACCAACCATCTATTCCTCAAGCACACACACATACTGGTTGGATTTGGCACAAGGGTGAGTGATGGTTCAGTGTATAAAATTTATTAACATAAATGAAATGCACTGTCAATAATTGAAAGGACAAAAAACTGAACCAGTGACTCACAGCTCGTGAGCTGTAAAGCCACGACAAGACACCAACCACTTTACAGGCCATTCATACACCTTTAATTCGTGTGACATATACAAAACCATTCACACCTCCAGCCGCGGGCCCATCACATTACAGCACTCACATCAGCAGACAGCGCCATTCAAGGGCCCATCACTTTCACACGCCCACATGCCTGACACAGCAAACACACCAGCTGATGCATTGCGTGGACTGGCGTTTGGCTACCAGTGTGTGCAGTGACCAGCAGCAAGCCACTACTCACACACCGCCAGCCAAGAGCCGGTCCACGCACACCGCCAGCCAAGAGCCGGTCCACGCACACCGCCTGCCATGCGCCAGTCCACACACACTGCCTGCCAAGCGCCAGTCCATGCACACCACTTGCCTAGCGCCAGTCCACGCACACCGCCTTCCAAGCGTCAGTCCACGCACACCGCCTGCCAAGCGCCAGTCCACACACACCGCCTGCCAAGCGCCAGTCCATGCACACCGCCAGCCAAGCGCCAGTCCACGCACACACCTAGCCAAGCACCAGTCCACGCACACCGCCAGCCAAGCGCCACTCCACGCACACCACCAGCCAAGCGCCAGCCGACGCACACTGCCAGCCAAGTGCCAGCCTACACACACCGCCATCACATTCAGGGTTTTTTTATACAAAAAAGAGAACACAAACCAATTGTAAATAGATACAAATCTACTAACACAAAATCTGAAACTAAATACATTGCACTAATGCCAACCTTGAAACTGAACCAAAATTTTTAAACAATAGAGACCAGGCAGTTCACTTTACCACTCAAGGAGGCTCCCAAAAATTATTTTGCGTGTGGTACATTCTAAAACAAGCAGGCACACACAGCGCAGGGTTAGGACACTCGGGGCAGTACATACGAGTCTCCTTCCGCGTACCTCCTCGCCAACACACTCTACATTTCCTACTGGGAAAGTCTTTTGAGGGTGTGGGAGGAATGTGATCAGTAAAGTGGCGATCTTTCAGTCTAGCCACATCCTACACCACTCCAACTCTAGGAACACTTGCCTGTTCCACTGCAACAAGGCTGCCTATTACAAACTCCTGAAACTTAGCAAAAGTAATCTTTGACTCAGGACAACAATCCTTAAATGCAACAAAAGCATTAAAGGTTGCCAAGTGGAAAAGATGGATAGCCAACTTCTTATACCAAATGTAAGCCTTACAAAGAGCAGTGTAAGGTTCCAACCTCTGATCTACTCTATCAACACCACCCATGTGCCTATTACAGTCTAAAATGCACACAGGTTCGGGGGGTCCCGGCTGCACCATATCGTGTGGCGGCATAGGTGCGAGCGCAGACTGTGAGTGGCACAGCCGGGGGTGATCTCTCGGGCCCCACGCTACGGGGCACCCAAACTGGCACAATATTGACACTCGGTGCGGGACCATTTGCAACCGGTGCAAGTCACTGCGCAACGCCTGAGCAACGGGAATAGGGTGGAAGTGCGTTCAGGACCCAGCTTGAGCGACGCATGGTTCTTACTGATGTAACCCCCCTACTTGACGCCTGCCAACGGGTGCGAAACGCAGTGTTACACCCTGGGGGTAGGAAACCCGAGAGGCCGCGTGGGCTCACCATACACACTGGCAGGCAGCGGTGAATACTACCACCCAGGCTCTCACGATCATCACAACTCCGTTAAGCTACGGCACCATGGGCGGCAGGGGTCAACGTGCTACACACCAAACCAAGCTGGACAAATACAATTGCTACAAATTCAGCCAGGAACCGCCGGACCGTGCTGCAGCGTCTACAGAAGATCGAGCTGAGTCCGGGACCGAGGAGGTCACATTACAGGACATAATGACCACACTCAACAAGGTACCTATGTCCTTGGAGTCTAGAATAGACACTGTGGCTACTGAACTCACGCTGATACGAGCGGATTTCCGAAAATTAAGCACAAGAGTATCGGAAGTAGAAACAACGACAACTAGTCTAGCCACGGACACGGCCGCTCTCAAACGCTCTCAAACGCCAGCTGGCACATCTACAGACCGAAAACAAAGCCATGGCGGCAAAGCTGGACGACTTTGAAGGTCGCTCCCGGCGCATCGTAGGAGTGCCAGAGGGAACAGGAGAACCAGCAATTGACCTTTTTGTAGAAAATCTAATCAAAAATCAACTACAATCTCGAGGTCTCTCACAGTACTTCTCAGTCGAAAGAGCCCACCGGGTCCTGGGAGGCAGGCCTAAGCCAGGGGCACCACCATACTAGCCCGGATTTTCAATTTGCGGGACCGCGACCTCATTTTGCAGACTGCAAGAATAGCCCCCCCGGTGCAATACGAACATAGTACAATCTCATTCTTTCCCGACTACACAGCCGCCGTAGCCAAACAACGACGCAATTTTCTTGCAATAAAGAAAGAACTCCGAGCACGGGAGCTCAAATATTCAATGATGTTCCCCTCGAAATTGAGAGTGGTAGCAGACGGGAAAGTGTGGTTCTTCACAACACCGGAGGAAGCACAAGATTGACTTGAGGGCTGCCGTCAAGTCAACAATCGTGGGCGACCCGGGAAGAACAACAGCCGAGCAACACCAAGTGCGTCACAACTAGAACGGCAGGATGAAGCAACCGCAAGTGACGGATCCAACAGAGACAAATAACTCCTAAAAAACAGTAATGTCCCTACTAGAGACTATAAGCCTACGACGCAGTCGGTCAAGCGGCTGTGCTCGCTTCTGCGCTGATGCTGCGATCTCCAACTCGTGACGAAGGGCCCCGGAGGTGCAGGGCCACTGACCCGACGCTCCTGAACATCAGCGGAACGCTGGTAGCTTCCGATGGCACCTACAGATCTGCCCTTAGGAATATACGGCGGGATGTCGTGGTGGTCGTGGGTGCCACTGTGGACCGATGGACAACTATAAGAGTCAATATAACAGATAAGAGGGGATGCTGGGGAGGGTACCGGGGTGGACCCCCCCACAAAGGTATTGAACTATGGGTATCAGGCACTCTGCACTGTTGGGGAGGCGGGTAGTTTGGAAACCGTCATGCAGGGACTCAGGGAGGGGGGCGGGGAAACGGGTTATATTCACGAGTTCAAATTTATTTTCTTCTTTCTTTTTGTTGTTATGGTTAGTTTTGTCATCTTTGATGTTTTGGTTTATGGTACAACACCTAGACACTTGTATGAGACCGCACCTTGCACCTCAGACACATCTTTCTACCTTACTCAACGCCAATGACACCCATAACTGCGCATTCTGAATCTGGCGCTCCCCCACCCGCACATGCTCAACACCTACCAGTAGTCTCCTGGAACGTAAATGGCCTCAGAGACAAAGTAAAGAGAGGTTTAGTATTACAATACCTTAAGCGTAAGGCACCAGCTGTGATACTCCTGCAGGAAACCCACCTCGTAGGCTCCACATGCAAGGCCTTAGACAGGTGGGGCTTTAAACTGATAGTTCACTTCGAATTCTCAACTGGCTCCCGAGGGGTGGGGATCCTGATCAGGAAACAATATCCACTCATCATCAAACACACATACACGGACGAACAGGGCCGCTTTGCA
Organism: Calotriton arnoldi; assembly: GCA_963921515.1. Taxonomy (NCBI): domain Eukaryota; kingdom Metazoa; phylum Chordata; class Amphibia; order Caudata; family Salamandridae; genus Calotriton; species Calotriton arnoldi. Next base: position 201,646 of record CAWUFW010002387.1, on the reverse strand, counting down.
GCTGCCACCTGTCAATGGGAGGGACGATCAATCAATATAGTGACGGCCTATATTCCCCCTGCGCTTCACTCGCTAGCATTCCCAGCACTCGGCGCGTTTCTGCTCCGACTTCCGGAGGGGGAGCTTATCCTGGGAGGCGACTTCAACACGACTCTCAATGACAGCTTGGACCGCACGCCCCCACGGCAACAACATCGCACTCATTCTATATTAGCAGATTTTCTGGAAACAATAGGCCTAGTGGACGTCTGGCGTTCACATTTCCCGCAAGCACGACAATACACATACCATTCAGGAGCACATAATAGTCTCTCCAGAATAGATTATTTACTAACCTCAGTGGACAACGTGGGGAAATTTGAAGGCATGACCTACTTACCAAGGGGAATATCGGACCACTCCCCCGTATTTGTTAACTATACACGAAACACTCCTGCGAAACTACGTATATTTCCGATATACCCCAGCTATCTTAAAAACCCCAAAATTTGGAAGGGCCTGACTGCAGCCACAAAACACTATTTCACTGAAAATGAACAATCAGTCTCCTTGCCCCTCGTTTTATGGGAAGCGTATAAGACAGTGCTACGTGGGCAGGCCATTTCCTTAATCACAGACTACAAAAGAGAAAAGGTACAAACGGTGCAGACACTCGAACAAGAACTGCAGCTATTAGAAACACAACACTCCCAGGACCGCTCAGACATCAACACGCATCAGCTCCAGCTTAAACAACAAGAATACAAAGAATACATGTGGGAAGACGCCAAAACCCGACTGACAGCCACGCGCCATACTGTATACGAAGTCGGTGACAAGGCCGGCAAGCTGCTGGCATGGTTAGATAAACGGGAGTGTGCTAGTCGGTGGGTGGCAGAACTTCAACACACCACGGGAGAGGTAGTAACAGACCCCCAAACCATCGCAAACACATTGGCGCATCACTACGCTAAGGTGTACACTCCAGCAACCATGATACAGCAGGAGGAGGCTGAGGCGTTTCTCAGAGATATCCGACTTACTACACTCACAGACGAGGACGCAAAACTACTGGAGTCAGACCTCACTGCTGAGGAGCTGACGATAGCAACAGGAAACGTGCAGTCGGGGAAAGCTCTGGGGCTGAATGGTATCCCTATTGAATTATATTAAAAAAAGTGCAAATATGATTACCCCTCATTTATTAAACATGTTTAACGAAAGCCTCAAAAGGGGGGAACTCCCCAAAGATCAGAGAATAGCAACGGTTGTGGCCATACATAAACCGGGGAAGCCAGCCCGCGATTGCGCCTCGTACAGGCCTATCTCCCTGATCAACGCTGAAGCCAAGGTTTTGGCCAAAGCGCTAGCAAATAGACTGACACCTCACTTAACTAACCTGATACACCCGGATCAGTCAGGGTTCATGCCCGGTAGAAACACGGCCCTAAATTTGAGGCGACTCCATAATGTATTAGGGCGAAAACACACGATACAAGAAGAGGCCATAATACTGGCTCTAGACGCCCGCATGGCTTTTGATACAGTAGAATGGCCATTCCTTTTTGCCGTTCTTGTACGGTTGGGATTCGGACCTAAGTTCTGCTCATGGGTAAGACTGCTATATACGAAACCTCTGGCACACGTAGTGGCGAATGGGTGCATATCCACAGAATTTCCGCTGGGACGTGGCACAAGACAGGGTTGCCCGCTATCGCCACTGCTCTTTGCCCTGGTGTTAGAACCCCTGGCGGCATGGATAAGGCAGAGTCTGACAATTCGGGGGCTCCGTTGGACAGAGAGTTGTGAAGATCGCATATCTTTATATGCAGATGATATATTACTGTATATGGCCTCCCCTACCCGCTCACTGCATGCAGTACTGGATATATGCGTAGTCTATGGGAAATGTTCAGGATATACAATCAACTGGAACAAATCCATAATATATGTTCTGCGGGGCCCACCGCCGAAACTGCCTAAGGGGTGCGCGGTTAAAATAGTAGAGGATAGCTTCAAATACTTGGGGATCCACGTCACATCTGACCAGGAGGAGTTCATGACTCTAAATCTCCTAGAACCTCTAAAGAGACTGCGCAGAGACATTAAACATTGGCGATCCCTGCCTTTAACGCTTCTGGGAAGAGCGGCGCTCTTCAAAATGATGGCACTCCCCCGATTTCTATATGCATTACAAAATACGACCCGGTCTATCACCTCAATAGACTGATATTAGGCGCAGAGGGACTAAACCGTCTGCTGTATAACACTAACCACAAGATGGCTTTACTAGGGCCGACACGGCACACGATTCACCTCTGGCATGTAGTGCTCAGGAAACTTGGGTGGAATAAAAAGATCACGCAAGCAACACCCCTCTGGGATACTGGAAGGCTAGGCTCCCTGCGTAACAGTAAGGGCTTTAAGCAATGGGATGATATAGGAATATCGCGGGTGGGTGACCTGTGGGCCAAGGGAAAGGTAATTCCGTTTGCCCAACTCCGGGATCAATATGAGATGGCCCCCACGGAAATGTACCAATACTACCAAATTAAACACGCACTGGAGGCAGTCATCCCGCTCGACACTGTCCTCCCAGAGGCCTCTCCCATAGAGGACAGATTACTGGCGGAACACATGCACAGAAAAGACACATCATTGACATATCTGAAAATCATCAATAATCACCCTGACCCCGGGCAATCCCTTCGGGAGAAATGGCAGAAAGAGGTGGGAGACCTGGACGAGGCAAACTGGCAAGAGGCTCTGTCGTCCCCAAGGGAGGTGGCAATCCCTTCAAAACTACGTCTAATCCAACTGAAAGTGCTACACCGAATCTATTACACTAAGGCTACATTATACAAAATGGGAAAGGCGGACAGTCAGCTCTGCCTTCGCCAGTGTGGAGCAATAGGCACATTTTATCATACATTATGGGAATGCCCTGCCATAACAACATACTGGGAGGCAGTCATGTCCACAATAACGGAAGTAAGCGGGCCCCTGTACCACCGGAGCCTAGGCGATGTTTATTAAACATATGGGAAGCCACAGATCTCGATCTCGCAACTCAAACCTGGGCGACACTGGGTATAACCATTGCTAAGAGGAATATTGCCAAACAATGGTGCGCATGTAACACTCCCACGGTAAGAGAGTGGAGTAACGACATGGATATGTCAATGGTGGCCGAAAGAGCGGTGTACCTGCATAGAGGGTGCCCCAAGAAATTGGAACGGGTGTGGGGAAAATGGAACGCCTTTAGAAGTAATATATGTGAAGTTCCGGTTGTTGATTCATTATTGGAAGATGGTGACTGACCCGTAAATGTAAATTGTGTCTAATGTAACGAACTCTCGTACCTATACAGTATAGCTCATCATGTAATGGAAGTTTTACATGCAAGATGTGATAAATATTGGTCTCAATTTTGAATGAAAATGATAATGCTCTGTACCAAAATAAAAAGAGTTAAAAACAAAAAAAATGCACACAGGTTTGCGCGCTTTAGCAACCTGACCCGTCACAGGTGAAGTACTTTCATCATGGATGGTAGTCAGCATGTAGACATCTCTCCTGTCTAAAAACTTCACAGCTAGAAGTTCCTCACTACGCAACGCACTGCACTGTCCCCGCACAAGCTTTTGACAAAGAAGTACTTTTGGGAAACCTTTACGGTTAGAGCGGATTGTGCCACAATCACCAGTGCCCACTTTGGCCAATTCCCTGAACAACTGCACACCAGTGTAGAAGTTATCTACATATAAATGGTGACCTTTGTTAAAAAGTCCTCTACCAAGTTCCCACACAATTTTCTCAGTCACTCCAAAAGTGGACGGACAACCAGGGGGGTCAATCCTGGAATCCCTACCGGTGCACACCCTGAAATTAGAGACATATCCAGTCCTACTGTCACACAACATATACATCTTAATTCCATAGCGTGCCCTCTTGCTAGAAATGTATTGCCTAAAAACCAAGCGGCCCGTGAACAAGACCAAAGACTCATCCACAGCTATTTCTTTCCCTGGAGCTCAGAAAATCGATCTACAAAGTGATCAATGACAGGCCGAACTTTAAAAAGACGGTCACAATCAGGGTGATATCTTGGCAACGCTAAACCATTATCGACAAAATGCAGCATCCGAAGCAGAAGCAAATACCTATTACGACTCATGACTGCCGGAAATATAGCCATTGCCATCAAGGGACTAGTAGACCAATATGAAGACATCGATGGCTTCCTTAGCAAGCCCATCAAAAAAGTTAAACCCAAGAACTTCTTCATCTCTTCCAGAGTTCTGGGAGTCCACCGGGTAGCTCTAGAGTGGGGCCTAAGGCTGGCACTGTTGTCCCTCAAAAACTGTTCAGCATACAAATGAGTCTGCTTAACAACCTCTGCCAAAAATACATCGTCCATAAACAACTGAAAAAAATGTATAGGCAAAAAGTTTTCAGTATCCAGTCTACACCCTGGAACACCAGAAAAGTCTGGCAATGTCGGCTGCACCATGCCTGGGGCAACCCAGAGGTCAGCACTTCCAATGGGAGGCCTTGCAGCCCCAGGCTGCTACCCAGATGGCTCTTGCTGCACTATCGGCACATCAATGTCCTCCTCTAAGACAGGCACTTCATCTGCACTAAGAGTGGCTTCATCATCCAATGATTCCTCGTGGACAGAAAACTCACTGCCAGAATCTTCCACTGCCTCCTCTGCCTCAGATGCAGAGTCAGTCTCTGAACCATGGTCAGAGGAAGACTCCAAAAGCATACCAACAACCTGCTGAGCAGTAATCCTGCAGCTAGCCATAGTCCTTACAAAGAAAGGAGACTACACAAACAAGTCAACAACAAACACTGTGCAAAATAAGTAATGAACAAAGTGTGGCTTTAGCACAAAGATCTATATACTCAAAAACAATATGACTCACTTGCCAAAGATAGCTACACTCACCAGCACCTACTCTGCATAGACACAGCAAAAACCAACGATATCCCACTAGAAAGAAAAACCAAAACCAATTACTCACAAGACAACAAAATACACATCGAGCACAAATGCAAAAAGATTTTGACACTCAAAAAACAGAAGCCAAACATACTGCTATTATTACACCATTTGCAAAAAACACATTCATGCAGGGAAATTAAACTCATTTAGAGTAAATAGTACCAAAAAAAAGTCTCTTACCAAACACATGCAACTACACAAACTGCAGAACCACCAGTAACGAAACCACAACCTGGAAAATCAGTCTAAAGAGCAAAAGCCTTGAACTAGAATAAAAAGGAAAAATAAAACGTTACTTTTGGGAATACAGGACACTGTTGATTGTAGAAAAGATCTTTATTGAAGAAATAGCGTAACGACCCCCAGAGGCCAACCTCTCAGCTCCTCAGCCAAGCTTCACTGCTGGACTCTTCAATCCAGATTCCAGCAGTAGAACCTCGTTGCTAGGAGATGGTAAGAATCACAGGTGAAATGTAATTAAAACATAACACATCTCCTCTTCTAAGGAAACAACAAGTTCATTACAATTCATACATTTGGTTATTAATAAATAAAATTGAGAATAAGAAAGAAAATATTAATCGCACAAATAATCTTCCAATTTCTTTGGTCTCATTTTAAGGCGTTCACTGGGAACTCTTCTATAGACATCAGTGGAACCATTAATATTACCGATATTTTTCTGTAACCAATGCCTTACTTCGGCATCATTGCACTTGACAGCTCTACAAATGTTCCACCATCTTCCATCAGATACTTTGATTACATTACCCTCAACTTTTATAATCTTCCTTGGTTCAGATAACTTGGAATTTCCTTTCTTCACTATATTACCAGAATACAGTCTCACAAAATCACCTTCAGCAAACACTCTATTACTTTTCCCAATTTTGCTATTATGTCTTAGTTGATAAGAATCTTGATATTTTGCAACTTTTGATCGTACATCTTCCTCCTTTATATCTTTCTTACCACTCCTGCCCATCCATGCTGGCACCGCTACTGTACAAGGCACTCTCCCTTTAAGAACACAAAAAGGAGTTTCTCCTGTCACAGAGTGTGGAGTGGTTCTGTAGTTCCATAACATTTTCCTAACTTGTGATCTCCAACACATATTCATCGATATGGCCAATTGAACATTCTCTCCTAAAACTCGGTTGAAGCGCTCAACTAGACCATTTCCCCTGGGATGATAAACCGGGGTTCTCAAATGTTTGATACCCCACCTCTTGAGAAAATCACTGAATTCTTGCTAAATGAACTGCGGGCCATTACCTGTTCGAATTTCAGCAGGGCAACCTTCCCTCCTAAAAACCTCTTCACAAAATGCAATAGCATTGCTGGTCTTGATTTCACTGGCAAATCCAACTTCCGGCTATTTTGAATAATAATCAATCATCACAAAAGCATACTTCTCAGATGCTCCAAAACCTTCAAACGGCCCACATATATCAATAGCTAGTCTTTCCCATGCCTTTACAGGATATCTCGTAGGTGTTATAGGAGAATCTCTCAATACATGTGATTTATCACTACACGTACAAGATATGCATTCTCTTACAAACCGCTCTATATCTCCATCCATGTTCGGCCACCAAAAATCCATTCTAGCTTTTCTTTTGACCGCAGTCATTCCTCCATGACCTTCATGTAACAATTCCATCAACTTAAACCTCAATGGTTCAGGTACAACTAGTTTGTCACACCTTCTTATTACACCATTTACAACAGATAATTCTTCCCATACGTTTTTGTACATTGAAATCTCACTATCCAATTTCCATCCATACGATGCAGGCAAAATTTTGATTACTTTCACCAAAACAGGATCAGCAGAAATAGCCTCCTTCCACTCATCTTCACTTATGGCCTGACACACCTCCTCAATACTTGCTATCATCCAATCCTCATCTTCACTAGTATATTCCATTTTATCTTTCACAGGTAAACGCGACAAACAATCCGCATTTACATTTTTCGCTCCAGGTACATATTTTAGATCAAATGAAAATTCTTGTAAACGATATATCCACTTTGCAATGCGTGGGGTAGCCCTACTCGCACCTGCAGTAGTGAAAATGTCAAGCAAAGGCCTGTGATCCGTGCGAAGTTCAAATCTCGTTCCCCAAACATAAACACGAAAATGTTGTACTCCCCACAAACAGGCTAGAGCTTCCTTTTCAACGGTGGAATATGACATCTCAGCACCCCTTAAAGTACGTGATGCGAAAGCAATAACCCTTTCCTTGCCATCACGCTGTTGCATAAGTACAGCTCCTAGTCCTTAACCACTGGCATCTGTTACAATTATTGACTTGTCTTGAGGATCAAACGACTTTAAAGCTGTAGCAGTAGCTACAGCCTTCTTTACAGCTTCAAATGCTGATTGACACTCCCTTGACCATTCAAAAATTACACCCTTCTTCATGAGTTCTATTTCGGAAAAATGATGCACAAATTTAGCATAATACTCGGCTAAACCGAGAAACGATCTTAACTGATCTTTATCCTGTGGTGCTGGGGCTTTTTCCAGATCTTCTACCAAATTTAACTTTGGTTTAATACCATTGTAAGACAATGTATGTCCTAAATAATCCACTTCCAGTTGACAAAATTTACATTTTAACAGACTAATAGTGAGACCAGCTGCTTCAAGTTTAGTAAGTACTTTTCTCAAAATATCATCATGGTTATTTTCATCCTTACCCCATATCAAGATGTCATCTTGAAATACTAATACATTCTTCATATCCTTCAAGATTTTCTGCATAATTCTTTGAAACACAGCAGATGCCGAGGTTAGACCGAATGGCATTCTGATGAATTGAAATGCCCCTTCAGGTGTGATGAGGATGTTAAGTGCTTCGATTCGGGCCGTAAACGTACCTGGTGGTAGGCACTTGATAAATCTAAAGTAGTGAAATATTTTCCACCAGCAACACTAGATAACATTTCATTTATACGAGGTAAGGGATACCTGTCAACCCAAATGCATTCATTCAAGTCTCTCAAATCCACACACATGCGGATCTTGTCATTAGGTTTGTGTGCGATAACAATTGGACTTAACCAATCGGAAGCCTCTATAGGTTCTATTATTTTCTCCTTGCATAATCTCTGTAGCTCATCTTTCAACTTTCCTCTTAGAGCGTTAGGAACATTACGTACCTTGTGTACTTTCGGTTTAGCATCTTTCATCAATACAATCTGATGTTCAAATCCTTTAAGGCATCCTAGTTCTTCCTTAAATAAGTTAGGAAAATCCTTAACTCATTTGTTGTTGTTGTTGAGAACATCTGTCAACAACACTTGTGACGGATGATTTGGATTGAGAATGATGCCCACATTTTTCTGTTCTTTCCACCCCAACAAACACTTTCCAGTTTCTACCACATATATTTTTGCTATGGTTTTTCGTATTTTAAATTGCACATTCGTGTTGAAATATCCCAAAATTGGAAGTTTCATACCACAATACCCCTGTGGTTCAACATCAGTTGGAATTAATTTAATGGATCCCAATTCTTGCCATTTTTGCTTATCTATCAAAGTAAAAGGGGAACAAGAATCTGCCCACATCTGTACAACCTTACTATTGATAGTTATCATACACTTGGGAGGAACATACACTTCCGATTGATCGTCATGTAGAGTATTCGCATCTCCAACAACCATTACTTCAATGTCAAAATCATTCTCTACCTGTACATCATCTATTGAATGCATTACCATGGAATTATCTATAGTGTTTACTGATTTCTTTTGTTTCATAAATTCATTCGCTTTGCACACTCTTGAAAAATGACCAATTCTCCTGCATTTATAACAACGGCTCTTAGCAGCAGGACAATGCATAGCATCAGCATTATGTCTATAGCTTCCGCATCTATAACAAGACTTTTTATAATTGTCTTCTTGTTTTCTCACCAAATTCTTGTTGTCTTCACTATCTGTCTTCACAACCTTCTTGGTATTAGAACTCAATACACACACTTTACTAGGATCTACATCACCTTTTGTGTTATTTTCAGCTAATTCTTTTACGTATTGTGAGGTATTTTCAATGCGTCTAGCAATTTCAATTGACTTGTCTAAAGAAGGATCTTTCAAATCTAATAGTTTTTCTTGGATTTTCTTATTATTGGTTCCGTTTATAAGTTGGTCCCTAATAATTTCATCCCTTAAATCTTTAAACTTACATGTTATTGCTAATCTTCTTAAAGCGGCCACATACTGCTCAATCTTTTCTCCTTGTTTTTGGGAACGTGAAAAAAACTTATGCCTTTCTACAACTAAACTTAATTTTTTTCCATAGTTGTCAGCTAATGCTGATAAGGCACTTTCATACACATCATCCCCATCATCATCAGATGAATCATCCACATTTCTAACACTAGGCTGGAAATTAGGTAAGGTGCTTAAAACTCTCCTTCCTTCTACACCTAAACTAAGTTTCAGAATAGCTAATTTCCTCCTGGCAATAAATACATCACCTCCACTTGCTTCTAAATATGTGACGAAAGATTCCTTCCAATCCTCCCATTCCATGCAGGGAGGACCTGGATCTTGTAGAAATGTAGGTGGAGGAGGAATGGACTGTGTAGCCATCACAATTTAAATAGTTAATGCTTACACTTAGATTCTAAATACTAGTTAAATTCCTAGATCGGTAAATTATCACAAGGATATGTCTTCACACAGCAGTGATAGTATGAATGTGATGGTTAAAAGTTCACAATCGACGCGTTGTAAAATTTGGTTTTGAATTCACAAAATAGTCAATTTAAATCCTTGCGCGTAGAGTTGAACATCCACTCACCGGTGATTTTCTTCAAATGTTCTCAATCGTTTCACAGTCTCACTCACTAGACGCTCCTCCGGTCTCCCGATAAGTTTGTTGTGCTCCTCAGGAGTTCAAAAACGATCGGAAATGAAACGCAAAGAAAAATAAAATGGCGGCACGCACGTTTTCTTCAGGTCACGCTGTGTCACGTCAGGTCACGACGTGCGTATATCATCATGAAAGATGTGATGTCTTCTGTTGTTTCATTGCCAAGCAACTTACTTCCCAGCAACCTCAAGATGCGCGTTGACGTCCTCTTTCACAAGACGCTTCACGTCTTCTGGACTCAGAATGCAGCGTTCTTCTTCACGAACCTCCGCGCTCGAACCACACGATTCTTCCACGCGGCAGTGTCATTGCTAGGCTGCAAGCGGCCCACTCCAAGGTAATGTTTACCTTTGAACAGCAACTGTCTCCTCATCGGTACATCGGAGATTTTAGTTAAAAATCGGTACCCTTCCAAACAGCAGGATTTTCTTCACGAGTAGCAAAAAAGTACACGTATAACGATGACCAGGCTGGGGGTCGTACAAGCAAGTGTTTTTTTTAAAGAAATCCACATCAGTCCGTTGTTTCTTGAAATAAACTTCTTCTAGATCAGGTGCATGTCCTCCATAATTGTGTATCCCATCCTCGTCGCCATTTTTGGGAATACAGGACACTGTTGATTGTAGAAAAGATCTTTATTGAAGAAATAGCGTAACGACCCCCAGAGGTCAACCTCTCAGCTCCTCAGCCAAGCTTCACTGCTGGACTCTTCAATCCAGATTTCAGCAGTAGAACCTTGTTGCTAGGAGATGGTAAGAATCACAGGTGAAATGTAATTGAAACATAACAGTTACAATTGCAATTCAGAAGAAATAAAACAATTAACATTATAACACATTATGTCACTACCCAAATGGTCAATCTGCCAGATGGGCCTTCAAATAGGGCCGAGAAAAATGGAGGGTGATCTTGCCCAAGGGATCTGGTGGGGTTTTCTGCCAGGCCGATCTATCCCCAGGTGGGGCAGAAAACAGCAGACAGAAATTTGCCCCCTTGCAAAAGAAATAGATCCCTGGTGCCTAGTAGGGTTTTCTGCTCCCCTCCCGCCTTGGGGCAGAAAGGCCAAAAAACCAGGCAGATCTCTCCCCATGGGGGGGCAGAAAATACATAAACATAACTTAAGCCCCTTGGAAGCAACACTTGGCCAAGGGGTCGCTTCCATCTGCAATAAAAAAATCCCTGGTGCCTAGTGGGGTTTTCTGCCTCCCCTGGGGGCAAAAAGGCCAAAAAAACGGACCGATCTGCCGGGGGTGGGGGGGGAGGGGGGGCAAAAAAACATCCAATATTTAATATCCCCAAGGGATCGCTTCCATACAACTTCAAACAAAATCCCTGGTGCCTAGTGGGGTTTTCTGCAGAAAGGCCAAAAAAACAGGCCAATCTGGGGGGCAGAAAAAAATTGAGCAAATTTGTGCCCCCTTGAAAGCGACTCTTGGCAAAGGGGTTGCTTCCATACAATAAATACATAATCCCTGGTGCCTAGTGGGGTTTTCTGCCCCCCTGGTGGCAGAAAGGCTAAAAAAACGGGCCGATTGTCCCCAGGGGGGGGGGGGGGCAGAAAAAACATCCAATATTTAATACCCCCTAGGAAGCGACCCTTGCCCAAGGGGTCGCTTCCATGCCAAAAAAAAGACATCCCTGGTGCCTAGTGGGGGCATTTCTGCTGCACGATCGCGGCGCTGTGCGCGATAGTGCAGCACAAATGCCCTTCAAAGAGACATCAGGGGAGAGGAAAAACTCTTTCCTCTCCCCTGATACCTCGATGGCCAAAGAAACCACCCCCCCCCCCCGGAGCAGGAACACCTACCTACTCCGTCGGACGCCTGGAAGTAAATGGGTTCCAGCGCGTCCAGGGCTTCCTGATGACGTCGGCGCGCACTATGCGTGCTGACGTCATGGGATTGCCCGGGGGGTTCGCGGGTGGCAGCGGAAACTCTTCCACTGCCATCCCCCTTTGTGGGGGCTATATGGGCTGCCCATGGGGGGAGCGCCAGTGCTTCCCCCATGGGTGGGTGCCATGACGGAGCGGTTCCGTCATGAGCATACGCCCACCGTGGCTCATGACGGAACCGCTCCTTCATGAGCATAGAAACGGTTAAAACCTGCCCTTAGGGAATTAGATAGGATACAACGAGAATTCGTTGTAATCACTTGTCTAGAACAAGCATTTGCAATGCAATAGGTCTCGCATTTGCAGGAGTTTAAGTTATTGGCATTGTAAATGACAATGCATTTTATTTCTGTGTTTTGAAAACCTGGAAGCGGTGTGTAAACACGCACTTTAAACTTATAGTCCTTGCTTACGAGAAGCAAGGCTGGCAGTAAAAGAGGTTCAGTTACTGCCAGCCTAGCTTCTCCTAAGCAACGACTATATGTACAAAGTGTGTGTTTATGCACCTCTTGCAGGTTTGCAAAACACATAAATAAAAGGTATTGTCATTTACAATGCCAATAGTTCACTTTTTCGCAAATGCGAGACCTATTGCATTGCAAATGCTTGTTATATGCGTCACAAGCAAGACACTTTTCTATAACATTAGAAAACATCTATGTAGCTTCTTAGTGGGCATGGTGTAAAAAGCATGATCCACATTTTTTGTATACTGACAGCTAGGTTATTTCTTTCCTACAGCATCTCACCCCATGCTAGTTTAGAAGCAACCTTTATGCAACCGGGATGAGGGTTTCTCTCCTCATTAAAAAAGGTACACTGCCTTTCAGTAATGTAGCGATAGGTACAGCAGATTGATCTGTGTGCCTCCTAAGTGATTTATAAATTTAAACAACAAAACAATCTTTAGGTGAGTCATTGGTATGCTTATGTTATGAGCATTGCCTGGAATTGTTGGTATTTTCAGAGCCCCAGGCTTACTTTTAGTACTTTAAGTGCTCCCTCTGCCTTAGCAACAGTATGTGTGAAGCCCGAGTTGAATTCTAGCACCCACTTAAGGCAGCACCATAAAACACCTGCCTACTATTGCTTTAATGTGCCACATCGATGACCAGGAACAGGGGAAGGATTTTAAGCACTGCAGGCAGCATATAAAGTTCTAGAGCAGTTCCCAAAAACGTAGAAATGGCAATTTTTGGTCTTTTGCATCACATTACTATCGGCAATAGGTGGTGCCTTAAGGTTGTTTCTTAACCTTTTGTTATCGAAGCCCCAACCATGTAATCTCCTTGCTCTGCCCCATTACAGTCCGATGCAGTGGCTCTTAAAGTCGTTTTAAGGAAGTAGGCGAGTGTGTTTGAAAACCAGAGCCTGTGGAAGGAGAGGGATGCAGGAGTGGGGAATGGAATGTGTTGGAAATGGCCCTTTTTGCAGGGTCACCCCTAAACTTTTTGCCTGCCTCCTGTATTTTTGCTGACCTGTTTCTGTTGGTTTTATGACTCTGGGCACTTTACCACTGCTGTTCAGTGCTAAAGTGCATATGCTCTCCCTTTGTAAATATGTCTATGTGAATTGGTATATCCCTGATTGGCTTATTTGGTTTACCTGTTAGTCCCTAGTAGTGTGGCCTGTGTGTGCTCAGGGCTGGTAAACCAAATGCTGCTGGTGGGCATGCAGCGCTGGTTTGCGCCACCCACAGAAGCAGCTTGTAAAGTGTGTCTCAGACCTGCCACTGCAGTGTCTGTGTGCAGTCCAGAACTGCCATCTTGGCTGTGAAGTGCACCCACTTCCCAGCCCCTGAACCTTCCCTTGGCATCTTGTAAGTCACCCCTATGGTAGGGTGCATTGTATGTGTAAGGTAGGACATGCCTTGGTATGTGTAGCATGTCCTGGTAGTGAATTACACCCCATTTCGTTTTTCACTACTGTAAGGCTACCTGTTCCTCATAGGCTAGAATGGGCAGTTTGGCTATTACATCCTATAGTCCTAACTGACCCCAGGAACATGGTAGAAAAACGAATTTAGTATGCCTGAGCTCAGAATATTAAAATACATCTTTTAGTAAAGTTTATTTTTATATTCTGTGTTTGAAAATACCACTTTTAGAAAGTAGGTATTTTCTTGCCTAAGCCTTCCAGTGTGCTCTGCTGTTATGTGTATTGGCTGTCTGGTTTTGGAGGGGCAGGGCAGGCTGAGTCAGACCTGGGTTGAATAGAGAGATCTGCATTTAGAGTATGGGGAGGGGTGGCTCCTTGACCTGAATAGGGCTGTGCCTGGCAAGGTGAATGCTGGCTCCACCTCCTACTGTGTGTCTGCTAGCAGACCCCCTCTTTCTGAAAGGAAGAATGCAGCCTGGTAAACAAAGTGCTCCAGGCCTGAGCAGAACTGGTTCTGGCTAGGTTCAGTGACTTGTAGCTTCTGAGAACAAAGACTTTTGGGGTATAAATATCTGTGCTCAAACCCCTACAATTTGTATTGCTTTTGGATCTGGAGAGGAAACTCTGTCCGTGCCACTGGAGGAATCTGCAGGAAGTGACTGTCCCTGTGCTTGTGTGTTGTTTCTTGCACTGGCCTGCAGCAGTGACCACTGGACCTTGAAGAAGAGAGAAAAGGACTGTTGAGAGAACTTTTATTTTTGTTACAGCAATTACCCAAGGGCTAGGAAAAGAGCTAGCCTCCTGCTGGAGTCTCAGGCACATCAGACTCCACCACCAACCTCCTGCTTCCTCCCTGCGAGGATTGCTATCTGCTGATGAGGCTCCTGTGAGTTCCAGGGCCTCTAGTTTGCATCAGAGAAGAAAATGTTGGAAATCGACGCTAACGCATCTTTGCGAGCCGCTGCAGTCGAGAGCGCTGGGAAAATCATCGCGCTGCTGCCGCCGAGGGCTCGCAACACGAGACCATCGCTGACGCCCCTTTGCGAGCCGCTGCAGCCGAGACGCGCTGGGAAAATCATCGCGCTGCTGTCGCCGTGCACTCGTAACCCCTAAAGAAATCATCGCTTCGAGACATCGCATTACGGACGCCGTGCGTCCGCCACTTTGATCGCATCGCACCGAATTTCGTCGCTCCCCCGCGGAGCGTCTTGTCTTCGCATTGCAACACGATCGCACAGCGCAACAGGATCGCCGCATCGACTTCTCCCACGCGGCAAGAAAGTCATCGCATCGGCAGTCCAGCGTGCAGAAGTTTGTCGCATCGTCTCCGCACGCATCCCGCAGATCGGCGCATCATCCTCCCTTGCGGCAAGGATTTCATCGCATCGCCGGCCTCGCGTGCCGAGAATCATCGCTACAGCTTATTTGCGACATTTTGTTGGTTTTGCTACTAAACCCAGGTACTTTGTGAAAGAAAGGGTCGCAGAGACCACTGCTTTGAACTTGAACCTTATTTTTGCAACCTTTGAACTATTTTTGACAGCCCTTCAACAGCTATCCTATTTTTGACAGTATTGTGGTTTTTACAGTTATTGGTCTTGTGATAAATCTGCCTTTATATAAAGATACTTATTTTTTATAATAACTACTTGTGTGGTGTCCCTTTGTAGTGTTCCTCACTGTGTTACTGTGTATGGTCATAAATGCTTCACACCCTGCCTCTGAGATAAGCCTACCTGCTCGTGCTACGTTTCCACAGGGTTGAGCAGGGGTATTAAAGAGGGTAGCCCTCTCACTCTGACTTAGGAAGAAGGGTCCCTACTTGGACAGTGGCCAGCCATTGCCAACTAGAGACCCCCATTTCTAACAGAAAGAAGCAGGCTCTGCCATGTACAGCTTAGCAGCCATGCTCGTAGAGCCTACAGAGATCCGTTGCAGCAGGAGCTGCGTCACAGAAAGGAATGTCGGTAACAAGCTAGCCGGTAGAATGAAATAAATGAGCATGGTGGAGTACGGGATGAGAAGAAACCGCAGGACTGTTTGGAGGGAAGGGGGGGATCAAACTTTCCACTGACAAAGCCCCTGCTAAGGTCCGTATTGTTACGTCCGAAACCTGATCAGCATGGGTGTCCACTCCACTCTGATCCCCGGCTGAGAATATACGTTAAGCCTGTCCTCTTGCTACAAAAAAGAAAAAAAAAATGTCCAGAGCTCATACCGTTTGAAGTCCCTCAAGACCCTTCTCCGTGCTGGTATAAACATTGCTAATAATAAAAATAACTCGTTTTACTTTCCCTAGTGCATAAAAGACCAGTTTACCTCCTTTAAGAACCCGGAGTACAGGCAACCACTGATAACGCGCAGCGACACCCAAGGGAAGCAGAACGTTCGACAGGATTAAACCAAATTGCAGGTGGAACTACAGGGTGTAGCCTGCCATTACCGAAAAAAAATTACGCGCACGTCTGCAAGTTTACAAATGTATTAGCGCTACTGAATGGTTTTTTTTTTTTAAACGAGCTTTGAAGCAATTCTAGTGCATGTTGAAGAATTCACACTTACTTACATAAACAAACCCCCCCCTCTACTTACATGATGGTACATCCCAAAGCACAGAATTCGTAAAACTAAGCAATGCGCTCTTCAAACGGCTGCCGCGATTAAAGTATGTTTCAAGAGCAGCGCACTAAACAGTTATAGTTGTTCCAAGTATTTAACAAGACTGAAAGGTATTGTTTATTTTTTAAACATAAAAATGGGCGCCCGTGTTGTGAATATATTAGAAGCGGGCGCCATGCTAAAAGAAAGCGTGGCGCCCGTGCACAGTAATTAAGCAAGTAACAAAGCGCTCTATTGTGATGTTATGCAACACTTCTGAGGGATTCGTTTTTTTATTGGTGTGGGCAAGTAAAGAGTTGTGCGATAACATGTGAAGCCCTTCTTCTTTGTGCTCGCCTTTAAAGCACTGGTAGACCCCTATGTGCCTGGCGGTGTAAATTTAGGTGTTCCTGTCGGATTAGGCAGCCTAACTTTTAGCATGCTTTTCTATGGCAGCAGCCCATGTCGTCTCAAGCTGGAGACTGCATTGCAGGCGAGTGGTAGGTACCGATGAGCCCCCTAACGTTTTGCCGTGTTTTCACACTAGCAGAGCCTTCCTTCGTCCGCCTGGCTCCGCTGGTCTTAGCCCGCTGGCTGAATGAATGAGAGAGTACTTTAGCGTTCCTGAAAAGTGCAAACTTTGTTTTTTTAAAAGAAAGACGGTCGCTAGCATCGCGCTAACTAGAAGGAGAGAAACAGGACCGGGCTCTGCACCATAGACAACAAGTGGTGCACGCACGCGCGCCTCAGCTAAGCATGTGATTTCAATTATCACGCCCGTGTCTGGGCACAATAATTGAAACCACATGGCCTATTGGTGTCTATTACGCGCACCAAGCGCGTAATAGACACCAAAAGGCCATGGGAGGAGCATTGCTCCTCCCATGGCCTATTGGTGTCTATTACGCGCACCAAGCGCGTAATAGACACCAATAGGCCATGGGCGGAGCAATGCGCCCGCCTTTGGCCAATTGCGTGCAGTCTTTTATACAAAGACGCACGAAAAGGCCAATGGGGTAGCACAAAAGGAATCGCACACGCACGAGCGTGTGCGATTCCTAGGTCAGTGCTGAATCCCCGTTTTTCACCTACTAAATGTCTCGCGCTGCGCGAGCACTGCTGCACAGTGCAACGCGCTAGGTGCGCGACCTAAAAAAGAGACCCCTCACCCACCAGGGTTGCCCTTAGGTGGCATGCTTCATCATTGGAGTTCTTCTCAATCCTCTACGGATTGAGGGGTGCTGCGACTTGCAAAATACGTAGGAGCACTTTTTGTAGACTATGTGTAGTGCAGTGATGTGGAGTGGGTGGGAAAGAAAATTTAAAAATACCTTACTAGTTGGCCACTCTTTTATTCCCGCCCCTAGTTGGTATGGTTAAAAATCAGGGGTTGTTACTGAGAGAAACCTGACCTTAATGAGTCTGGTTGTCTCAGTAATGTGTTCTTATCAACATGTTTCAAGCTGTTCCCCTATTAGCTCTTCATCAGGACTCCACGGGGACCAGCCCGTGTGTACCACTCCTAGTGAATCCTATAATAAGGACGCAAATTATGCACACTTAATGAGCATGCACTGTATACATATGGTTCTAGTAAATAATCCGTATTTCTGATAATGCTATATTATTGCATCATGGTCAGGGGTAGAGGGGCTTGTAGTCAAACATTTGTCAAAGCCGCCTCTGGTTCAATAACCTACTTCTCTCCCTGGAGCATGAGTATGCGGTCTCCGTATGTATACAGTGCAGGGAAGACATGGCTTGGCAGTTCGGGCTGGACTGTTCCCATGAGGCACAGGGTCAGACTGATTTGCATATGGCCATGTCTGAACTGGGGTGGTGGAGTGAGCTAAAGAATGATGATGGATTAAACCCAGATCAGTTGACTGGGGGTGAGTGTTTGATTTGCTCTAACGCTCCGTCCATCATCCCCTTTGGTATCGCTTTGTTCGCCCTATGTTGGCAGGGTATGCCCAGACGTGGGTCCCTTGCTCACTTTGCCACTGGATTCAAGATAGCCTGGCTGATGAGGGTTTTGAACCCGAAACCGGTCCCAGGATGCTTGTTTCCGGTCCAGGGAAGACATGGCTTGGCAGTTCGGGCTGGACTGTTCCCATGAGGCACAGGGTCAGACTGATTTGCATATGGCCATGTCTGAACTGGGGTGGTGGAGTGAGCTAAAGAATGATGATGGATTAAACCCAGATCAGTTGACTGGGGGTGAGTGTTTGATTTGCTCTAACGCTCCGTCCATCATCCCCTTTGGTATCGCTTTGTTCGCCCTAAGTTGGCAGGGTATGCCCAGACGTGGGTCCCTTGCTCACTTTGCCACTGGATTCAAGATAGCCTGGCTGATGAGGGTTTTGAACCCGAAACCGGTCCCAGGATGCTTGTTTCCGGTCCAGGGAAGACATGGCTTGGCAGTTCGGGCTGGACTGTTCCCATGAGGCACAGGGTCAGACTGATTTGCATATGGCCATGTCTGAACTGGGGTGGTGGAGTGAGCTAAAGAATGATGATGGATTAAACCCAGATCAGTTGACTGGGGGTGTTTGATTTGCTCTAACGCTTCGTCCATCATCCCCTTTGGTATCGCTTTAAACTGAATTAAGCCACCCGGCCTGTACTCTGTCATGGAATATGTCACTCCCCCATAGCTGCTCGTCGTTGTTGTTGTATGCAGTCGCCTCCATTCATTACTGTTTGCATCCCCTCATGCACACTGTTGATTCTGTTTATTTCACTTGCATGATGCATAGTATCATAGCTCTTAGTGCTGGTGTCGGCGGCACCGTGAAGGCACTAATCTTTCACAGAGTTAAAGTTTACTTCAACGCTCTCTGCTTGCACATGCAGTAGACATTGGGATTGATGCTATTGTTGCCATTTTCATGGCATAAAACAAAATCATAGCGCATAGGCCTTGTGTCAGCGCTCTTTCTCGCTTATGTTCTCCTCCGATCTCTATCTTTACTGTCTCTCGTTTCCTACGTTTTCACCAGCTCCTAAATTGCTCTCATCCCTGTAATCCTAATTTTTTTTGTTTACTGCTAAACCAAAAAAATTCTTTTGCGCTAAGTTACCAGTCCATTTCGGAACACGAATAAAACAAGCATTTGTAATGCAATCGGTCTCGCCTTTGGGACCTTATAAGTATTTAGCCATGCAGCATATTATTCTGGGTGCTGCAACATGGAAGCTTCTACACTAATAGAAACACCAATGAAACGTTGCATACTTTTAACACACTACAGATCAAGCAGGAACCACACTAGATCTTCTACTTGTAAAAAGAACTACTTATGACACCAATGTGAGCATACTGGAAAGTAAGGAGTAATTAAGAGTAAACTGAAGCATTTGTTACTTGGTGTATTAAAAAAAAAAATCGGTTTTCAAAGGGGCTGTTAAGACATGTATTTAAAGCCTTGTCAGAAACACAGCTTTAACACACTCTCATAAATATGCAGTGTCACTAGATTCCCTCCATACAGAATTATGAAGTGTAACCAAATGCACAACTAATTCGTACTTAACTAGCAGTTAGGGTTATTTTTGGGGGGGTGGTAGTTACGCTTTTAGAACTACAATAGGAAGGTGAGTCATCACCTCTAAAGCACTGTGGGCTTATTAGTAGCGCAGCACCTATATGCATCAAGCCCTCTCGTTCATACATATGATAGATTTTTATTTACATGGACATCTGACCGAGTTAATCGGCCACACTATGCAGCCCCTAACGAAAACGTTTTGTGGGTGTCCTAGCACACTGTTATGGGACTTCCAGTTTTGCTTTTGACAATTATAAAGAATGTTCCAAAAAAGCATGTTAAGTGATCTCCTGCAACAAACGTCCATGCTCTGCAATACACCAGCTCCCAGTGTTTTTTTGTTTTCCTCACCAAACTGCCATATGCCATGACCTGGCTGATGAGGGCTAAAAGCCCGAAACCGGTCCTAGGATGCTTGATTCCGGTCCAGGGAAGACATGCCTTGGCAGTTCGGTCTGGACTGTTCCCATGAGGCACAGGGTCAAGACTGATTTGCATATGGCTATGTCTGAACTGGGGTGGCGTGGTGAAGCAAAATAACGATGGATTAAACCCAGATCTGTGACTGGGGGTGAATGTTTGCCAATGTGCAACATTCCGTCCATCATCTTGTGTGTTTTGCATTTCGCCCTAAGTGGGAAGGGTATGCCCAGACGGGGGTCCCGTGCTCACTACGCCACTGGAGTCAAGCTATCCTGGCTGATGAGGGCTGAAAGCCCGAAACCGGTCCTAGGATGCTTGATTCCGGTCCAGGGAAGACATGGCTTGGCAGTTCGGTCTGGACTGTTCCCATGAGGCACAGGGTCAAGACTGATTTGCATATGGCTATGTCTGAACTGGGGTGGCGTGGTGAAGCAAAATAACGATGGATTAAACCCAGATCTGTGACTGGGGGTGAATGTTTGCCAATGTGCAACATTCCGTCCATCATCTTGTGTGTTTTGCATTTCGCCCTAAGTGGGAAGGGTATGCCCAGACGTGGGTCCCGTGCTCACTACGCCACTGGAGTCAAGCTATCCTGGCTGATGAGGGCTGAAAGCCCGAAACCGGTCCTAGGATGCTTGATTCCGGTCCAGGGAAGACATGGCTTGGCAGTTTGGTCTGGACTGTTCCCATGAGGCACAGGGTCAAGACTGATTTGCATATGGCTATGTCTGAACTGGGGTGGCGTGGTGAAGCAAAATAACGATGGATTAAACCCAGATCTGTGACTGGGGGTGAATGTTTGCCAATGTGCAACATTCCGTCCATCATCTTGTGTGTTTTGCATTTCGCCCTAAGTGGGAAGGGTATGCCCAGACGTGGGTCCCGTGCTCACTACGCCACTGGAGTCAAGCTATCCTGGCTGATGAGGGCTGAAAGCCCGAAACCGGTCCTAGGATGCTTGATTCCGGTCCAGGGAAGACATGGCTTGGCAGTTCGGTCTGGACTGTTCCCATGAGGCACAGGGTCAAGACTGATTTGCATATGGCTATGTCTGAACTGGGGTGGCGTGGTGAAGCAAAATAACGATGGATTATACCCAGATCTGTGACTGGGGGTGAATGTTTGCCAATGTGCAACATTCCGTCCATCATCTTGTGTGTTTTGCATATGCCATGACCAGCACCACGTTCATACCCAACAACTAGTTGCTGCTTCCCGGCGCCATGACTCTGTGCTGAGACCCCAAACCTTCCACAGTTCCACCACTTCCGGGCTCCCGAACTCATACCACCGCCCGGAAGAAGTCCTCATAACCCCCATCACTTAACTAACAAAAAAATAAA
Organism: Calotriton arnoldi; assembly: GCA_963921515.1. Lineage (NCBI taxonomy): Eukaryota > Metazoa > Chordata > Amphibia > Caudata > Salamandridae > Calotriton > Calotriton arnoldi. The sequence continues at coordinate 180,078 of CAWUFW010002387.1, read as the reverse complement.
CACTGCCAGGAGATGAAAATAGGAGGAGAGCGTAAGAAAAGTAAAAAAGCAAACCCACCAGAGGACTGTTTGTGTTTGGAGGGTGGGGGAGGGCTGATAATGTGATGTACCCTGTATGTGACATCTGCAACAAACCACAATGTCGCTGTTGTAAAATCACCCGGCTCGAGGGAACCAATACGGAGAAGCAGCAGGGAAGGGGGATTGCTTACAATAAACGGGAAGCACTAGTGCTGCACGTGAATGCACAACTACGAGCAAAGCCTCCCTGGTGATGTCGGGTGAGCAGCACTGCGGCCATTGAAATCAGCGTGTCCTGCAGCCCCTAACGAAAACGTTTTGTGGGTGTCCTAGCACACTGTTATGGGACTTCCAGTTTTGCTTTTGACAATTATAAAGAATGTTCCAAAAAAGCATGATAAGTGATCTCCTGCAACAAACGTCCATGCTCTGTAATACACCAGCTCCCAGTGTTTTTTTGTTTTCCTCACCAAACTGCCATATGCCATGAACAGCACCACGTTCATACCCGACAACTAATTGCTGCTTCCCGGCGCCATGACTCTGTGCTGAGACCCCAAACCTTCCACAGTTCCACCACTTCCGGGCTCCCGAACTCATACCACCGCCCGGAAGAAGTCCTCATAACCCCCATCACTTAACTAACAAAAAAATCAACACTGCCAGGAGATGAAAATAGGAGGAGAGCGTAAGAAAAGTAAAAATTATTTGGCGAGCAGCAGCGTCTCTTTCTCCTGAGGGGCGGGGGGAAGGGAGCCCCGGTGAAAGTGGGCGGCCGCCATGAACAACAACTGTGGCCTTCAGCTGGATAACAAACTTTAATTTGAATAAAGAAATGATTTTGCGAGCCGCGAATTAAGAATGGTGCGCAGCCCCCATTGTTCCAGCTGAAATGCGGCATGCTAGTGAGCATCAACAACAAAACAAAACAAGCACGGTCCTCTTTTAATAACAAAAAAAAGTGGTTACCGACTTAAACAAGCGCGTCCCAGGCGGCCCGCGCTCAAAATGACAAAGAAAGAGTGCTTTCAGCCTTTTAAAGGAGAGCGTGCAACTCCGCGAGTACACGATCCAGTCCCGGTGGGCGGGGCCAAAAGTGGACAGAGCGGTAACAAGGAGGGACTAATAAGCCTCCTTTCCAATCGTGAGCCAGCGTTTAGCATGGAGGATGACGCCAGCGAATGAAAAAGATGAGCGGGGCTTCAAGTCCGCCTCTGAAAGCTTCGGAATCCGTATTGATTCCAAGAAGCCCTTGCATGGTGAGAGCAGCGCATGCGCGCTGCTAACGCCAGGCGAGACCTAAAAAGGGCACCCTCTTCATAAAAATGCATATGCGCAAACTATGCCCTTTTTTCTATTATTATTCAGGTATGCTGTACAGAATGAACTAAAGGCATTTACAGAGGCAATAGGTAGCAAAGGTGAGTGCTATTGACTTTGCCAATGCATGATGTTCAGCTCTGCATAGAAAACAGACTTCCCTCACTCCAAGCTCTCTGCACAAGCACTGGGTCTGAGCTGGTTCACTATCAGCTGTGGGGTTGGGTCCTGTTTGTACTCGGATAATTGGTTCGGGTATGCGGAACCATGGGGGGACAATGTCTATTATTTCCATTCTGTGCCCCCATACATGAGCCCTGTTGGCTGTGCCAGTGCTTGTTGTAAGCTGTCTATGCTTCCTACTCTTGACACTGTTTGTGCTCCAGTGGCACAAGCTTGTGTTTGCTTCCTTTCTATTCTCTTGGTTTTGTCTCTTTGCTTGCTGTTCCCGCACATTTGGCCTTTTTAACTTTGCTTCCTTACTATTTGGCAGGCCCCGTTTGGGTGGGCCACAGGGTAGGCAGGAGCCACTGGGCCACAACCGTGGTAATTGGGGTTGTCTGCCTTTTAAAGAGGTAGTTGTGTGGAGGCAAAGGCTCAGAACTCCACAATCAAAAAACAGACCAAATAACTCACTGTCCAACCCAGTGCTTGTCTTTTTAGAAAAAACTACCTTTATTAACACATCTGTATGAAATATGACACAATTAGATAGATATCGGATTAAAGGGTAAATTGTCTCACCCCCAGGCTTGTACTGAAATACTGCACCCACTCTGGCACCATCCTCTTTGCTCTACAGTGTCCCCTAGCGTCTAGGGAGCCCCTCACAAGTCGAGTTTAGATAGGTAAGATAAGGTACAGGTGCAAACGTCATTAAGTGGTCACCTTAAGACAACAGGTGGAACAGTTTACACAGTTTTTTTAGCCCAAAAGAGCCTCGTCTATAAAGATGAATCCATGTTGTGGTCTGGCTTTGCTCATGTCTACAGTCTCTCAGTCTTTGGAGGTCATGTCTCACATTTACCTGTTCAGAGGAGGACATGGTTTGGTGGGTGTAGGCGGCTGTAAGCGTCAGCGTACACTATCGGCGTCACCTTGCCTGTGGCCACGGCTCCAGTCCTTTTTCTCTCTCGCGAACCCCTCAGGTGTTGGGTTAGAGGGCTAGAATGGGGGGGGGGGGTGCTTGCCTTTGGTAGTTACTGCCCTCTGGCCAGTTGTCCTTGGCAGATGTGGCCTCTGGGATGGGGAAGATGTTTCCAGATTCAGTGGTGGTGGCTTCTCACGGGCAGCTGGATGGAACAGGGTTATCGAGATGCATTCTTCACACTGTTCACCACCAGAACCACGCTCTGGGAGACCTTATGATCCCTAGTCGTAACACAGGTTGATCTCGGCATTTCTCCCACTGTATAGTCAGTTTCTTATTGGTGTTCCACGCACAGGGGATACAGCGGAGTTTCTCCTCCTCGACAGTCACTCGTCCTGCAGGGCCAGGCACTCTCCTTTCCACTCTGAGCAGACAGGCAGGCTTGTAGGCGCTAGATAGACCCACAGCTTCTCCAGCAAGTTACAGACTTAAGGTAATGTCCCATCATCTCTTGAAGGCTGGCTGCCATGCAGAATCCAGCCTGGGTTCCACAGCAGCTGTGTCAAGTACTGTGCGGAGCACGCCCTTCCTTCACCAACAGGAACTTGAAACTGGAATAAAGTGGGGTGGCTTGGGTACCACTTTAATGCTAATTTACAAGACAGGGGGTATTAATCTCCTGTCTAAAGTCCTGGAACCGGTTTGAGATGGTTGCCTTTCAAATGTCATTTTCTGTCTATAGTTCAGACACAGCCTTTGTGCAAGGTGATGGTAGAGACATTTTAAGGCATGGGCAAAATGGGCTCTGGTCCAGGCCCCCAGCCTTTCTGGGGGGCCCCTGATGGAGCCAGCTCTGTTCTGCAGAGAGTCTTCCCCTGATATCCTTGAATAATTCTTAAACAAATTGGTTGAAATACCATTTTCCGTTAATTTATTTTTAATGTAGGTGATGTGTGAGAGTCTATTACAGACATTGTTGCAGAGAAATGCTGTGTTAATGTTAATGTCTCATGCAACGTACATTAAAAAACGTTTCTTATAGATCAAAACAGGACCTCACATATGAGAAATGGGAGGGGGGGTCACAGAGATTATTGGCAGTAATATTATTGAGCTGCTGCTGTGCTCCAATATTGAAAAGTCACTATCCATGAATATTAGATGTAAACACATTTAGAATTTGGACAAGTGTGCCTGTGCACTTCCAGTGACCTGGCCAAAGAGGGCATGAAAGAGCTGAAATTGGATCATAAATTCAAAACTGTTCCAAACAGGGGCCCCCGATATAAGTTAGGCCCAGGGCCCCAAAAATCCCTAAGAGGTCCCTGGGTGATGGCTCTCAGAGCAGGTAGTGATGAGGCTGGCTCCAAGCAGTAGTTACCAAAACCAGGATGCAAAGGAGTGCAGAGAATCTGCACCTGGCTGTCATCAGCATTTCTGTGGTAGCAAAGTGGAGAAAGGATCAGGGTGGACCAATCCCCATGCAGCACCTAGGGCCACAGCAGAACACCTGAAAGACTTCTTGAGAAACAGAGTCCAGATGCCAGCAGTAATTTGTCTGGGCACTGCACTCGGTGAAGGTTCTTTGTTGAAACTGAGTGATGGAGTCAACTTACATTCACTGCAGGTTGGTATCCGGAACAAGAACTCTCCAGATGACACGAGGAAGCTGAGATCAGCACCAAGGACTGTACTGGCAACCGAGAAGACGGGGTACGGGCTACTGGCTTTGGCAACCTCGGAAGGGCCAGAAGAGACTGTCTGCCATGGAGATGCAAGGCAGAGACATCCCCACAGGAACTCTGTGAAGTTTGCAAGCTGGGAACTCTGCCTGCCTGCAAAGGCGACTGACTCTCAATCTGCCCCTCTAGCGTGACTGAAGGCAAAAGATGCAGTTTCTTTGTCACTCACTCGACACACACAGGATGTTAGCCCAAGGGTCTGGGTGCTACACTGAAGTGCAAACTTTAACCCTTTCGACACAGAAGTAAGGCCTGGGTAAGACTATTCACAAAAATGGGTACACTGCCGCCATTGTTCCATGTCAATAACCTAAGACATGGAAAGCACTTTCAGAGCAAAAAGAGGACATGGTTGATGCACCCGTCCAGGTTGCAGAACCATTTCTAGACGACCTTGGCACTACCAAGGACAGCTCTAGGTTTCACACACAGCTGGGTCACTCAGTGGAGGGGTACATGCAGGGGCCATTCCTGTTCTAACACTTTCCATTGTGTTCTTTGGTTTCACTGCGTTTGCTCTCCATTAGAGCATGTTTTCTTGCACTTTCTGTTCCAGTGAACATGTGTTGGCTTTCTGTTCTAGTAGGTATGAGTTCACTTCCTGTGCCAGTAAGTTTGTCTTGCATTCTCATTCTAGTGCTATTGTTTTGACTTTTTGTTCTAGCATCTTGTGTTCCCTTCCCAAAGTAGGAGGCTTGTAGTTGATTTCAATTTACCAATCAATCAATCAAGTCGTAGTTGTATAGCGCAGTCAATTATCCTGGGTGGTATCCGGGTGCTGTCATTCGAAGATCTAGGTCTTAAGTCCCTTCCTGAAGTGGGTCATCGATGGTGCAGTGCGGAGGGGGAAGTGGTTCTAGGCTTTGGCGGCGAGGTGGGAGAAGGAGCATCCTCTGGAGCGGCTGCGGCGGATACCTGGTGTCTGAGAGAGGGCGAGGTGTGCGAAACTGAGGTTTCTGGTAGGTTGGTGAAAGACTAGGTGGTGGTTCATGTAGGCTGGTCATTGGTTGTGGAGGGCTTTGTAGGCGTTTGCAATGGCATCCTTTCTGGATGGAGAGCCAGTGGAGTTCTTTTAGGTGCTGGGTGAAGTGTATCCTTTTGGGCAGAATGAGGATCAGTCTGGCTGCTGTATTCTGGATTGTCTGTAGTCTTTGCACGAGTTCAGTGGTGGTGCCACCGTAGAGTGTGTTGCCAAAGTCACATTTATTTTTGTATTTGATTATTTCATCTACTTTCTGTCTACTCAACCACTTCGATTGGTCCTCTGATGGATCTTGTTCTGTGCTGAAAGGGACTGGATATTCAGAGGGTGCGCAATTATCGAATGAGGACAAGGAATAAGATAATTGCTACACTCAAGAGTCAATACACTTCATCTAAAATCTTAAAGTCCCAACTAAAAGGGAATAGCACATTAATGATTTACCCATAAGGAAATAATGAGTCAGAATCAGCAGAGATAAGTTCAGATTTATAGTTTAGCTACTCATACCATTAAACGAATTAGCATACAACACTATAATTAAAATAGTACTAGATTTAATAAAGTATTATCGATCTCTGTGAGATTCAAGGATGACAGGAAAATGATCTTCCTCAGATGAGGAAGATTATGGATATCTATAGCATAAGGATCAATAGGGAGTCAGTTGAGCCTCATACAAACACTTAGGAAAGTTCAGAAAGTTCCAAGTGACCAGTTCCAGTTCATTAAAAGACAGTAATCTGTCTCAGTCCGTTGCTGCAACATCAGAGTCACAGCAACATGATGCGACCTTTCAGCCGAAAAGGTTCCACTGCACTAGCATAGCAGTCTGCAGCTGATTGCAGTATTACGTCACAGTTCGCCTTGTCCATAGAGGTCTAGGTCGTCCGTCTCAGAGCTGCAGAAAAGGCGAGCCAAATTCACTTCCAAAATCTAAGCAATTATACTCCGTAAGTACCGTGGTAACACCCCTTGGAATCACTAGGAATGTCAGACCACTCTGTCCCATCGGTCGACTTCAATAGGATGAGGATGATGTAGTAGGTAACAATTATACAATCAGGAAGAATTAAGTATATTGTTCTGAATGCAGGTGTGGAGCTTGTCTATAGAGTTGGAACAGTTTTGATCCAAGGTTATTATTAACTGTGTGGAGTAGCAAAGCTAGACCTTTGGCCACCCGTGGCGGTCCCTCAATTTGCCGCCCGTGGCCGACGCATGTAAGGGGGGGTGCTGGCGATTCCTGCGTTTGTCGCCCTGCGATGGCTGCAGGTAAAATCAGGGGGGGAGGCCGCCACCCCCAAAACGCATGCCCCCCCCGAGGCGGACCGCCCGCCACCCCCTTGCTACGCCACTGACTGTGTGTCATCAGCGTAATTTACTCAAGAGATCCCAAAGGATTTAATCAGTTGTAGCAGTGGGCGTATATAGATATTGAACAATGTGGGGCTCAGGGCTGAGCCCTGTGGTACCCCGTGTTCCATTTTCCTGAAGTTTGAACGGAACTGAGGAAGAGATATCGCTTGATATATTTCTGCCAGGAATGATTCAAAGCATTCCAGACATGTACCCTCTACTCCTATCTCTTTTAGTCTCTGGAGTAGTATCTGGTGGTTGACGGTATCAAATGCGGCCGAAATATCTTGTAATATCCGTACTGCCGTTTGTCCCCCATCAACCACCATCTTCAGCTCGTCTAAAGCCAGAATTAGAGCTTGTTCTGTCCCATGAGCTGGTCTAAAACCATTCTGTTCTGACTCTAGAATGATATAGCTTTCTAGAAAATTCACCAACATCTTACTCTTGTTTTCCACTATCTTAGTTAGATAGGGAAGTTGGGAAATCAGTCGGTAATTACTTAATTCATTTCAGGCTGCCAATGGTCCCTTCTGTAACGGGGTTACCAGGGCTTTTTCCCATGCTTTTGGTACCGTACTGGTTCTCAGTGAATGGTTACAGATATTTAACAGAGATGGTCGCAACTCCTCTTCTCTCTCTCTTTCCATAAGTATGGGGGCAGAGGGTCTAGCAAGGAACCCTAGCAGATGCTTAAGGCGAGGATTTTGAATTCTTCCTCAGGTATATATTCTATTTCCTCCAGTTTGGGTCTTCTTTCTTCTAAACAAGGCAGGTCTGTCATCCCTGTGATTTCAACGGATTCATGTCTGAGGGGGGTCTCATTAATTTCTGCTAAAATTAATTCAATTTTGTATTTGAAATAATCTGAAAGACTATCACAAATTTTTTGTGAAGGCTTTATCAATCTTTTTGTGCAATCTGGCTTCACTAAGTTGTTAACCACGTTAAATATCTTTTTCATTTTGTTAGTTGTCTCCGTTATAATTTTTGTGAAATAGACTTGTTTTGCTTTCTTAATTTTAGTTTTGTAGTTATTCAGATCCGCGTTTAGATGTACTTTGTCTTGTTCTACATATCCGCCTCACAAAGTTCTTTCTAATCTCCTGCATGGATTTTTTTATTCTTTCAGGGCCTCTGTGAACCATGGCTCTGAGTGCCTCCTTCGTTGTATCATGTTTTTTTCTGGTATTATTTCATCTAGTATTTTCTTTATGGAATCTTGCATAATTTCAAAATTCACATCTACCATTGTTTGTTTATTAAAACAATGTAGCTTCTCAAATATCTTTCTCTCCTTTATTTTATTTAGCTTGTACCATGGTCTACCATGTACTACTTTTTTTTTGGTTTGCTCTTCTTCATCTATTAAAGTCCATGTAAGATCAAAGGAGATTAGAGCATGATCCGACCAACTAAGAAAAGTTACTTCTTTTATCTCAATTAGGCTTGGTGGGGCTAATATCACATCTAACTTATGTCCTCCTGAATTTTTGGGGCCTGTTACCCATTGTTAAAGTCCTAGAATTTCGCTGGAAACTATCAGTTCTTTATCCTGCACCCGAGAGGCATCATCGGCCCAGATATCAAAATCTCCTAGAGCAAAAAGATTGGAGTATGAAATTGCCAGATTTGTGATTCATTTTAAAAAGGCTGATAAAAAGGCATTCAAAGGCCCTGGTGGCCCGCAACATAACAGACTCGTAGCGGCAGTTCCGTTTCCTGTTTTAATCTTAAACCTCAAATTCTCTGCTCCTTTTAATTTCTCTATATGCAAAGACATCAATTCCCATGTTTCATTAAAAACAACTGCCACTCCTCCCCCTCTTTTCCCTAATCCGGGTTGGTGGAGTGTTTTGAAACCCAAGGGACAAGAATTCCCCGGGTCCAGTTCTGAATCCTCGGGGATCCAAGTTTCGGTATAAACAGGATATCCCAGATGTTTGTTTCCAACATGAGCTTTGTCTCTAGTGAGTGCTTTACCAAGAAGCCAGCGTTAATGAGGCAGCATTCCAACTCTTCCCCTCGAATGTATTGTATTGTATTGTAATTGCATTTAGTTAGCGCTTACTACCCCTGACGAGGCGTCGAAGTGCTTTTTCGGCGAGTAGCACGCTACTTCAGGACCCATAAAGGATTAGTGTTGAATTAGTATAGTGAAATATGAAAGTAATTAAAGTGGTGGATAGGTTAGTCAGTTATTTGGATTCGGAAGGATAGAAGAGGAAAAAAAAGGTTTGTATTTATAAAGCGCTTGTTACCCCTGATGGGGTGATGAAGCGCCTTTCTTTTTTTTCTTTCTTTTTTTGGGCAGTAGCACGCTACTCCGGAAACCCATAAAGGTCTAGTGGTGAATTAGTATGGTGAAATATGAAAGTAATTTGAGTGGTGTATATTAGTCAGTTATTTGGAGTGAGAAGGATAGCGGAGGGATAGAAGGGGGAGAAAGGTTTGCATTCATATAGCGCTTGTTACCCCTCAAGGGGTGTTGAAGCGCTTTTCTGGCGAGTAGCACGCTATTCCGGAACCCATAAAAGGATCAGTGTTGAAAATTAGTATAGTGAAATATGAAGTAATTTGAGTGGTGGATATGTTAGTCAGTTATTTGGATAGAGAAGGGTATACTTGAGCAATGTGGTCTTAGGGATTGTTCCCACCCTGTCCTCCCTTCTCCATTAATATTCTGAGTGTGATCGTACTTTAGATTATGCAGTTTCTTACTAGTGCAATTGATACTCTTCCATGCCCTCCTTCCCTCGCAGAATACGGTTCTGTTGGTTTGCTACTCTAGCAAAGCTATGTTTGTTTCTCATTCTAGTGCAGTTTTGTTCTTCACTTGCTGCAGTACAGTTGGTTTTGTTTATTTTTCCTGAACAGTTGTGTGTTCTTCTCATTCTAGTATATTGTCAGCTCTACACCAGTTATTTTGATTTACAACTCTAGTACACTTTCTTTCATTACCTGTCTAGTACAGTTGCGCTGGCTTCTCGTTCTATTGTGGTGTTGCTCATTTCCAGGACTAGTACAGTCATGTTTGATTAACTCTCTAGCAGAGTTGTGTCTCAGTACCCCAGTAGTAGAGTTCTGTTCGTTCACTGCTTTAGTACAGGTGTGTTTGTTTACCTCTCTAGAACCGGTGTATATGCTTGCCATTCTAGTACGTTTCTGATAGTTCTCTGCTCTATCCCAGTTACATTGACTAACCGCTCTAGTACAGTTTTGTTTGGTTAGTGTCTAGCACAGTTGTGAAGTCTTTTCATCCTAGAACAGTATTGTGCATTCCTAGGTGTAGTACAGTTCTATTTTGTCCTGTCTAGTACAGTTGTGTTGGTTCCCATTCTAGTACTGTTCTGTTCACTCCCAGCTGTAGTACAGTTGTGTTTGATTGCCTCTAGTAGAGCGGTGTTTGACTACCTCTCTAGTACAGTTGTGCTGGTTACCCATTTCAGTACTTGTTGGACCTGGCCCTTTTTGGCAGGTTCACCCCTGAACTTTTTGCCTTTCCCTGGCATGGTGTTAGTGGTTCTAGGCCTCTGGGCACTTGGACACAGTGGTCCAGTGCCAAGTACGTGCGCCCTCTGCGTGTGTGTAGTAAGCTTGGCCTGCCCTCCCATAGGAATGCATGGAGGATGAGTGTGTCAGTGGTAATTCCTGTTATGAGAGGTGCAGCATGGTCAAGTCTAGTATGCCTGAATTCGTGAGAATAAATGCTGCGCAATGGTGTGTGCAGATTTATGGTGACTGGTAGAGAAATGCCCCTTCTAGAAATTGGCATTTATGTGTGCTCTGTGTCTGCCTGCCTGATGTGGATTACATGTCTGGCTCTGTGAGTGACAGGAGCTGGGAGGTGTGTGTGGCTGCAGGAGGGGCAGGGTGAGTCAGCGCTAGGCTGAATGGGACACCTGGGCTGAGAGTGGTGGGAGGAGAGATCCCCTGACCCTGAATAGGATGTTGCCTGCCCTGTACAATGCTGGCTCCACCCCCTGTGGTGCGTCTGATGTCCCTAGCCTGTCTTGTGAAAGGGAAGAGGAGCTGGGCAAAACAAAGTGCTCCTGAACCAGTTGCATCTGGTTCCCCCATGCCCTACACCTTGTAGACAAAGGAAAATGGTGTATAAAAGAAGGGGCTGTGACCCCATGTAAGTGTTCAGTGTTTGCTGCTGTTCCTGCGGGGCGTGCTGCTGCTGGGGCCCAGGGGGGGCTGCCATGAGGGCTTGCCTCCCTGGGCCCTGCATGGCCCCTGGATACTTCAAAGACTTTGTGGGACCCTTCTGCTTTGCTAGAGTCCAGGACCTTTAGGACTTTGCCTGCGCCCTGTGAGCGCTTTATTTCCACTTGCCCCGGGACCTAGAGGATCTTTTTTTAGGACTTTGGCTTCATCTAGCGCCTGGAAGCGCCATCCCTTATTTGCCCAGCTGAGGAGGAGTGTGGGCTGCACAGCGCGTTTGCTGCAGCCCCCTGGGAGAGGGAATCCCGACTGGAGGGATTCCCCCGTGATGGCTGCCGAGCGGGAGCCCACCCCGCTTATTAATTGTAATTAGGAGGGAGCCTACCCCTCATGGTTCGCCAGCGCTCTTATAAGATTGCGGGTGCCCACCCCGCTGTCTATTTTGAATTTTGAGGGAGCCTACCCCTCATTTCGCCAAAGGAAATAAGAATCACCGCTGCGGCCCCGTTCGGCCGAAATCGGAAGTCAGGCAATGTAGTGCCTGGCGGCGGGCGGGACTTCCGGCTCTCGAGGGAAGTCCTGCGCACGCCGCTGGTGAGGGGGAGTGAGAGAATCCAGGCGGGAGCCCACCCCGCGCTGGACCGGTGCCCAAGAGAAGTCCCGGGTCCCAGGAGGGGGCCCGGGTGAAGAGAAGAAGCCGGAAGCGTGAGTGGCATTGGGAAGCCCGGGCGGGAGCCTACCCCGCGCCGGGACGTGCCAGAGAGGACGGGAGCCTACCCCGCCTCCACGCGCTCCATCGAGAAGTCCCGGGTCCCAGGAGGGGGCCCGGGTGAAGGGAAGAGTCCGCCAATGGTAGTGCGGGGCTCCCGCGAGGAAGGGAGAGCCCCGCGTTGCAGGCTGCCAGGAACCAAGTGCGGGACCAGCCGTGGCACGTTGTCGGTGCCGGTCCCAGCAGCGAGTGGAGGAGGCAGGAAGCCGCCCTTGAGTCCCGGTGAGTGGGGACTCCAGATGGGCGGTGTGGTGCCAGTGAGGGCACGAGTCTGTTTCCTTGAGCGGCCCCCGCCTGATAGGGGGTCGCTCCAACAACGGGGACCATATTTTGTTTAAGGGCCCCGGGGGGGGGGGGTCCCGAGGGCCGGGGGTGCCCGTGCTTCCCCGTGTTGGCCATTTGTTTACAGCTGCCCCATCTTGCTAGAGGGCAGCTGCAACGTTATGGGGGCAAAGTTTATTGAGAAGTCCTGTGGGGCCCCGAGGGCACAGAGGTGCCAGGGCCCCCTTCAGTATCTACCCCAGCTGTCCCGTTCGCAGAGGGCAGCTGCAACATGGGGCATGTCTGTTGCCCGAGCCCCAGTGAGTCCGGAGGGCACAGAGGTGCCAGGCATCCCTCCGTTATATAAAGTGCCACGAACTGGGCACAAATGAGAGAGAGTCCCTGAGAGGGACCAGAGGCACAGTGAGTGCCAGTGAGCTTCACAGCTGCGCAGCCCTTAGTGCCAGCTGCATCGTTTAGGCCGCTGTTCTTTGGGGGCATATCGAGGCGCATTGCTGGCGCCTGGGCGGTCCTGCCAGAGAGCAGGCCGCCCCACTGATGGTGGCAGATGTTTTAGTGCCCCATGGGTTCAGAGGGCACGGTGAGTGCCAGGCCTTATTCCTTCACAGTTGCCCAGCCAATAGTGGGCAGCTGCAACGTTTAGGTCCACAGTTCTTTTAGGGGACATATTGCGAACTCAGGAGTGAGATGCACTCCTCTGCCCCAGTACTTTTCTTTCACAGCTGCGCAGCACTTAGTGCCAGCTGCTACGTTTAGGTTTGCGCATTGCGCACCCGTGACTTACGCTGCCCTGGCAGCGCGCCCTGACATTTTGGACACAGGGCATTTGAGCCCCTTTAGAGATGGCCAGTTGGCCAGGGGGACAGTTAGGTTTATAGGGCGCCAGGCCCTAATCTGAGTTGTGTGCTAATGTGATATTGGTGCTAGGAAAGGGGATTCCCATATTGTGGTTTACGCACCCTGTGTTATACCTCTAAATGTAATTATGGTTATGAGGTTATTTGCATACTGTGTTTATACTAGGGAGATATCTCCTGTATTTGATGCCCCTAATATGCGTTATGCTTGGGAGAAGATTGTCTAATGCGCTTAGACTTGTGAGAGGATTATATAACGTGTTTATGCTGATGAGGTTATGACATAATGGGGTTTATGTTCCTCAGGATTAATGGCATACTGTGATTTACGCTAGGAAGTTATTACCTCATGCATTTAGGTCAGGAGGTTGGCGCAGAATAGATTTCACGCCTAATGTGATGATGACTGCATAGTATGATTTATGATTGCAGGGTGATGCTGAGCACAAGGTTTTGCCAGTGAGTACTGGTTGTATTCTACATCTACAATTGGTCCTACATTTATTGTAATTTCTACACTTACTACGTTCCCTTTGTGATGGTTCTGACAGTGGTCCATGTGGCCCTGTCATGTGTATATAATCCCCCTGTAAATATTGCCCAGTGCCAGTTGGTACCATGTGTATATGTGAATACTATTCTAATGTATTATGAGAATACAAAGGCTATTTTGGATATACCCTTGTGTGGAGTTCCTTTTGTAGTGTGCCTTGGGTGTTGTGCTGTGTGGGTGTTGCGCAAACGCTTTACACATTGCCTCCGGGATAAGCCTGACTGCTCGTGCCAAGCTACCAAGGGGGTGAGCAGGGGCTATCTTGGGTGTGTAACTCTCTTGCCCTGACTAGACTGGTGGTTTCTGCTTGGCTCTGGCGCAAGCCTTAGCCAACCAGAAATCCCATTTCTAACAGTACTGTTCTGTTCAATCCTGGCTGTACTATAGTTGTTTGACTACCTCTCTAGTACAGCTCTGTTCAACTACCTCTTTAGTACAGCTATGTTTGACTACCTCTCTAGTAGAGCTCCGTTTGACTACCTCTCTAGTAGAGCTCTGTTTGACAACCTCTCTAGTAGAGCTGTGTTTGACTACCTCTCTAGTAGAGCTCTGTTTGACTACCACTCTAGTAGAGCTCTGTTTGACTGCCTCTCTAGTTCAGTTGGTTTTCCATTCCAGTACTGTTCTGTTAACTCCCTGTTGTGCTACAGTTGTGTTTAACTACCTCTCTAGTAGAGCTGTAGTTGACTACCTCACTAGTACAGTTGTGTTGGTTTCCAATTCCAGTACTGTTCTGTTCATTCCTGGGTATGGTACAGTTGTGTTTGACTACCTCTCTAGTACAGCTCTGTTTGACTACCTGGCTGGTAGAGCTGTGTTTGCTTACCTCACTATTAGAGCTCTATTTGACTAGCTCTCTAGTACAGCTGTGTTTGCCTTCCTCTCTAGTACAGCTGTGTTTGACTACCTCTCAGGTAGAGCTGCGTTTGACTGTCTCTTTAGTACAGTTGTGTTAGTTTCTGTAGAAGGCTGGCTTAGTATATGGTGCACACTTATATAAGTGAAGCACCTTGCACTAATCCAGACAACCCTTATGGTGATTTTAGCGGTCTTAGACAACCATAGAAAGCTCCCTACGTGGTAGCTGTGGAGAGCAGCCTTCAGGCTTATCTTGAAGGAGTGTTAAGCAGCTTGTTTTACCAACTTTAATCAGTAGTGTAGGTTAGATGAAAAGAAACCACACAGTGTTTATAAAAACAGGTCTTTTTTTACTACACACACTATCAATAACACATTGGTATATGTCCTACCCGTAGATATCAACACAATGCACAAGAATACTTTGCAAGAATCAGGTAAATAGCACAAATATACACTGGTCTCCAGGGAGAGACCAGACCATATATTAAGAAAGTAGAATGCGAACTGCAAAGGAGAACGGGACTTGGACCAGAGGAGCCAGGGACACAAGGAACCACCTAAGGTAAGTACCCAGGAACCCAACAGAAGCTGTGTGCAAAGTGGAAACACAGCCGCATGCCCAATGGAAGTCAATGGAGAAGTCGTGGTTGCAGTTTTAAAGAAGAAGGACCCTTATCGGAGGACCTAAAGGAAACCCTTTGGAAGACAGAAGGCTGGAGAGCCACCCCACTCGTGGATGCCCCAGGAGCCAGGTTACCTGCACCAAGGTAGTCAGGTGCATAGGGGTGAAGTGACGTCGGAACCTGCCGTAGACAGCAATGGGAGACTTCGAAGAAGATGCCTCTGGAGAAGACTGTGAAGGAGTCCAGTGGAATCCAAGGGTGGATTCTGGAAGTGAAGAACCTGCAAGCAGAGAGGACAGAGTCTATGCCCCTCGGAGGCGACCAGGAGGCACGGAAGCCCAATGCCCACCGATGTCGAGAGGCTCAGAGAGACAACGGTGACCTTGTCGCTGCAGCTGTGAAGACCAGGCGACACTGAGGAAGAGCAGGAGCCGTGCACAAGCTGTCCCACATTGGATGTCGATGTCTGGGTGGTCGGTGTCTGGCGGGAGCACCAACAAGCCTTGGTAGCTGCAACTGGCTTGGAGAACGAAAAGGAGCAAACGTTGGGACCAGCAAGGTCCAAGGGATTCACCAAAGGCAGGAGAGTTATAGCAGGCCCGAGCAAGCAGGGGAGCCCACTGAAGCAAGAGAAGACCCTCGAGAGGATCCACAGGCCGGAGGTACAGGAGTCGCAAGAGGACCTCATGCAGCTCACCAAAGTCGGAGGCCTATGATGCAGGGAGGACTCTGTTCTTCAGGAAGCGAGTTGCTGGAGGCTGGAGCTTCTTGTAGCCCGTAGATATCTGGAGTGCAGAGCCAACAAGCCTTGGCAACTGCAAGTCGACGCGATGCACAGGGGGTTGGTCCCAGCAGCCCCGACGAGGGATACTGTCCTCCAAATTACAGGGAAGACAGGTCAGGCCTCGTGGGAGCCACAGAACCACCACCTGTGTTGCTGAGCCTCGGGATGTCCGTGGGACATCAGGAGCAGCAGACCGGTCAGCTTCGTTGCGGTGCCTGCAGATCTAGGGGAGTCACTCCTTCATTCCAAGGGAGATTTGTTTGGGTATCCTTGATGCCCAAAGGTCTGTGGAAGAACCTGGATGAAGCACAGACGATGCAGATGACTTGAAAAACAGCGAGACCAGGAGCAGCAGGCGTCTTCCTTGGTGCAGTCTCGGTTCTAATCGAAGTCCAACGAAGTCCAAGTGTCCAGATGGTTGAAGAGCGACATAGTTTCAGGGTTGAGTCTGGTCCCACGACAAATCTGCGGACCCACCCACAGGAGAGCCCTTAAGTACCCTAACGAAAGGGTTGGGATGACTCGGGGGTCCCTCCCAAAGGAAGGGCTGGACAGAGGAGAGGATACTCCCTTGCCCATTGTCCAGTTTCGCACCAGAGCGGGAACAAAGGGTTCCTGAACTGGCTCTAAACCGGAGTATGCAAGGAGGGCCCCAAATGTGTCCTTCAAGCAGTCTGGTGGCGCTGGCCAGTGCCCCCACCTCAGCCCAATACACTAAGTTCTGTCTGGGAGGTGGTCACCCCATTGTACTACCTTCCCCTGTTCAAGCTCAGCTCAGCTCAGCAGCAGGAGGGCAGATCCATGTCTGTGGTCGGCAGCAGCACTAGCTTGCTGGCAGACCCTGAAAGGCTGTTATCGGGAGTACAGTGGGGGTCCCCAAGGGAGCCCCCCAGTACATGAGATCATACTTACAGCACCAGATTCGGTGTTGGGGTATGATTCCAACATGTTTGATACCAAACATGACCAGGTTCGGTGCAGCCACTATATAGTTAGACATCTCATAATGACTGATGTCCACTATATGTCTTAAAATGGCTGACCGCACTTACAAAGCCTGGAGAATTGACTCTGGAGTTTGTAGGGGTGTCCTGCTCATGCAGGGGCACTCTCATACTTGTAACCAAGCACCATGCCCTCAGGACTGCAGAGCCTGCCATAGGGGTGACTTATAGGTTTTAAGTGCAGTGACCTCAGATATAAGAATACTTATATCTGTTGTGAGAGGCGCAAGCACCAATTCACACAGGCTGCAATGGCAGGCCTGTAGTCATAGTTTAAGTGGACTCCCATGGGTGGTACAATACATGCCGCAGCCTATGGGAGACCTCTGGTGTACCTATGCCCTGGGTATCTCAGTACCATGTACTAAGGACTTTTAAGGGTACACCAGTAGCCAATTGTGGAGGTACAAAAGTACTTACCAGAACCATTTTAGGAGAGAGAGAGCACAGTTGCTGGAGTCCTGGTTAGCAGGATCCCAGAAAGCTAGGTCAAAAACACAGTGACACCAGGCAAAACGTGGGGGTAACCATGAAAGCAGATTCAACTTTCCTACAGTTTCCCAATCCAGTACTGTTCTGTTCATTCCCGGATGTGGTAGGGGTGTGTTTGACTACCTCTCTAGTAGAGCTGAGTTTAACTACCTCTCTAGTAGACCTGTGTTTGACTACCTTTCTAATAGAGCTCTGTTCCACCACCTCTCTAGTAGAGCTGCATTTGAATACCTCACTAGTAGAGCTGTGTTTGACTACCTCTCTAGTAGACCTGTGTTTGCTACCTCTCTAGAAGAGCTGTGTTTGACTACCTCTCTAGCAGAGCTGAGTTGGACTAACTCTCTAGTAGAGCCGAGTTTGACTACATCTCTAGTAGAGCTGCGTTTGACTACCTCTCTAGTAGAGCTGTGCTTGACTACCTCTCTAGAAGAGCTCTGTTTGACTGCTTCTCTAGGGCAGTTGTGTTGATTTCCCATTCCAGAACTGTTCATTCCCGGATATAATACAGTCGAGTTTGTTTATCTGTCCAGTACTTCTCTGTATTCTCTCTTTTACCACATTTAGAGTGATTTACTGCCATGATACAGTTCTGTTTCATTAACCCTCTAGTACACTTGCACTGGCTTCTTATTCTAGAACAGTAGTCTGGCGTTCTAGTGCATTTCTGGTCACTTCCTGCTCTAGTACTGTAATATGTGTTTACCCTTGTAGCACACAAGTGTTTGTTTACAGGAATACATTTGTGTTCCATTACAGGTGTAGTCGCGTTGTGTTTCTTTACGTTCAGTACAGTTGGTAATTTCCTGTTCTCTTGTGCTTCTGTTTTTCTTTGTTGTCTTCATCTCAACACCCCCGCCTTCGCTCCCCATGGATGGGTCTTTTTAAGCCAGAACTGCTCATGCCTCCGACACTGAATGCGTGACACTCACCCGAGTGTCCACGCCGCCTCTGAAGCTGGGACAGACGAAGGGCTGCCTCAAAGGAGAGGACTTCTCCTAAAGATGTTCGTAGCCCGAAGAGCCCGCACCTGCAACAGACTCGTGTCAGCAGTGTGTGAACGACTTACATTTATCACCAGTGCAGGTCTAGAATGCGTGACACCCGAGTGTCCACGCCGCCTTTGAAGCTGGGACAGGCCGGGTGCTGCCTCACGGCTCTTAAAGATGTTCGTAACCCGGAGAGCACGCACCAACAACAGGCTCTCGTGTCAGCAGTGTGTGAACAGCTTCCATTTACCAGCAGCACAGGTCTAGGCCTCAGACACTGAATGCGTGACACTCACACAAGCGTCCACGGCGCTGAAGCTGGGACAGGCGAAGGGCTGCCTCAAAGGAGAGAGGACTTCTCCTAAAGATGTTCGTAGCCCGAAGAGCCCGCACCTGCAACAGACTCGTGTCAGCAGTGTGTGAACGACTTACATTTATCACCAGTGCAGGTCTAGAATGCGTGCCACTCACCCGAGTGTTCACGCCGCCTCTGAAGCTGGGAAAGGCCGGGGGCTGCCTCAGAGCTCTTAAAGATGTTCGCACCAACAGGCTCTCGTGTCAGCAGTGTGTGAACAGCTTCCATTTAACAGCAGTACAGGTCTAGGCCTCAGACACTGAATGCGTGACACTCACCCGAGCGTCTACGCGCCTTGAAGCTGGGACAGGCGCAGGGCTGCCTCAAAAGAGAGAGAACCTCTTGTTATATCCTGATTTATGTAGAATGCACTCTCTTTCCCTAGTTCCCCTGCAGCTCAGCCAGTGTGGTGTGAGGTCATTAGAAAGCAGAGAGTTTTTTTTATTTTTTTATTAATGTATTTTATTGATTTCCTTAACATACAACTGTGAGACTCAGCGTAACAAAAGGCACATTGCAGTCAACAAGCAGACGTGAGACATAGGCATCAAATGTAGACAATGCAGCTACTGAGCTGTGGCAATGCGGTTCTGGCAATCACAACATAGCCCAGCATTCCTATATTATTTTTGCGGACACAACGTGGCATGACTATAGTTGACAAACAATTGTATTAGAACACATCAATACCACACAGAGCGACAGGACCTATCCCTGATCATCGTGGCCCTGCGTGTGCTCAGGTGACCCGCTATTGACACGTGTGGAGGTGAACTGGTAGATGTTGTACAATTCCCAAAAGTTTTTAGGTCTATTGCGAGGGGGGAAGCAAGTCGCTGTATAGTTCAGTCTGTGTGCTACAATATGTCATGTCGCTTTTCCATTGCGTGAGTGTGGGGAGTGGACATCGAAACCAATTGATCGCCACCCTACGTTTGGCCATCAGTAGCCCCATATCAACGAGTCGACGAACCCCCTTGGGTAGGGACTTGGAGTGGCCCAGTAATGCCAACACGGGATCAGGGTCCAAGGTTAAACTAGTGATTTGACTCAGTTCCCTGAAGACTAAGGCCCAGAAAGCAGAGACCCCTGGGCAGGACCAGGCCAGGTGTAGAAAGTCTACAACAAAAAACAATGTCTCAACTGGAGGATAAAAAGAGGTCAATTTAAAACAGTGAAATAAATCACAAAGAGAAAGGGGGACAAGGGAAGGGAGACCACAACGTGAGAGTAGAGTGAAGTAAATTAAACTATAATTCCGTAAGTAGTTTAATAAGCACTACAGTACATCATTATACAATGACCATGACACACAACGTGAGCACTGGGCGTGCTAGTGAAGGGGGACGGCGCAGTGACATAAGTGTGCAAAAAACAGCGTGAACGGCGAAAATAAGTAAATTAAATTAAAGGTGGTCAAAAATTGCAGAATATATACAGTTTATATATACAAGATAGTCAGAAAATTAAATTTGACCACAATAACGCCTGTGTTCTAGGCTGGATAGTCGACGGCGTTTCAACCTGAATGATTGCAGGTCATCATCAGGACAATGGTCATTAATTTGACGGTAGTGCTCTAGTAAAAAGAGCGAAGTGGACGTGAGGCATCACGGAGGGAACACAATCTGCGATTTCTTCAGGGTGGCTTGTGAAGTCCAAGATGTAGGTCCAGAAGCGCGATGGCAAAGTAGGGGGGGGGGGAGGAAGGAATCCAATATCAGCCCGGTTGGTGGGCGGTGAGGATAATTTTATTTGTTAAACTTAGTCAGGGCGGTCTCCAATGTGTCCGCAGCGCAATGGAGGGGGAATGAATCACCGTGCCAGAGGAGGGCGAGTAAAGCGTCCACTTCCCGACTTTCTACACTCAGGTGTAGAAAGTCGGCCACTGGCGCACTACAACGGTCACATATTGCATCAGCCCGTAGCCCGTACCTGCACATTCTCTCTGGAGTGTAATATACCCTATTGAGGAATTTAAAGTGCACCAGTCTGTGCCTACCATTAAGTGAAATACGTTTGATGCTAGTGCAGCAGTAGGTCCACATAGTGTCGGTTATATCTATGTTCAGGTCCCTCTGCCATGCCAAGCAAGCTTTGGTATAATGGTTCGCTCTGTAGGCCATGGATTAGTTATAGATCATAGACACTATTCGCCTGGGGGACTTGGCTCGTAGGAGCCGTGTGAAAGCTATAAGTTCTGGAGGTTCGAGGTAATCGTCCCCAAGGATATCCCGTAGTGCATGTCGTGTTCTATGGTACTGGAAGCGCATTAGAGCTGTCGGCGCTGGTTCGTTGGTTGAAAACTTGTCCCACGGTCTGGATACTCCATCCTCAAATAACTCACCCACAGTCTGTATGCCATGGGCATTAAGCGCCCGCGTGACCCCCCCCCCCCCCTTTCCCTACACGGTGGAAGCCATGTGCACCAATCAAGTGGAGCCACCGGTGAGTACAGGATCGAGCCGGCTTGCCGCAAGTTGTGCCAGGCATGCACTGTAGCATTAATGGAGTCCAAAATGCCCGTCCGCCGATCAACTGACTGAGACAGCATCGCAGGGAGTGGTAGCGGGGACGCTACCTCTGTTTCTATGCGGAGATGTGGTATATCTGAGGAACCATGCGCCCAATAATGCGCGTGTGCACCCTGCGCCGCCCTGTAGTATAAGTCAAAATCAGGCGCGCCCAGTCCACCCAGGTGATATGGCAACACCAGTATTTGCCACTTGACGCGAGGCTATTTGCCCGCCCATGCCAATCGGACCATCAAAGTGGTGAGACGACAGAAGAAAATCCGCGGAAGGACCATGGGGATATTGGAGAATAAAAAGAGTAGGCGCAGCAACACCACCATTTTCATAATGGATATCCTACCCAGGAGGGACAGTGGGAGTTTAAGCCATCTTTCCACATCATCCTCTAACTTACTAAAGGCCTTCCCGTAATTTTCCCGGAACACCGTCTCAGAGTCGGTATGAATATTAATCCCCAGGTAGCGCACTGCCTCAGTAGACCACTTCAAAGGGTAGTCAGGGTCAATTTGAGGTGTTGCCTGCGTTAGCGGAAATATTATGGATTTCGGCCAATTAACATGCAGTCCCGACAGGGCACCAAAGCGCACCACTTCTCGGAGAACGATTGAGAGGTTTGATTCCGGGTGTCTAACATACAGAAGCGTATCGTCCGCATATGTGGAAACTATAATGCTGCATCCCGGGAAAATTATGCCCCTATGGTGGTGATATTCCCTTAATGCACATGCGAGGGGCTCAGCAACTAGCGCATAAAGCAATGGCGAGAGCGGACAGCCCTGGCGCGCACCCCTCGAGATGCGAATGGGTTCCGTAACCAATGAGCCGATTTTTATTCTGGCTGAGGGTCTGTTATATAATGTGCCCAGCAGTTGAAGAAAGACAGGGCCCACACCCATTCTGGCAAGCACCTGAGTCATGAATGGCCATTCTACGGAATTAAACGCCTTCTCTATATCTAAGAAGACTGCTACAGCCGGCGTATCTGCCTTAACGTGTTGTATGACTCCGAATACCGTTCTCAAGTTGTAACTCAAATTTCTACCGGGGACAAACCCCGCTTGTTCCGGCGCTACCAATAGCGGGACCAGTAAAGCCAATCGATTTGCAAGAATTTTAGCAAAAAATTTCGTATCTACGTTAAGTAGTGACAGCGGCCGATAGGAGGCGCAGTCATCTGAGGTCTTCCCCGGTTTAAGGAGAGTGACTATCACCGCCTCCGACATTGAGGGTGGCATAGTGCCCTTTTCGCACGTCATCAAACAATGTGGCCAACTGTGGGAGCAATTGATCCAGAAAGGCTCTATAAAAAGCTACAGTTAGGCCGTTCGACCCTGGGGCACTCGACGCACGCATACTGGACAGTGCTAGAATGATTTCGTCCCTTTGAATGGGTCTCATTAGAAATTCTCTATGCGTGTTGGAGCCACGGAAGTTTTATGTGAGCTAAATAATCCATGATCTCCTCATCAGTGGATGCGAGAGGCATATAGCTCGCCGTTGTATTGACGAAATCGGTCTGCCACCTCTACTTCCTCAGTTAAAGGCTCACCCTCCACAGACTTGATTTCTGTTACCTGCACCGTCTCCCCGCGCTTCCGAAGTAGCCGCGCCAGTACCGATCCAGGACGTTCCGATTCACCATATGCCTGGGCCGTAGCGTATTTGCCCATATGCTTAATCTAGTCATCAGCTGCCTCATGATATTCTTCCAGCAGACCCGCAATCTCCTTTCTAACCTGATCACACGGGTCCAGCAGCAGCCGACGCTCTGTTATCTTAAGTTTCCCCTCCAAATCCACCAAGTGCCTACGTATCGCACGAAGGACCCCTGAGTGCTTAGATATAGTGATCCCCCTGATATAAACTTTGAAAGATTCCCATACGACCTGGTAGTCCTCCACCGAGCCTACGTTCTTATAAAAAAAAAAAAGTGTCTATAGCCTCTGCCAAATCGTCTTTAAATACCGAGTCTAGCAGGGAGTATGGTGGGAAACGCCAAGTGAATGGGGGTATAGTCCTGCGGGAGGTGGCCAGCACCAGGAGGATCAGCGAATGGTCTGAAAGTGTACGTGGGAGCACCTGGCATACACTGATCCTATCCATGATTGACCTGGCGGCTAGCCAATAATCTATACGGGTGTGTAGGTTATGGTATGTGGAGTAGTGCGTGAAGCCTCCTTTGTTTGGGTGTTTCTGGCGCCATACATCATGTAAATCAAACTTAAGTATCAAACGTTCCACCTCCCTTGCAGCCGCAGACATAGCCCTTTCCGGACCCCCTGACCTATCCAGACCCGGGTTCCGGACCAGATTAAAGTCTCCCCCCCATAACAGCAATTCTCCGCTGTAACGGCTCACCGTATCAGAAAGTGCATGAAAAAACTCTGGGTTGTCGAAATTTGGGCCATATATGTTTACTATGAGTACATTCATGCCCCTACCGCGGCACCTTGTAAGAACGTATCTCCCTTCTGTATCAGTAGTCACCGGTGTAATGGTGAGTGTGGATTCGGGATTGACCCAGGTAAGAACACCCCTGGCGTGCGTGGTAAAGCCTGAGGCGTGAACATTGCCAACTAGGCCTCTACAGCTCAATATGGAGGAGTTGAGTGGGAGATGCGTCTCCTGCAGTAGCGCCACGTCTATTGCTTGCCGGCTCAAGTACGAGAGGACCCTGCGAACTTTTCTATGATCATTTAGGCCTCTGACATTCCACGTGAGTGCCCTGAGTGTGTCTGCCCCAGCTTCTAGACTGTCTACTGCAATATGTGACTCGGAATTAATCACTGTCGCCACGTCCTACAGGTGTCTGGTGTAATCGCGCCATGCGGCATGTGTGAATCTCTGACCGCTTGTGTGGTATGCTGACTGAGTCTCATTAACCCTCCACCCCCCACCCACATCAGAGCCCTCCCAACTTGGACCTGACGAAATATTCCCAACCCCCCCGCCCCCCAAGCTGAACTAACATCTTCCATCCCACCCCCCTTAAGAAACAATAACAATACCCCAATAGTGTGATTCACTTGTAGGCGGAGGTTGCCAACTCAATTCTTACAACCTATGAGGTTTCAGGCAACTGACCTCTCCGCACTCCAACAAGCAACTGATGCGCATTAACAAAAGGTTTACACTTCTCCCTCCCAGCGAATCTGAACATCCAAGTAGTTACTCATCATGTCTGAGCGCGCAATATCTAACTCTGAGGCAGTGCAAAACAGAAGGAGTAGCAGCGCCCCCCTAAAAGAGCATCCCCAGTTACAAAACTGCACAACGATATCATCACTCTTCTCCCACTCTCGTGAATGCAATAAGCTTATCTGTAGATGGGACATGCAACAGTTCAGTTCTGTTCATCCAAGGATCGTCCAGCCGCTCCAGCCGTGGCATCTTTGTCCGGGCTGCGTCGTTGTTCCCGGGACCACTCTTTCATAGCTTTCTGCAGCAGCTTGGGATCCGTGAAGATTCGCGACTGGCCCTGTGAGTTGACTCGCAGGCGAGCAGGATACAGCATAGCATAGTCAATTTTTTGCTCTTGCAACTGCCTCTTGAGTGGCACAAACTGGCGGCGCGCCTCCTGGACCTTCAGGGTAAAGTCCGGAAACAGCGAGAGTGTGGAACCCTCGTAATGCAGGATCCGCTTCTCCCTGGCTACCCTCAAAGCCGCGTCTCTGTCTCGATAATTAAGAAGCTTTGCTATTATCGGTCGCGGAGGAGCGCCAGGTTTCGGGCACGGGCCCAGAGAGCGATGCGCCCTTTCGACCACGAACATGGGCGAGAATGTATCACTTCCCAAGAGTGCCACCAAGAGCTTCTCGACGAATTGTTCCATAGGACCAGTCGCGGTGGTCTCCGACAGACCCGTAATTCTTAGATTACACCTCCGAGACCTCGCCTCCAAGTCTTCGGCTTTATCCTGCAGCACCTGCAGCTCCCTTTCGATTCGCTTGTGGCCAGTGTCCATTTCCGTCTGTGTTTCCTCCACCTCCTAGAATACGGCGCTCTGCCATGTTGATTCGTTCCGCGTGCTTATCAAGCCTTTCGGACATCCTATCCATACGATAGGAGAGGGAGTCTATCTTGGTGCCCAGTGTAGATAATGTGCTCTGTAGGCCCTTTTCCATCGCAGCCAGCATGGTCTTTATGTCGCCATCTTGCGATTCACGCCGTTGCTCGTCGCCATTTTCTCTTCCATCAGCTGACGGAGCTCTCTCCCTGGTCGTGCGGTGCTCAAAAGTCAATTTTGCCTGTGTTCTATCTGTTCTGCCCATTACCGCTGACCAAAGTGGGGCACACCAGTTCCACGACCTTCAAAGCGCCACCCAGACTCCAAGCGGCTATGATATGGTATGCACCAAAGTGTATGCTGTAGGAGCTCCTCGCACCCCCAGCAGTGTCCTTAGGGCAGCACCGCAATCCCGCTGATCCAAAAGATAGGTGCCGGATAACAACAGCCCCCTATGGCGTGCAGTTGCCCAAGATAATCTCACCAGCCGGCTGAGCACCTCCGCGCAGCAATCAGGGGAGCTTTACCGCCCCAGGCTGTTCATCGCCATTAGCAGGGTCCACTTCGCCACCCGCTACACAACACGGGGAACCGCGTCAGTGGTCATCGGGGCCGGCGGCGCAATTATGACTTCTCGGCCAGGGGGGTGCGTCACTCATGCAGGCTCTTCACTTTGTTCCTTGCCCCACCAGGCCGCTTTGCCTCAAGGCGCCTCACTCCGTAACACCGCAGGGCGGGGGGATCATCCGCCTCACCTCTCTCTTCTATAGGGATCGTCTCTTTCGAGCGTGGTCCGCGCCGCACCCAAGCGCCGGCAGGTCTCGAGCGTGTCACCGCCCAGAAGGGCTCACATCCGGCGGGCGTGGGAGATACGTGAGGCCGGGGATCAGCGGCCCAGTCGGCACGCTGCTCCGCCACACCTGGTGCCGGCTGCTCGCCGCCTCAACCGCCCGCAGAAACCAACCAGACGGAGGCCAGGCTATTCCGCTGTGCAGGGCTCTACTATGGCGAGTTAAATCTTCGCGCTACTTAAGGATTCTTGCCGGATCGGTCGTTGGTTGTGCGGAGCTCGCCGCTCAGGCAGCCATCTTCGTCGCCGGCAAGCTCCGCCCCCGAAAGCGGAGAGTGTTTGTGCTGGGATAAGTCTCAGATGGAGTGTATGGGCTGAGCAGCAAGGAGACTGCTCCTGGTGGGGCATTACATTGGAACCTACCATCTTCCTGTAGCTGAAGATATAACTTGAAGAATAAACGTACATTCTTTTTCTACATGACCTAACTACATGGCATTCTCCATTATAACATCTCTCTTAAAGATGTTCGTAGCCGGAGAGCCCGCACCAACAGGCTCTCGTGTCAGCAGTGTGTGAACAGCTTACATTTACCACCAGTGCAGGTGGCCTGGAATGTTCCAATGAGAGTGTGGGGAGGGGGCACTGACTCGCACTGCAGCCAAGATAACTGCACCCACAAACCACCAGAAGGCCACAAGCCTGGCAGCGCCACCCTGAGTGAGTCAAGCATCAGGAGGGAAGACAGAGCAGAAAACAAACTGCACCCCTGACTCAGTGACACCAGGGTAACCGGTGGAGAGGCCTCTTGGTAGCACGGCATGGATGCATGCTACACTGGTAAACGTTACCTATTTTCTGATTGATGAGGTACTCTATCGCCCCCTCTTGGTGACCCTCTGTGACCAGGTGTTCTTGCCCACAGGTGATCGACTCTCGAGGTGCTGCATACTAAGGCAGCTGTTGGCTAAAACGGTACAGGCTAAAGAGAGCCAACTGGTGGGGGTGTGCGTTGGGGCAACCCGCTGGGCCACTGAATGTGCCCCTCTACTCTTCCACCAGGTTTATGTAAATTTGTGTACGGCCGCTTCGAAGGGCACAACACCTTTTGGGCTGCAAGTGCTCACCCCCCCCTGCAGGGGCTGGGGCTGCCAGTCTGTAAGTCAGCCTCATCAGAGGTACTCCTTTCTACCAGTGAGTGCTCCAGAGGCCATCTATAGCTTGCTATAGATTAAGTCTGGGCGGTGAACTCCGCTCCGCTCACGGAGATTGTGGAGTTTTCCGCACTTTGCGTTACGCGGAGCTCGCGAAATTCCCAAAAACTCCACGTAGCGGAGCAGAGTTTTTTCCCTTGCTCGCATTCGTCAACGTCAAGTTGGCGAGCATGGAAAATCAACCTCCCGTGAGATTTCTCAATGCGGGCGGTCAGATTTCTCATTGCAAGTGGTCGTGACCGCTCACATTGAGAAACCGTCCGTTTGCGTTGAGAAAGCTGCCGCTCAAGTAAAAATCTACTCGAGCGGCAGAAAGGAAGCAGCGCCCGCTTGCACTGTGCATGGTGCCGTTCGCGATGATTGCACAGTGCGGACAAGCACCTGGCACTGAAAATCACCACGAACTGCATTTATCTAATGCACTATGCCGCTTGCGGGGCTCCGCGTAGCGCGGCAGAGTTTTTTTTGCACTTCGCGAACCCCGCCCAGGTTTACTATAGATGCCAGTGAAAAAGGTGACCCAACTACCTGGGGCAGATCAACGCAATTTGTCCTCCTCTCTGGACTGAGGTCCATTCTGTTGGAACAGCAAGTTTGAGCAACATTTGTAAATCTATATGCACATGTTTGTTTTCAGTGAGTGAATGTGTGTGTGTGTGTGTGTGTGTTAGTAATGCCATTGACTGTGTGTAGGAAATCAGCCTTTTCTGCGTGATCACCCCAGATTTTTCACCTTTTGCAGGACGGTATATTTTTTGCAGGCTTTAGAACTCTGTGCACTGTACCCCTGATAACCAGTAGTAAAGTGTCTGTGCTCCCCCTTTAAACATGGTCCAATTGGCATAGTCCTAATGTGCATATTATAGTGCCTACAAGTCCCTATTACATGGTTCAAAGTGTACCCGGGGCCTGAGACTCAAATGTCACCAGAGGACTGCAGCACCTATTGTGCCATCCACTAAAGTGACGGTGAAGACAACTTCGGGCCCAATAATGTAGCCTGACTGCAGCAGAGTAAAAACTGCAATTAAACCTGTCAAAATAAACCCTTATGACTGGTCAGAACCTCTCTTTTAAATATTAATATGTCACTCCATGAAGGTCTTGTAACCTACAAGTTATTTAAAAGTAGAAACGTACTGTTAACATGTCCTTATAGTGACTAGCACCCATTTTCACTGTGGTGGCCTAGCTGTCACATGTAGAAAACCAGAGCACAGATTAAAATACTAATATGGTAACATGGGAATGGGACCAACTAGAACAACTATTTTTAATAGTTAAAAAAACAATCACATTTGATGGTGAAGTCAGATTTTTAATAAATATTAAGGAAAAGTCAATTTTAGAATATTACTTTTCCCCTGCCTGTTGCTCCTGGAGGCTAATTTGTATTTGCTCTCCAGCATCGCTCAGCCATTAATTAGCCTTGAATGTGTGTGAATAGGTCTGAAAAGCCTCCCAGGAGAAAACAATAGGCTCACCTGAATGGGCAGAGATGACTCTTCTAAACTCCATCAAATTTGCAGGGTAGTGGCTGTGGGCATCTTTTTTGACACTACAATGTCAAATAATATTTAAATGTAAAATCCTGCTTGACAGGCCTTCTGGGGTCGAATATAACACTTGTAGCTCACTTGAAAGGGGAACGAAAAGGATGCCAAGATAATTCTTGTGGATCCACTGTCTGGTAGTGGAGGGCCTCTGCTTCTGTCCTACCAGACTTCTGTCTCTGGTTTTATTGTGGGTACAGTGGCTGCCTCAAACTGGATATCAGCCGTCAGAGCCCAAGTTTAGTGCGGTGCAAGTCTTTCACCTTCTTAAAAATGCCCAAAGTGGGTTGGGTTGATCCCGGGAAATTTTACCCCATTGGTTAGGGCCTGCTAAGGAGTCATTCCTGCCCACTGTCTAGTGCCGGGCATAAATGTAGCACACCCCCAGACACCCACTTAAGAACACTGCTGGACCTGAGAAAGATCAGACGAGGGCTAGACCTGTTGTCTGTAACCTGAGAGAAGCCCTGAAGGACTAGGCATGTTCCCTCTCGTATCCAGGACAAAGACGTGACCTCCAAGGCTCATAAGGCTGACCTATTATTCAAGCTACAGTGATGCAATGATCTACAAGAGGCATTTTCTTGGGAGTACCCAGCTGGCTGGTTGCAACTGGACTGCACCCTGCTGTGGCCTCTGCCAGACACCCTGAGTCTCTCAAAGTACCTCCCCTGGGGGGCTTTAGAAGAGTACTCCTGTGGTGAATTGGGACCTAAAGGTCTAAGTCAGTAGTGCAGGGTTGGATTGATCTACATTATACAGAGCTGAACACCAGCATGCGAGTGAATGGCGAAATATTGGATTAACTCCGGATCGGAAGGGGCACAAGGCAGGAGTGTCCACTATCCCCACTGCTATTTGCGTTAACACTAGAACCACTGGCATGTATGTACGCACACATCCGGATATCACAGGCTTCCGTGAGAGAGAGGATACATCCGAGGATGAGAGGATATCCCTCTACACGGATGATATCCTCATATGTCACGAACCTGCGGCGTACCCTCCCCTGCCTATTTGAAACTTTTGAGACCTACGGGACCCATGCGGGCTACAGGATAAACTGGGACAAATCCAGTGTATACACAGCAAGTCGCGAGTTAGATCACGCTGATATTCCGGGGTGCCTGAAAATAACCCCGGATGGTTTTACTACCTGGGCATGTACATTACCCTGAATAGAGAAAAGAGCCTGCACCATAATATCTATAGAGTGGTTGCGGACTTCCAGAGTGACATAGACAGATGAAAAACGCTGCCACTGACACTCCTTGGCAGAGCAGCTATATATAAGATGATAACACTACCAAAGCTCCTCTACATATTCCAAAACACATATCAGAAATTGCCGGACGAAGTGTTCAACAAGATAGAAGGGTAAACAACCCTTACCATGAAACCGTCACCCCGCATGTTGTTACAACGACTGCGTTGTAACAACGCATACCATTACCACGCAAGTCGTAACCGCGACTTGCGGAGGGGGGAGAAGGTGTTGGATTAAAATCCAACACCTTCCCTACTGTCCGCACAGACTGGAGTTGGAATAGTAAATTATACTATTCCAACATCCAGCGCCGCCCTCCGCAAGTCGTGGTTACGACTTGCGTGGTAATGGTATGCGTTGTTACAACGCGGTCGTTGTAACAACATGCGGGGTGACGGGCAGCGGGAAAAAGAGGCATATTCAGATAGAAGGGATAGTCCGAACGTTTCTCAGGGATGGTGCAACCCCTAGAGTGGCACGCCTTACACTTCAAAGAAATCAATACAATGGAGGCAAATCCCTCCCTAACATTATGGCCTATTACTGGGCGGCACACCTCGTTGTCATCAACGACTAGGAACACGCCCCAAGTAACCACCCCTC
This sequence comes from Calotriton arnoldi, assembly GCA_963921515.1. Classification (NCBI taxonomy): domain Eukaryota; kingdom Metazoa; phylum Chordata; class Amphibia; order Caudata; family Salamandridae; genus Calotriton; species Calotriton arnoldi. The sequence goes on along the minus strand of CAWUFW010002387.1, from coordinate 149,864 downwards.
ATATGCACTGGAGCGAACTCAGTTTGGCTCCTACTCTCACATTCACTACCTCTACGGGGGGAAGGGCATGAAGAGACTACTCCTGGCAACGCAAGTGGTGAGAGACACATGGGAAAAAGCAGAAAAGGGAATGCACTGGGATAACCGTATAACATGGGAGATCCTATTATGGGCTGGAACATGTTTAAAGGAATTGACAAAGCTGCAAGGTTTCAAACACTGGGACATGCTGGGGATTTCAAAGTGGGCGATACTGGAGGGAGGGGCCCTTGCTTCATTCACCTTTCTACAGAAAGAGTTTGAACTAATCTCCACACAGCACTATAAATACCTAACAGGTTACTCACGCCTGGAAAGCACAACAGATAGAGGCAATGCCTGAATACGCAGTTAGAGAGAAGTCTATTTATGGGGGAAATTGGAGAAAAGGCGATCTCCTGGACCTATAAGACCCTGATCAACAACCAACCAGACACATTAATAAACCTAAGGGCTAAATGGGAGGGAGAACTAGGATCCTTTGAAGACTTAGATTGGGAGGCGGCACTGATACACCCCAGGGAAGTGGCGATAAAAGCACGTTACCGCCTGATACAATTTAAGATCCTACATAGGACACACTATGATAGGACCCGGCTACATAACTTTGGAAGAGCAGCAACACCTCAAAGCCTCCGATGCCACGCCGAAAGGGGGACATATTTCCACACACTATGGCAATGCAGGGTAATCACCGCTTACTGGGCCACCCTCACCAGAGAACGTAGCCGCATATTAGATGCACCAATACCAATGGATCCCAAATACCTACTGCTAGGAATGCCCACAGAGACAGATCTGCCTAGAGCCAAATTACTTTTTGCAAACCTGGGAATAATAGCAGGAAAAAGAGACCTAGCAAAACACTGGGGGCATCAACTCCACCCACGTTACGTGAATGGAAAATGGGGATGGACCTATACATGACGGTGGAAAAGGTGACTGCAGACGACGAGGGTGCCCGACGGAATTACAAATGCGGGGGGGGAGACTCGAAATTTCAAAATAGTACAACTATGACAACATCGGGGGGTTTACATGACACCCATTAACAGAAGGACCACCTATCCCAATGAATGTACTTGGTATGCCCATATTAACTTTGTAACCAAATGATTTGTATAAATAATGATGTTTTTGTACACTGCACCTCCTGCTAGACTTGTGTGTGTAATACGACAGTTGTATAAGAGAAAAACCCAATAAAACCATTTACTAAAAAATGCAAAATAATACTGCAAGGCTGTAGATTGGTTGTTCCTCTGCTGCTGGCTGGACAGCTCAGAGAGCATTCTATGGTGGTATAAACGTTCGCATTTGCCACCCTTGGCTGGACTCATGAGAGCATAAACAAACATTGATGCAGAATGCATACTTCTGTGGATTGCGCCTGTGCTGCTCCTGGGCTTATCAGAGCATAATCTATGGAAGATGCCCTTTGTTCTGCAGCCAATATAGCTAAATGGTGTTCTATAGAAAACTTCAGGGATGGTATGGCGACACCCGTTGCACTACATCTATTCTCACACTTTTCCCCTACACTCATGCTTATGCATAGCTATGCATTTGGTACACTATGGTATGCGCAATCTCTACTGAACACTAACACTACCAAAGAACTTCCCACGTAGGCTGCATTGCAATTACATAATTTCTGCCCATCCTCACATTAGCATCTCAGACTTAGACATGTCTCTCTGTCAACCCTCTTCTCTTCCTTTTCACGCCTTGGCGCAGCAACAAAGCAGAATAGGAACACAACTGTGGCCCTCACAAACACAACAGAACATTATGCATATTGGCCACAACAGGCACACTCTTGCATTTAAGCACTCCCAGATAGTAGTTTGCAATCTGTCCGCAAATGCACTTATGCCCTCATAAGGGGCACGATTGCTACATAAATGCAACTAAAATACATCAGAATCTAGGATCATTTTAAAAAGTGCACACAAAATCTCTATGTATATATGCGCCAGTATTGTACCTTCTGTGGAAATCTCGAAGGACATGGGTTCAGATGTCAGCATGTTCACTTGGAAGATGCTCTTTCCAAGGAAAATATAAAGAAATAAATAAAACATACTTCAGGGATCCTTAATTTCAGGAGGCGAAGCAGTGTGATGCGATGGAGGACCAGTGTGGTGTGGCATTGGAGGAAAGCTGAGTCAGGCGATGAGAGAAGGGGTAAAGAGCTGTAAGGGCTGAGATGGAGAATGAGGGAAAGTGTTGAGGGTAAGAGGTTGGGGAGGGCAGGGGATGAGAAGTGGATGAGAGGAGAGAGGGTTGTATGGTGAAGATTGGGGGGCTGAAGGGAGAAGAAAATGTGTGACAATGGTGTGATGTTCTGTGCTCCACTCTATCCAGTATGCGTCTCCAAGAGACTGCCTTTTTGTAAACTCCAATGTGCAAAAGTTTTGACATTGGCAGTTCTCAGTGGTGGTGGAAAGATCTAGCAAGGTTCTCCTCATTGCAGGAAGATGCCCTGTGCCACTTCCGAGTGTAACCACCATTTGTGATCTTCCAGGCACCTCTTGTTCAGCTTGTTCGCCCTGGTGTTTAAAGATCTTGCCAGGTGGCTCATCACCCAGGAAATGCCCTGGTGCTCCAGCAAGATCAAAAGATCAAGGGAAGAAGTGCCTCCTGGCACAGGGCCAAGGACCCCCCTCTGTCCTACTGGGTGCAGTAACACATTGCAGTGGTGATGTCCATGAGCACCTGACCCAGCCGCCCTTTGATGGAGAGCAGGAAGGCCTTCAGCACCAGGAGAATGACCTGTAGCTTTGCGGAGACCAGAGTCCTCTCAGCCCCACCTCTCCCAGCGGTGACACATCTGTCACCAGTCACCTCTGGGTGGGGCACTGAGAGGGGTCTGCTGCGGGTCGAATAGAAGTTGAGCCACCACTGCAGGTCTTTTGAAGTCTCCTCCAAACCTCGGATGGAATCTGATAGATTTCTCTGGTGCTGGGCCCACTGACACTTCAGTTTCCACTGCAGAGTCTGCATATGCCACCTGGCATAGAACGAGCAGGATGCAGGATGCCAAGAGGCCCAGAAGCCTTAGCGCCACTCTCAATGAGACCTAGGATTGAGCCTGAACATAGGGATCGTAGCCTGAATGTCCTGGACACATGGGAGAGGAAGGCCCAAAACTGTACTGTATCCAGGACGTCTCCAATAAAAGGGAATTTCTACGAAGGAGTCAGGTGTGACTTTGGCACGTAGATTGTGAACCCCAATGATGTCAGGAGATTTGCCATCATCTGGAGGTGGCCTGCGACTGACTGTGGCAAGCCCACTTCCAACAGCCAGTCGCCGAGGTAGGAGAAAACTGGGATCCCAGACCGTTGAAGGTGTGATGCAACCACCGCCATCACTTTCGTGAGCACCCAAGGGGCACTGGTGATGTCGAAGGCGAGCACTGCCAATTGAAAATACTCCCAACCCACCTTCAGTCGCAAGTAGCGCCTGTAGGACAGGTGCACGAAAGTAAGTGTCCTGCAGGTCCGAAGCCACCATCCAGTCGTCTGGATCCAGGACAGTCTGAACCTGGGCTAGCGTGAGCATCTTGGATTTGCCCTTCAGCAAGAGGGCATTCTGGGGGCGGAGATCTAAAACAGGATGAAGACCTCTGTCCCTGTTCGGCATGAGGAAATAACGGGAGTAACAGTCATTCGGCTCGGAGTCGAGGACCACAATGGAGATGAAGGCGTCCTCCGAGTGCGTCGATGCCACAGATACCGGCCCCCAAAGTTTGGGTCTGGCTGTGCCCTTTACGTCTATGTGAGTAACTTTCTTGTTCGGAAGCCTGCAGCCTTGTCAGATCCATCACCAGCCTGGCACAAAGCATGGGCTATGTGCCCACTCCTAGAGCAATGCGGGTTGGGGCTGCAGTCGGTACAGCCCAGCTCACACTGCGGGGCCAAAGTCTGCTGTTGTACAGAATTGATGCCAGACTTTTGGAACATTCCGTTGTTTACACCGAAGGGTGCCAGTGTGTGGGGGCAAGTTCCTCTGGCAGCTCGTGTTTGCTGTGGTACATCAGCCCCAGGCAGCGGTACCCACCGGCACCTGGCCAGGGTCCATGCTCTCCAAGTCTCTCACACATCCGTCACTCAGTCACGTGGTGGCGAACTCTGCCCTCTGGAGGTTAAATGTCTCTCAAGCAACATTCCAGCGGGCATTCCATCTGAGAGAGCCTAAGTGAACCCCTCGCCTCAGTCCTAGAGCACTGAATACTGAATAGTGATGTGTTGCCAAAGGGCATGCTTTCACAAAGAAATGATGTGGCGCCAAGGCCAGAGCTGCCGACTTTGGAATTGGAGAACCAGGTTCTCGGCGTCGGCTCAACATCCTGTGATTCTGGGCAAATCACTTAACCCCCCCGTGCCTACTAAAAATGAACGTGTCCTTGTGTAATGTAATTGGTGCTCATGTAAAGCGCTCCAATACCTTCGAGTCGAGCGCAAAACTGCAAAAAAACAAAAAAAAGGCAAAGTCGCCCTGTGCTGAACACCGAATGGCCAACAGTGAAAACTTTGCTTTAATGCACACTGTGGACGTGTCCAGCGAGGGACGTGTCCATCCTGGAGGGGGTGCTTTGAGGTCAGAGGGCATTTCAGCGCCCAGAGCCAGGGGTAAGAACGATCTGAAGTCGGAAGGGCAAACCGCGTTATGGGAAAGAAAGTAAGGGTTGGCACTTGGCAGAGTTTGTCGGGGTGCCCAACGGGAGGGCTCTAGGAGGCCTGGGCGGTGAGAGGCCAGGCACGGCTTTAAAGGTGAAAGGCTCGTTGCGCGCCCGGTGTATGCAGGTAGCCACTCGGCCTGGTGCCAGGAGCAGGAAGAGGTGGCTGTAACTCGGTTTAGGGCAGGGCTGGAATGATGACGTTTATTCATTCATAAAAAGAATGTTTGGGGCCTGGTGAGTGAAAATAGGTGCGTGATATTCAACCCTAGCATCCACATGCACAGTTAGGCCTCATGCTAAACAGACCTATAAAGTGTGTGTTCTAACTGAGATTTCAACCAGTGCGGTAATACCGCACTTTTCGACGAACAAATTTAACCTGATAAAACCTGGAAAAGTTTTATGAGGGTGAATGAGAGAAAACGTGATATTAGCACATTATCCAACCAATTTGAGGTGTTGGACTCAGAAAAAGGGCGGAACTACTGGACTAGGTAAATTAGAAACCACCTGGGAGGGGCGAGGGGGGGGGGGGGACACAGCATTTATCAGGTGCACTTTAACGTACCCCAAATGCTGCTGCCTCTTCAATGAGGCCTTTAGGTGTTTGCAAACACCCAATGGCCAGGCACCCCCTCACTTCTCTGCCCCTTGCGGCAGCAACCAAGGACCAGTGAGGTTCACCAGGATCAAGAGTGCGAGGCCTGAGGGTGAATGAAGGAGGCCTGAGTGTGAATGAAGGTAGGCAGCGAGGCCTGAGAGTGAATGAAGGTAGGCAGCGAGGCCTGAGGGTGAATGAAGGTAAGCAGCGAGGCCTGAGTGTGAATGAAGGTAGGCAGCGAGGCCTGAGTGTGAATGAAGGTAGGCAGCGAGGCCTGAGGGTGAATGAAGGTAGGCAGCGAGGCCTGAGGAGGAATGAAGGTAGGCAGCGAGGCCTGACAGTGAATGAAGGTAGGCAGCGAGGCCTGACGGTGAATGAAGGTCGGCAGCGAGGTATGAGTGTGAATGCTGGTGGGCAGCGAGGCCTGAGTGTGAATGAAGGTAGGCAGCGAGGCCTGAGAGTGAATGAAGGTAGGCAGCGAGGCCTGAGGGTGAATGAAGGTAAGCAGCGAGGCCTGAGGGTGAATGAAGGTAAGCAGCGAGGCCTGAGTGTGAATGAAGGTAGGCAGCGAGGCCTGAGTGTGAATGAAGGTAGGCAGCGAGGCCTGAGGGTGAATGAAGGTAGGCAGCGAGGCCTGAGGAGGAATGAAGGTAGGCAGCGAGGCCTGACAGTGAATGAAGGTAGGCAGCGAGGCCTGACGGTGAATGAAGGTCGGCAGCGAGGCATGAGTGTGAATGCTGGTGGGCAGCGAGGCCTGAGGGTGAATGCAGGCAGACTGCAAGGCCTGAGGATCAATAAAGGTAGGTAGCAAGGCCTGAGAGTGAATGCAGGCAGGCATCAAGGCCTGAGAGTGAATGCAGGTAGATAGCAAGGCCTGAGAGTCAATACTGGTAGGCAGCAAGGCTTGAGAGGGAATGCGGGTAGGCAGCAAGGCCTGAGAGTGAATGTGGGTAGGCAGCGAAGTCTGAGGGTGAATGCAGGTAGGTAGCAAGGCCTGAGAGTGAATGCGGGCACGAAGCAAGGCCAGAAGTGAATGCAGGTAGGCAGCGAGGCCTGAGGGTGAATGCGGGTAGGCAGCGAGGCCTGAGGGTGAATGCAGGTAGGCAGCGAGGCCTGAGGGTGAATGCAGGTAGGCAGCGAGGCCTGAGGGTGAATGCAGGTAGGTAGGAAGGCCTGATGGTGGATGCAGGTAGGTAGGAAGGCCTGATGGTGGATGCAGGTAGGCAGCAAGGCATGAGAGTCAATACAGGTAGGTAGCAAGGTGCATTCCCTCAGCAAGGACTGAGGGTGAATGCAGGTAGGCAGCAAGGCTTGAGAGTGAATGCAGGAAGGCAGTAAGGCCTGACGGAGAATGCAGGCAGGCAGCAAGGCGTGAGGGTGAATGCGGGTAGGTAGGAAGGCCTGATGGTGAATGCAGGCAGGAAGCAAGGCCTGAGAGTGAATGCAGGCAGGAAGCAAGGCCTGAGAGTGAATGCGGGCACGAAGCAAGGCCAGAAGTGAATGCAGGTAGGCAGCGAGGCCCGAGGGTGAATGCGGGTAGGCAGCGAGGCCCGAGGGTGAATGCAGGTAGGCAGCGAGGCCCGAGGGTGAATGCAGGTAGGCAGCGAGGCCTGAGGGTGAATGCAGGTAGGTAGGAAGGCCTGATGGTGGATGCAGGTAGGCAGCAAGGCCCGAGAGTGCATGCAGGTAGGCAACAAGCCCGAGAGTGCATGCAGGTAGGCAACAAGGCCCGAGAGTGCATGCAGGTAGGCAACAAGGCCCGAGAGTGCATGCAGGTAGGCAACAAGGCCCGAGAGTGCATGCAGGTAGGCAACAAGGCCTGAGAGTGAATGCAGGTAGGCAGCAAGGCCTGTTCCTCATGGCCAAGAGAGGGGGGGATTCTGCATCTCCATACCAAAGCCCCAGAGTTACCCAGTGAAGTAGGAGAGCCATCCTACCTCCACCAAGCTTGAGGTTTCCAATTTCAATCAAACCTGAGACCTCCTACCTCCACCAAGCCAGAGGCCCCCTACCTCCACCAAACCAGGCGCTTCCTACCGCCAGCAAGCCAAAGGTCCCCTACCTCCACCAAACTAGAGGCTTCATTCCTCCACCAAACCAGGCACTTCCTACCTCCACCAAGCCAAAGGTCCCCTTCCTCCACCAAACCAGACGTTTCATTCCTCCACCAAACCCGACGCTTCCTACCTCCACCAAACCCGACGCTTTATACCTCCACCAAGCCAAAGGTCCCCTTCCTCCACCAAACCAGACGCTTCATTCCTCCACCAAACCCGATGCTTCCTACCTCCACCAAACCCGACGCTTTATACCTCCACCAAGCCCGACGCTTCATGCCTCCACCAAGCCCGACGCTTCATGCCTCCACCAAACCAGAGTCTTCCTACCGTCACCAAACCAGACGCTTCCTACCTCCCCCAAAACAGACGCTTACTCCCCCACCCAAACAGAGTCTTCCTACCTCCACTAAACCAGAGGTTTCCTACCACTAAACCAGAGGCTTCCTACCACTAAACCAGAGGCTTCCTTCTACCACTAAACCAGAGGTTTCCTACCACCACTAAACCAGAGGTTTCCTACCACCACTAAACCAGAGGTTCCTTCTACCACTAAACCAGAGGCTTCCTACCACTAAACCAGAGGCTTCCTACCACCACTAAACTAGAGGCTTCCTACCACCACTAAACTAGAGGCTTCCTAACTCCACCAAACCCGAGCTTCCTAATTCTACCAAACCCGAGGCTTACTACCTCAACCAAACCCGAGGCTTCCTACCTCCACCAAACCCGAGGCTTCCTACCTCCACCAAACCCGAGGCTTCCTACCTCCACCAAACCTGAGGCTTCCTACCTCCACCAAACCTGAGGCTTCCTACCTCCACCAAACCTGAGGCTTCCTACCTCCACCAAACCGGAGTCTTCCTACCACTTTGTCGCCACCTTGTGGGATGCCTGATGAGTAGCAGAGGAATCCATTTCTCTCCTACTGATATGTTTTTGCTTATTTTCCCTACACTACCTGTCAGAGAAGTCTGAGCTCACCAGAATATTCCTTTGTATGTTATTTCATTTTGGTGTAATAAAGTATTCCTCTTTTATGAAAGGTAAGCACTGGATTGAACAATCTTGCTATTTTAAAGGTTGAATTCTCTTCCTCTTACACTATCTCACTGAGAAGCCTTGGACTCCTCGCCCCACGACCCTGCGGGGCATGTCCTGAAAGGGTGTACAAGCTTGTAGTGCCATAGTAGGGTAAGCCATGGGACAGCAGTAGTAAAAGGCCTCAACCACCATTGTTGTGGCTAAGTAACTCCTTCCTGCCCTCAGGTCCCGGCACAGGTTCTGACACCATCAGTGGTAGAATCTCCCAAGACTCGGTTGAGTAGCATAGTCACTACACTTGAAACACAGGTATTGGTTAAGGTAGACTTGAGCACGGAATCTTTAGAACACCCTTTCACTGCCCCACAATTAAACAAGCAACTGCGCAACTCTGGGTGTCAGCACTAGCTTTAAATCACTGACCCGAAGTTGCAGCATTGCGGAAGACTGCACATGGTGTGCGAAAGATGTAAAAGTACAAGCTCTGGCACACAGAGGCTCTTTATGGTGCTGGGGAAAGGGCCATCAGCTGCACTCACTCACCTGGCCTCTTAAGCAGAAGGTGTACTTAGCATGACACTTCTCAAGCTCATGCACACACAGGCTTTTTATGGTGCTGGGGAAAGGGCCATCAGCTGCACTCACTCACCTGGCCTCTTAAGCAGAAGGTGTACTTAGCATGACACTTCTCAAGCTCAGGCACACACAGGCTTTTTATGGTGCTGGGGAAAGGGCCATCAGCTGCACTCGCTCACCTGGCCTCTTAAGCAGAAGGTGTACGTAGCATGACACTTCTCAAGATCAAAAGACACACAATTGATGGACGGAATGCAGAACAAATCAAAACATTCACCCCCAGTCAAGAGATCTGGGTTAAATCCATCATTCTTTTGCTCACCATGCCACCCCAGTTTAGACCTGGCCATATGCAAATCAGTCTTGACCCTGTGCCTCATGGGAACAGTCCAGCCTGAACTGCCAAGCCAGGTCCTCCCTGGACCGGAAACAAGCATCCTAGGACCGGTTTCGGGGTTTCACCCTCATCAGCCAGGATAGCTTGATTCCAGTGGCACAGTGAGCCCAGGACCCACGTCTGGGCATACCTGGCGCACTTAGGGCGAGAAAGCAAAAGACACACAATTGATGGACGGAATGCAGAACAAATCAAAACATTCACCCCCAGTCAAGAGATCTGGGTTAAATCCATCATTCTTTTGCTCACCATGCCACCCCAGTTTAGACCTGGCCATATGCAAATCAGTCTTGACCCTGTGCCTCATGGGAACAGTCCAGCCCGAACTGCCAAGCCAGGTCCTCCCTGGACCGGAAACAAGCATCCTAGGACCGGCTTCTCAAGATCAGGCACACACAGGCTTTTTATGGTGCTGGGGAAAGGGCCATCAGCTGCACTCACTCACCTGGCCTCCTACGCAGAAGGTGAACTTAGAATGACACTTCTCATGGAGGCCTTAAATAAGCTGGCTGGGCTACTGAAGACCAAATGAATGAATCCTATGGAAAGCAAATTAGGCCTGGGCAAGCATTTGCTTTAACATTTTGACCACACCCTATTTTATTTGAAAATTTCAGCATTTCCAGAATAAAAAGTCATTGAAACATTAACCATGATACCCGAAATGACTGAATTTCATGTACTATTTTGAGATACCAAATAGATAAGGGTTTGCATTTCCTGCAGTAGTTTGAAAGTCTTTTCCTTTTCCTTTTTTAAACAATAAATTACAGACAAACATTGTGTTATACCTTATGTTCCTGTTCACTGTGCTTTACTGTACTGTCAATGCTTTGCTCATAATGTTCTCAGAATGTTTCTAGCTCCTAGCAACTGTGCTGTGATTCAGTTGAGCTGGAGCTGCTGTGGGAGTTGGTGTTCACCTTCTCTCTCCTCCATGTAGCCTTAAATAAACCTTTATACTTCAACTCTGGCCAGCGTGATCACTACAAAATTACTGGTGACGAGCTAAGGCTACTTGGTACTACCCTCGCGTGTGACGCAAGATCAAGAATTTCAAGAATCTTTCTACAATCCTTCTATCAACTCACAAGCAGGCCAAAGAATTTCAAGCAAGCCAAAGAAAGGAGCTGCATCTACACTGTGAGCGCTGTTCTGTACTTTTACACCATCAAAACGGTAGGACGTTTATTTTTGCCTTCCGCCTGCTCTTCCAACGCTTTTTCTTGCGCATCGAAGCAATTTACTTGAGTTTCGCATCCATTGTGAACACGCTCATGGAGATTGACTGTTTTTTTTTCACGACTTTGATTTCGCTCGCTTCTTTTAAACTTTGGTCTAACCTGCCCGCTTTTCGAGCTGCATCGCGCGCAAGCTGCATGTTTCAAATCTGTCTTTCGCTTGCGTTTACTCACGAGCCTTGAACACTGCCTAGCTACTCTCACCTGGCAACGTCCTGCACCGGCATATTACTCCAAGCGTTCGCCTCTGCTTGTGACGATTGCCCTGTGACGACACCTCTTCTCAACGTGCCGTGTTCACGCAACTTCACGCAGCGGCCGCCATCTTGGTTTAGGTCAATTTAATTTGAAGTTACTTTCAGCAAACAGCGTATCACGGTGATGTGCACACCTCGTAAATCAAATTCTCTACGTGCCGTCTTCACGTAAATTCACGCAGCGGCCGCCATCTTGGTTCAAGTCAATTTCATGACTTTACTTTCTGCAAACAGCGTATCACGGTGATGCGCACACCTCGTAATTAAAGTTAGATACATCTTGTATTTTTTTTTCTTCACACAACTTCACACTGCGGCTGCCATCTTGGATTGGGTCAATTTCTCTTTGCTACTTTCAAAGCAGTGTATCACACGGTGATACACACACCTTGTATGTCAAATTGGACACAAGTTGTTACTCCATTTCTCTCCAGCTCAAATTACTACATGCAAAGCTGTGACACACACACCAGTTTGCATTGTGTGTACTGTCTCTACATGTTTTTGGTTACACACACACCTCCATCAGCAGTGCTGTTACATCTATTTTTTTTCCTTCACGCTGGTCAAGTATTTATTTATAGTTGTTGAATTCATTTACAAATGTGCACCTTGCAATCAGTCAATCCTCCTCCTGCATTCTTGGATTCTTCAGGAGATCCCCCTGTTCTTTGGGAAATCTGGCATGACGCTTTCGAAACATACTTAGGTGCCATTGGTGCTTCCCGTTTCGTTGCAGAGAGGAAGAAATGTCTACTACTCCATTCATTAGGGTTTGAAGGAAGGTCCATCTTCAAACATCTACCACCTTTAACACAAGAAGAGTCCCAAGACCTGGATGAATTTCAGCAAACTGTGTTAAAGCTCAAACACAGATTCGACAAACAACCCAGCCTCATGGTTTTGAGACATACATTTTTCAAAAAAAAACAAACAGAATTTGAAGATGTAGATTCCTACATTTCAACTTTACACAAGCTTGCTGCTGATTGTAAGTTCGAGAATTTCACCGATCAATTGATCAGAGATCAATTTGTCTGCCATTGTAAAGACAAGAATATCAGACAGAAACTTTTGAGTATGGGAGATCCTTCTTTGGACGAGACTATAAAAATCGCCAAAAGCATTGAAATTTCAATGGTTTCTCTCAAAGAACTTGATGAGAAACTTAATGATGTTGTTAATGTCGTCAATGTCAATAATTCTTCCAAGCAACGCATCAAGCCCGTTAGTAGTTCATCCAACGTTTATTCTAAGCCTAAACCTCAAAACTCTAATTTTGTTAAGGGAAATGGTAACATATGTTTGAGGTGTGGGAATCTCTTCCATCAAAAAGGGTCCAGGTGTCCTGCTATGGATGTAATGTGTAACTATTGTAAAAAGATGGGGCACTTTGCGAAAGTATGTCTTAAGAAAAAGAACTTCAAAAACCTACTGTTTGCTCCATTGAATCAGACAGCAATACTGACTCTGAAGTTATATCTGTAGTCACGTGTGATGGAAACAATGTTAGTGTTAATTCTCAAGGAGTTGTTGAGGGGATCCATCCTCATGCATTGATCCTGTTGTAGACATTGGTGTAGGCTCCCATACCATTAAGCTGTTAGTTGACTCAGGAGCTAAGATAACTATAACACAAAAACTTTTTGAAGAAGTTTGGCAGGGATCTCAAACCCTCTGCCCTCCTGATAGGTCACCTGTGTCCTACGAAGGACGTAAGATTGATCTATTGGGCTTCTTTGAGGATGAGTTGACATTCAAAGACAGAAGGATCAAAGGGAAAATATATGTTGCGGTCAAAGGGCTCAACATTTTGGGGTGGTTTCACCAGGGACTTTTTGGCATGATACTTAAGCCAGGTGCCAAAGAGCAGGTGCTAGTTGTTGGGAATGAAGAAGAGAGTCAAGTTTGGAAGGATAAGTTTCCAGAAGTCTTTGGTAACTCTTTAGGTAAAATAAAAGGTTTTAAACATAAGATTGTCGTAAAAGATGGAGCCATTCCAGTCAAACACAAGCTTAGAGGTGTTCCGTTTAGTGTTAGGGATGATTTAGAAAAGGAGCTTAAAAGCCTTTGCTCTAGAGGAATCATTGAGCCCACTGAGTCCTCTCTGTGGTTGTCGCCCTTAGTCGTGGCCAGGAAGAGGGGGGGATCTCCGTGTTTGTGTGGACTTAAGGTCCTTGAACAAGGAGATCTGGGTAGATTCCCATCCTTTACCTAGGATTAGTGATCTCCTTGCTTCCACCAAAGATGCACGTTATTTCACCAAGTTGGACCTAGCTAGTGCTTACCACCAGGTAGAATTAGACCCTGGATCTCGTCATTTGACTGCCTTTGTCTCCCCATTGGGCACGTTCCGTTACTGTCGCATGCCTTTTGGGCTTGCGTCAGCAGCCTCAGTTTTTCAAAGGATCATGGTCAACATCCTTAGAGGAGTTGAGGGTGTCTTAGTCTTTCAAGATGACGTGTTAGTTTTCGGGAATGATTTAGTCTCTCATAACACCATACTTGACAAAGTTCTCTCTCTCTTTAAGAAGAACGGTGTAGTGCTTAAGGAAGAGAAGTGTGAATTTTTGCGTTCCAAAGTGGAGTATTTGGGTCATGTCATTTCTAATGACGGTGTCAGTCCCAAATCTGGATTGTTAACAGCCATCACAGATGCCCCTCCTCCGGTAGACAAGGCAGGAGTGAAATCTCTTTTGGGTCTGTGCGAGTATTACTCGAGATTTGTCCCAAATTTTGCTTCGATTGTGAGACCCATCAGCAGCTTGCTCAAGAAAGGTGTGAAGTTCGAATGGTGTTGTGACTGTGAAGTTGCCTTAAATACCATTAAGTCTGCTTTAAAAGCGATTCTACACTTAAGTCATTTGACCCCAATCTTCCCTGTTGTGTCACTGTAGATGCCAGACAAGTTGGTCTGGGTGCCATGTTAACACAGACTTGCAGAGGTGTTGAAAACACTATGTTTTGCTTCTAGAGTTCTGAGGTCTGCTGAGCTTCAGTACTCAGTCATAGAGAGGGAGTTGTTAGCTTGCACGTGGGCCATTGAGAAGTTTCGCTCTTATATTTGGGACAGACTTTTTTTGTTGCAAACTGATCATAAGCCCTTAGTTACTATTCTCGGTGGTGGGGTTAGCAAATGTTCCACTCCTAGGATTTTGCGTATGGTTACAAAACTTCTCCAGTACCAGTTTGATGTTCAACATATCTCTGGAGGAAAAAACGGACGAGCTGACTTTTTGTCCAGATTTCCAGTAAAGTCTGAAGAACTTGAGAATGTTAATCTGCATGACTTTTCAAATGAAGACTGTGAGGATTGTTTAGTGGCAGCATTAGAGGTACCCTCTATGAATTTATGTTCAGAGAATGAATGGATGCGAGCTATTGAGTCTGATTGCGTTCTTCAAGAGGTGTGTTCTCATGTTATTGAGGGATGGCCTAGGGAGAAAACTGTTTCCAATCTTGTTCAGCCTTTCTGGAAGGTACAGGATGAACTTTCTTTGGAGGATGGTTTACTACTTAGAGGTGATAAGTTTATCCCACCCCATGTTTTTCGCAATGAGATAATACAGAGGGCTCACGAAGGTCATCTTGGATGCACTCTCACTAAGCGTCGGATAAGAGACATTTATTGGTGGCCAAGGATGGACACAAATAGAGGATGCTGTTTCGAATTGTTTTGTTTGTGGTGCGGCTGATAAAAGTTTCAAAGTGTCAGTCCCTCCCCTGATGCCGATTGAGTGCCCACAGGGACCATGGTTGAGGCTTGGAATAGACATCATGGGACCCTATGATAACCTTCAAGGAGGTTTGCGGTTCGTATTGGTTCTCTTGGACTACGCATCCAAATGGCCTGAGGTTAAGTTGGTCAAAGAGGCTAACACCAAGGCCATTATCTTATTTCTGAAAGAAGTGTGGTTGAGGGAGGGGTGTCCAGAAATCCTTGTCTCTGACAATGGCACACAATTTGTCAGTCATGACTTCCAAAGTTTTCTGTTAGAATCTGGAGTCAAACATTGTAAAACATCTTTATATCATCCCCAGTCAAACGGACTTGTGGAGAGAATGAATCGAGTGATTGGTGAGTGCATTAGGTGGGCAAGAGCGGGGAATCATGACGTTCAGAGGGCTCTTGACAGTTTGGTTTGGTTCTATAGGACGACGCCTCACTCCTCCACCAAAATTTGTCCTTTCGAGTTGTTAAGATGGAGAAAGGCCAATACCTGTTTCAGGCCTGGTTGGATGACTAAGTGGGTAAAGTCTGAATCAGATGTTTCCAAACTGATGTCCACAGTTATTGAAAACATGACTGACTCAGGTCAAACAAAAAGAATGGTTTGATGACAAGAAGGGAGTGAAGTCTGTTCCTCTCGTTGTTGGGGACATGGTCAAAATAAAGTCTCCTGTGCATACAAGAAAGGGTGATTGTAAATTCAGTGAACCCATTAAAGTTATTAAGATTGTTGGCAATGCCGTTAAGGTCTCGGGAGGACATTGGTGGAACCTTAACAGGATTGTGAAGGTCCGCACCAAAGCCTCAGCCTCCTCTTGTCTAGCCTCTGAATCCTCCTGCTCAGACCAAACCATCGTCAGGCGGAGTTTCAGACAAATAGTTAGACCTGCTAGATATAGATCTTAATTTCTTCTTCTTGCGTTGTTTTTGTTAGACCTGCTAGATATAGATCTAAATTCTTTTTTTCTTGTGTTTTTTTTTGTTTTGGGAAGAAGGAAGATATGTTATACCTTATGTTCCTGTTCACTGTGCTTTACTGTACTGTCAATGCTTTGCTCATAATGTTCTCAGAATGTTTCTAGCTCCTAGCAACTGTGCTGTGATTCAGTTGAGCTGGAGCTGCTGTGGGAGTTGGTGTTCACCTTCTCTCTCCTCCATGTAGCCTTAAATAAACCTTTATACTTCAACTCTGGCCAGCGTGATCACTACACATTGGCAAAGCCAACAGCTCGGCACCTGCATTACATAGGTGAACTCTATTGGCTTGGTTAATTCAAGTCCTCACCTACAGCGCAAAAATATATTTCACAGAAGTAACACACGTTTACATATATCAGAGCTATTGCACACTTAGCTCTCCTAGTGTAGTGCACGAGGACATGGTGCAGAATCAGTGACGTGTTGGGGCCCGTCACGACTGACAGAGCGTTAACTACTCGACTACGAGGCTAGAGGAGAAAACATTTCATGAAGCAAGTTAAGCGGAATTTTCAGAGCCTGCGAGAGTTTTAGCTCTTCTCTTCCTGTGCTTCCCCTCGGCCAGTAATAGGGCGATGCCAAAAAGGTTCCGATGCCTAGCAACGACGGCGTGGAGTTTTCATGGCTCTTAAGTGTACATGTAAAGCGCTGCAATACCTTCGGGTCGAGTTCGCGCTATATAAAAACTGCAAAGGATAGAAAAAATAACTGTGTAATGGGAAACGTTGGATTTTCAACATGGACTGGTTTTTATATTTTTAAGCCGAACCAAAAGCCCTGCAATCTCCCAACAATTATTAGTGTCCACACCTAAAAGTGGTAAGTACTTGCAAGAGCGACTCCCCCTAGAGTCACACACTGCACAATACCGATGCGACGGCCCTGCCTCCACCACGTCATCAAAGCTCGTGCACCTCACGCATCCTGCCCCTACAGGACAAACGACAAACAGCACTCTTTCAACCTTGCACTCCAAAGGGCCCATGAACCAGCTTCAAATGAGACCCATTCATGACGTCACCAGGGGGCAGGAAGCGCTCTATAAATATTCCAGCTGGACTACCCAGAATGCACTGTTGCGGCTTGCAAAGGTGGCAAAGCACTATATAAATACCAGTGCAATGTGTAAGATAGGACTGCTGCAATAAAAATGTGTGCTGGAAAAGCTTCTGCGGCTGTCGAGTTCGTGGTTCATGAAATGGCAAAATGTAATAAGCAGAAATAAGCAACCGAAGAGGGGAGGCATGGGTCCTGCCTCCTCCGTTTGCTCAGATGAGCACCTTCTGCAGGTCCCTTATTTAAACAAGCCCTGGCAAAGCCAGCAGGTCTGGCTTGCATTTTGGCTGTTATCAAATAACATTAAAACGCCTGCTGCAGTGAAAAAACAATTAATTTCTGTATTAAAGGCAAGTATGTAAGAGACCTACCAGAATGTCTAATAGGTATAAAAAATGTCCCCCCTAAAATAGCCTCACATGAAATACATACCCTAATTCACGCCGACGACATTGTCATCCTTGACTTAACTCCGATCGGCCTACAACATAATTTACATGCTCTTTTCGCCTACACTGAAAAATACTTTTTGAAAATAAATACTTTAAAGACAAAGGTGATTCCTTTTAGGTGAAAGAAGCACCATATCCATTTCAAATGGAAATTAGGTGCTAAACCAGTAGAAACAGCAAAGGAGTATGTTTACTTAGGGCGAATATTCTCACAGACACTGGAAAACTACTCTCATCCACGCCACCTAGAATCAAAAGCTACATCCCATGTAAGTGCCTTAAAAAATCTATACACCTACTCAGGAAAGTTACATTTCCAAGCCCTTTTGGAAATTTATCGTATAAAGATTCCACCTACTTTGACATATGCCTTAGAATACTTTCCAGAAAAAATTGCACTTTCTGCATAAATGTGAAGGGAAATTTCTGCGGAAAATAACAAATACTAGTCAGGCCACTCCCGTTCAGGCTCTTCGCCTTGAACTATCTTTGACGAGTGCGTATACAATCGCCCTGGCCAATATAATCAGGTGGGCATATAATATGCTACCTGCAGAAAAAGATACCATAAGAGCCTTATTAAAACTTGAAACTCAAGAGTGGCTCGGCAAAAAATACATTTAACAAAAATCTTGCAGTAGCTCTATCACATTTTAAGTGCACAATTTCATTCTTTTCGACTTGGTCCCGGGCTCATTTGAAAACTTATAGAAAAAATATGACCCTTCATCTTAGCTTAGACCTAGACTTAGGTGGAGAGGTGTGGTGCAGCGGCCAGGGCAGCTGACTTCGGAGCACAGGGCTCACGGTTCGATCCCCGGCGGCAGCTCAGCTCAGCACCATGTGACTCTGGGCAATAGCTCACTTAATTTCCACGACGGCCCCCAGCACCTTGAGACCCGTAAGGGTGAGTAGTTTGCGCTTTACAAATACGGATTTACATTTATTTAGCCCATTGTTCACATCTATCTCATTTCAGGTCTTATTCTGCTTCCCTTGAGTATAAGATCTATCAGAAGTACTTGAAATTCACTCTTGCGCATACCGTGCGATGAACCATTATTTGGCTATGTTTAGGGATCCTGTCTTTGAATTCCTATACTAAACATTGGGAAAACGTTACGGGCAAAGCAGGAGTTTGTAATCTCTGTAATGGTGGGGAACATAACCTAGCTCACATGATAGAGATAGTAGAGGCTCAACATCGTTTTTTAAATCCTATACGTTCAAAGAATAACATCCTTACAGGGAAGGAAATGATGGCTATTATAAATTCCCACCAAACGAATTCGTATGTAACAATGTATATACATTTTTAAAATCCTTTTTACCATTTTACTAGCCATTGAAGAACTTATGGAAATCAAGAACTAATAATGCTTAGTCTAGGAAAATGTATTATTAATGGTGTTGATGGTTCTTATTAATTTTCAGCTAAATGAATTTGTAACCATGTATATAAATGTTTTAAAATTATCACTGTAATAGCATTAGATGAAATTATGGTAACTAAGCAAATTTACTAAAGTTGGTTTTAAAATTTTATTGTTGACCTCAGTAGAGGTCTAAATCAATTAATAAAACATGACATGACTGTATTAAAGGCACTTATGAGATGAAGAACTTAATGTGTGATTATTCACTGTACTTTTGAGACATAAAATAATCCCTCATGCATTGCAGTGTGAGCGCCCCACTGGAGACGCAGCACTCACAGGTTGACAAAAGGTGAGAGGCATGGACAAGCCATCTACCTGTCGGCCAGTAGCTGAAGGAGGGGGTGGGAAGGGCTTACCTGCCATTCTCTTGCACAACCACCAGCTCTTGCAACCAACATTTCTACATGTACTTCTGCCACAGGCCACGCCTCCTTAACAGGAAGTTCAAAAGAACAAGGTTCCAGACACAAAAGAGAATACACCCTCCATGTCAGAAACACACTGAGGAGAAAGGACTTTCAGAGGAAATAACTAAAACATATATACTGCAGGAAGAAGCAGCATGCAGACTATTGAGTGTCAACAGCCCGCTGTGCTCTAATAGGATGTTCAAGGTGTTCCATTTTGTTAGAAATGGGATTTTTGGTAGGCTAGGGCATGCGCCAAAGCCAGGCAGAAACCACCACTCTAGTCAGGATAAGGGAGTTACACTCCTACAATAACCCCTGCTCACCCCCTTGGTAGCTTGGCACGAGCAGTCAGGCTTATCTTAGAGGCAGTGTGAAAAGCATTTGCACATAACCAACAGTAATACAGTGTACGCACTACAAAAGGACACCACACCAGTTTAGAAAAATATCCAATATTTTTATATACTTAAGACAAGACCAAAAACGATAACAATCCACAATATAGTACTTAAAAAACTTCAGTTATCAAAATATGCTTGAAAAACAGTTCCTTGTTGTCGATAGCTCCGTCCGGGGCTATCACGGCGTCATCAGCAAACAAATCCAAACAGTTCTGGCTGACCGCGGCGTTGCGGGCCAGCTACGGTGTCGGGAAGACCCGCAAACAGTACCTTTTAGAAATGCAGGGCGTCGGCGACCTCTCGTTGAGCTTCCGAAAGCACGGCGTCCACAGGCGTCGGTTCCGGAGGTCGGTGCAGGAGTCGTCGGGGCCCTCGAAGTCACATGCGTTGCAGATCGAACTCCTCTCTGTTGAAGTCAGGAGCGCTGGCGTTGGCAGGCGTCGGGTGCTGCGGTGCGAAGTGCAGCGGTGCGGTGCCCTCAGGTCGCGGTGCGAGCAGCGGCTCGGTGGCGGCGACAGATGGTGTCGTCGGTGAGACCAGGGTCGCGGTGCAAAGTGACGGCGGTGCTCGTCGCGGTGCTGGCAGGTCACGGTGCAAGCAGCGGCGTCGTTGTTGCTGAAGCGATGTTGTCAGCTGACGAACTGGAGTCGATGGCGCCGGCGTCGGTAGGCCAAGGCTGCGGTGCGGGATGAGGGCGGTGTGTCGCGTAACTTTACGAGCGGTGCCCTCAAACCACGGTGCAAGCAGCGGCGTCGATTTCGGTGTGGAGCGGCGTCGTCGGGGATACCAAGGCGTCGTCGTGAATCGAGGCGGTGGGGAGTGCGGTGCCCACAGGTCGCGGTGCGAGCAGCGGCTCGGTGGCGGCGTCAGCAGGCGTCGTCGGTGAGACCAGGGTCGCGGTGCAGCGTTGCAGCGGTGCCCTCTGCGTGCCTTCAGGACACGGAATCGGCTGCGGCGTCGGGTTGCTTTTTCTTCTGTTGCAGCACAAAACACACAGTCCCCAGTGCTGAGGGCAGCAGGGCTTGAAGTCTTTGCTGTTCCTGAGACTTCTTGAACAGGGGGCAAGCTCTACCTCAAGCCCTTGGAGAAACTCACAAAAGTAGATTGCAGAAAGTCCAGTCCTTTCACTGCCCAAGACAGAAGCAGCCACTGTAGGCCAACACAGCAAAGCACACAGCAAAGTGGTAGTTCCTCCTCACAGCTTCTCCAGCTCTTCTTCTTGGCAGTCTTCTTGGTCCAAAAGAGTTCTAAAGTTCAGGGGTCTGGGCCCCAATATTTATATCCCAAAATCCTTTGATCTCTTAGGCAGAGAGTGTCTGTGCCCAGCCAGAACCAGTTCTGCCTCCTCTGATGTGACTTCCTGGCAGGAGGTGGAGACGGCATTGTCAGAGGCAGACCAGGCCCTTTGAGGTGCAAGGAAATCTCCTCCCCCTTCCCCAATTGCAGCCCAGGTCTATTCAGCCCTTTCCTGACCCACCTAGACTATCTGGAGCCACTCCTGCTCCCCAGCCTTCTGTCATCCGAAACCCAGACAGGTAATCCACATTCCAGCAGAGGCACACGGGATGACTGAGCAAGAAAATACCTACTTTCTAAAAGTGGCATTTTCAAACACAGAATGTAAAAATCCCCTTCACTAAAAGATGCATCTTTAGATTCTGATTTCAGGCATACTAAACTTTATTTTCCTACCTAGTTCCCAGGGCCAGTTATGTTTATAAGATGTTATAAACAAACTTCCCATTCTGTCCTATGGGGAACAGGTAGCCTTGCAATAGTGAAAAACGAAATTGGCAGTAATTCACTATCAGGACATGCCACACACACCAGGGCATGTCCTACCTTTCACATACACTGCACCCTGCCCACAGGGGTACCTTGGGCCTACCTTAGGGGTGGCTGATATGTAAAAAAAAAAAAAAGGGAAGGTTAGGGACTGGCAAGTGTGTGCACTGGCCAAGTCGACATGGCAGTTACAAACTGCGCGCAGACTCTGCAATGGCAGGTCTGAGTTACCTTTTCAGGGCTACTCACGTGGGTGGCACAACCAGTGCTGCAGGCCCACTAGTAGCATTTGATTTACAGGCCCTGGCACACTCAGTGCACTTTACTAGGGACTAACAAGTAAATCAAATATCCAATCATGGAAACACCAATCCATAACACAATTTACACAGAGAGCATATGCACTTTAGCACTGATTAGCGGTGGTAAAGTGCCCAGAGTACTACAACCAACACAAACAGGTCAGGAAAAAGTAGGAGGAAGAAGCAAAAAGTTTGGGGATAACCCTGCAAGAAGGGCCATTTCCAACACAACCCCCTTCCAGCCTAAAGCCAGGGTAGACCAATCCATACCTCGATGGACTTCCCTGTTTGGGGCGATAGAACATGGAACCTGGAATGCAACAGCAGGGTTTTCTTCCAGTTCTATGCGTTCCTGAACCTAGTTGGATCCCTCTATCCATACTCTCAGGGCCCACTAAGCTGACCCATGGGGAACCCTTCTCCTCACCTGTGGACCCCATCTGCGCAGCACCTAAACTTACTTTGCTCACAGATGTGTCCCAACAGGCAGTCAGTACCCACATGGCCAACACAATGGTGAGGCCCAGTCCACCCCCGGGGTGTGACTCCTGTCCTCCTCCCAGGGGCAACTCTGTCCACCGGGACAGCCCGCCACAGTGGCCACTGACAATTGTCAGTGAGGAGAGCCAGGCCTTATGCCTTTCCGGCCACTCCAACCACTGTGGCGTCAGAGTGGGGGGTGGTAGCCCCAGGTGCCTGGCATCCTTTCTCCACTCTCCCCCCTGCCAAGTCAGGTATGGCCTCCTGACACTGGCCCACCAGCCCAGGGTCTGTACCCTGGGGCTGAACCAGGGACTGGGGTGGGCTCTCCCACACCCGGTCCTCCCCCCTGGGGCTCTGTACCCCCCCACCTGGAGCGGCACCCCCAGAAGACAAACTGGTAGGGGCACTGTTAGGAGTCACCCCTTCCCCCAGGTCAGGGGGGACACCCTGAACCTGGTCCTCCAACCCAGGGTCGGTACCCTGCGGCTGACCAGAGGTCTCGGGCGAGGCTCCCATCACCTCTCCTTCTGGGGTCCTGCACTCTCCTCCCAGGAAAAGCACCCCCAGAACCAAAAACTGTCAGGACGCTGGAACCGGACCTCCTACACAATTCTTCCACCAGTTCAGGGCCTTGACCCTGCAACTGATCCACCACCCTCTGATCTAAACCCTCAGGTTGAACCGGGGTCAGAGGCGAGGACTCCCTCCCTCTGCACCCCCTTCCAGAGTTCTGCACCCTCCCACCTGGAGTGGTACCCCTAGAAGACAAACCGGTCAGGACACTGCTTACAGTCGTCCTTTCCTCCAGGTCAGGCAGGACCTGAACCTGGCCTCCCAACCCAGGGACTTAACCCTGCGGCTGAGCACCTGCCCGGCGCACCAGGACTTTCTTGGGAGCACGCATGCCCCCCCTGAGGGTAACACATGACTCATGTGTGTGACAGTTTGCCTGGTGCAGATCTCCCGACCCCTGTCCATCTGACAGTGCGCGAAGATCCCCCATGACAGAAGTGGTGTCACCATGGTCACTCCTAGGAGGCTCAGCCCTTCTGGCTGGCCCCTGACCCACTGGTTTTCCCACTGGGGAACACATCCCCCTCTCACCCCTCAATCTGGACTTCTGCACCTTCCACTTAGGAGCGGCACCGCCAGACACCAGAACCGCTGGAGCTCTGTTTACAGACACTCCACGTTCTCCTGACAGTAGGAGATCCCCCTCAACGGACGGCCTACCAGTACAGCCTAGGCTCCCGACCTGGTGTTCCCTCCTGGAACCACCCAGGCTTTGGGACCGGGTTTTGGGCACCTTGGGCCGCAGCCCATTCCCACTCCTTCTCCGCGGAGACAGGACGTGAGTCCCTACACCCTTCCCACGACACCGGGACCTATCTGGGCTACCACAAACCTTTCCCACCACCCTTGGTTGGGAAATACCTAAGCCACTTCCTTCCGGGTCACCCCCAGA
This sequence comes from Calotriton arnoldi, assembly GCA_963921515.1. Taxonomy (NCBI): domain Eukaryota; kingdom Metazoa; phylum Chordata; class Amphibia; order Caudata; family Salamandridae; genus Calotriton; species Calotriton arnoldi. The sequence goes on along the minus strand of CAWUFW010002387.1, from coordinate 126,464 downwards.
TGCTTCTCCAGACCCTCTGGAATCCACCAAAATGTCTGCTCCAGTGCAAGCTCCCTGGGGTCAGAGAACTCGCACTCCACTGGGTGTTGGCATAGCTCTGGAAAACAGGGACTTAAAATATGCTCTCCAACAACTGAATCACAGCCCCACACAGGTGTTAACCACACTACCCTTCACCAAACCATCCAGTGCCTCAGAAAAGTACCCCACATCATTCTCACAAGACTGGTGAGACAGTGTCTGACTGTTGCTGTCTCTTAACCCATACTCTTCTGGTTGGTCTCCATACTCACTTACTAGGGCTTCTATCATGAGGGAACCCCTCTCCCTGCACCTCTCATCTAGAGTCAGTAGAGTGTCCCTCCCACTACCAGGAATATGATCCCCTGTGCCAGTTCCCCAATCCACCTCAGGGACACTGTGCATCACTGGAGGAACCTCACAATCCTGAACCCCCTGGTGTATGTCAACCCCCTCCTTGAAGCAGGGCCCCAAATCTGTGTGTGCGTGCACCTCACCTGCAGTACTGGACACTACATTTTTGCTGCCACCATCTGGGCTGGGCCTAGCCCCACTGGCTTCCCAGTCCAGCTCTCTCATTTTAAACTCATGGTCTAACATCATCTTCCTTTCCTCCATGGCTATTCTTTTGTCTTCCCTCTCACTTTCTATCCTGAGTTTCTCCAACTCGAACTTCCTTGCTTCCCGCCTGTCCTCCAGCTCCTCTGGGGACAGGCCACTGCTGCCTGGCCTGGAGGGTTCTCCCCTCCCAAAAGCACATCCACCCTAGGAATAGGCTCCTCCGCCTCTCCACTGAGATCACCAGACTGCTCGCTGGCATGTCTGGCTGCTAACCAGGCCCTCAGCGCCTTCTGTAGCTCCTCCTTCCTAGTGAGGCCTCTGATTTGGACTTTTAGGTTTTTGCAAATTGATTTCAATTCCCTAACATTGTAGGATTCCAACCTATCCTCCTCAAAGGCAATTTCCAGGGATGCAACAGATGATGCTCTTGATTCAGGCATGATGAAGTAGCAAGTTCAAACTGGCAAGATCAAAAATAGGCCAAAAAGAACCAGTATGTGGCAGGTAACGGTCTGCGATATGGTAGTAGTGCACACCAATCACTGTAAGTCAAGTGCAAACGCAAGTCCTATCCTCACCGCTGACAACCAATGTTAGAAATGGGATTTTTGGTAGGCTAGGGCATGCGCCAAAGCCAGGCAGAAACCACCACTCTATTCGGGATAAGGGAGTTACACTCCTACAATAACCCCTGCCCACCCCCTTGCCAGCTTGGCACGAGCATTCAGGCTTATCTTAGAGGCAGTGTGTAAAGCATTTGCACACAACCAACAGTAATACAGTGTACGCACTACAAAAGGACACCACACCAGTTTAGAAAAATATCCAATATTTTTATATACTTAAGACAAGACCAAAAACGATAATCCACAATACAGTACTTAAAAATCTTCAGTTATCAAAATATGCTTGAAAAACAGTTCCTTGGTGTCGATAGCTCCGTCCGGGGCTATCACAGCGTCATGAGCAAACAAATCCAAACAGTTCTGGCTGACCGCGGCGTCACGGGCCAGCTACGGTGTCGGGAAGACCCGCAAACAGTACCTTTTAGAAATGCAGGGCGTCGGCGACCTCTCGTTGAGCTTCCGAAAGCACGGCGTCCGCAGGCGTCGGTTCCGGAGGTCAGTGCAGGAGTCGTCGGGGCCCTCGAAGTCACACGCGTTGCAGATCGAACTCCTTTCTGTTGAAGTCGGGAGCACTGGCGTCGGCAGGCGTCGGGTGCTGCGGTGCGAAGTGCAGCGTGCGGTGCCCTCAGGTCGCGGTGCGAGCAGCGGCTCGGTGGCGGCGTCAGATGGCGTCATCGGTGAGACCAGGGTCGCGGTGCGAAGTGACGGCGGTGCTGGCAGGTCACGGTGCAAGCAGCGTCGTCGTTGCTGAAGCGCTGTCGTCAGCTGATGAACTGGAGTCGATGGCGCCGGCAGGCCAAGGCTGCGGTGCGGGATGAGGGCGGTGCGTCGTGTAACTTTACGAGCGGTGCCCTCGAACCACGGTGCAAGCAGCAACGTCGATTTCGGTGTGGAGCGGCGTCGTCGTGAATCGAGGCGGTGGGGAGTGCGGTGCCCACAGGTCGCGGTGCGAGCAGCGGCTCGGTGGCGGCGTCAGCAGGCGTCGTCGGTGAGACCAGGGTCGCGGTGCAGCGGTGCCCTCTGCGGTGCCTTCAGGACACGGAATCGGCTGCGGCGTCGGGTTGCTTTTTCTTCTGTTGCAGCACAAAACACACAGTCCCCAGTGCTGAGGGCAGCAGGGCTTGAAGTCTTTGCTGTTCCTGAGACTTCTTGAACAGGGGGCAAGCTCTACCTCAAGCCCTTGGAGAAACTCACAAAAGTAGATTGCAGAAAGTCCAGTCCAGTCCTTTCACTGCCCAAGACAGAAGCAGCCACTGTAGGCCAACACAGCAAAGCACACAGCAAAGTGGTAGTTCCTCCTCACAGCTTCTCCAGCTCTTCTTCTTGGCAGTCTTCTTGGTCCAAAAGAGTTCTAAAGTTCAGGGGTCTGGGCCCCAATATTTATATCCCAAAATCCTTTGATCTCTTAGGCAGAGTGTCTGTGCCCAGCCAGAACCAGTTCTGCCTCCTCTGATGTGACTTCCTGGCAGGAGGTGGAGACGGCATTGTCAGAGGCAGACCAGGCCCTTTGAGGTGCAAGGAAATCTCCTCCCCCTTCCCCAATTGCAGCCCAGGTCTATTCAGCCCTTTCTTGACCCACCTAGACTATCTGGGGCCACTCCTGCTCCCCAGCCTTCTGTCATCCAAAACCCAGATAGGCAATCCACATTCAAGCAGAGGCACACGGGATGACTGAGCAAGAAAATACCTACTTTCTAAAAGTGGCATTTTCAAACACAGAATGTAAAAATCCCCTTCACTAAAAGATGCATCTTTAGATTCTGAGTTCAGGCATACTAAACTTTATTTTCCTACCTAGTTCCCAGGGCAAGTTATGTTTATAAGATGTTATAAACAAACTTCCCATTCTGTCCTATGGGGAACAGGTAGCCTTGCAATAGTGAAAAACGAAATTGGCAGTAATTCACTATCAGGACATGCCACACACACCAGGGCATGTCCTACCTTTCACATACACTGCACCCTGCCCACAGGGGTACCTTGGGCCTACCTTAGGGGTGGCTGACATGTAAAACAAGCATTGGCATAGCCAATAGGTCTCGCGTTTTGGGACCTTATAAGTGTTTAGCCATGCAACACTTGATGTTGTTGCACCAAGGATATTGTGCTGCATAACTAAATACTTATAAGATCCCAAAAGCGAGACCTATTGGCTATGCCAATGCTTGTTATAAATTGCTGCTATTGACTTAAATTATATTTGTATATTGCTGGATGGGATGTCTTCTTTCAATTGTATTCACCACTCTATTCTATTTGTTGCACAGATATCTAACGTCCGCTAATTATTGCTTGTATGGCACGGTTGCACTTTTCGTGTATAATTCATAGTAATAGCTGGTTGGTCTCTCTGTATTACTCTCTTTATAGCTCTCGTGACTATTCATAATGTACTTGTTATTAGTATGTTTTATTTAGATTGTGTTGCAGTAGCACTTCATGATGCCTCAAAAGACTTTTAAATAACTTTACACCTGTTGAGCTACATCTTGAGAACGTTGCATTCCCAAGCTGCCAGGTTAATAGATTTAGTTGTCCTTTGGCAATTGTATTCAGCACTTTATCCCAGATTTTATACCTCTTACGTGGCTTATGAAAGCACATACTTGTATTGTTTATGCATTACTTTTATGTTTGTGTCTGGGGGTGTTTTTACTTACAGCTCTATATTTTTGGGAAATGTACTAGAGTGAACTAACATACTCAGGTGGTTTTTAGTTGCATTTAATATTGTATGTTTTATTGTACGGCTTTCTTGTAAAGCTGATCCGATATACTTAACTTGAACACTTACTCCTGCTTTTGATAGAAGAAATTTTGTGTGTATTTCTATAGGCACAGTGTATATAAAGCATATAAATGTACTGTATTGTACAGTAAAATACCACCTTCTAAATGAAGGAAACCTACCATAATGTTCGATTTTCAGACTTTTTAAATGATTTTTCCGTGAACACATTTATATAAACGTGGAAGTTGCCACAGCAAAATTTGTTTTTGCCGACCTTCGGTGTGCAAAAACATTTGTGCCATAGCAGAAAAACAGAACTGCTTTGAACCAAACTGCTATGGCGTGCTACATACATACCTGAACATGTGCATTTGATTCCTTGTGGGTAGTCCTACTCGGGTTGGCCAGTGGTTTTAATATTATGGTACCCCAGTTTCCTGCTCCCCTCACACTTCGCATTCATTAACTTGTGTGTACTACACAGATGCGCAGTGTATGAGGTATCTTGGTTAGTACTCTTCAGAGCCACCTGATACCCAACTATAGCGCCTACATGAAATATGCCGGCTGCTTCTGAGGTGTTGCTACGTTGCTTCCTTATAGATATAAAACATCTTAGCGCAAATCAGTAATTTCGTACTTTCCACTACTAACGTCACGTACTCTACTAAAATTGAAACTGAATATATCTCACCTCACGCCCCTATCACGTGATCACCTGAAGAAACCTGTGTTTGCTCTCAGTTACGTACCCATTGGACGTGCAGTGCTGCTCGAGCCTTGGAGAAACAGTCTGCAAGGATCATACCGGACGATAAAAGGAATGTGAAATACTGTAAGTATCTGCTTGCAGAATATATTGGTTTAATAACGTCTAGCGCTCCCTCCGCGGGTTTGCAATTTCGCAGTGCTCTAAGTAAGCGTCTCCGATATGTATAAACTTAGCGGTACCCATTGTAGCGGCCTCAGAACAGACAGCAGCCCATTCTTATTTGCGCTTGTTATCTGAAATCATAAACTGCACGACTAACATCTATTAAAACAAGGTGGGAGGGAACCAAGCTATGTGTTTTTTACGAGGCAGCACCAAAGTGGATGCCTGCTTGTGCCCCAGGGGGACTGCTGAGTGCGTGCTCCAGCGGAGTCTATAATTGCTTTAAAAACAAGCACGGAATCGAAACGGAGGAGCGGGGGCGAGCGAGCGCGGCAGCCTGCTCAGCTGACCAGACGCTCGTGCGTCATGTCCTTTTGCCGGCATGTTTTTCCAATTATCGCGCACGCGTCTGGGCACGATAATTGGAAACATGTCTGCCGCGCGTAGCCATCCCAAAAAGGCCATCCACGACGCACGAGCGTTTGGACTGCTTCTGTAACTCCCTTACTTAAAGTCTTCGCCTAGCAGCGCTTGCGCGCTACTCGAGGCTCGACCTAAAAAAGGGAAGGTTAGGGACTGGCAAGTGTGTGCACTGGCCAAGTCGACATGGCAGTTACAAACTGCGCGCAGACTTTGCAATGGCAGGTCTGAGTTACCTTTTCAGGGCTACCCACGTGGGTGGCACAACCTCGAGACCAAGACGAGGTCCTTCATTCTCTCACATCAGGTAATGGGGTTGGTTCTTTCCTAGGGGGATTCTTGGCTTTCCACCTACATACATGCTAGGTACACTTAGGCACATCTGGTTAGGGGTTGCATCGTAGGAGTAAACATGATTACTGCCATGTATCTATATGCCTGCATATATTCATTGTTTTAGCACCATGGTAGAATTCTACCTTCTACTTTATTAGTGCTTGTAATCGTATATATCTGTTTCTGTCATGGTTGTTGCAGCACACATATTTTATACTAGAATGACGACGGTTCAATAAATAATTATTGAAAATGTCCCCACCGTATATTCTGTGTATCTCTCTGAGACAAAGTGAGCACGAGTGACTGAGCGAAAAGTACTGTTTCCACGATCCTTGAGGGGTCAGGGTTGTCCTGTTTGATAGTTGGCAAGAACTATTCGCTCCTTGGTATGAGGGGCTCATCGTGGCACTGTGAGCTAGCTGGTCTACAGGCGAACATATCCTGTGGGGGTGGGATCCGTCTGGACATCAATCCCTTAGTTTATCTCGTCTAAACACGCAGATCCCATATAGATTTATAGGACCTACACGACAGCCCTTACTCTGGGCCCACTGAAACCTCAAATTCCATTGAAAAGGGCAGCTTTATTACCTGGCATAGATGGCAAGGGGAATGCACAAAACTAAGAGGCAAAGAAGCCTCAGAGCCACTCTGATCCGGGGGCGAGCCTGAAACATCAAGATTAGTCTGAATGTCCTGCACTTGTTGTGGTGGAGGGAAATCCCTGAACTCAGCTTTGTCCAGGACTGCCCCGGGGAATGGAAGACTCTACGAAGGAGTCAGCTGGAACATCAGCTCGTTGATATTGAACACCTACGATGTCAAGAGCTCCGCGCTGTCATCCAGAGGGGATCCAAGACTGACTGTTGAGAGCCGGCCTTCAAGGGCCAGTCAGGGATACTGGTATTCCTGACTGTCGAAGACGGGCAGAGAATAATGGCACCACTTTCATGAACATCAGAGGGGTACTAGTGAGGCCAAAGGCGAGCACAGCAAACTGAAAAAGCTCCTGACGTACATAGAACAGCAGATAACACATATGGGGCTGCAGGGTGGCTATTTGAAAATACACGTCCAGCAGGTGCAAGGACACCATCTAGTCGCCCGGGTACAGGAGCACACAGGATCTGGACCAGCATGGAGATCTTGAATCCATCCTTCCTCAGGAGAACATTTAGAGGCGGATGGTCCAGAATAGATCTGAGGCTCAAATCCTTCTTCAGAACAAGAAAAGAGCGAGAGTAACAACCCCTGCCTGTTCCGGAGTCTGACACCTTCTCAATGACAGCTTTGGAAAGCAGCAGCCACACCTCTTGCAGAAGACTGGACAGTCCCTTGTCTGAAACTCACTCTGGCGAAGGGAGTAATAGTGGCCACTCTGTAAGACAAGACCCATCTGTTAGAAGTGCTGGATCGCCAGCCTGGGTGGAAATGTTAAATCCAGCCCCACTGGTTGGACATACTAGGGCCAAACTACTGGCCAGCACGCTACCTGGCAGACATGCGTCCCCGGCCTCGAAAGGATGGGGGTGCCTGCTGCATCACTAGGTGGGAAGGCTTTCTCTGTCTATACGACAGGAATAGGCTCTAAACTTTCGTAAATGATGGAAAAACTATTTGGAAGCGGGGTCAACAGCCCCAAAGGAGCACTCTGTAGCTCTCCTGTCTTTAAAGCCTTTTCAACGCACAGTCCGCCTTCTCACTGGAAAGGCAGGCCGATCAATAGGCATATCCTTGAGAGATGCCCATACATACCTGAAAAAAACCTGTGGATCATGTCCACACAGGACAACATAGGTACAGACTACCAGCAATGCGTATTATCCAGGTGTGCACGGATAACTTATGAGGCTGCATTGTGTCCAGCGTGAACTGCCTCGGCCAAAGAGGGACTTGGGTCTTGCGGGACTACCGCAAGAGCTTGCTGGCCATGTCCCAAGCAGCATGTGTGTAACAGCCTAGCAGGCAACCAGCATTTATGGACTGTATTGGTAGAAGAAAACCTGTGCTTGCCAAATGCAACAATCCGGTTGGATGTCATATCTGAAGCAGTCATCTGATAAGAGTTTGGATTTACCCTAGTGGTCAAGGCCTGGGCAAGAATAAGACTTCCACTAAATAGCCATCAACGTATCTATGAAGGCATCATTGAACGGAAGGGTTCATAAGTCGCTGGCCAAAATCTCTGTTAGCACATAGTTTGTCTCAAGAGAAGGAAACTGCAATTCCATAACAGCTGCCCTCTGGACCCCCATTGCAAATTAAGCACTCTTCATTAGTGGTCCAAATGACAATTTAAGCTCAGTCGCAGGGGAGGTGTTAAGCTCAATGTAAATCAAGGTACAAGGCTAACAAGTTACTTGCCTTGGGCAACTGCAGCTTCCTCAAATTGGGAATGTTCTGCAGGAATCAGACTGGATCCTGAAAATTCAAAGCAGTAATCCTGTGCACTGTTAGATGGTATTGTATGGCTCTGTGCCGACGTTGTTCCACTCCGGAAGTGACGACCTGAGGCACATGCAAGTGCCACATATAAACACCACCCATGAGCGCTGCAAGTTGCTGGCTTAGGCTCCGCATCTGAGAGCGCAGACAGCCTATCAGCAGATTGGCATGACCAGTGTGCAGATCTCAGAATTGGGACCTTTTTAGATGGATAAGAGTCCAGCTCACAAAACTATGAGGAAGGGAGGGTCGATGAGTAATCAGCAGTTAGACAAAGTATCCACCAGAAAGATCGCTACCAAAGGTAAGTCACTTGTTCTTCTGGTGGATACGTCTAAGCGCAGATTGCTCAACTTGTGAATAGATACCATAGTAGTACCTCCCAAAGTGGTGGATTTGTGAACTGGCTTAGACCTACAAGTCCTCACAGCTTAAGTGGGCAAAATGCCCCTCTCGAACAACCTGACTGTAGAGGCAGTGGTGCTTCCTGAAGGTATGTACCAAACCCCACATAGCCGACTCACAAATATCCACGATGGCCACTCTGCATGCTAGCGCAGTGGAAGCAGCTTTGGATCTGGTGGAATTACCACGCAAGCCGTCTGCAGGTTGCTTTTTTGCCAGTGCATAGCAGATCTTTATGCAGAGAACAATCCAACAGGAGAGGGTCCATGTGTGCACAGCCTAGCCCTTCTTTGCCCCAGAAAACCCCACAGAGATAGTCTACTCGATATTCTTTAGTGCGATCTAGATAAAACCAGTCTTAAGATGCAGACAATGGAGCCTCTCTTCCTACTTATAGGAGGGTGGTGGGGCAAAGAATGCTGGAAAGTCGATAACCTGCTCGACATGAAAGGGTTTGACCACTTGCAGTAGAAAGAAAGCTTGGGTCCTCAACAGCAACTTATCTAGGAAGAAAGTGGCATAAGGTGGGTTGACAGAAAGAACCAGCAGCTCGCTCACACACCTAGCCAATGTTATGGTGATGGGAAAGACAGTTTACAATGTCAAAAGTCTCAATGTACAGCTGTGTGGTGGCTCAAAAGAGGTGCACATCAAAAAAACTGAGCACTAAATTCAAGTACCACTGTGGCCTAACAAACTGTGTTGATGGAAATAAATGTTGCAAACCTTTGAAAAAAAATCTCATTGTAACAGGTGATGTAAATAAAGAAGGCTGATCCAGCAACCGCAAAAAAAGCAGGAAGAGCGAACAAATAGCCTTTAACAGTGCCCAAAGCAAATCCTTGCTGGGCCAGGGACAAAACAAACAGCAGAACATCAGTTAACTTGACCTGCAGTTAGTCAATATGAAGGGTGCTGAACCAAGTGAGAAATTTGTCCCAGCAACTGGCGTACACTGATTTCAAAGAGGGACACCTTTTGCCGAGATGACATCAACAACCTCAGGAGGAAGGTCAAAAGAGGACAACTGTGGCTGCTCAATCTCCCAGCACGGAGATGTACCTCACATGTCTGGGTGCAACACCCTGACCTTCTGCTGCAACAGAAGATCCTCCTGAAGCAGCGGCTAGATCGCAGGACAGATGCTCATGCCCAGGAATTCCTGGTAAAACACTCTCCTGGCCCAATCTGGCGTCACTAGGATGACATGGGCCTGGTCTTCTTCAGAACTCAGTGCAGAAGAGGCAGCAGCACAAAGGCATAGAGGAGTCCCGAGCTCCACTCTAGATAGAATGAGTCTTTGAGAGACAGCCTTCTTGGAAACTCCAAAGCTCAAAAGTGCTGACGTATATTCCCAGCGGTGGCAAAAAGATAAAGCCAGGGTTTTCCCAGATGATGGAAGATGCACTGCACCATGTCCAGGTGTACATGCTGTTCACGGTCTAAGCGTCAGCAGCTGAGTTTTTTCTCCCTGGCATTTAGAGATCCCGCCAGGTGGTAACCAGAGAAAATCCCTGCCGGTCCAGCCACTTTTAGAGTCATGCAGCCTCCTTCCACAAGACCCAATATCCCACCCCACTTGTTGCAGTACCACATTGCGGTGGTGCTGTCTGTGAGCACCTGCACCAGCCTTCCTCTGATGGTAGAAGGGAAGACCATCAACTCCGAGTGATTCACCCTCAACTCCAGCAATTGTGATATGGAGTTAAGCTTGCAACAGAGACCAGAGGCCTCTGATCTACACTTCTCCCAGATGGCCTCCACAAACCAGAAGTGATGCATTTGTCACCACTTTCAAATCTGAATGGTGTAAAGAGAAAGGCCTGTCCCTAATTCAACTGCGGTCCAGCAGCCACCATTGCAGGTCTTCTGCAGTCTCCTCCGAAATCTGGATACAATGCGACAGATTCCCCTGGTGCCGTGCCCACTTGGACTTTAGGTCCCACTGTAGAGCCCACATATAACATGTGGTATGTTTCACCAGCAGGATGCACAAGTTCAATAATCCCAGCAGTGAGGAGGGAACATGGCGGCTGCACGTTGGTAGTCGCTAGCACCCGGAGCTCCCGCTCCAGCCATCGAATGTACTGAATCGAGACAATGAGATAATCTAATCGGAGAACAGCAATACCTCATCGGCGTGTGCTTTCCTGATTCCCTGCCTTCTTAGTCTTCTTCCCGTCTTTTTTCGCGGCGTGGTTGCTGTCCGCCGCGTCAAGCTTGGGATGTGTAGAGGTGAGGCGGGTAGACGCATACCTGCGCCGCCCCGCTGGTTGGAAGCCGCCCTGGAGCTCCGCAGAGGATGCAAGGCGGCCGCGCGAGGCCATCTCCGGGGGAGCGACGGCAGAGTCAGCATCAGCGGCTTCTTTCGTCAAACGGCTGATCAGAGGACTCTGCGGGAAGGGTGCGGTAAGACTGCGGAGGTCTCTGCCATTATACCGGAGCTAGGCGCCAGGGCAGAGACAGGGACTGGGGGTTCAGCTCTTCAATTTCGGCAGCAATTGCAGGAGGTTTTGGCCCCTGGGGGTCAAACCCCCAGACCCTTACATCCACACAGGAGGCTTTTTCTCCCATTAAAGTTACACCGCAATTAGCCACTACTACTAGAAGGGGCCATAAGAAGCAGAGGAAAGGTGCGGTGGGGAGCTGCGGACGGGCTAAGGTAAATATAAAAAATAACTGGCATTATAGATAGCCTTAGAAAGGATTCAGAGCGGTCTCAAGATCCGAGCACTGGTAAGGTCGTCCTCGGGGGGGGGTCAGAGTCCCCTTCCGCCGTTGATATATCGGCTTCAAGTAGCAACTCTGCCTTTCAGATATACCAGGTCAAGGGACAATCTATAAAACCTAAGAGGCAAAAAAGTAATTCCACAAATACCTTAGTTAGGGTGACCCCGTCGCTGCGTTCCTATTTCAGGATTGACTGGAAAAAGCTGAGGCGGAGGAGAGAAAAGGGAGGCCTAGCTTTACCAGATCTCCAGCTATACGCCTGGGCTTTCCAACTTTCACATTCACGTATGCTGTTGAGAATGCCTGTGAACACTGGCGCGGGGGGGATGTTTTTGGCTATGCTTAGAGGCACCAAATTTTCAGAGGAGGGTTTCCTGTTTAAATTCGGGGACCCAAAGTTTTAAAAAAAAGTCAAGCTGAAGGTTCTTCAGGGCCTGGCTAAAACTTGGGCCAAATTGAGGGGTTCAGTGGCGCTTGGTTATTTTTCCACCTTGGCTCCCCTCTGGGATTCCCCGGGGGCTCCAGAGTGTTTAAAGGACAGGTTGGGAATACCTTTGAGAGAAGCTGGGTTCGCGGTTTGGGGGGACCTGCTCCCTGGAGGTACCCTTGTTTCATGGGAACAACTGGAGGACAAGGTTGGAGTAGGTCTTTCCAGATTTAAATATCTTCAACTGGAAAGCTGGGTTCAATCCCACCCACAACTAAATTATAAGAACGCCGCGGGTTGTGGTAGCTTCTTAGAACGCCAGCTTGTGACCAAGCCCCCTGGGAAGAAGGAAGTATCTTTTTGGTATCAGGCCATGCTTGAAGATGTGGACGGCAAATTTAATCTGGCTGAGGAATTGTGGGGTGGCTCCTTACCTGCACAGGACTGTGTTCAATTGTGGCAGAATTCTTTTAAGACCTTAAATGAAGTAGTGAAGCCAGCCTGGTTAAAAAGGAACCACCTGTTTACTATCCACAGGGCCTATTTTTCTCCTCACAAACTGTCAAAAATTACTAAAGGGCCACCGGTGAGTTGCAGGAAATGTGGGCAGGTTTCTGCCTCTGACATCCACATGTTCAAGGAATGTCCAACCCTTGCTTCCTTTTGGGATAGTGTTGGAAACTTTTTGACAAGCACCCTGGGATGTCCTATTAACATCGATTTACCCTTAATCATATTTGGCTCTGCAGATAAAGTTACCGGTCCTGCTGGAGCTCTGCTTTTCTATGCTATCCTCCTGGCTAGGAGGCAAAACTGTATAAGATGGACAGAATCAACCCCCCCCCTCTTTCTTAGACTGGCAGACTTCAGTCATGGCGGTTTCTTAGCTGGATCTTGCCAGATCAGGCAGTAAAAAGAAGAGAGCATTTTTGAACCGCTTGCAACTTAGATGGGGCTCAGAGGTGATGGGCTGAGTATTTTTTTCTTTCTCTGAGTCCTATGATTATGCCGCTAATACTCTTCGGGCTAAGTCGGGTACTGCCAGTCTCTCTGGTAGTTCTACGACGAGCGTCATCTAGCTCTTGGAGCTTGGCAGAAGAGGTATCTCAGTTTGGTTTCTTCATTGATCCTCAAGTTGGTCTGGTACCAGTAGGCGGGTCTCCACTTCCAATGGCCTACGTTCCTCAGCTTGCTGAGTGCGGGTACAGATATCTAGGGTGTGATTTGATGTGAGGTTGGTGGCGAACGAGGATAAAAAAAAAATAAAAAAAATAATCCCAGCAGCATTTAAGTCAGCTGCACTGACATCCAGAACAGAGGCTGAACTATATCGGGATCTAAATCAGAATGTCCTGAACTCTCTGCTTCAGGGGCAAGGCATGAAACCGCACCATTATCCAGAACGGCTCTGATTGAAAGGGAGTGTCTGCGAAGAAGTCTGAGGTTCACTATCAATGAGCCAAAGTCACACTGAAGACATTAGGAGGTACGCTGTTGTCTTGAGGTGGTTGACTACTGTCTGGGCAAGCCCGCCTTCAGCAGCCAGTCTTTGAAGTCATGGAAGACAGGTACCCGGCCACTGTATATGTGCTGCAACCACTGACACCACTTTCTTGAACACCGGAGGGGCAATGGTAAGCCCAAAGGGGACCACTGCGAACTAAAAATGCTCCTGGCCCACCCTGAACCACAGGTAGCGCCTGTGTGCCAGAAAGACGCTATATAAAAATAAGAATCCTACAGGTCCAAAGCCACCATCCAGTCTACAAGTTATAGGGCGAACAGGACTTGGGCTAGCGTAAGCATCTTGAATTTGTCCTTCACAAAAAGCATTGAGAGAGCAGAGATCTACAATAGGACAAATGCCCCCATCCTTCTTCAGCACCAGGAAGTAGCAGGAGTAACACCCAGCACCTACTTCTGATACTGGAACCCTCTCTATGACCCCTTCAGTAAGACGTCATGATGATGGTGGAAGGTGCCACAGGGTGGATAGAAATGGGAGGGCATACCCCCGATGTACAATTTGGAGGACTCACTTGTATGGCATGACGGCTTGCAATCCTTTGAGGAAATATCAGATCCTGCCTCCAACAGTGTGGGTTTGTGCCGGCAACGAGACACTAAAGAGGTTTTGCGGCTATGGATCTTAGAGGGACAGGATACTGAGCTATAAGTTGTTCATGCCCTACTGGGCATTATCTTTGTAAACTGCGGCCTCGGTCATGAAAAGGCTGGAAGCATAATGGCCGGAAGGGGGAGCCAGATGCTGGTAAAACTGAAACCCCCTGCCATAACCAAAAAGGGGGAGAAAATATTGGGACTGTCTGGTGAGGCAGAAAGATCCAAGGAATGTGCTGTGGCCCTGCTTTCCTGAAACTTTTCCAGGGACAAACATGTTTTGCCACTTAAAAAGAGAGAGCCATTGAACGGCATGTCCATCAAAGATGGCTGGACCTCCCCAGGGAAGCCTCATCCAGGGGTGGTGCCGAAGTTCCACACTCGCACCTATTGCTTGACCAAAGCAGTCAGTCGTGTCTAAACCAGACTGAATTACAAACTTTGCTGCGTCATATCCATCCTGGAGGTCCCTGCAGATGCTTGGGGTCCAAAGGCGAGCCAGAAGGAACTGTTAAACTTCTGAAAACGCGTAACATGGCCTCCACTTACTGCAACGTCACCGGACTTGGTAATTTGGGGTGCATTGGCACTAGACTTTGAATCAGCGCTGATGGAGATCGGGAGTGAGACCAGGAGGTATGCTGATGCCCTCACACACTCTCCGGAGTTCAAAAGTGTCGGAAAGGCGTCGATCCAGCTTTGATTTCTAATGCTTCTTTTTGGACTTATCCGAAGACTTCGACTGTGATAATGATGTTTTGCAGGTACGACTCTGCGAATAGGACCATTCTTTTAAACTTTGACCGATGTTTGGTGACATACAATTTCGTCTTGCGGTCCCAGGTGGCCTTCGGGTTCATCTGAGCGCCATCACAGGTCCTGGAATCATGCTCTAACCTCAGGCACCATAAGCATACTTTGTGAGGGTCGGACACAGACATCCATTTGTGATAGTCCCTACACAGCGTGAACCCTATTGTTTTAGATGGCAACATTTTCCCTTGCGCACTGTTGTGAAAGTTTCGAAAACAAAAGGTCAAAAAAGACCAAGGAATAGCTCCAGATTTGAGCATGGAGGTTCAGAAATAGAGGAACTGACGTCAGAGCGGATGGTGGCGTTTATATGCAGCTCCGTTTGTCACTTCCGGAGCAGAACAGTGTTGGCACTGAGCCACACGATACAAGCTACAGACCCGCTGGAGTACTGCTTTGAACTCCGATCCAGTCTGAAGACTGGGGAATATTCACAAGGTGAGGAATCTGTGATTAGAAATATATATCTCAAAATCATAAGGAAGTACTAAGCCAGCCCCATTACCTTCATCATCGTCAACATCCTGGCATAGGATCAGTGGCAGAATCAAAAAGATAATCAAGCCTCTGCTGGTAGGTGGAACATGCCAGAGGCACTTTAGAGTCAGGGTGTGTGACGGCTGGTTGCACTGTTGTAATTTCATAGCATGACATTGGTCCGGGTAGAACTGAAGTTGATTCAGGGTCTGACACTGGAGTTGGGTTATTTACTGACACCTGCAGCGTCGAAGTAACAGGATCTTAGGGCCAGACTACAAGTCTGTGACTGGTGTCTGTATCAAGCCCGGTAATCGATCCCAAGGGGAGGCAGCGCTGGGGGTGGACCAGCTGAAGGTAACCCGACTGGAGGCCCCAGAGGTTCCATGGAGTCTAAAGGTGTGCCACAGGGAGGCAGGACGCACCACAAATTTACAGCATGGCTTCCTAGAAGGGAATGATCTGCTGCGGGATCGACAGTGGCCTGGGAAACGTGGGCATGTCTGGATCGGCTGCAGAGTCAGCTCAGTGATTGATGACCTCAATGGAGTGCAGCTTGCATCTTAGACCCTTGCTGCCTTTTCCTTGGAGTCAGAGTGGCATAATGGAGTTGAGTCCCGTTTTACTGTTTTACGCTTCGACTTACCGGAGAACTTCAAGTGTGAAGTTGATCGGATGCAGGAGAGGCATCGGGACAGAGTCTGAGCCCGTGACTTGGAGAGTGAGCAGGATCTACACGAAGATCACAACTTCATGTGTTTTTGGCGACATACAGTTTTGCTCCCTGGTCTTGGTTCGCCAATGGGTGCATGTGGCCACACTTATCGCACGACTTAAGAGTCATGTCAATTCTGCTTTATTCTATGGTGGTTTGTAAAGTACATGGCTACCCACATAGGGCCTCCCGGGGCTCGCACAGTCCACCAAGTCTCGTCAGCAAAGGGGCCACCCAGCTTGCGTACCGGCTCCGCTCACCGTCTGGACTCGATCCAGCCCCAGGTCCTCCTTGCACGCGAGGGCCTCGCCGCACCACGTCCGCTCCAGACACCCACTCAGCTGCCGTAGGCCTTGTTCCGGAGGGACCTCGCACGCTCAACAATGCCCCCAAAGACTCAATCAATCAATCATAGCATTTGTAAAGCGCACTACTTACCTGTGAGGGTCTCAAGGCGCAGGGGCGGAGGGGGTGGGAGTGCTGCTGCTGCTCGAAAAGCCAGGTCTTGAGGAGTCTTCTGAAGGTCAGCAGGTCTTGGGTCTGCCGTAGGTGGATGGGGAGGGTGTTCCACGTTTTGGCGGCGAGGTGGGAGAACGATCTGCCGCCGGCGGTCGCTCTTCGGATGCGGGGGACTGTGGCGAGGTCGGCGGAGCGGAGCTGGCGGGTGTGTATAAGCTGAGTCGTCAGTTGAGGTACGCTGGTCCGGTGTTGTGGAGTGCCTTGGGTGCGTGGGTGAGGAGCTTGAAGCCTCGGAGCGCGGGGTCCCCTCCATTGCAGCTGGGCCCTGGCCAGCAAGCGCCACCATTCGCCAGAGTTCCCCCCCCGAGCTAGCGACGCCGACCGCACCACCAGGGAGGAGGGGGAATCTTCGGTAACAATCGGCCGCACACCGTGCGTTATTCCGACTGCCGCAGACAGCAGCCGATCTCCGGGCACGGCAGCGCCTCCACCAGGCCGTTGCGTCACAGTAGGCCCTCTCGGTCCGGGCCCAGCAAGAGCCCTCCGGGCAGCACCTCCTTGGAGCCGTGCCGCCCGACGGCCGTCGCACCACGGGCGCGCCACTAGTTGCGGGGCACAACGTGGAGGTCAGGGATAATGATCAGCTCCAGATTCCAGGATAGATGAAGGATATTAGCGGCGGGCCGGCCACGAGCTCAAAGGCTCACGTCCTGTCGGCCATGTTCCTAGGCCACGCCGACAATCTTGTAAATTGCCCTTGCTTCGATGGGAAGCCAGCGAAGAGAAAAGAGTATGGGTGAGATGTGATCATTTCTTTTGGCCCCATATACAAAACGTGCCGCTGAATGGAGGACGGATTTAAGAGGGGAAAGGTGGGTTCTGTGGAGGCCAGCAAGGAGAGAGTTGCAGTAGTCCAATCTGGAGAGAACCAGTGATTGGACCAAGGTTTTTAGGTCTTGCTCAGGAAAGAAACGCCGAACCCCCAGAGAAGGCGTAGTTGGTAATGTGCATTCTTGGCGATGGTATTGATATGAGAGTGTAGGTTGAGCTTTTTGTCTAGAATGACACCAAGGTATTTAGCGCTGTCAACAACGATAGGTTTGTTGTTAAGTATGTTAAGATTGTCCAACCAAGATTGAACAGGAGGAGGAGAAAGTGAGGTAGAGAAAAGAAGGAATTCAGTTTTGGAAGGATTCAGAATAAGTTGATGAGTTGACATCCAATTTTGAATAGAGTTGAGAGTGGTGTTGAGGATTGAGATGTGTGCGGAAGACACCTTAAGGTAGATTTGGGTGTAATCAGAATAAAAAAAAAAATTATATATATATATCCAGTATTTGTAAAGCGTGAACAATTAACCGAAGGCGTCAAGGCGCTGGGGGGCCGTTGGGAAGATTAAGCGAGCTATTGCACATGGTGCTGGGCTGACCTGCCTCCGGCAATCAAACCGTGAGCCCCCGTGTTACGGAGTCAGCCGCCCTGGCAGCTGCGCCACACCTGTTCCCTGAGAGGTGATAATGGATCCCAGATTTTTTAGGAGCTTTCCCAGCGGTTCCAAGTAAAGATTGAACAAAGTGGGTGCGAGGATAGATCCTTGAGGGACGCCTTGACCTACCGCCATTTAAGTAGAGAGACAATTTGCTATTTTGATCCTTTGAGATCTACCCGAAAGGAATGAGTCAAACCATTTGAGCACTGTGCCTTCAAAACCCATTCTTTGTTTTAAAGTGTTCAGAAGAGTTTTGTGATTAACAGTGTCAAAGGCTGAAGATAGGTCAAGAAGAATCAGAAGACAAGACTCCCCCGAGTCAAGTCACGCAGGGCATCGATCACTTGAAGCAGGACTGTTAGTGCTGCAGTCTTGCATGAAACCAGATTGGAATTCGTCGAGAAGGTTATTCTTGATATATTGGGAAAGTTGCTTCGCTACACACCTTTCTGTGATTTTCGCAAGAAAAGGGAGGTTGGTGATAGGGCGGAAGTTGTTGAAGTCATTCACATCAGCTGAGGGTTTTTTAAGAAGTGGTGTAACCTGCCCTGTTTTAAGGGCAACAGGCTGGAAACCTTGATTGAGGAAGAGGTTTACCAGACCGGTCCAGTAGGAAAGAGTGTGGGTGTAGAAGACAATGGCGATGTCGCTAGGGATGGGGTCAAGAGAATGGTTAGAGGGTTTTGTTTCTGGAATACTTTTGAGGAGGGCATCTTCAGGGATGACGTCAAAGTTCTGCCATATGACTAAAGATTTGGGGTCCTCTAGGGGGTAGGGTGAGTGACCTGATCCACAATAAATTTCACTTCTTCATCGAAGAATAGAGCGAATTCTGCTGCTTTCTTGGGGGGGGGGGACGTCAAACTAGATAGTTGAGGGAGAGATGTTGGTACTTTTGATGAGGTCAAATAGCTTTTAAGGTCTGTTCTTGGCTGCGTCGAGGAGGGTTCTGAAGTGTAACGCTTTTTGACAGAAGATGTGTATGTGGTAACTTGATCTTGCTAAACGTAGATTAGAGAGATTAGAGGTGGAAGGAGATTGTCTCTATTGTTTCTCCAGGTACCTCAAGTTCGTCTTTCTTCATAGAGGGATTTGTTGAACCATGGTGCAGAAGGAGTGGGCCTTTTCTTTTTGCTTTGCAGAGGAGCAACATTTTCAATTTCAACAGAAAGACTGGAGAGGCATTGGGAGGTAAGATCGTTGACATCAGAGCTGGGGTCTAAGATTGGAAGTGATAACATAGCTGAGTTGCACAGGATGTCAAGGTAGATATTTTCGGTGTTACGGAACCAGGTAGTAGTCCTTTTAGGTTGGCCAAGGGTGACAGAGTGAAAGAGGTGCAGAGAGAAGGGGATGAGGAAGTGGTCAGACCAGTCTACTTGTATAGGGTCAACAGTAGTTAGCATACCTGCTTTGGATAGAACAAGGTCAAGAATGGAGCCCTTAGAGTGTGTCAATTTTGTGCTGTGTTGGATAAGATCATTTACTGAGAGAAAAGTGGCAAGCCTGTTGGCAGCTGAGTCTTCCAGAGAGCCCCAGTGAAGATTAAAGTCTACAAGAAAAATCCGACTGTCGCTTTGAGAGTATTTGTCACTGGCAAAGTCGGTGAATTCCTCCATGAAGACAGAGCAGTCACCAGGCGGGTGATAAATGACATGAAACTTGAAAGGGGAGCAGTGTTGTACTTGAAGCTCCAGTGAAAGGCATTCGAATGTACGGAGAGAGTTGTAGGGAAAAACCTTGAGTTGAAGGGAGTTTCTGAAGATAACTGCAACGCCACCCCCAACTTTATCTGCTCTAGCATTTCTGTTAATGGAATAGTCGGTGGGGAGCAGAAGATCGAAAGTGGTATGAGAGGTGTCATTGAACCAGGTCTCAGTGAGAAGTACATCAAGATTGTGAAGACTGATGGTGTCTGAAATTTCCAGCTTGTGTTTGTTTGCAGATCTGCAGTTGTGAAGCAAACAGCGCAACTCTGAAATGTCTGTTTTGGTAAAGGGGTTGTTAAGAGTTTTTAGGGGCGATAGGGATAATGTTCCGGACTGATGGTGCCTGGGTAGAAAAAGGCTGTTTAGTTCAAGCAAGGGAGATGGTCAGAATAGTGCAAGGATTAGAATTGGCTGGAAAAGAGAGGGAGTTGGCATTAGAAGTCTTGTAGCTAGCTAATAAATTAGAGATGTCTGTAGGGGACAGATTGTGTGTGGCTTTTGGGGCGTGGGAGCAGGGTACCCCTCGGGAGTTTGGGGAAGTGAGTGCTCGCCAGGGGTATTGGATTGTTGGGTGAAGTGGATAATTTAGCATTAAGGAGTGAGATGGTAGCTTCAAGCTGGGAGATAGAGGAGATGAGATAACCTAGTTTGTTTTCTAAAGAGAGTAGGGCTGAGCACGGAATGTTGAGTGTCTCGATAGGTTCTGGGGGGAGTTCAACTTGAGAGGGAGAGCAAGGAGAGGGGGGGGGCGAGAGAGGAGTGTTGGGGTGTAGGAGTATAAAGTGGAGGGAGACTCAAGTGATGTTGATTGGTAGTGTGTCGGTGCAGCAGTTGTAGAGAGAAAACTATATGGGCATACACTGAACAAAGTAGTAGTATTGAGTTCAAGCTTAGGAAAGAAGGATGTGGACTGTGGTGGGAAGGCGGAATGAGGGGGGGGGATATAAGGGAGTCACAGAAGGGCAGGAGGTTGGGAGAGAAGAAAGGAGGAAGGGCTGGAGATGGCACGTGGGCTTGGAGAAGTGAGTGTATGGGGGCTGGAGACGAGCACGGTGGGGAAGATTGACCCAGAGGGTAGTCGTAGATAAAGTATGGTTCTTCTAGGCCAGAGAAAGGGGGAGGTGAAAGTAAGAGATTGTCATGAGAGGGTAGTGGGTCAAGAAGCATTATTGGAGAGATGGGGGGTGAAGAGAGATGTAAGGGGTTTGTGCAGGATTCAGGATAAAGGGAGAGGGGGAGAACGGGTGGGGTGGAAGAAAAGGGAGAGCATAAGGTGGAAACGTCGCTAAGCGAGCTGGGAGGTCAGGCTGTTGGAAAAATTAATTGAATAAGGGGGTGATTAGCATGGTTGGGGGGGGGGGTGATTTCTTTGGAATTCCAGGATGGTGCTGAGGGGTGCGAATGAGAGTGCTGGCCGTTGGTGTGGCTGGTGTGTTGAGGGTAACATCCCAATTGGAGAGGGGAGATTGGGAGATGAAGAATCAGGGGGTGAAGGAGGGGATGGGTCTACTAGGGGAGGCCAGTGTCTCCTGGGAGAGCAGCCTACTGGTGTCAAGGTGGATCGGGGGAGGCGAGAGAGAATTAAGGGAGGAGTTAGTTGGAGAATCTAGGGAGATCGCAGTGCCAGGGATGGAGAGCAGGGATGGAAAGAGGTAGTCAAAAAGAGAGAGAGACAAGTGTCTTTAGCTTGAATCAAGACCGTGCCATTGTTATAGAGTGAGATAGTGAGTGAGCCATTGAAAAAAAATAGAGGGGGGAGAGTTTTAGTTGGTGCCCATGAGGGATTGAGGAGGAAGTAACGTTGAAGGAGTTGTTGAAGATAGTGGTCCAGGAAGGGATGTTGGAGGTGAAGAAAATGAGGTCAGTTTTAAGCCTCCCATAACGACCGCTATGGTATTTGTCAACGAAAAGGAAGTCAGGAAATTGTTCCAGTGTGTTATGTTTGACGCTTTTTTGCTGATGCTTTGGACAGATGGGGGGGGTGGGGTGGGGGGGGAGAGAGAAATGATCTTGAAGCAGTCACGCTGGAGCTTTCGTGGCAAAAATGAACAAGTTCCTTACGAACTGGAGTTATGCCTGTGTGCCCAGGCAGATTCAAATAGGATCGGGGCGCGGCCAAGCACTGGTGCAGCATTGTATTGTAATTGTATTTATATAGCGTTTACTACCCCCGACGAGGTGACGAAGCGCTTAGAGAAACACCCTACGGACATGACCAAACCCTAAGCAATGTGTAGGGGTGGAGGGGGGTCACACCACTGGTGAATGGTCAAAAAAGCAATACAGATGACCAGTCTGGCACAACCCCCAGTGAAGACAAGATCTGTGTAGGCCAATCTGTGGCAGGTAAAGGTGGTCTGGAGACAATGGAAGGGCAACTTTTCAATCCGGATGCCAGCAGTGGATAATGGGTGCCCCCTAGGGATGATGGCAACCAAGCTCCATAGTTAGGGTCCTTTAGAACCAACTGCCCAGTCGGTGCCATAGAATTAAAAAACAGCGGCAGATGCCAGTCCAGTAACGAGACAAACTTCTTAAATACCTGGTGCTAAGCTCAAGGAAGAGAGGCGTCGAGGAGATGCACCAGGGGAGGATTCATGCCCAGTGATCTGTGCAGTTGGCTGCTGGTGTCAGCACATGAACACAAGAGGTGCCACCGATGAGAAGCCAAGGTGGACGCCACCCAGCAATAGAGGCACAAAACATTTGTAAAGCGTGACAAATCACCTGTGAGGATCTCAAGGCACTGGAGATGCCAGCTGATGCGTGGCTGTTTGCTCATTCGAACAACCAGGTCTTGAGATCTTTCCTGAATTACTGGAGTGATGGGGTGGTCCTGAGGTCTGAATATTAAGTAGGTGGTGACAAGGAAGAGAGGTGTCGAGGAGACACCAGAGGTGGATTCCTGTCCAGTGATGTGTGCAGTTTGGCTGTGGGTGTCAGCACATAAAACACAAGAGGTGTCAATGATGAGAAGCCAAGGTGGGCGCCACCCAGCATTAGAGGCATCAATCAAACATTTGTAAAGCGCGACAAATCACCCGTGAGGGTCTCAAGGCGCTGCAGATAGATGCTGGCTGCTGCGTGGCGGTTTTCTCATTCGACCAACCAGGTCTTGAGTGCTTTCCTGAATTGCTGGAGTGATGGTTCGGTCCTGAGACCTGAATATTAAGATGGTGGCGCCAAGGAAGAGAGGGGTCGGAGATGAACCACTAGTGCGCACCAGTTGAAAAAAGGGTCGGGGTTCTTGGGAACATTCTAGGGACTGGTGCCAGCCCGTGAAAACCCAGCAATATTAAAAGGATTCTGAGGTACATTAGAGACAGGTCACGACCCCTGCTACAAGCTCAGCACACAGTATTAAACAGCACAACCTGCGAGAACAACGTGTCCTCCCTCCCTTAGAGACACTGAAAGGCAAGCACAAGCAGGAACCGCCTTTCACCCAGGCACTCACATTTTTTTACAAATCCAGAAAAGACGCAACAGCGCAGCTCCTTGGCGAGAAAACACAACCGCAGCACACTCCACAAACCGCAGAGCCCCGGGCAAGAAAAATGCACGACTTACAGACGATAAAGACAGATATATTAAAGGAGGAGATGAGTTCACTCCTTAGAATAAATCACCGACCGATCCAGACATTGTAATCCGGGTTTTCACAAGTTTTACTCATCACTGAAACCCTTCAATGAAATGTCCCTACGGTGTCAGATAACGTCAATTATGATTTGAGCACTTAGTATAAATTTATAATAAGCAAAAGATAAAAACAGTGATACATTATTTTCCAGTCTATTTTTGTAAAATGCTGCTTTCTAAAAAGAAAATAAATGAAATGGCCGAGCAGTCTTCGAAAAATGTTAATCGTGACTTACTCCATTAGACTTGGTAAAGAAAAGAAAACCAACGACGAGCAGACGAAAACGGACTATTTAAAATTTTTGCTTTTAGATGAAATAATTTTTAAGCATAAACATGTATCACACAAGATTTAAAAACCGTTTCAACTGGGAGAATTTTTTTAAAATAGTTTCAAACGGTCTTTTTTACTAAGTCTGTTATGCATGCCGCTATAATATAACAACAATCCCCAACTCCAGACCAAAGTGCAAAACTAGGCATCAACAGAAAAAAAAAGTTTTTATCACAACAGGGTGCCGTTAAAATCTGACGGACATGCTCAGCACCAAACAGATAATTGTCTCTTTCTTGCTTACTGGAAAGTGAACTAGTACAGGATAGGAGGCTAGTGAACACATTAGCTTCCATGGCTTAGGTGTGAGCAGATCAAATTCAGAATATGGGAAATTATAGGTAACAAAATGGTTAATTACCTGTAAGAGTAGTTTTGCAGCTTGAAGCATTTTCTGGATTCAAATGCTGTGCATTATTGTGCCATGTGATGGTTAGGTCCAGAATTGTCTCTTTCAGTCCCTTTATAGGTCGCGTCAGATAGCCAATACTGCTGCTTGCAAGACATTTTGCTTACTTACAGGCGCTTAGAGCCCACCATTTGCTTATCATTAGTTGGCTTCATAGTCATTCTAAATTTCCTTGCTTCTCTTTGGTCAGTGCAAGCCTGGTTCACTTCCTTTTTATGCGTTTGTCCCTCCCCTGGAGCATGTCCCAAGTACTGCTCATTTGTCCAATGTCCTTTTGCTGCTCGCCCTTTGGGAGTTAACTCTTTTCTTTTACTTGCTGCACTCCATAACAGTGCATGCGTTTGAAGGCCATCTCCCCCTGCTCCGCATTGTTTCTCACCCCTCCAGTTATTAGTTGCCCCACACCACCCCCCCCTCCCGCATTGTTGCTTGCTCGGTCCCTCCTGCCCCCCCCAAATTGTTGCTTGTTTCACCCATCCCTCTCGCATTGGTGCTTGCCTGTACCGGCCCTTCCACGTTGTTGCTTGCCACATCCCTCCATCCTAGGGTAACCAGATTTTCTGAATGAAAAACTGGGGCGGCTATAGACAGATATAGGACTGTTTTTTGGCTGGTACTGACAGAAGGATCGATGGATCTATCTATCTATATTTTTCTTTCCCTATGTGTGATGTGTACCAAGAGCAGGCTGCTAATGATCCTGGCTTGGATTGGGGTGATGGGACACTGATTCACCCCTCATTAAATCCTGCTGTGCTGCATGAGCGAGGTGAGGCAGCACAGCAGGCAGCTTGTTAAACTCAACTTCTTTCCACATGTGAAGAGAGAACTCTATAAACAGCACAGCTACTTTCTCTGTTGTGAAAAGAGGGACAAAGTTAACGTGAGCCTGTACCACACTGATTAATGTGCATGCTTACCCAACCCTCACTCAAAAAGACCTTGAAAATCAGACTGTCCAGGCAAATCTGGGACGTCTGGTCACCCTACTCCATCCCCCCTCCCGCACTGTTTTTGCTTGACCCCCGTCCTTCCTGCAGTTATTGCTTGCACCTGTCCCTCCCTCACCTTTCTGCATTGTTGTTACTTACCCTTGTTCCCCCCACACATCTCTCGTGTTGTTGCTTGCCTCCGTCGCTCCCATCCCCTTCCATGTTTGTATCATTTGCCCACTCTCTCCAGCGTTGCTTGCTTCCTCCCACATTGTTGCTTGCCCTCTGCCATCAGGAAAAAAAATAGCGATATGATGCAGTCCGCTCTGGCCACGTCAAAATACTTTTTTTTTTCTTCCAACTTTCAGCTGTGGTGTTGTACAACATGGCTCAAACACATTGATAAAGCCAGTAGCTCTCACATAGGTGATACCTATTGACTTTGCCGATGCTTGTTTTTAGTGGCGGTCGTAGAGTCTTCGACCATTTGGTGTAATGTCACTCCATGCATGACGTCCAAAGTATACCCCAGAAGCCCCTGTGTTGTTGCCATCTTTAGATTCTATTTTTCCTCCTTTGGATGACTTTCTTGTATATTTATGACATCCTCTTCTATACTTTTCAATTCTCTCTCCCTCCTTTGCAAAATTCACCTCATTCTGGGGCGGTGGCAGCGTCGCATATGAATCCAGAAAAAATTTTAAGCTGCAAAACGACTCCTGTGGGTAAATAACTCGTTTTTTCAGCACAAATCTTTTCTAAATGCACATCATGCATTGATTTTTAGGTCGAGCCTAGGCAGTGCGCATGTGCTGTCTGCAAGACCTGTTATCTCCTCTATCGGCTTTTGGCATGCCCATGAATTGCCATTTGTTCGTTCTTGTGCCATTTAGAAATATGTTTTTTTTTATTGGTGCATTGGATCCGATTCTCCCGCCTTTGCGTGCTTGGGTAACGCGCCCAGGCGATTTCACACATTGTTTGCTTGCGTTGGCCATCCCAATACGTTCGCGGTTCCTCGTGGGCATCCTGATATGCCTTTTTATTTTGTAGGCTATCAACATCGTTTTAGGCTTTCAGGCCATTTCACGGAGCAATGCTCTGTTCCGTACCTGAAAAGTGGCAATTTCTGTCCGGTAGCTGTTGAGCTATGCCAATAGCCCTAACTCCAAAAAATGCGAGACCTATTGCATTTCTAATGCTTGTTTGTAATGGTATCCTCTTTTCTTTGGAGGCTCGATTGCGAAAACGAGTAACAAAACATGTTAACATGTTTCACTACTCTGTCGCACCTCTGCCTCCTCGTTAGCTGAAACATACACACAGTAATGTCTTGTGAAGTTGCGCATGGAAGACCATGTGGCAGCCATGCACATGTCATTTAAGGACACGCTAACAATGAGAGAGTATTGCTGTTTCCTTGTGAAGTGTGTTGTTAGTTTTCTCCGGCTGCCTTGTAACATCAATGGACTGTCTGGCCTATCTATCTAGCAATGGTTTCTTTAGTGACTGGGGAACCCTCGCTTGGTGGGGCAGGAAATTAATTTCTTCTGTTTCCCGATTGGTGTAAATAATACATAACTGCCCTGCTGACATTCAATGTATGCAGGGCCTTTCTGCCTGTGATTTAGACTGTTGGAAGAATGCATGCAAGTGAATGGTTCGGTTGGCATGAAAGTGATATCACTTTTGGGTGAAACTGTGGGTTTGTTCCCATTACCACTTTGTCCTTGTGTATTTGCAGATAGGGCCTCTGCATCTTGAGGACCTGAAGCAGTGTCTCCATTCCAATCTCGAGTAACTGTTTGTTACTTTTGATATCAAGCACTTTTCATTCGGTGTTGTGTCGCATGCTTTGGTTTCGGCACTGAAACCTCCTTTTCACAGGTGTCCTTCCTGTGATGACGATCACCGGAGTCGAGGCCACTTCCAGGGTATGCCTACTACAGTGCCTTTTGATCTGGACCCATGGGGCTCCTTTTGATCGCCAATTTCGGCTTCGAGGGCGCCTTTGCGTGGTTCGAGTCTGAAGCTTTTGGCTGCACTCGATATCTTACCTGGCTTTTCTTGCTGTTGGCCTCCTTTGCTGTTCTCTTTGGTGTCTTCTCTTAGTCGATCATGACCATTTCTTCATCAGATCCTGCCACTTGTGCCAGCTCGGTTTCTTCTGGGCTTTCCTTGTTGCCGGATAAGGCCAGATCTTTCTAACCCCTCTTTGTGCTGGGATTGTGTCTTAGCATAATGTGCTCACCTCTGCTTTTCTCTTGCCATCAGGGTATTCATCTGGAACTCTGCACATGTTGCACCCCTCCTACTTGTAATCCCTCCGGGTAAAAGACTGCACACATTGCAGTTGTCCTTCACTGTGACTGTGAAAATGTGGTGACAGCCAGGGCAAAATCTACATAGCGTCTGCTCCATAACCTTTGCTCATTCTCCAACCCACGCAGTTGATTTCTTCCTTTGCAAATTATTTGAAGACTTTTGTTTTTCTTCAGTGTCTTGGTGATCTTTTTCGATGTCCATCGGCAATTTTGTTAAAATCCTGTAACATTCAGCGATTCCTTAGCACTTTCAGGGAAATATTTTGTTTCCTTTGTGTTCTTCTGCTCCAAACCTCTCATCTGTGCTTCCAGACCCAATGACGGTCAAATGGTCAACTACGCCCAACAAAAAAAAAAAAAGAAAGTCAATTCTGGTCCTAACTAGATGGAGGAATAAAGAACAGCATGCCACTTCAGAAAAGATTTACAGTGCAAAATGATATCCCTGCAAACACTTTACTGGGACAACCGAGCCCTTTGTGTGTCAACGTTGGCATTGCTGTTACTGTGGACTAGGGCTTCTCTGAAGATTGGTAGTTCCTTGCAGATGTCCTTGTGAAACTGGTTGCAATGTTTGTGGAGTATGCATCAATAAGTCTGACAAGGAATTGTCCATATGATTCCCCCAACTAAGTTTATACCTCAATGAGATGGGACATCTGTTAGCAAACATATTCATTAAGGCTTTAGAGGTACCATGTAAACATTTCTTGCTGCATGTGACTTTAGAGTTCGCTTAAGTTTTTCAAGATGAAGACTAGAAAACAAACGACAACTGAAATGTGTAATTTTCCAGGTTTTCTAAGCAGTTGCGGACCTCCTAAGTAGGTGTTGGGGGTCCCCAGCCAACAGGTTACGAACCAGTGGTCTAGGGAGTTGGAAGCCCTGCCCAGTGACTTTGAAGGGCGGGTAGATCTAGGGTCCCCTATTGATAAGTAGGAATGGACTACCTTAGTTGGACAGCCTGGAGTGCAGCAGAGAGGGGTTTATGGATGATACAGTGTTTTACAGTGTGTTTTTCCTTGATCAGGAGCCAGTTTGGAGAACTAAGAGCAGGAGTAGTGAAATACTTGTGCCTTTAACCCACGGTGAGCAGAGCAACATGGTTTGGGGTCGTTTGCAGCTTATTTACTGTTCTACGGTAAGGATGCGGTAGGTCTAGGCGACAAGATACCGCAGATGGTACCAGAGCAATCTTTTGTGGGAATAGTGAGAGGATTATACTGAGAAGCAGGCAGATGAGGAAGGTCATAGCACCTGCATTCACAAACAGACACTGGTTCTGAATAATCTACAATTGTGCAGAACAGTGTGGGGGGAGTGGTGGGGGAACACTTCTAGGCAGGTAGCAGAAAGCAAGAAAGGGTGTACTGGGCCTGCCAGCATGATCTCAGACTGTTAGAGCGGACTGTGTTCAATGCAGTGCTGAGCTTGCTTCAGACATCTGCTTAACTCATGACATGCCTCCCCCCAGGATTAAACAATTATAGGGAAAAATTGCACATTTCTGCCATGTGTACAGCAGTGGATTTTCAGTGGTGAAAATAAGTAACCCAGTAGGGTGATCATCAGAGACGTGCACTTCTCCCCAACAACTCGTCCACCGCCATCAGATCTGACCCAATCAGCCTCCAAAAGAGACTGCCTGAGAATGACAACACTGAGGGCAGCGAAGAGGGCTCAGGGATGAGAAGAATCAAGAAGGCGGATGAGTGCTTGACTCAATGAAAAACACAAACTTGTGCTTGGTGGAAGTTGAACAACAGGCGTACATTGTATGAACTCATTCTGCCATCTAGGTATTTCGGTGAAACAATAATCCGGGAGTCTTTAACCACGAATAATTTGTAAGTGCAACAAATACTTCAGTTAGCATTTTAATGAATCTAATATATTCAGAACATTCATTCATTAATCATGTCATATGATGGGATAATTTGTGTTTTTTTTCCCAAGTTCTCCAAATGTTGGAAATCCAATGTTCATTAATGAAAATGACAAATTCTTTGAACTACCAGTTGTGAATAATAGAAATGTCACCCTATGTTTTCGTGAGTCCTTTAAACCATTGGGAAATGAGAAGTTAAAAACACTGCTCAGATATTGCATAATGTACATAAACCCATGAAATAACAGGGACATTGGCACAATTTGCTCCTTGAATCCCTGAAAAACTCATTCACCACATCATGCCCTCACCCCCTGAGATTGCAAACTGTTTCAGAAAATGTATTAGTCGTACTATACCACTGACCGATGCAAATAAAGAGATTAACACGTTGTTGGGCATTTTCGCTGGATATCTTTTATTTCAACGCCAACGTATCGATATTAAAAAGCGCCGGGGCTGTGAACTAAACTCCACAGCATGGCTGCTTCTCCTGCGCAGAGAAAGATGTGAGTACAAAACTGATTATTATACTGACAGAGCACACTAAAACATACAGTATGTCTGAAAAGTGGAGCAAGTAAGGTATAAATATGACATCTGCACATCGGTACAGAGGACTGTGCAATGCAAAAAAGATATTGTGTGCATCTGCTCTTGAAACTGCCAAAAGAGTCATAAAAAAACAAATATAAAAAAAGTGAAGGGCCCATATAAAACAGCTCTCGTAGAAATAGTTGTATATTCATAGTTGGAAATTACATCCTTATATATTTAGATATTTATAGTCTATATTAATAATAAAAAAAAAAAGGGATATGCAAGAGGAATATACCAAGTACGAACACGTGGTTAGCAAATGCTCGAATGGTGCTGGATATACGCATATGGGAAAAATCTACAGTATTCGCTTCCGCCAACGTGCTCCAAGATGATGTTTCTTTGGGGGTTTTGGTCCAACCCCCACCTTCAAAAGTTGCCCCTGGAGTGATGCTGGTGCATCTTCAATAGTGTTCAAGTATACGGCAGCCTGGGTCCGTCATTAAAAAGCGAAGAACTCTGAGGAGGAAACAAAGACACATTTTAACATTTTCTGCTCAAACAACTATGAACTGTAGTTTTATCCCCATTCGACAGGCGCTGAACATTAATCCCTTCATCCAAAACACAACCTTCTCGGCGGTTACACTGGGGCCTTATGGAGTATGCACGAAACGCGGGGCGCACACCTTCTGGCAACCTTGGGATGGTTGGGCTTCAGTGAATCCCAACTCTTTCGCCTCTGTAATGGGGTATCCAAGGTGGGTACAGTTCTACACAAGTGGTAGGAAGGCACCTGTCGAAACAGACCTTCCTTGCCTGGCACACCTTTGGTCAAAATCTGGATAGAACTCAACACACACAACCTCCTCCCCACTTGTTCCCTTTGGAGTGGTGTCTTTGGTTGGGTACAGAATGTTGTCGAACTCAAGACATACAACCTCCTCCCCACTTGTTCCCTTTGGAGTGGTGTCTTTGGTTGGGTACAGAATGTGGGTGGAACTCAAGACATACAACCCTCCTCCCCACTTGTTCCCTATGGAGTGGGGTCTTTGGGGTGAGTACAGAATGTTGTCGAACTCAAGACATACAACCTCCTCCCCACTTGTTCCCTTTGGAGTGGTCTCTTTGGTTGGGTACAGAATGTGGGTGGAACTCAAGACATACAACCCCCTCCCCACTTGTTCCCTCTTTGGGGTGAGTACCGTTCTGAGATGTTCCAAACGTGCGATGTTTGGAAGCCATCTCCAAGAGTTGGATGTTCCTTTCCTTGAAGACCTCAAGGCACACTTTATCTGGCCTGGTCTAAGCCAAGCCCAAGCTCTCTTCCATTCGTAGTGGGATCTCCAGTGTGGGTGAGCTTGGAAGGTACCTCGCTTGGACAAACCTCTTTTGCCTGGCTGACTTTTACCTGAAACCTAAGTGGTTGGGTCCAAGTCAACCACCAGGGACCTACCATGTGGAGTGGGGTCTTTGAGGTGGGTACAGTCCACACCCATCAGATGTTTGGAAGGCACGTCCTCAGACAGACCTCACTTGCAAGTTTGTTCTCTGAATATGTTACATTTTCAAAACCTTTGGGCAGATGGAGGGTAGAATGGCCAGACTCTCCTCATGGCTTTGTTTCTCATATTTGGATAGATATTTCTGCACGTGCCTTAACAGAAACAAGCCCATTGGTGGAAACAAGCCCCATTCTTGAGTCAAGGCACAATGGATTCTCATTCTGCTGTAGTAATCCCTCCTATGGTTCAGTGAACCTGCTCTTTTAGAACCCGCACTGTGCTAACGCTGGCCTTTCTCTACAGTTCCACAGGAATGAACGAAGTTCTAGCTCTGTTCCTTACTCCAAATGGTACATGGCTCATATCGATTCCTGGCATCTAATGTTGATCTCTACATTCGGAGGCCAAGGCATTGCTAGGAGGCGATACTTTTACGGCTGTATTCATGCACTACTGGGACTAGTTATGTGTACACTTCCATGAGTAAGGACTGGAGCTCCGCACCATCATACGTTCACAATGTTCCATGTTTCTCCCTGGTTCGAGGTGACATTGTGTATCTAGTGCAGGACTCTAGCAGTGTTCAGGCAGCCACAAGTGCAGCAGTCCAGGCATGTGGTTGAGTCCTGCGATGCCCAGTCGCTGCGCCATGAGAATCTAACATTGAGTAACAAGACGTTATGTGGTCTTTAGAGCTTCAGAGAAACGTGTTGGAAAACATTCTCTAGAGCTGCCTGGAGGCCAGAACTAAGAATCTCTAGAGCAGGATGGAGTTGATATCAGACCTTCTCTAGAGCTGCCTGGAGGCTAGAACTAAGAATCTCCGTAGCGGGAGGGAGGCGAGATATCAGACCATCTCCAGACCTGCCTGGAGGGTAGAACTAAGACTCCAGAGAGGGATGGAGGCGAGATATCAGAGCGTCTCCAGAACTGCCTGGAGGCAAGATCTAAGAATCTCTTGAGCGGAATGGAGGCGAGATATCAGACCGTCTCCAGAGTTGCGTGGAAGCCAGAACTAAGAATCTCCAGAGCGGAATGGAGGCGAGATGACAAACCGTCTCCAGAGCTGCCTGGAGGCCAGAACTAAGAATCTCTAGAGCAGGATGAAGGCGAGATGACAAACCGTCTCTAGAGCTGCCTGGAGGCTAGAACTAAGAATCTCTGCAGTGGGATGGACGTGAGCTCTAGAGCTGCCTGGAGGCCAGAACTAAGACTCTAGAGCAGGATGGAGGCGAAATACCAGACCGTGTCCAGACCTGCCTGGAGGCTAGAACTAAGAATCTCTTGAGTGGGATGGTGGCTAGATATCAGACCTTCTCCAGAGCTGCCTGGCGGCTAGAACTAAGAATGCGTGAAGTGGGATGGAGGCGAGATATCAGACCGTCTCTAGAGCTGCCTAGAGGCTAGAACTAAGAATTTTTCGAGCGGGATGGAGGAGATATATCAGACCATCTCTAGAGCTGCCTGGAGGCTAGAACCAAGAACCTCTACAGTGGGATGGTGGCTAGATATCAGACCTTCTCCAGAGCTGCCTGGCGGCTAGAACTAAGAATGCGTGAAGTGGGATGGAGGCGAGATATCAGACCGTCTCTAGAGCTGCCTAGAGGCTAGAACTAAGAATTTTTCGAGCGGGATGGAGGAGATATATCAGACCATCTCTAGAGCTGCCTGGAGGCTAGAACCAAGAACCTCTACAGTGGGATGGTGGCTAGATATCAGACCATCTGTAGAGCAGCCTGGAGGCTAGATCTAAGAACCTCCGTAGTGGGATGGAGGTGAGATATCAGACCGTCTCTAGAGCTGCCTGGAGGCCAGAACTAAGAATCTCTAGAGTGGGATGGAGGCGAGATGAGTCTCCAGAGCTGCCTGGAGGCTAGAACTAAGAATCTCTAGAGCAGGATGGAGGCGAGATATCAGACCCTCTCTAGAGCTGCCTGGAGGCTAGAACTAAGAACTTCCGTAGTGGGATGGAGGAGAGATATCAGACTGTCTCTAGAGCTGCCTGGTGGCTAGAACTAAGGATCTCTAGAGCGGTTTGGAGGAGAGATATCAGACCATCTCTAGAGCTGCCTGGAGGCTAGAACTAAGAATGCGTGAAGTGGGATGGAGGCGAGATATCAGACCATCTCTAGAGCTGCCTGGAGGCTAGAACTAAGAATCTCTAGAGCGGGATGGAGGCAAGATATCAGACCATCTCTAGAGCTGCCTGGAGGCTAGAACTAAGAATGCGTGAAGTGGGATGGAGGTGAGCTATCAGACCATCTCTATGCTGCTTGGAAGGTTGCATCACGCCATGGAGGTAAAATTACACGCTGTGAAACGTTGAAACGTGATTTCCAGCAAGGACCAATGCGCACTCAGGAGTGCAGAGCTTCAACTGTGATGATCACACCCCCAAAACTATGTCTCTTAAAATGAACTTCAGTCAAACGATTCTTATTTTAAGGCAGACAACTGTTTCTACACAGCTTTTTCGTAATGTTTTATGCTATTTTAATTTAAAGGAGATCTGTTAAGGCGTTCTGTGAAACAAGAAAACTGTACTATCACATTTTCGAAGAAATTTTAAATGCTTTTCATTAATCTCATAACTGACATCTTGAGAAGACAATTATGAAATTTCCAAATATGAGCATTATAATCATTTTTGGAGATCTCTGAATCCTAGGATGAATGTGCCTTTAGCCACAACACCTGAAAAAACGTCTTTAGGACCCGCCTGCGTCGCTGCTCTCGCAGACTGCGTTCATACATAATATACATATGCCGTAGGGCTTTTGTGGGCCATAGCCGTGGTCTCCTAAACTGTCATTCACGTTTTGCTTCCGCACATCAGAGCATACACAAGAGGCGATGAGTTAACACATTCGTCCCACTGGCTCCCTTCACCTTGAGGGACCCCAGAAAGCCTGTGTACATTGTTGACATCCACCTCAAATTTGTTTATTTCTCTTCAGTGACAAATGTGGTTCAAAGTGCACCTACTGTTCATATTAACTTTAAATAGTTTTTTTCGCCTTCTTCAAAGTTGTCCTTATGAAGAGTTTAAGTTGCCTTGCAACTCTGCATCTGTCTACGATTTGTTTGTTTGCTTAGGCGGCGATTTAGCCTTGCCTAATTCACAAATAATAATTAGTTACATGAAACAACTGAAAGAAAGGCTTGTCATTAAAACAAAAATCTAACTAGTAACAAAACTACTATACTGAATGTTTATTATTTTAATATTTTGATTGAAAGGCTATGGCGGCCGCATATTTTCTTTTTACTCTATTTTTGAAGCATATGCTTGCAATAAAAAATAATCAAATAAACTGCACTAGCATGCGAAGGCCATACCGGTTGGCTAGGTCAATGCTCATTTTGAAATAGGTCAGTGAATACTATGGTTTGTGTAGAATAACTAGTTCTTTAAATGGAAATATATAAGTCCAGGTACTCACTATTTGCTCCTGAGGAGTGCTTGCACTCTCTAATTAAATGTACTGCAGCAGTGCTGAGAAGTGCAGGTACATTCTCTTTAAAATTAAAGAAGTGCAGGTACTGAGTACCGCACAGTACCTGCCCATTTAAAGCACTGGTTGACTATACAAACCATGGTATCCACTGACATATCTAAATAACCATATGACTGTAGATATGGAAGAAAGTGACACCACAAAAGGATTAGCTTCAGAGTCAGCCAACCAGAAAAACTTGCGAATAAAATACAAGACCAGTCAACATTTGAAGAATTTCCACTGTTGGGTGTTACAGGTAAACAGGAAATGGGGACTTAAGAGGGGCTTAAAGGGGAAGGGTTATGAGGGAATGGCTCTTCCTCATCACCAGATCCCACAGAAAAACCAAAGTAATTTGGAGACGACTAGAAAGTCCTGGGGGGCGGGGTTACAACCTTACATGGTCTCTTGCGGTGCAGCGCATTCAAATTCACTCCACTGTATACAACGGTTTCAGTTCATGCAACTGGTCCCCAGAAGTTAGTTCTACTTCACAGCCTCAACGTGCGAACAGTGCTGAACAGTGTTATACAGCGGCTCCGTGCGAGCTGAAAAGTCTGAAATACGTTCTTACACCAACAATGGCCGCTTATACAACTCTGCAGGGCAAATTTATTTGAGGTAAACTATATATCGGAAAAAGTGGAAATCATGTGTCTCACTGTATACAGAAAATGTGTGGGATGAAAATGCTCCCTACCCAACAGAAAGAAGACTGCTGGGCCACAAAAAATAGAATAGTTTTTACACAAAGTGATTTATGGCAAAGTTGATTGATAAATCGTTTAAAGCAGTCACAAGAAAAACCCACAGCAGTAATGAACAAGTTACATACCTTCAGTAGACGTCTTTCTGGTGGATATGCCATCTAATGACGGATTTCCAACCTTCAGAATATTTCCACCGGTAGGTGGCACCATATGGCTCTGCAGTGACTTGACACCACCACAAAGTGGCAGAGAAGAGTTGCCAATAAATACCACCCATTGTGCTGGCGTTAGCTTCTGAATCTTTTCATTCCGCGTCCTCAGATGCGGAGCACTTCAAACAAATTGCAGGTGACCGTGGCAGAAACCCAACTGGATGTTCAGAGGCCACGACACAGAATACAGACGTGGGAGGGCAGTGAGGAATCTGCGGTCAGAGTATCCACTAAAAAGGGCGTTACCAATAATTTGTTCCTCTGATGGATACTACCAAAACCAGATTCTGCACCTTTAGAGCACATACCACGGCAATATCTCCCAAAGTTGGAGGGTGTGAGGAGCCGACGCAGTTCAGGAAGGCTATCAGGACTGAGTAGGCAAAATGGCCCTCCCATCAGACTTGACTGTTAAAGCACTAACATGTTGTGAATGTGTTCACTGGTGCCCATGTCACAGCCTGGCAAAATGTCCAGAACCGCCACCGGCCAATGCCATCGTTGCAGTCTTGGCTGTGGTGGAATGAGCCCATAGGCCTTCTGGAGGTTCATTCATAGCCAGAATGTGGCATATTTTAATGCACAGAGCTGTCGAGCTGGACAAAGCCATTTTTTTACAACACCTTGCCTTTCTTGATACAAGTGAACCCCTCAAATTGCTGATCACCTACACAATGGTCTCTTGTAAAATCTATGTGGAAGTTCAAGGCCCTCCTAGGACCAAACCGGTGGGAACTTCTCTTTCAAGGAATGTGTCTGAGCTAAAAATATCTGCAAGATGATCGACTGAGCAATAAGGAAGTGTGCGCCATCTTTCCCGGGAAGGCAGCCTGAGTCTGCAGCACCAATTTGTCCGGGGAAAAAGTGGTGTAGGGAAGCTTCACCAATAGTGCCTGTAGCTCACCAACTAGGTGCACAGAAGTGATGGTGTGTGTATATATATATATATATATATATATATATATATATATATATATATATATATATATATATATATATATATATATATATCAAACACAAGGAGATGATGGACAGAGTGCTGAAACTTTTCAGACACTCACACCCAGTCACAGATCTGGGTTGAATCCATCATCGTTCTTTAGCTCAACTTTGCCAACCCAGTTCAGACCCAGCCATATGCAAATCAGTCTTGACCCTGTGCCTCATAGGAACAGTCCAGCCCGAACTGCCAGGCCAGGTCCTCCCTGGACCGGAAACAAGCATCCTGGGGCTGGTTTCTGGGGAACACCCCTCATCAGCCAGACTAGCTTGAATCCAGTGGCAAAGTGAGCAAGAGACACGTCTAGGTATACACTGCCAGCTTAGGGCAAACAAAGCAAACACAAGGAGAAGGACTGAGTGCTGAAACTTTTCAGACACTCACCCTCAGTCACAAATCTGGGTTTAATCCATCATCGTTCTTTAGCTCACTTCGCCACCCCAGTTTGGACCCAGCCATATGCAAATCAGTCTTGACCCTGTGCCTCATGGGAACAGTCCAGCCTCAACTGGCTGATGAGGGATGTTACCCCGAAACCGGTCCCAGGATGCTTGTTTCCGGTCCAGGGAAGACCTGGCTTGGCAGTTCGGGCTGGACTGTTCCCAGGAGGCACAGGGTCAAGACTGATTTGCATATAGCTGGGTCTGAACTGGGGTGGCAAAGTGAGCTAAAGAAGGATGATGGATTCAACCCAGATCTTGTCTGGGGGTGAGTGTTTGAAAAGTTTCAGCGCTCAGGCCATCATCTCCTTGTGTTTGATATATATATATATATATATATATGGAAAATGCTACTTACACAGTATGCATCTGTTCTTGGCATGTAGATTCACATGCTTTGCATAAGCCTGCCATCAAGTGTTGGGTCCGGATGTTGCACTTTGTTTTCCTTCAAAGAAGTCTTTTCCAGCCACGAGGTAGGGGACTCTTCCTTTCGGTGATAGTGCGCATGGGCATCGACTCCATTGCGCAGAGGCTTTGGTACTCTGGGTACTCTAAGGCAGTGAACAGACATAGCTAGGACTCGCAGCACTGACTGAAGATGCTAAGTGCCACCCCAGGATGAAGACGGCACTTGTGGTGTGCCAGCCGACGTCTGCTCAGGTCGTCTGCCCTAGTGCTGAGGGACCAGCTAGATAGTAGAAAGATCTTCTGCTGGTCCAGCACCACCAGGGATGTAGAGTCTCCTGGCACAGGATCCAGGATACCATTCGCCCTGCTTTTGCAATACTACACAGTGGTCGTATTGTCTGTTAGGACCTGTACCAGCCTCTGATTGAATGCACGATTATAGGAAGGTTTTCAAGGCCAAATAAATCACCTAAAGCTCTAAAAGATTCATGTGAGCTAGCTGTCTGCTGGAGACCAGAGTCCTCTGATCCACCTGCCATAGATGACTGCCCCTCCCTAGGAGTGCTGCATCTGTCACAACTGTGAAGTCTGGGTGGGAAAAAGAGAGTGGCCTGCTGCAGGTCGACCTGGTGCTTGTCTGCAATCAAATATGGCCCTGAGCGGTTTCTAGTGAAATATGGACATCAGGGGGAGAGGCAACCATGGTGCTGGGTCCAAAGAAATGTCAGGTTCCATTGCAGAGTCTACAGCACAGGATCCACAAATGCCTCAAACCCAGCCTCAAAAGACCCAGCACTGACCCCAAAACATCCGGATCATATCCTGAATGTCCAGACTTGCTGCTGTAGTGGAAAGCCCTTGAACTGTACCGTTTCCAGGATAGTCGCTGAGAAGGGGATGCGGAGCAGGGCTCAAGTGGGACTTTCTCTCTTTGATGGACAACACCAAGAAGATCAAGTGCCCAGCTGTTGGCCAGAGGTGGTCTGTCACTGACGACACCAAGCCCACCATGAG
This sequence comes from Calotriton arnoldi, assembly GCA_963921515.1. Taxonomy (NCBI): domain Eukaryota; kingdom Metazoa; phylum Chordata; class Amphibia; order Caudata; family Salamandridae; genus Calotriton; species Calotriton arnoldi. The sequence continues at coordinate 88,241 of CAWUFW010002387.1, read as the reverse complement.
CAGCCAGTTGTTGAGGTACAGTAATACAGGTATGCCCCACCACTGCAGATAGACTGCGACCACAGTCATTGCTTTCGTGAATACCTGAGGGGTCGAGGTATGGCCAAAGGGGAAGCACGGCGGATTGGAAATGTTCCAACCCCGCTGTGAAGCCCAGGTTACATCTGTGTGACTCCAGGACAGGTACATAAAAATACACATGCTGCAAGTCCATGGACTCCATCCAATCCAGAGCAGCGAGGATCTGTACCAAAGGGAGCATTTTGGATGTTGTTCTTCAGAAAGGCATTCAATGGCCTGAGGTCCAGTACAGAGGTCTCCGTCGTCCTTCTGGACGTGGAAGAAGCACACATAGCCCCCCTTGTCACTCTCCAAGTGATGCTTCTGGCCATAAGGAGGTGGTCTGCCGAAAATAGCTCTGGTGTTGGGGGGGAGATGGGGTGAAGAACTGGTAAGACCCATTGATCTAATGTGATGGATCTCCAGAAATCAGAGGCTTGTGGTACTACAGTAGAGGAGGAGGAGTTGGAGGAGGACATCTGTCCACTCTGGTGTGAACAGCCTCAGCCGCACCCACGCCTCTCCCCAAAGGGCGGCATTTGCTGCTGCATAGCCTAAGACAGTTGGTGCTGTTAAGCTAACCCTCTGGAAGAGTCCCTAAATTGTCTATACTGCTGGGAAAATTGTGTAGCTGGGGACAAGGGACAACACCTTGGGGTGCTCCTCTGTGAGCTGGCATCCCTTTAAGGACTGATTGTGGGGCACATTGGGGTGCTCCTCTGAGCTGGCACCTCTTCCATCACTGACTGTGGGTCACTTTGGGGGTGCTCCTCTGTGAGATGGCATCTCTTCCATCATTGACTGCAGAGCACCTTGGGGGTGCTCCTCTGTGAGATGGCCTCTTTTCCACCACTGACTGCTGGGCACCTTGGGCGTGCTCCACATCTCTTCCAGCATGGACTGCAGGGCACCTTGGGGGTGCTCCCTTGTAAGCAGGGCACCGCTTCCATCACGGACTGCAAGGCACTTGGGGGTGATCCCTTGTGAGCTGGACACGTCTTACATCAAAGACTGCAGGACCCTTCGGGGTGGCTCCCTTGTGAGCTGGGCACCTTGGGGGTGCTCCCTTGTGAGCTGGGCACCTCTTCCATCAGTGACTGCAGGGCACCCTGGGGATGCTCCCTTGTGAGCTGGGCACCTCCTCCATCAGTGACTGCAGGGCACCTTGGGGTGCTCCCTTGTGAGCTGGACACCTCTTCCATCGCTGACTGCAGGGCACCTTGGGGTGCTCCCTTGAGAGCTGGGCACCTCTTCCATCAGTGACTGCAGGGCACCTTGGGGGTGCTCCCTAGTGAGCTGGGCACCTCTTCCATCAGTGACTGCAGGGCACACTGGGGATGCTCCCTTGTGAGCCGAGCACCTCATCCATCAGTGACTGCAGGGCACCTTGGGTCGCTCCCTTGTGAGCTGGGCACCTCTTCCATCAGTGACTGCAGGGCACCCTGGGGATGCTCCCTTGTGAGCCGAGCACCTCTTCCATCAGTGACTGCAGGGCACCTTGGGTCGCTCCCTTGTGAGCAGGGCACCTCTTCCATCAGTGACTGCAGGGCACCTTGGGGGTGCTCCCTAGTGAGCTGGGCACCTCTTCCATCGCTGACTGCAGGGCACCCTGGGGATGCTCCCTTGTGAGCTGAGCACCTCTTCCATCAGTGACTGCAGGCCACCTTGGGGGTGCTCCCTAGTGAGCTGGGCACCTCTTCCATCGCCGACTGCAGGGCAACCTGGGGATGCTCCCTTGTGAGCTGGGCACCTCTTCCATCAGTGACTGCAGGGCACCTTGGGTTGCTCCCTTGAGAGCTGGGCACCTCTTCCATCGCCGACTGCAGGGCACCTTGGGGGTGCTCCCTAGTGAGCTGGACACCTCTTCCATCGCTGACTGCAGGACACCTTGGGGGTGCTGCCAAGTGTCCTGTGTATCTCAGCTTTCGCGGAATTCAGTAAACCAGACCCTGGGTAAGAGAAGAGTTGGTCAGAGGGGCTGTCGGTTCGTGTGTCCTACCCTTTCCTTCAACCCTTACTTTACTTGGCATTCCGTCATTTCGACCTTAGCACACAAAACAAAAACATTTATTTGCGCTTTGGGCACCTTTAGAGCAAGAAAGGGTGAAAGAGAGAATTAGGGTAGCCAGGAGCGGGGGGAGTGGAGAGGCTATGAACTGGTTCGTGAGGGAGACATGGGGGGAAGCCATCAGCCCACATGCACTAGTTTGTTATGGTTGAGAGTTTTCCATCCATAGCCAAGCATCGGTACTAGATTTATATCATTAGGTCCCGTTTATTGGTTCTTTCCTTGAGGCTCAGAGCCTGGTGGGTTGGGGCCAGTGCTGCAGTTAAGGCCTCTGGATCTTGGCCGGTAGACAAGGCTCTTTAGCGATTGGCAAAACAAAACGTACTGTTGTCCACAGACATGCCAAAGTGGGTCCGATACTGAAGGAGTGATCTAACCAGAGGCGCACCTACAATTTAAACAAAAACTGCATTAAGTATTAAAGGCCGCGGGACAGCACAGTCCCCCCGCTGCGATGGAGGAGAGAACGCAACGCATTGTAGCCTCCACAGCCAGACAGGGTGTAATCCAGTTTAGGCCTGCAGCTAAGTGTCTTAATTAGGGTGGTGTGCTCTATGATGTTGGAAGCGGCTAAAAGATCTAATACAATCAGGGCCCGGACACAGTGATCCACCTGTATGCACAGATCGCCCGGTGCTGCCCACAGTGTGACCTTGGTACCCCGCCTGGCCTAGAGCCAGCTTGTCGCTGACGATATGGCACCTTAGGGGTGGGCTCCCACCAGCACGTTTTTAGCAGGTAAATATGCCTACAAGGTATTTTCTTACTTTCGCACAATTCAATATCGAACAGGCAAACAATGGTCGTAAGCTCTATCCAGTAGCTCACATTGAATTACTCAAAGTTGAATTAGCTTATTCCAATTTGAATGAATCTGCCACAGATGATTTAACACGGGTGTAAATTTTTCAAGAGGTAAATTTATAATGAAAAACTTTTCAGAGGGTACAAAAAACTAATATATACATCAATATAAATCAACACATGGTGACAGATTTACAGATGGTTTGTTGTTAGAAGCATCACATTATCAGTCATGTGGACACCTAATTCAAACAATATATACAAAATGAAATAGTAACTGATCAAACAGAAAACAATTCCTCAAGTGAATAATTCACAAAGAAAATAGGTGTAGTGGTCGATGTTTCGGTCTAGGTAGTGAAGACATCAGTTAGATCATCTTCAGGACGGTAGATTCGAATGTTGAATGACCCTTAGAGAACTACATGAGTAATTTCAGAATGTAGTGACGTTCTTTAAAATTGTTTGTCTGACATGGAAGGGAAGCTACTAAATAGCTACCGTAGTTGCAAGGAGGTCCCAAAACAATTCAACAAAGTTGTAACAGACACTCCTGAAACAGTTCTTGTGGACCGAACTGTTTCAATTCCAGTGTTTATCTGGAGAAAAACGGGCACTGCTCCGTACGACGTTACACTGTCACTGCAGTCGGTCCACGATCAGTTACTATTTCCATTTGTATATATTGTTTGAAATAGGTGTCCACATGACTGATAATGAGATGCTTGTAACAAACCATTTGTAAATCTCAGCCACCATGTGTTGATTTATATTGATGTACATATTAGTTTTTCATTACAAATTTTTATCTTGAAAAATATGCACCCGTGTTAAATCATCTGTGGCAGATTCATTAAAATTGGAATAAACTAATTCAACTTTGAGTAATTCAATGTGAGCTACTGGATAGAGCTTACGACCATTGTTTGCCTATTAGATATTGAATTGTGCGAAAATACGAAAATCCCTTGTAGGCATATTTACCTGCTAATTCACTGATTGCCCAAGCCTCCAAGGGTTTACTGGGTCTACCACTTTTTCTTGTACTCCCACCAGCACGTGGCACTTTGGAGGAGCTCCCTGCTGCCCCGAGCCAATCACAGACAGCAGTATAGTTTATCACGAGCACCGGCGTACCACCTCCCCTCATCTCACACTATAGTGCCTAGCTAGTCCCTCTGCAGGCGGCCACGATACCTCACAGCTGCTGGGGAGGGTCCTGAGCTCTGCACTTCCTCCGGGGGCTGGAAGTGCATCATTTTTAGCGCTCGCTTTAATACTGATGCGAACAGCATCACGGGTGAGTAGAGCGCTCTATAAACTCCCCGATTGATCGATTGAACTGGGCCTCCGGAGCCAGGGCACCAGCCAGCGTACGTGAGCGCTTGGAAGTGTGCAGCGAATAAATAAAATCACGAGCCAGACGACCTTCAGGGCCCGGGCATCAGGTGCAGGCGCCCCCTATGGCTTGCATTAAAGGGCTTTCAGGGCCCGGCCTGCATTAAAGGGCTTTTAGGGCCCGGCCTGCATTAAAGGGCTTTTAGGGCCCGGCCTGCATTAGAGGGCCTTCAGGGCCCAGGCACCAGGTGCAGACGCCGCCTTCGGCTAGCATTAAAGGGCCTTCAGGTCCCAGCCTGCATTAAAGGGCCTTCAGGGCCCAGGCAAGCACCCCCTATGGCCTGCATTAGAGGGCCTTCGGGCCCGGGCAAGCTCCCCCTACGGCCTGCATTAAAGGGCCTTCAGGGCCCAGGCACCCCCTACGGCCTGCATTAAAGGGCAGCATCACCCAGGGGGTCTGGCTTCGCAGATACTAAAAGGCCCCAACTTGGCCAGCAGATGATTTAAAGGTATAAACAAGCAGAGGCTCTCGGAGAGTCACCCACATCCTGCGGCTCTGCCTTTCACCAGGCCTTCTCATGACCCCGTGGAGACACCACAGAGTACCTTTTCTTTTGGGAGGCCCTGTGCACCCCGCATAGGGGATGGACTCATCCCTACATCTCCTTTGGCTGCACTCGCGCTTTCACCGTCCAGTAACCTCCTCCTCTTGCCCTTCATCTTCCCTTATTCCTTGCTCTTCATCTTCCTCTCCACTTCTCTACCTCCTTCATCTTCACTCATCTTCCTCTTGCCTCTTTCTTACTCGTCTGCACTCACTACAGCACTCGCTCATCCTCTTCTCACCCCTAATACTCCCTCGTATGCACTCACTGCATCCTCCTCTTATCCCTGAAACTCCCACGTCTGCACTCACGACAGCACCCTCTCATCCTCCCTTATCCTCCTCTCACCCTTGAAGCTGCCTATTGTACACGCACGACAGCACCCTCTCATCCTCCCTTATCCTCCTCCTCTAACTCCTTCCTCTGCACTCAACTGCACCCTCTCATTCTCCCTTATCCTCCTCCTCCCTCGTCTGCACTCACTACAACATCCTCTCATTCACCCTTATCCTCCTCCGCCGCCGCCTCCCTTGTCTGCAATCACTCCAGCACCCTCTCATCCTCCTCCTCGGACTCCCTTGTCTTCACTCACTACAGCACCTTCTCATCCTCTCGTATCCTTCTCTTCGGACTCCCTCATCTGCACTCACTACAGCACCCTCATCCCCTGAAGCTCCCTCATCTGCACTTACTACACCACCCTCATCTTACTCTTCCCCATACTCACTTGTCTGCACTCCCTACATCACCCTCTCATCCTCCTTTAACCCCTCATACTCCCACGCCTGTACTCACTATCACCCTCATCGCTCCTCTTATCCCCTCCTACTCCATCATCTGCACTCACATCACCCTCTTACCCCTAAAGCTCCCTCGTGTACACTCACTTAAGAACCCTCTCACCCTACTCCTCATACTTTGCCTGCACTTACTACGCCAGCCTTTCATCCTACTCTTACCCCATACTCCTTGTCTGCACTACCTACATCGCCCTCTCATCCTCCTCTTATGCCTCATATTCCCTCGTCTGTACTCGCATCACCCTCTTATCCCTCCTATCCCCTCATACTCCATCTGCACGGACATCACCCTCTCATCCACCTCTATCCTCCTCTCAACCATCATTCTTCCTCATCTGCACTTGCTGTCTTCCTCTCACCCCTATCTGCCCTTTCTCCACCCCCTCTTCTCGTCCTGTCACGCCTCAATCTGCCTTGTCTGCACTTGTTCTGTCACCCTCTCCCTTCGCACTTACATCAGCTCTCATCTGCACTCACTCAGCTTCCCTCAGTCACACTTCCCCTTGTCCTTCCTCCTCCAGGCTCCCTTTTACTCCTATCCACTTTATCCTTCAATGTCCTCGCTGCTTGCCATCCCTCATTGCACAGTCCTGGGCCTCCCTCACTCATTTACCCATCTCCTCCCTTATAACTGTTTCTTCATGTCTATTTTTCCCCCTCAGTCACTATACTCCCCACAATTCACTCTCCTTGCTCAACTTTCGCTATAACCTCTTCCCCACTTTCTCATGCACCCTCATCCTTCTACCTCACTCCAAATTCTTCCCTCTTTCTTTGCCCCTTCCGCATCCTTGCTGCACTTCCTAGCTGAGTGCTTAGCCCCTTTCCATTTACCTACCCCACTTATCTCCCTTAGTCCTCTAATACTCCAGGCCTTCAGATGTCACTCATTTGTGCATATTCTTTGAGCCCCCAACGCTAATAAGCAGGCTGGTGTGCCCTCTCTAACTCATCACACTCACAGGCCTTCTAGCGTTTCACACCCAGAGGCTTCCTTCTTCAGACTTGTTCACTTGACAACCATCATGGACGTAAAAACTAAGTAAAGCTTGGGGGCATCTTGGCGCTAGCGTCCTAATCAGAGCCAACCTGCTGCTGTGCGATACAAGAGAAGAAAACCAATCTATCTGTAGAAGATTGGATGGAATTCCTCCCGGGCTTGGAGTGCCAGCCCTCCATTGTTCAAGAATGTCAAGACACTCTGCTTCACCCTCAACAGCAAACTCAACCTCCAGAGTCACCCCACAGCCATGGCCCAGCGCGCCCTGTTCAATCAATCAATCAGCATTTGTAGAGCGTGGCACTGTCACCCCTGGGGGTATCTGGGTGCTGGGGTGCGAGGTTTCTGTCATGCCAGCTCCTCCTGTGACAGGTCTTGAAGAAACCGGAAGAGGGAAGAAATGAGCAGTAAAAGGCAAAACAGAGGGCCGAAAAACCAGCGAGCAGGAAAACAAAACAGAGGGCAGGAAAACGAGCAGAAAAGACCAAACGGAGGGCTGAAAAACGAGCAGAAAAGGCCAAACAGAGCTGAAAACTAGCAGAAAAGGCCAAACAGAGGTCAGAAAAACTAGCAAAAGAGGGCAGAAAAACATGCAGAAAAATGCAAAGGGCAGAAAAGGCAAAACAGCAGAAGAGGGCAAAGCAGAGGGAAGAATAATGAGCAGAAGACAGCAAAGCAGAGGGCAGAAAAATGAGTGGAAAAGGCAAAATGGAGGGCAGAAAACGAAATGGTTACATACCAGTAGGAGTAGTTTTGCAGCTTGAAGATTTTTCTGGATTCACATGCTTTGCATTATTCCGCCACCTAGTGGTTGGGTCCGGAATAGTCTGTTTTTTCTTTTTGGGCGTCGTCGACCACCATTTGGTGCCAGGTGTGCCCCCTGTGTGACGTCAGACGGTGGCCTGGTAGCCATCTTCAGATTCTTTTTTCAGTGTTTTAGTTTTATAGTCTTTTAGATGGTACTTTAGAGAATTGTTAGTTATGTGCACCCACCTGTTTGTATTCCTTGTAGGGGAGGCTGGGTGGGTCGCATGTGAATCCAGAAAACTCTTCAAGCTGCAAAACTACTCATACTGGTAAGTAACCATTTCGTTTTGCAGCATGAATCCTTTTCTGGATTCACATGCTGTGCATTAGATTACATAGCGGTTTCTCCATTCTTGTGGAGGTTGTGGTAAGAGGAAGACTGTGCGAACAGATATTGAAGTACCTTTTGTCCTATTTGTGCTTCCTTGATTATTTGAATGACCACACAGTAATGTTTGGTGAAAGTGTGTGGGGAGGACCATGTTGCTGCAGCACATAGTGTCTATAGGCACATTGGCCACAAATGCATCAGTTGTTGCTTTCTTTCTAGTTGAGGCAAGCTTTTGGTTGTACACTTAATCTTTTCTCTGCGGTGACAGTGCTGGTTTGGACTATCCATCCTGCAATTGTTGCCTTTGTGACAGGCGTCCCTGTTTTAGTATGTGAGTAGGCAACAAACAGCTGTTTGCTTTTGCGAGCTTGTTCTGTTCTCTGTAGATAATACAGTAGAGCCCTCCTTACATCCAGGGCATGGAGGCTCTTTTCTCCTTTTGTTTGCGGGTCTTTGAAGACTGGTAGGAGAATGCTTTGATTCAAGTGATACTTGGACACAACCTTTGGTAAGAATAGAGGATTAGTTCTTAGGATAACTTTGTCTTTATGGATTTGCATGCATGGTTCTTGTATGGTTAGCGCTTGCAGCTCGCTTACTCTTCTTAATGACGTAATGGCAATTAGGAATGCTATCTTTAAAGTGATGTGTCTGAGGTCTGCTTTGTGCCTGGGCTCAAATGGTTCTGTCATAAGTTGCGCGAGGACTCTATTTAGACTCCACATGGGGGCTTGAGCTGTTCTTCGTGGGAGCAATTCTTTTAGACCCCTCTAGGAACCTCTTTATGACCGGTCTTCTGAAGAAGCTTTTGCATGATCTTCCCCTGGTGTAAGCTACGATGGCCGCGAGGTGTACCTTTAGGCTTGAGTAGTTGATGTGACTGTGTAGGAGGTGAGTTAGGTATATGATCAATGTTTCTTGTGTGTTGATTGAGTCCATTCGGTTGTTTGCTGTGCACCAAGTGGTGTACCGCTTCCATTTTGCGGCATAGCATTGCCTTGTGGTTCCTTTTCTTGCTTCTTTTAGAATTTCCATTGTTCGCCGAGGCAAGTTTAAGTATCAAAACTCCACGTATTCAGGTGCCAGGCTGCTAGGAGTAGCATCGCTGGCTCCGGGTGGAAGATTTAGCCCTGTTGCATTGTTAGTAGGTCCCTGTCCGTCCCGAGTCCGATTATTTGTCCCTTGGACAGTTCTAGCAGACTTGAGTACCATGTTTGTCTGGCCCATTGTGGAGCAATGAGAATTAGGTTTGTCCCTGGTCGTCTTGCTTTTTCCAGAACTCTTTGGATTAGAGGTATTGGTGGAAAAGCGTATGCAAATGTACCTGACCAATCTAGTGACAGGGCATTCCCTCTTGACAGGTGGTGAAGAAACCTTGAGGCAAAGAACTGGCATTTCTTGTTCTGTATTGTTGAAAACAGGTCTATCACTGGTGTTCCCCAGAGTGTGAAGATGCATTGTATTGTCTTGTGCTTCAATTCCCACTCGTGGGAGTAGTTGTTCTGCCTGCTCAGTTGATCTGCTGTTGTGTTGTATATTCCTGGTAGGTGTATTGTTTGCAGATTGATCTTTTGGGAAATTGCCCATTGCCAGATCTGTTGTGCTAGTTTGCTAAGCGATAATGATTTCGTATCTCCCTGTTTGTTGAGGTAAAACATTGTGGTGGTGTTGTCTGTTTGAATCAAGACAGTACTCTTGCGAATGTGTTTCTGGACACTTTCAATGCTAGGAATACTGTTCTCATTTCCAGGTAATTGATGTGCTTTATAGAGTCCAGGTCGTTCCACTGTCCTCGTATCTTCAGTTGTTGTAAGTGCGCTCCCCATCCGTTGAGGGATGCATCTGTTGTGATTGTCACAGAAGGGGTTGGGTTTTTGAAAGGTCTGCCTTGTGTTATGTTCTTGGATGTCCACCATTGTATTTCTGCTTGCAGTCTATGCGTAACAACCACTAGATCCTCCCAACTGCCTGTGGCTTGTGACCAGTTGTTGGAAAGCCATTCCTGGAAGGGGCGCATATGTAGGCGGGCATGAGGAATGAGTGGGATGCATGACCCCATCATGCCCATGAGCTTCATGACTCTCCTCACTGTCAGAGATTGACCCTTCTAGTAGAGGGAAGTTTCTTGTTTGATGGCTTGTATCCTCTTTTGCGTAAGATAAGCCCGTGCACGTTTTGGGTTGTGTCTTGCACCTAAGAATGTTTTTTTCTTTTTCCGGCCCTGTGGAGGATTCTTGTGATTTATTGAGAATCCTAATCCTTGGAGCGTGTGGATTGCTGTATGAACATGGGTGAGACATTTGTGTTTTGTATCTGCTTTTATAAGCCAGTTGTCTAGATAAGGGTAGATGTGTATTCCATCCTTTCACAGATGCGCCACGACTGCGGCTAGGCACTTGGTGAAGACACGTGGTGCTGATTTTATTCCGCAAGGGAGTACTTTGAACTGGTAGTGTGTTCCTTTGTGTAGGAACTGGAGATATTTTCTGTGGCTTTTGTTCATGGGGATGTGTAAATAGGCGTCCTTGGGGTCTATTGTTGCCATATAATCTCCGCTTTGAATTTGCAGTATTATTTCTTGGAGTGTAGCCATTTTGAAATGTCGCGTCAAAATGAATTTGTTTATGAACCTTAGGTCCAGGATGGGCCTTAGTGAAAGGTCTTGTTTGGGAACTAGGCAATACGGTGAGTAGTTTCCTTTGAAAAGGTCTTGCTTTGGCACAATTTCTATTGCTTGTTTTTGTAGAAGCTCCTTAATTTCTGAATTTAACTGTCAGTTCTGATTTGAGGAACTTTTTTATCCTTGGGGGGGGTTTGCTGGTGGTGTTTGTCAGTTCTATGCAATACCCGTATTTTACAAAATTTAATATCCAATTGTCTGTGGTGATTTTTTGCCACTGTTGTAAGTAATGTGATATCCTGCCTCCCAATGGTGCTGTGTGGGGGTCCTTTTCTGTGTAGGAGTCAATTTGAACCATTTCCTCTCTCTACAGGGCTGGCATCTGCCTCTTCCTCGAAAGGACAGCTATGGTTGCCAGTTTTGGTATCCTGCTTGTTGGTTTGTTTGTTGACCATTCCCCTGGCCCTGTTGTTGATGAGACATTTGCTGTCCTTGAACAAAGGCCTCTCTTCCTGTGGGTTGTCTTCCGCTAAACCCTCCTCTTTTGAAGGTACCTCTTTGTTGCAGGGCTCCCATGGCTCTTGCAGTCTCGTTGTCTTTTTTAATCTGCTGGAGGAATCCATCTACTTCCTTTCCAAATAGTGCCTCTCCTGTAAATGGTCTGTTAATGATGTAGGTTTGAACCTCTTGCTTGAAGCCGGATATTCTAAGACAGGCATGCCTTCTTAGTGTGGTGCCTGTGCACATTTGTCTGCTGGCAGTGTCTGCTGCGTCGAGTGCTGATTTTAGGCATGTGTTTGCTATGTTTTTGCCTTCCTGGACAATAGCTTTTGCAATTTTCTTGTCCTCTTCCGGGAGCTTGTTGATGAGCTCCTCGAAGTCATCCCATTGCTGGTGTCCGTACCTGTTCAGCAGGGCATTTGAGTGTGCGATGCATCATTGCGTCGCTGCCTTTTTCTCCACTTTTCTGCCTACCATGTCTATCCGTTTGCTTTCCTTCTCTGGGGGTGGTCCACTGTTAGAGAGGGCATTTGCTCTTCTTCTTGCCATGGTGACAATAATGGAGTCAGGCACTGTATTTCCTTGGATATAATTAGGGTCTTTGGAAGAGGGTTTGTACTTCTTTTCGACCCTTGGTGTTACCCATTTGCTTGAGGCTGACTCTTTGAAGGCTTCCTTACCCAATGGTAGCATTGGAAGGTATAGTGTGCCTTTGTTGGCTGGAGCTAATGTTTCCAATAGGAAGCATGTGTCCCCCTTTTCTTCTTTGAGGGTGACCCTGAAAGCGTCAGCTGCTCTCTTCACTAGGCTGTTGTAGAAGGCTATGTCATCCGGAGGGGAAGCCTTCAAAGGATAACAGCATATCTCCTCCTCTGGGCTTTCTGTGTCGAGGTCGTTCCATTGATCCTCATAAGTTTCAGAGGCTTCTTCTGGTGCGTCGATGTACTCCTCGAGGTCGTCATCGCGTGGTTCGGGGTTGGAGGTGATTCGGGGATCTCCTCTTCTTCCCCTTCGGTGTCTTCCGTCCCTTCGGCTCCGACACTGTCTGTGTCGGCGATGGGAATCCTTTGAATACGGAATCCTTTGAGTGAAGCATCGAACCACATCTTCTGGAGGAGTGCCGCCATTTCGGCTTCGAGCAGTTTATTTTTCTTTTTGACCTCGAGGGCTCTCTCGGTGTTGGAGACCGGAGATTTTCTCTTCTTTGTAGCACTCCCTTCTGTCTTCGAGGGCGGCGTAATTCCCTTCAGGGGTTCGTGTTCGACCCTCGTTTTCGGCGCCTTGGGCGATCTTCCCTCGTCGGCGTCCCTTGGTAGGGTTCTGTGGGGTTCTTTGGATCGTGGCTGGCCTTCGATCGCCTTTTTCTTCGGCGTAGGGGCTGCTTTAAGTTGTGCCTTACTATTGTGGCCCTTCGGTTCAGACAGATGTGTATGGTGTCTTACCTTATCCGTCTTCTTCTCCGTGTCCTTCGCCATCTTTTTGTGGGCGCTGATTTTTTCGGAGTCTCTCTCCAGAAGTTTGATGTCTGATCCTTCATGCGTCGATTCTGCTGGAACTTCTAGTTCCTCCTCGTCGCTGGCGAGACCTAGGTCCTTCGGGGAATGTTTCTTCTGTGCCTGGGACATTGCTGTGTAGTGGGCCTCTCTCTGCTTTCGGCGTGTCCGGAGTGTTTTCGGCAGGAACACCGTGCAGGCCTCAGTCCTTGTCCTTGTGCTCCTTGGGCAGGCAGAGGTTGCACACGTCGTCCGGATCGCGCTGTGCGAATTTGTGATGACTCTGGCAGAATTTGAAAGGGGTATTTTCCATGGCCCCTACCTCGCCATTTGTCAAACCTTGAGGCGTTCGGTATTGGAGATGTCGTTCCTGGGGTGAAGTTGTGTTCTCCGGTTGCGAGGTCGATGTCCGATGCTGGTTTTGTAGTAGAAATCTAGTTTTTCGGGGATTTTCTGCAAATCTTCAGAGTGTTCCCTCTTGCTTCCAGACCCAACGGCGGAAAAAAGAATCTGAAGATGGCTACCATGCACAACAACCTCCAGGGCCAAACCTGTCGTACGTCACACAGGATGTACCTGGCACTGGTGGTCGACGACGCCCCCCCAAAAAAAAAACACTGACTATTCCGGACCCAACCACTAGATGGCAGAATAATGCACAGCATGTGAATCTGAAAAAGGATTCATGCGGCAAAACCCAGCAGAAAAGGCAAAACGCAGGGCAGAAAACCCAGCAGAAAAGGCAAAACAGACTACAGAAAAACAAGTAGAAAACGCAAAACAGAGCAAGAAACGAGCAGAGAAGGCACAAACGGAGGGCAGCAGGTAGACAGGCAGCAGAGGGTAGCGGACTGCGGGCAAGTTGGACAGAAAAACTGTCACAGGGGGAGCTGGCACGAGGACCTGTTCCAACTAAGGCAGTTCTGGGCATTCAGGCAGCTCATCCCACAGGATGTAAAATCAGTTGTACAGACGTTGGTTCTGTCAAGAGTGGACTATGGGATCTCACTCCTCTCAGGCATCCACAAAGTTCACTTATCAGAGCAGTTCTGCATGCTGTGACCCACTTTGTTATGGTCACAAGAAATTAATCACTCGCATTCTGATAACCCTACAATGGCCGTCTGTTGAGACGAAAATCCAATTTAAATCTGCCTGCACCGCATGCAAAGCCATGACCACCTCTTCGCCTGTGTACCTAACTGAAAAGCTTAACAGTTTGGGTGCCAAACAGAGTTCCAGAAATGCCAAATCCCTTCTGAAGCCTCTCACCTTCAAACGTGATTGATTCTTTGACCAGTCCTTTTCAAGAAGGGGCACAAGAATCTGGAACTGCCTCCCTCCAACTCTCTGTATGACCACATGCCATGCGACCTTCATGGAGGATCTCACAGCTCTTCGCTTTGAAATTTCTCACGAATGTCTCCTAATTTTTACAACGTTCTACCTCAAATGTACTCTTGCGCTGACTCTTTGTGAACGGTACTAATGTACAGCTTTTCTCCCACTTACTCAATTACTTATTTTTAATTCTTCACAAAAATAAATACAAATCTGAGGGTGTGCCTCACTCACAGGTTTGTTTGAGGGGACACTTCCAGGTGACAGCAGTGTGCAGTAGTGTGTAAGAACTCAAAGGCGAGTAGGGACATAAATGCGCAACTGGAGTTAGTGCTGAGATATAAGTAGAGCGGATCACTGCTCCTCCCAACCAGAACTGATAAAGCTTGTGCTCCTGGTTAAGCACACTCTAATCCAATCAAGTTCAGATGCTGGGGGCAGAGGAGTGGACGAGGGAGGTTTAAAGAGCAAAGATGGGACAGGAGAAGTGTGCTTAACACTCAGCCCTTACGTCTCTGGTACTCTATAATGGATAGGTGATGGGACCCAGCTCTTCTCCACAATCTGCTACTCCATGGTGGATGTGTGATGGGACTCCGCCCTCCTCCACAAGCTCTGCTACTCCACGGTGGATGTGTGATGGACTCAGCCCTCTTTCACAATCTCTGCTACTCCACAGTGGATGTGTGATGGACTCGGCCCTCTTCCACAGTTTGCTACTCCACAGTAAATGTCTGTTGGGACCCAGCCCTCCTCCACAATCTCTGCTACTCCACAGTAGATGTGTGATGGGACTCCGTCATTATCTGCATTTTCTGCTACTTCACAGAGGATGTGTGATGGGACCCAGCCCTCCTCCACAATCTCTGCTACTCCACGGTAGATGTGTGATGGGACTCAGCCATCCTCCACAATCTCTGCTACTCCACGGTAGATGTGTGATGGGACTCCGTCATTATCTGCATTCTCTGCTACTTCACAGAGGATGTGTGATGGGACCCAGCCCTCCTCCACAATCTCTGCTACTCCACAGTAGATGTGTGTTGGGACTCAGCCATCCTCCACAATCTCTGCTACTCCACAGTGGATGCGATATGGGACTCAGTAATTATCTACAGTCTCTGCTACTCCACAGAGGATGTGCACTGAAACTCGGCCCTTTTGGTCTTGGCTACTCCACTGTGGCTGTGTGATGGGTCTCAGTCCTACTCCACTGTGGATGTGTGATAGGACTACCATTCTCTAGTCACTACCACACTATGATAAATGAGTGATGGGGCTCCGCTATTCTCCAGTCTATGCTACTCCAGGGTGAATGTGTAGTGGACACTCACTCCTTCTCCAGTCTAGTGCTACATGGTGCTTGTAAGATGAAGTGACAGCCCTTCTCCACAGTCTCTGCTACTCCGTGGTGGATGTGTGATGGACACTCAACCCATCTCCGGTGCCTCAGCTCTTTGGCACATCTGTGATGCAACATCCAGAGCATGCTATTGTGCAGTGGACGAGGGAAAGAGACATTTCAAGCCTTCTGTTGTAAGAGGGTGGGGGTGCATGTGAGGATGACTCAGCTATCCCTGGCAGATACATGATGGAGACTCAACCAGTCTTCTATGTTCCACTGTGCATAAGTAAGGGAAACACTCAGCCCTTTTCCACTGTTTCAAGGTGGATATGTGATGGGGAACACTCAGGCCCTTCACCACTTTTCCACAGCAGATATGAGATGAGAACATACAGCACTTCTTCACTGCTCCCCAATGGATATCACTCGGCCCCTTTCCCACTGTTTAAAAGTGGCTATGTGCTGGGAGCACTCTGCTGTTCTCTACTTTTTCACAGTGGACATGTGATGGAATGCTCCGCCCCTTCTATATGAGATTGGTACACCCAGGCCTTCTCCACTCTTGCACAGTAGGTGCGAGATAGGAACATTCAGACCCTTCTCCACTGTTTAGCAATGGGCACTGTTCCACAGTGGATTGCAATGAGCGCACACAGCCCGTCTATACTGTTCCCAAGTAGATGAGCACATACGCCTTCGACACTGTTCCACAGTGGATGAGCACATACGCCGTCTACACTGTTCCACAGTGGATGAGCACATACGCCGTCTACACTGTTCCACAGTGGATAAGCACATACGCCTTCTACACTGTTCCCCAGTAGATGAGCACATACGCCTTCTACACTGTTCCACAGTGGATGAGCACATACGCCTACTACACTGTTCCACAGTGGATGAGCACATACGCCTACTACACTGTTCCACAGTGGATGAGCACAAACGCCTACTACACTGTTCCACAGTGGATGAGCACATACGCCTACTACACTGTTCCACAGTGGATGAGCACATACGCCTATTACACTGTTCCACAGTGGATGAGCACATACGCCTTCTACACTGTTCCACAGTGGATGAGCACATACCCCTTCTACACTGTTCCCCAGTGGATGCGCACATACGCCTTCTACTTCTACACTGTTCCCCAGTAGATGAGCACATACGCCTTCTACACTGTTCCACAGTGGGTGAGCACATACGCAGTCTACACTGTTCCACAGTGGGTGAGCACATACGCAGTCTACACTGTTCCACAGTGGGTGAGCACATACGCAGTCTACACTGTTCCACAGTGGGTGAGCACATACGCCGTCTACACTGTTCCCCAGTAGATGAGCACATACGCCTTCTACACTGTTCCACAGTGGATAAGCACATACGCCTTCTACACTGTTCCCCAGTAGATGAGCACCACATACGCCTTCTACACTGTTCCACAGTGGATGAGCACATACGCCTTCTACACTGTTCCCCAGTGGATGAGCACATACGCCTTCTACACTGTTCCCCAGTGGATGAGCACATACGCCTTCTACACTGTTCCCCAGTAGATGAGCACATACGCCTTCTACACTGTTCCCCAGTAGATGAGCACATACGCCTTCTACACTGTTCCCCAGTAGATGAGCACATACGCCTTCTACACTGTTCCCCAGTAGATGAGCACATACGCCTTCTACACTGTTCCCCAGTAGATGAGCACATACGCCTTCTACACTGTTCCCCAGTAGATGAGCACATACGCCTTCTACACTGTTCCCCAGTAGATGAGCACATACGCCTTCTACACTGTTCCCCAGTAGATGAGCACATACGCCTCCTACAC
The DNA here is from genome assembly GCA_963921515.1 of Calotriton arnoldi. Classification (NCBI taxonomy): domain Eukaryota; kingdom Metazoa; phylum Chordata; class Amphibia; order Caudata; family Salamandridae; genus Calotriton; species Calotriton arnoldi. Next base: position 71,300 of record CAWUFW010002387.1, on the reverse strand, counting down.
TGTTCCACAGTGGATGAGCACATATGCCTACTACACTGTTCCACAGTGGATGAGCACATATGCCTACTACACTGTTCCACAGTGGATGAGCAAATACGCCTTCTACACTGTTCCCCAGTAGATGAGCACATACGCCTTCTACACTGTTCCCCAGTAGATGAGCACATACGCCTTCTACACTGTTCCCCAGTAGATGAGCACATACGCCTTCTACACTGTTCCCCAGTAGATGAGCACATACGCCTTCTACACTGTTCCACAGTGGATGAGCACATACCCCTTCTACACTGTTCCACGTTGGGTGAGCACATACGCCTTCTACACTGTTCCCCAGTAGATCAGCACATACGCCTTCTACACTGTTCCCCAGTAGATGAGCACATACGCCTTCTACACTGTTCCACAGTGGATGAGCACATACGCCTCCTACACTGTTCCACAGTGGATGAGCACATACGCCTTCTACACTGTTCCACAGTGGATGAGCACATACCCCTTCTACACTGTTCCACAGTGGATGAGCACATACGCTTTCTACACTGTTCCCCAGTGGATGAGCACATACGCCTTCTACACTGTTCCACAGTGGATGAGCACATACCCCTTCTACACTGTTCCACAGTGGATGAGCACATACGCTTTCTACACTGTTCCCCAGTGGATGAGCACATACGCCTTCTACACTGTTCCACAGTGGATTGCGATGAGCACACACAGCCCGTCTACACTATTCTCCAGTAGATGAGCACATACGCCTTCTACACTGTTCCACAGTGGATGACCACATACGCCTTCTACTTCTACACTGTTCCCCAGTAGATGAGCACATACGCCTTCTACTTCTACACTGTTCCCCAGTAGATGAGCACATACGCCTTCTACACTGTTCCACAGTGGATGAGCACATACGTCTTCTACACTGTTCCACAGTGGATGAGCACATACGCCGTCTACACTGTTCCACAGTGGATGAGCACATACGCAGTCTACACTGTTCCACAGTGGATGAGCACATACGCCGTCTACACTGTTCCACAGTGGATGAGCACATACGCCGTCTACACTGTTCCACAGTGGATGAGCACATACGCCGTCTACACTGTTCCACAGTGGATGAGCACATACGCCGTCTACACTGTTCCACAGTGGATGAGCACATACGCCGTCTACACTGTTCCACAGTGGATGAGCACATACGCCGTCTACACTGTTCCACAGTGGATGAGCACATACGCCTTCTACACTGTTCCCCAGTGGATAAGCACATACGCCTTCTACACTGTTCCCCAGTAGATGAGCACCACATACGCCTTCTACACTGTTCCACAGTGGATTGCGATGAGCACACAGCCCGTCTACACTGCTCCCCAGTAGATGAGTGCACACAGCCAGTCTATACTGTTCCACAGTAGATGAGCACACACAGGCCTTCTCCACTGTTCCACAGCGGATATGAGATGAGAACATGCAGCACTTCTCCAATGTTCCACAAGGGATATGTGAGGGAAACACAAGAGCCCCTTTCCACTGTTCCACAGCAGATACGTGATGGAAACATACAACCCTTCTCCACTGTTCCACAGTGGATATGTGATGAGAAGTCTCCGCTCTTCTCCAGTGTTTAAAAGTGGCAATGTGCTGGGAACACTTCCCGTCTCTACTTTTTCACAGTGGATATGAGATGGGTACACTCCGCTCTTCTCCACTGTTCCCCAGTGGATATGTGATGGAACACTCAGCCCCTTCTCCATTGTTCCATGGTGGATACGAGATGGGTACACAGCCCTTCACCACTCTTGCACAGTGGATATGTAATGGAACCCTCAGCCCCTTCACCATTGTTCCACAGTGGATATGAGCCGAGAACACAGCCCTTCTCCACTGTTCCACAGTGGATATGAGCTGAGAACACAGCCCTTCTCCACTGTTCCACAGTGGATATGAGATGGGTACAGTCAACCCTTCTCCACTCTTGCACAGTGGATATGTGATGGAACACTCAGCCCTTCTCCATTCTTGCACAGTAGATATGTGATGGAACACTCAGCCCCTTCTCCACTGTTCTACAATGGATATGTAATGGAACACTTCGCCCCTTCTCCATTGGTCCACGGTGGATATGTGATGGAACACTCAGCCCTTCTCCATTGTTCCACAGTGGATATGAGCTGAGCACACACAGCCCTTCTCCACTGTTCCACAGTGGATATAAGATGGGTTCACTCAGCCCTTCTCCACTCTTGCACCGTGGATATGTGATGGATACACTCAGCCCCTTCTCCATTCTTCCACGGTGGATATGAAATGGGTACACAGCCCTTCTCCACTCTTGCACAGCGGATATGTGATGGAACACTCAGCCCCTTCTCCATTGTTCCACGGTGGATATGTGATGGAACACTCAGCCCCTTCTTCCACGGTGGATATGTGACGGAACACTCAGCCCCTTCTCCATTGTTCCACGGTGGATATGAGAAGGGTACACAGCCCTTCTCCACTCCTGCACAGTGGATATCTGATGGAACACTGAGCCCCTTCTCTATTCTTCCACGGTGGATATGAGATGGGTACACTCAGCCCTTCTCCATTGTTCCATGGCGGATATGAGAGCAGTACACTCAGCCCTGCTCCACTGTTCCACGGTGGATATCTGATGGAACACTCAGCCCCTTCTCCATTCTTCCACGGTGGATATGAGATAGGTATACTCAGCCCTTCTCCATTGTTCCATGGCGGATATGAGAGGAGTACACTCAGACCTACTCCACTGTTCCACAGTGGATATGAGATGGGAACACTCAGCCCTTCTCTACTCTTCCCCAGTGGATATGTGAATGGAATACCAAGTCCCACCTCCACTGTTCCACAGGCAGATAAGTGATGGAAACATACAGCCCTTCTCCAATGTTCCACGATGGGTATGAGAAGGGAACACTCGGTCCTTCTTTGCTTTCCCACAGTGCATATGTGATAGAAACAGCCTATCTCCAATGTCCCAGCTAGATATGTGAAGAATACCAACAGCTCTTTTCCACTGCCTCACACTGGATGGATGAAGAAAGCCAACAGCCCTTCTCCACGGTCCCACCCTAGATAGATGAAGGAAGCCCGACAGCCCTTCTCCACTCTAGATAGATGAAGGAAGCCGACAGCCCTTCTCCACTGTCCCACCCTAGATAGATGAAGGAAGCCGACAGCCCTTCTCCACGGTCCCACCCTAGATAGATTAAGGAAGCCGACAGCCCTTCTCCACTGTCCCACCCTAGATAGATGAAGGAAGCCGACAGCCCTTCTCCACTGTCCCACACTGGATGGATGAAGAAAGCCAACAGCCCTTCTCCACTGTCCCACACTAGCTAAATGAAGAAAGCCGACAGCCCTTCTCCACTGTCCCACACTAGCTAGATGAAGAAAGCTGACAGCCCTTCTCCACGGTCCCACCCTAGATAGATGAAGAAAGCCGACAGCCCTTCTCCACTGTCCCACACTAGCTAGATGAAGAAAGCTGACAGCCCTTCTCCACGGTCCCACCCTAGATAGATGAAGGAAGCCGACAGCACTTCTCCACTGTTCCACAGTGGATGGATGAAGAAAGCCGACAGCCCTTCTCCACGGTCCCACCCTAGATAGATGAAGGAAGCAGACAGCCCTTCTCCACTGTCCCACACTAGCTAGATGAAGAAAGCCGACAGCCCTTCTCCAATGTCCCACACTAGCTAGATGAAGAAAGCCGACATCCCTTCTCCACGGTCCCACCCTAGATAGATGAAGGAAGCCGACAGCCCCTCTCCACTGTCCCACACTAGCTAGATGAAAAAAGCCGACAGCCCTTCTCCACGGTCCCACACTAGCTAGATGAAGAAAGCCGACAGCCCTTCTCCACGGTCCCACACTAGCTAGATGAAGAAAGCCGACAGCCCTTCTCCACTGTCCCACACTAGCTTGATGAAGAAAGCCGACAGCCCTTCTCCACGGTCCCACACTAGCTAGATGAAGAAAGCCGACAGCCCTTCTCCACGGTCCCACACTAGCTAGATGAAGAAAGCCGACAGCCCTTCTCCACTGTCCCACACTAGCTTGATGAAGAAAGCCGACAGCCCTTCTCCACGGTCCCACACTAGCTAGATGAAGAAAGCAGACAGCCCTTCTCCACTGTCCCACACTAGCTAGATGAAGAAAGCCGACAGCCCTTCTCCACGGTCCCACACTAGCTAGATGAAGAAAGCCGACAGCCCTTCTCCACTGTCCCACACTAGCTAGATGAAGAAAGCCGACATCCCTTCTCCACGGTCCCACCCTAGATAGATGAAGGAAGCCGACAGCCCCTCTCCACTGTCCCACACTAGCTAGATGAAGAAAGCCGACAGCCCTTCTCCACGGTCCCACACTAGCTAGATGAAGAAAGCCGACAGCCCTTCTCCACTGTCCCACACTAGCTTGATGAAGAAAGCCGACAGCCCTTCTCCACTGTCCCACACTAGCTAGATGAAGAAAGCTGACATCCCTTCTCCACGGTCCCACCCTAGATAGATGAAGGAAGCCGACAGCCCCTCTCCACTGTCCCACACTAGCTAGATGAAGAAAGCCGACAGCCCTTCTCCACGGTCCCACACTAGCTAGATGAAGAAAGCAGACAGCCCTTCTCCACTGTTCCACAGTGGATAAGTGACAGAAACACACAGTTCTTCTCCGCTATTCCACGGTGGATATGAGACGTGAACACTCGACTACATCATCCAGTCACCCGATGAAGTGTGCGGGGCTCCAAAATAGTAGAAGCCAGTACAGAACTGGTCTATCAATGATTTTATTGGTCACGCGGAGGCCGCGCCATAACAGCCATGCTGGTCTAGTGCGTGCTGCATAAATATTGAAATAAAATATCTCACATTGTTGGCTGGCTTGCTTGCATGCAGCACACATTTAAAACATTTTTCTCATCGGACACTTGTGCTGCACACTATTAGTTCCAATGTCTGATTTTTCCCACGATTCTTGAAGTTCACGTCTTCTCAGCAGTTTTCCTTTTTTTCATAAACTGTTTATTTCTGGGAAAATTCAGACATCTGGTGACCTGAAGGCTGCTGGCTACCGTCTTACTATTTTTTTTTTCTGGGTAGCATGATAAACCACATTCTTTTTTTTACAAACTTGTAGACAACACCCGTGCATCGAGGTCTTGCACAATGTTGCTGGTCCGCCGATGTGTAGCACTGAACAGGTAGCCACCACGGGCTGACAGCAGCTTCGGTCCCTGCCACCGATTGGCAAACCAGGCCACAGAGACAGGCCACCGGGGACCAAAGTGAGTGCCTCATAGGTGTCGGAGGAAGAGTGGAGGGGGCCACAGAGACAGGCCAAGGGGGGGGGAAGGGTGGGGCGGGGAATGTGAGACCCCACGGGTAGCAGAGGAAGAGTGGAGGGGGCCACAGAGACAGGCCACGGGGGGGGGAATGTGAGACCCCACGGGTAGCAGAGGAAGAGTGGAGGGGGCGACAGAGACGGGTCACGAGGGGGCGGGGTGGGGGGAGCAAAGTAAGTGCCCCGTAGGTGGCAGAGGAAGAGTGGAGGGGGCAAGGGCCGTGCTGATGCTCGGATCAGGTGCACTGTAGAATAAACACTTGTCAGCCCTTCCCTTCCCGCTGGGCACGACCGTGAACATTCGGTAGGGAGGGGGCTGGCAACCCATGCACCCCCCCACCCCCCAAAAATGAGTGCACGAGCCGAGCAGTCGGATGCCAGCACTGATCCAGTGCAGAACCCATCTCACAGTAACTTTTTTAAGGCCAAACAAATGCTTGCCAGGTCTAACCCACCGCAGTAGCCTTAAAAACGTAAGGCGAATATGCCAAGCTGCCTTTGTGCTCCAGTGCCATACAGCCCTCGAACCCCCGTCACGGGGGTCGATGCCAGGAACGGTCAGTGGACGTCTAGCCCTGGACCCCATGGCTTCAGGGGAGCAGGGGAGACGGGGGTGAGAAGGGGGTCCTGTATCCCACACTCTGCCAACCCCTCGGCGCCCCACGCGAGGGACAACACTGTCACGCACAGCCTTCACGTGCAATCCTGAACCCATCACCTCATGGCTTCCAGGGAGGAGAGGGGGCAGGAGGCACGGGGATGAGAAGGATGGGTCCTGTATCCCACACTGCCAACCCCTCGGCGCCCCACGCGAGGGACAACACTGTCACGCACAGCCTTCACGTGCAATCCTGAACCCATCACCTCATGGCTTCCAGGGAGGAGAGGGGGCAGGAGGCACGGGGATGAGAAGGATGGGTCCTGTATCCCACACTGCCAACCCCTCGGCGCCCCACGCGAGGGACCACACTGTCACGCACAGCCTTCACGTGCAGAGCTGTGGGCGTACAGCAAAGCAAAAACAACTTGAGCAAAAAGAGCATTTTATCGTAATGGGATAGTGCGCGAGTTATTAACTACATCATCAAAACACTCGGGGAACATGTCCACTTCCAAAGGGTGAGTTTAAAGGGGGGAAGGGGGGGGGGCAGTCCCAGAGACCACTGGGCCGAGGAGGCGCCCGGGGGACAGAGAACGAGCCCGAGGCTTCGTAGCTCTTCGGACGCCCCCGGGACCGTGGCCGATGCTTCCTGCTCCCCCCCCTCTCCAGAAGTACCGAGGGAACCCCTCACAGCGCGAGAACACAGAGCCGCACCACGCATGGGGTGGGCTTCCATCCTGTCGTAATTAATATATCGGATCCTGCTGCTTGTGGGCAACGAAGGGCGATTTAGTCCTCGTGTGCGCAGGACTGCCCCATCCATGGGCCGGACACTACTAGCAGTAAACCAATGGGTGCCACCCACCTATCCCCCCCCCACCCCCTATATAGAAGAGACACCGCACAGCACTGTGTGCACCAGGACTGCACCATCCCTGGGCCGGACACTACTAGCAGTAAACCAATGGGTGCCATCCCCCTCCCCCCTATGTAGAAGAGACAACGCACAGCACAGGGTGCGCAGGACTGCACCATCCATGGGCTGGACACTACCAGCAGTAAACCAATGGGTGCCATCCACCTACCCCCCTATGTAGAAGACACCGCACAGCACAGTGTGCGCCAGGACTGCACCATCCATGGGCAGGGCACTAGCAGCAGTGAACCAATGGGTGCCCCCCCCCACCTATCCCCCTATGTAGAAGACACCGCACAGCACAGTGTGCACCAGGACTGCACCATCCATTGGCTGGACACTACTAGCAGTGAACCAATGGGTGTCCCCCCACCTACCCCCTATGTAGAAGACACACCGCACAGCACAGTGTGCACCAGGACTGCACCATGCATGGGCCGGACACTACCAGCAGTAAACCAATGGGTGTCCCCCCACCTACCCTCCCATATAGTAGACACCGCACAGCACAGTGTGCGCAGGACTGCACCAGCCATGGGCTGGACACTACTAGCAGTAAACCAATGGGAGCCACCCACCTACCCCCCCCCCCCCTATGTAGAAGACACACAGCACAGTGTGCGCCAGGACTGCACCATCCATGGCAGGGCACTACTAGCAGTGAACCAATGGGTGTCCCCCCACCTACCCCCCTATGTAGAAGACACCGCACAGCACAGTGTGCACCAGGTCTGCACCATCCATGGGCAGGACACTACCAGCAGTAAACCAATGGGTGCCACCCACTTACCCCCTATGTAGAAGACACACCGCACAGCACAGTGTGCACCAGGACTGCACCATCCATGGGCCGGACACCACCAGCAGTAAACCAGTGGGTGCCCCCCCCACCCACCTCCCTATGTAGAAGACACCGGACAGCACAGTGTGTACCAGGACTGCACCATCCATGGGCCGGACACCACCAGCAGTAAACCAGTGGGTGCCCCCCCCCACCTATCCCCCTATGTAGAAGACAACGCACAGCACAGTGTGTACCAGGACTGCACCATCCATGGGCCGGACACTACCAGCAGTAAACCAATGGGTGCCACCCACCTACCCCCTCCATATAAAAGATACCGCACAGCACAGTGTGCACCAGGACTGCACCATCCCTGGGCCGGACACTGCTAGCAGTAAACCAATGGGTGTCCCCCCCCCCAACCTACCCTCATATGTGAAGAGACACCGCACAGCACAGTGTGCACCAGGACTGCACCATCCATGGGCCGGACACCACCAGCAGTAAACCAGTGGGTGCCCCCCACCTACCCCCTATGTAGAAGACACACCGCACAGCACAGTGTCCACCAGGACTGCACCATCCATGGGCCGGACACTACAAGCAGTAAACCAATGGGTGCCCCCCCCCACCTACCCCCTCCATATAAAATACACCGCACAGCACAGTGTGCGCAAGGACTGCGCCATCCATGGGCCGGACACTACTAGCAGTAAACCAATGGGTGCCACCCACCTACCCCCTGAATATAAAACACCGCACAATCCCTGGGCCGGACAAAAAATGGGTGACACCCACCTACCCCCTCCATATAAAAGACACCGCACAGCACAGTGTGCACCAGGACTGCACCATCCCTGGGCGGGACACTACTAGCAGTAAACCAATGGGTGCCACCCACCTACCCCCTCCATATAAAAGACACGACACAGCACAGTGTGCACCAGGACTGCACCATCCCTGGGCCGGACACTACTAGCAGTAAACCAATGGGTGCCACCCCCCTATATAGAAGACACACCCCACAGCACAGTGTGCACCAGGACTGCACCATCCCTGGGCCGGACACTACTAGCAGTGAACCAGTGGGTGCCCCCCCACCTACCCCCCTATGTAGAAGACACACCGCACAGCACAATGTGCACCAGGTCTGCACCATCCATGGGCTGGACACTACTAGCAGTAAACCAATGGGTGCCACCCACCTACCCCCCTATATAGAAGAGACACTGCACAGCGTGCACCAGGACTGCACCAGGGCAGGACACTAATAGCAGTAAACCAATGGGTGCCACCCACCTATCCCCCTCCATACAGAAGACACCGCACAGCGTGCACCAGGACTGCACCATCCCTGGGCCGGACACTAATAGCAGTAAACCACCTACCCCTCCATATAAAAGACACCGCACAGCACAGCGTGCACCAGGTCTGCACCATCCCTGGGCCGGACACTACTAGCAGTAAACCAATGGGTGCCACCCACCTACCCCCCCTATATAGAAGACACCCCACAGCACAGCGTGCACCAGGACTGCACCAGGGCAGGACACTAATAGCAGTAAACCAATGGGTGCCACCCACCTACCCCCTCCATATTAAAGACACCGCACAGAACAGTGCGCCATATAGAAGACACGGCACAGCACAGTGTGCACCAGGACTGCACCATCCATGGGCCGGACACTACAAGCAGTAAACCAATGGGTGCCCCCCCCCACCCACCCCCTCCATATAAAATACACCGCACAGCACAGTGTGCGCAAGGACTGCGCCATCCATGGGCCGGACACTACTAGCAGTAAACCAATGGGTGCCACCCACCTACCCCCTGAATATAAAACACCGCACAATCCCTGGGCCGGACAAAAAAAGGGTGCCACCCACCTACCCCCTCCATATAAAAGATACCGCACAGCACAATGTGCGCCAGTACCGCACGATCCCTGGGCCGGACACTACTAGCAGTAAACCAATGGGTGCCACCCACCTACCCCCTCCATATAAAAGACACCGCACAGCACAGTGTGCACCAGGACTGCACCATCCCTGGGCCGGACACTACTAGCAGTAAACCAATGGGTGCCACCCCCTATATAGAAGACACACCCCACAGCACAGTGTGCACCAGGACTGCACCATCCCTGGGCCGGACACTACTAGCAGTGAACCAGTGGGTGCCCCCCCCCACCTACCCCCCTATGTAGAAGACAACGCACAGCACAGTGTGCATCAGGACTGCACCATCCCAGGGCAGGACACTTATAGCAGTAAACCAATGGGTGCCCCCCCACCTACCCCCCTATGTAGAAGAGACACCGCACAGCACAGTGTGCACCAGGACTGCACCATCCATGGGCCAGACACTACTAGGAGTGAACCAATGGGTGCCACCCCCTACCCCCTCCATATAAAAGACACCGCACAGCACTGTGTGCACCAGGTCTGCACCATCCATGGGCCAGACACTACTAGGAGTGAACCAATGGGTGTCCCCCCACCTACCCCCCTATATAGAAGGCACAGCACAGTGTGCACCAGGTCTGCACCATCCATGGGCTGGACACTACTAGCAGTAAACCAATGGGTGCCACCCACCTACCCCCCTATATAGAAGACACACCGCACAGCACAGTGTGCACCAGGACTGCACCATCCCTGGGCCGGACACTAATAGCAGTAAACCACCTACCCCTCCATATAAAAGACACCGCACAGCACAGCGTGCACCAGGTCTGCACCATCCCTGGGCCGGACACTACTAGCAGTAAACCAATGGGTGCCACCCACCTACCCCCTCCATATTAAAGACACCGCACAGCACAGTGTGCCATATAGAAGACACGGCACAGCAGTGTGCACCAGGACTGCACCATCCCTGGGCCGGACACTACTAGCAGTAAACCAATGGGTGCCACACCTACCTACCCCCACCATATAAAGGCACAGCACAGTGTGCACCAGGACTGCACCATCCCAGGGCAGGACACTAATAGCAGTAAGCCAATAGGTGCCACCCCCTTCCCCCTCCATTTAAAAGACACTGCACAGCACAGTGTGCACCAGGACTGCACCATCCCTGGGCCGGACACTACTAGCAGTAAACCAACGAGTGCCACCCCATTACCACCTCCATATAGAAGACACTGCACAGCACGGTGTACACCATCCCTGGACCGGACACTACTAGCAGTAAACCAATGGGTGCTACCCCCTACCCCCTCCATATACAAGAGACCGCACAGCACGGTGTACACCATCCCTGGACCGGACACTACTAGCAGTAAACCAATGGGTGCCACCCACCTACCCCCTACATATAGAAGATACTCCACAGCACGGTGTGCGCCAAGACTGCACCATCCCTGGGCCGGACACTCCTAGCAGTAAACCAATGGGTGCCACCCACCTACCCCCTCCATATAGAAGATACTGCACAGCACGGTGTGCGCCAGGACTGCACCATCTCTGGGCCTGACACTACTAGCAGTAAACCAATGGGTGCCACCCACCTACCCCCCTAAATAGAAGACACACTGCACAGCGTGCACCAGGATTGCACCATCGCAGGGCAGGACACTAATAGCAGTAAACCAATGGGTGCCACCCACCTGCCCCCCTCCATATAGAAGATACTGCACAGCACGGTGTGCGCCAGGACTGCACCATCTCTGGGCCGGACACTACTAGCAGTAAACCAATGGGTGCCACCCCCTACCCCCTCCATATAGAAGACACCGCACAGCACGGTGTGCACCAGGACTGCACCATCTCTGGGCCTGACACTACTAGCAGTAAACCAATGGGTGCCACCCACCTACCCCCCTAAATAGAAGACACTGCACAGCGTGCACCAGGATTGCACCATCGCAGGGCCGGACACTACTAGCAGTAAACCAATGGGTGCCACCCACCTACCCCCCTAAATAGAATTCACACCGCAGGGCACAGTGTGCACAAGGACTGCACCATTCTGGGCCGGACACTACTAGCAGTAAATCAATGAGTGCCCCCCGTTCCCCCCCTTATATAGAAGAGACCCCACAGCTCGTAAGCGATACTCAGCCCGGTTTGCGCTGCGTTCGAGGCGCTCTGGAGGGGCCCCTCTCGGAACATAGCGCCTTGAGGGGAGGTCCAATGGCTAAACACAATCAGAGGAGAAAGGGGAACGTCTCCGGTGCAATGAAGAAATGTCCCAAGACCCAGACAGATCACCGTCTGCAGCATCTCCGTGACCTCAGGAAAACACCTAAACCGTGCATATTTACAAAACCACGCACTCCGGGCGGGCGCCGAACCCCCGACGCGCTGTGAGTCACCAGCACCTTCAGCTGCACCGTGCCAAGAAGCCAGGCTGCATCACTGCGCGCTACATGAACCGGCGTGCCAAGAAGCCACGCTGCATCAGTGCGCACTACATGAACCGGCGTGTACGCGGGGATTAAAGGGCGGTGCGATGAAAGGTGGTGGTAAAGCTAAGGTCTTCTGTGGCGCGGAGATGGGGGCGGGGAGCCAGGCAGGGGTATTTAACGAAAGAGAGGAGAACCCGAGGCTACTATGGCGAGGACCGGGAGGGGGAAAGAGGAATGTGGAAGGGTATGTGTAATGTAGGGAAAGCATAAAGGCGAAGGCTACTGTGGCAAGGGGGACGAGAGGGCTGTGGAAGGGTATGTGTAATAGAAGTGAGTCCGGGACAAGGGCAGATGGAACAGATTAAGGGGATGCTACTGTTCCGCGGGGGTAAGAGGGCTCTGGAGGGGTACATGGGTTTGTGGAATGCCCTAGGAGGGCACAGGCGTAAGAAGCTGGCTCTGTATATAGTATGCAAACACAAAGAGATGATGGACGGAGCACTGACTCACCCCCACTCACAGATCTGGGTTGAATCCATCATCGTTCTTTAGCTCACTTCGCCACCCCAGTTCAGAGACAGCTATATGCAAATCAGTCTTGACCCTGTTCCTCATGGGAACAGTCCAGCCCGAACTGCCAAGCTAGGTCTTCCCTGGACCGGAAACAAGCATCCAGGTTCCAGTTTCGGGGTAACACCCCTCATCAGCAAGGCTAGCTTGAATCCAGTGGCAAAGTGAGCAAGGGCAAGTGTCTGAAAAGTTTCAGCGCTCCGTCCAACATTTCCTTGCGTTTGCTCTGTATATACTATACCAAAGTATAGTGTGCACAGAGTCAAGTGGAGCCCCAATGCTTTACAGAGGTTAAAGTAGAGAACACTAATGCTCTCTTTAGTGGTAGAGGGCTGTGTTAAGCATTTGTGGACTGCACTCGGGCAAGAAATGGTTACACACTCAAAGACTGAATCCAAGACCAATTGTTTTGTATAAAAATATACTTTGTTACTTTTATTTTAGAACCAAGAGAAACTCAGTTGCATGGTAAGTACCAGTTTAAAATAGCAATACTTTTCAGGTACAATAGGAACTGGGCTGCAGAAGTAATAGAAATACTTTACAGTAGTACTGAAAATACTTTGTGATGTCAATCAACAATAAGAGGACTAGGCAAATGCAAAAGATAGACACTTAGTGCAAAACGGAAGAAATCCAATGCAATCCTATGGAAGGAAAACAGTTATGCACATTTACAGGTAAGTACTTGACTTACACATCCAGTCTTCGGGGGTTTAGACCAACACTGGGCAAGGGTCAGACCAAGGTAGGTACTGTACCAGCAGTGGCACTGGGGCGGACGGGTGTAGAGGTCACTGGGTCCAATGTTAGTCAATTGAGACTGGGGGCACCCATAGAGGTGCTGGTTACAGGTAGGTACCTGCGGTTTCAGGCCACAGGCCCCGGGGGTTCAAACAAGCACAGGGGCCACAAGTCAGCACCAACCATACATTACCAGCGGCACATGGGTGGCAGGGTGCAAATCAGCGTCGGGCGCCCAATGCAAGTCAATAGGGTCGCCGGTGGCAAGAGGACACCGGAGGGGGTCACAGGTATGTGCAGGGCTCGAAAAATCCACTCGACCGCTCGCATATGCGAGCTAAATTTACCGAGGGCGAGCTGTTTTTAGGTCCTACTCGCCCTTTCTGGCGAGTAGGAAGACAAACTAACTTTTGTCCTCTGTCTCTGAAAACGGAGCAAATGTGACTAGATAAGATTTAAAGGCATTTTTATTGCTCACAAAGATAATGAGCAATAAAGATGCCTTTAAATCTTGTTATCTTGTCACATTTGCTCCGCTTTCAGAGACGGAGGTCAAGTAGCTTGCAGTTAGGTCGAGGAGATTTTTCCAGGTACTAGACGTGCAGGACTAGTACCATTTTTTGGATTTTTCGAGCCCTGATGTGTGATGATGCGAGAGGATAAAGCTGCAGTCTACCGTGGCAAGGAGGTGGCCAGAGACCCATAGGTGCGGCGTTCTTTTAAAGTTGGTTATTTAAAGTACAAAACTGCCCAATCAACTCCACAAGCACAGCCTGGTGGGGGGCAGGGGCACACCCCTTTAAAGCCCAGCAGTCCACCCTGTCTGCAGGGAGCCCTTTTGAAGGGAGAACAGAGTTGCATGTTTGTGTCTCAAGTTACTGGACGTCTGCAGTCTGTACCCCATTCTCACGATGCAGGTGCGTGAACCTGCTCATCAAAGCTGCAAGTGCACAGCCTGGCATGGCCGGTACTGTGCATGTAAGAGTCATGCACACAGACTCACGGACAAACACCCGGTGCACACGCTCACCAGTACCCTCTCTTGAGAAGGAACTAATCTGTGTGGGGGTTACAACAGGATTCTGAGGGGCAAAGGGGTGGATGGAGGGCTTCGGAAAGGGGCAAGCGCCCAAGGACGAACAGTCACAGTAAACTAAATGGTTACTTACCAGTAGGGGTAGTTTTGTAGCTTGAAGAGCTTTCTGGATTCACATGCTGTGCAATATTCCGCCACCTAGTGGTTGGGTCTGGAATTGTCTCGGTTTCTTTTGTTTTTCCTGTGGGGCGTCAACCACAATTTGGTGCTAGGTCCATCCCTTGTCTGATGTCAGACGGCGCCCCGGAAGCTCCTGTGTGTGGTAGCCATCTTCGGATTCTTTTCCCCCCCCTTTTCCTTCCTTGGTAAAATAGGGTATATCTTAAATTTTCTTGTCTTTAGTTCTTTGTTTTTCATTTACGTGATGTTTTCTCCCACCTGTTTGCATTCCTCCTCTGAGGGGAGGTGGGTGAGTCGCATGTGAATCCAGAAAAATCTTTAGGCTGCAAAACTACTCCTACTGGTAAGTAACAAATTTGTTTTGCAGCATGAATCCTTTTCTGGATTCACATGCTGTGCATTAGATTATGCAGCTGTTTCCCCCCTCCTTGTGGTTGTTGTGGTAAGATGAGGAAGATCTTGCGAACAGGTGTTGAAGTACCTTTTCTCCCACCTGAGCTTTCTTTGTCATCTGTATATCCACGCAGTAATGTTTGGTGAAGGTGTGGAGATGCCTATGTCGCCGCTGCACATATGGTGTCTACTGGCACATTGGCCTTGAAGGCTAGGGTTGCCCCTTTTTCCTTGTTGAGTGGGCTTTGGGCCGGGAGTTTTAGAGTTTTTCCCGCTGAGGAATAGCATACCTGATTTGCTTCTACAAACCAACGTGCAATTGTCCCCTTTGCCACAGGTGTTGCTTTGTTGGACTTGGAGTTTGAGATGAACAATTGATTCCCCTTACGGAATTGTCTTGTCTCTTATAGATAGTATAGTATAGCCCTTCCTACATCCCAGGGTATGAAGGCTTCTTTCTAGTCGTGTTTGTGGATTTTTGAAGAAGACTGCTAGCTGAATGCTTTGATTCATGTGGAATTTGCTTACTACCTCAGGTAGGAATTGAGGGTTTGTCCTTTGCATAACCTTGTGCATTTGCATGTATGGTTCCTCAATCGTTAATGCCTGTAGTTCATTTACTCTCCGTAGAGATGTTATAGCTATTACAAAGGCAGTTTGTATCGTGATGTATCCGAGTTCTGCTTTGTTCATGGGTTTGAACGGTTCTGTCAATAGCTGTGTTAGGACTTGTTTAAGCTCCACATCACCTTTCTTGGGGGTGCACTCCTTTTGGAACCTTCCAGGAATCTTTTGATGACTGGTGGTTATTTTTTTTTATTTTACATGAATCTCCCCTGGTGCAGGCTACAATCGCTGCAAGGTGCACCTTGAGGCTTGAGTAGTTGATCTTGCTGTCTAGCAAGTGCGTAAGATATATGAGAACTGTTTCCTGTGTGGATATTAAATTTAGGGTGTTGTTCTCCGTACACCATATGATGTCCCGTTTCCATTTAGCTGCGTAGCATTGTCTTGTGGTTTGTTTTCCTGCCCGCTTTAGAATCTCCATTGTTTTATGCGGCTAGTTTAAATGTCCGAACTCTATGCATTCAGGTGCCAGGCACCGCACAGCACAGTGTGCCATATAGAAGACACGGCACAGCAGTGTGCACCAGGACTGCACCATCCCTGGGCCGGACACTAATAGCAGTAAACCAATGGGTGCCACCCACCTACCCCCTCCATATATAAGACCCGCACAGCACAGTGTGCACCAGGACTGCACCATCCCTGGGCCGGGCACTACTAGCAGTAAACCAAAGGGTGCCACTCACTTACCCCCCTCCATATAAAAGACACCGCACAGTGTGCACCAGGACTGCACCATCCCTGGGCCGGACACTACTAGCAGTAAACCAATGGGTGCCACCCACCTACCCCCTACATATAAAACACACCGCACAGCACGGTGTGCACCAGGACTGCACCATCCCTGGGCCGGACACTACTGGCAGTAAACCAATGGGTGCCACCCACCTACCCCCTCCATATAGAAGATACTGCACAGCACGGTGTGCGCCAGGACTGCACCATCCCTGGGCCGGACACTACTAGCAGTAAACCAATGGATGCCACCCACCTACCCCCTCCATATAAAAGACACCGCACAGCACTGTGTGCACCAGGACTGCACCATCCCTGGGCCGGACACTACTAGCAGTAAACCAATGGGTGCCAACCCATACCCCCTCCATATAGAAGACACCGCACAGCACTGTGTGCGCCAGGACTGCACCATCTCTGGGCCGGACACTATTAGCAGTAAACCAATGGGTGCCACCCACCTACCCCCTCCATATAAAAGACACCGCACAGCACGGTGTGCACCAGGACTGCACCATCCCTGGGCCGGACACTACTAGCAGTAAACCAATGGGTGCCACCCACCTGCCCCCCTCCATATAGAAGACACCGCACAGCACGGTGTGTGTCAGGACTGCACCATCTCTGGGCCGGACACTACTAGCAGTAAACTAATGGGTGCCACCCACCTACCCCCTCCATATAAAAGACACCGCACAGCACGGTGTGCACCAGGACTGCACCATCTCTGGGCCTGACACTACTAGCAGTAAACCAATGGGTGCCACCCACCTGCCCCCCTAAATAGAAGACACTGCACAGCGTGCAACAGGATTGCACCATCGCAGGGCCGGAAACTACTAGCAGTAAACCAATGGGTGCCACCCACCTACCCCCCTAAATAGAATTCACACCGCAGGGTACAGTGTGCACAAGGACTGCACCATTCTGGGCCGGACACTACTAGCAGTAAATCAATGAGTGCCCCCCGGTCCCCCCCTTATATAGAAGAGACCCCACAGCTCGTAAGCGATACTCAGCCCTGTGTTTGCTGCGTTCGAGGCGCTCTGGAGGGGCCCCTCTCGGAACATAGCGCCTTGAGGGGAGGTCCAATGGCTAAACACAATCAGAGGAGAAAGGGGAACGTCTCCGGTGCAATGAAGAAATGTCCCAAGACCCAGACAGATCACCGTCTGCAGCATCTCCGTGACCTCAGGAAAACACCTAAACCGTGCATATTTACAAAACCACGCAATCCGGGCGGGCGCCGAACCCCCGACGCGCTGTAAGTCACCAGCACCTTCAGCTGCACCGTGCCAAGAAGCCAGGCTGCATCACTGCGCGCTACATGAACCGGCGTGCCAAGAAGCCACGCTGCATCAGTGCGCACTACATGAACGGGCGTGTACGCGGGGATTAAAGGGCGGTGCGATGAAAGGTGGTGGTAAAGCTAAGGTCTTCTGTGGCGCGGAGATGGGGGCGGGGGGCCAGGCAGGGGTATTTAACGAAAGAGAGGAGAACCCGAGGCTACTATGGCGAGGACCGGGAGGGGGAAAGAGGAATGTGGAAGGGTATGTGTAATGTAGGGAAAGCATAAAGGCGAAGGCTACTGTGGCGAAGGGGGACGAGAGGGCTGTGGAAGGGTATGTGTAATAGAAGTGAGTCCGGGACAAGGGCAGATGGAACAGATTAAGGGGATGCTACTGTTCCGCGGGGGTAAGAGGGCTCTGGAGGGGTACATGGGTTTGTGGAATGCCCTAGGAGGGCACAGGCGTAAGAAGCTGGCTCTGTATATAGTATGCAAACACAAAGAGATGATGGACGGAGCACTGACACTCACCCCCACTCACAGATCTGGGTTGAATCCATCATCGTTCTTTAGCTCACTTCGCCACCCCAGTTCAGACACAGCTATATGCAAATCAGTCTTGACCCTGTTCCTCATGGGAACAGTCCAGCCCGAACTGCCAAGCTAGGTCTTCCCTGGACCGGAAACAAGCATCCAGGTTCCAGTTTCGGGGTAACACCCCTCATCAGCAAGGCTAGCTTGAATCCAGTGGCAAAGTGAGCAAGGGCAAGTGTCTGAAAAGTTTCAGCGCTCCGTCCAACATCTCCTTGTGTTTGCTCTGTATATACTATACCAAAGTATAGTGTGCACAGAGTCCAGTGGATCCCCAAGGCTTTACAGAGGTTAAAGTAGAGAACACTAATGCTCTCTTTAGTGGTAGAGGGCTGTGTTAAGCATTTGTGGACTGCACTCGGGCAAGAAATGGTTACACACTCAAAGACTGAATCCAAGACCAATTGTTTTGTATAAAAATATACTTTGTTACTTTTATTTTAGAACCAAGAGAAACTCAGTTGCATGGTAAGTACCAGTTTAAAATAGCAATACTTTTCAGGTACAATAGGAACTGGGCTGCAGAAGTAATAGAAATACTTTACAGTAGTACTGAAAATACTTTGTGGTGTCAATCAACAATAAGAGGACTAGGCAAATGCAAAATATAGACACTTAGTGCAAAAAGGAAGAAATCCAATGCAATCCTATGGAAGGAAAACAGTTATGCACATTTACAGGTAAGTACTTGACTTACACATCCAGTCTTCGGGGGTTTAGACCAACACTGGGCAAGGGTCAGACCAAGGTAGGTACTGTACCGGCACTGGGGCGGCCGGGTGTAGAGGTCACTGGGCCCAATGTTAGTCAATTGAGACTGGGGGCACCCACAGAGGTGCTGGTTACAGGTAGGTACCTGCGGTTTCAGGCCACAGGCCCCGGGGGTTCAAACAAGCACAGGGGCCACAAGTCAGCACCAACCATACATTACCAGTGGCACATGGGTGGCAGGGTGCAAATCAGCGTCGGGCGCCCAATGCAAGTCAATAGGGTCGCCGGTGGCAAGAGGACACCGGAGGGGGTCACAGGTATGTGCAGGGCTCGAAAAATCCACTCGACCGCTCGCATATGCGAGCTAAATTTACCGAGGGCGAGCTGTTTTTAGGTCCTACTCGCCCTTTCTGGCGAGTAGGAAGACAAACTAACTTTTGTCCTCTGTCTCTGAAAACGGAGCAAATGTGACTAGATAAGATTTAAAGGCATTTTTATTGCTCACAAAGATAATGAGCAATAAAGATGCCTTTAAATCTTGTTATCTTGTCACATTTGCTCCGCTTTCAGAGACGGAGGTCAAGTAGCTTGCAGTTAGGTCGAGGAGATTTTTCAAGGTACTAGACCTGCAGGACTAGTACCATTTTTTGGATTTTTCGAGCCCTGATGTGTGATGATCCGAGAGGATACAGCTGCAGTCTACCGTGGCAAGGAGGTGGCCAGAGACCCATAGGTGCGGCGTTCTTTTAAAGTTGGTTATTTAAAGTACAAAACTGCCCAACCAACTCCACAAGCACAGCCTGGTGGGGGGCAGGGGCACACCCCTTTAAAGCCCAGCAGTCCACCCTGTCTGCAGGGAGCCCTTTTGAAGGGAGAACAGAGTTGCACGTTTGTGACTCAAGTTACTGGACGTCTGCAGTCTGTACCCCATTCTCACGATGCAGGTGCGTGAACCTGCTCATCAAAACTGCAAGTGCACAGCCTGGCATGGCCGGTACTGTGCATGTAAGAGTCATGCACACAGACTCACGGACAAACACCCGGTGCACACTCTCACCAGTACCCTCTCTTGAGAAGGAACTAATCTGTGTGGGGGTTACAACAGGATTCTGAGGGGCAAAGGGGTGGACGGAGGGCTTCGGAAAGGGGCAAGCGCCCAAGGACGAACAGTCACAGTAAACTAAATGGTTACTTACCAGTAGGGGTAGTTTTGTAGCTTGAAGAGTTTTCTGGATTCACATGCTGTGCAGTATTCCGCCACCTAGTGGTTGGGTCTGGAATTGTCTGTTTCTTTTGTTTTTCCTGTGGGGCGTCAACCACAATTTGGTGCTAGATCCATCCCTTGTCTGATGTCAGACGGCGCCCCGGAAGCTCCTGTGTGTGGTAGCCATCTTCGGATTCTTTTTCCCCCCCCTTTACCTTCCTTGGTAAAATTGGGTATATCTTAAATTTTCTTGTCTTTAGTTCTTTGTTTTTCATTTACGTGATGTTTTCTCCCACCTGTTTGCATTCCTCCTCTGAGGGGAGGTGGGTGAGTCGCATGTGAATCCAGAAAAATCTTTAGGCTGCAAAACTACTCCTACTGGTAAGTAACAAATTTGTTTTGCAGCATGAATCCTTTTCTGGATTCACATGCTGTGCATTAGATTATGCAGCTGTTTCCCCCCTCCTTGTGGTTGTTGTGGTAAGATGAGGAAGATCTTGCGAACAGGTGTTGAAGTACCTTTTCTCCGACCTGAGCTTTCTTTGTCATCTGTATATCCACGTAGTAATGTTTGGTGAAGGTGTGGAGATGCCTATGTCGCCGCTGCACATATGGTGTCTACTGGCACATTGGCCTTGAAGGCTAGGGTTGCCCCTTTTTTCCTTGTTGAGTGGGCTTTGGGCCGGGAGTTTTAGAGTTTTTCCCGCTGAGGAATAGCATACCTGATTTGCTTCTACAAACCAACGTGCAATTGTCCCCTTTGCCACAGGTGTTGCTTTGTTGGAGTTTGAGATGAACAATTGATTCCCCTTAAGGAATTGTCTTGTCTCTTATAGATAGTATAGTATAGCCCTTCCTACATCCCAGGGTATGAAGGCTTCTTTCTAGTCGTGTTTGTGGATTTTTGAAGAAGACTGCTAGCTGAATGCTTTGATTCATGTGGAATTTGCTTACTACCTCAGGTAGGAATTGAGGGTTTGTCCTTTGCATAACCTTGTACTTGTGGATTTGCATGTATGGTTCCTCAATCGTTAATGCCTGTAGTTCATTTACTCTCCGTAGAGATGTTATAGCTATTACGAAGGCAGTTTGTATCGTGATGTATCAGAGTTCTGCTTTGTTCATGGGTTTGAACGGTTCTGTCAATAGCTGTGTTAGGACTTGTTTAAGCTCCACATCACCTTTCTTGGGGGTGCACTCCTTTTGGAACCTTCCAGGAATCTTTTGATGACTGGTGATGTTATTTTTTTTTATTTTACATGAATCTCCCCTGGTGCAGGCTACAATCGCTGCAAGGTGCACCTTGAGGCTTGAGTAGTTGATCTTGCTGTCTAGCAAGTGCGTAAGATATATGAGAACTGTTTCCTGTGTGGATATTAAATTTAGGGTGTTGTTCTCCGTACACCATATGATGTCCCGTTTCCATTTAGCTGCGTAGCATTGTCTTGTGGTTTGTTTTCATGCCCGCTTTAGAATCTCCATTGTTTTATGCGGCAAGTTTAAATGTCCGAACTCTATGCATTCAGGTGCCAGACACCGCACAGCACAGTGTGCCATATAGAAGACACGGCACAGCAGTGTGCACCAGGACTGCACCATCCCTGGGCCGGACACTACTAGCAGTAAACCAATGGGTGCCACACCTACCTACCCCCACCATATAAAGGCACAGCACGGTGTGTGCCAGGACTGCACCATCCCTGGGCCAGACACTACAAGCAGTAAACCAATGGGTGCCACCCACCTACCCCCCTATATAGATGACACACCGCACAGCACAGTGTGCACCAGGACTGCACCATCCCAGGGCAGGACACTAATAGCAGTAAGCCAATAGGTGCCACCCCTTTCCCCCTCCATATAAAAGACACTGCACAGAACAGTGTGCACCAGGACTGCACCATCCCTGGGCCGGACACTACTAGCAGTAAACCAATGGGTGCCACCCACCTACCCCCTCCATATATAAGACCCGCACAGCACAGTGTGCACCAGGACTGCACCATCCCTGGGCCGGACACTACTAGCAGTAAACCAATGGGTGCTACCCCCTACCTCCTCCATATACAAGAGACCGCACAGCACGGTGTACACCATCCCTGGGCCGGACACTACTAGCAGTAAACCGATGGGTGCCACCCACCTACCCCCTACATATAAAACACACAGCACGGTGTGCACCAGGACTGCACCATCCCTGGGCCGGACACTACTGGCAGTAAACCAATGGGTGCCACCCACCTACCCCCTCCATATAGAAGATACTGCACAGCACGGTGTGCGCCAGGACTGCACCATCTCTGGGCCGGACACTACTAGCAGTAAACCAATGGATGCCACCCACCTACCCCCTCCATATAAAAGACACCGCACAGCACGGTGTGCACCAGGACTGCACCATCCCTGGGCCGGACACTACTAGCAGTAAACCAATGGGTGCCAACCCATACCCCCTCCATATAGAAGACACCGCACAGCACGGTGTGTGCCAGGACTGCACCATCTCTGGGCCTGACACTACTAGCAGTAAACCAATGGGTGCCACCCACCTACCCCCTCCATATAAAAGACACCGCACAGCACGGTGTGCACCAGGACTGCACCATCCCTGGGCCGGACACTACTAGCAGTAAACCAATGGGTGCCACCCCCTACCCCCTCCATGTAGAAGACACAGCACGGTGTGTGTCAGGACTGCACCATCTCTGGGCCGGACACTACTAGCAGTAAACCAATGGGTGCCACCCACCTACCCCCTCCATATAAAAGACACCGCACAGTGTGCACCAGGACTGCACCATCTCTGGGCCTGACACTACTAGCAGTAAACCAATGGGTGCCACCCACCTACCCCCCTAAATAGAAGACACTGCACAGCGTGCACCAGGATTGCACCATCGCAGGGCCGGACACTACTAGCAGTAAACCAATGGGTGCCACCCACCTACCCCCCTAAATAGAATTCACACCGCAGGGCACAGTGTGCACAAGGACTGCACCATTCTGGGCCGGACACTACTAGCAGTAAATCAATGAGTGCCCCCCGTTCCCCCCCTTATATAGAAGAGACCCCACAGCTCGTAAGCGATACTCAGCCCTGTGTTTGCTGCGTTCGAGGCGCTCTGGAGGGGCCCCTCTCGGAACATAGCGCCTTGAGGGGAGGTCCAATGGCTAAACACAATCAGAGGAGAAAGGGGAACGTCTCCGGTGCAATGAAGAAATGTCCCAAGACCCAGACAGATCACCGTCTGCAGCATCTCCGTGACCTCAGGAAAACACCTAAACCGTGCATATTTACAAAACCACGCACTCCGGGCGGGTGCCGAACCCCCGACGCGCTGTGAGTCACCAGCACCTTCAGCTGCACCGTGCCAAGAAGCCAGGCTGCATCACTGCGCGCTACATGAACCGGCGTGCCAAGAAGCCACGCTGCATCAGTGCGCACTACATGAACGGGCGTGTACGCGGGGATTAAAGGGCGGTGCGATGAAAGGTGGTGGTAAAGCTAAGGTCTTCTGTGGCGCGGAGATTGGGGCGGGGGGCCAGGCAGGGGTATTTAACGAAAGAGAGGAGAACCCGAGGCTTCTATGGCGAGGACCGGGAGCGGGAAAGAGGAATGTGGAAGGGTATGTGTAATGTAGGGAAAGCATAAAGGCGAAGGCTACTGTGGCAAGGGGGACGAGAGGGCTGTGGAAGGGTATGTGTAATAGAAGTGAGTCCGGGACAAGGGCAGATGGAACAGATTAAGGGGATGCTACTGTTCCGCGGGGGTAAGAGGGCTCTGGAGGGGTACATGGGTTTGTGGAATGCCCTAGGAGGGCACAGGCGTAAGAAGCTGGCTCTGTATATAGTATGCAAACACAAAGATGATGGACGGAGCACTGACACTCACCCCCACTCACAGATCTGGGTTGAATCCATCATCGTTCTTTAGCTCACTTCGCCACCCCAGTTCAGACACAGCTATATGCAAATCAGTCTTGACCCTGTTCCTCATGGGAACAGT
Source organism: Calotriton arnoldi (assembly GCA_963921515.1). Taxonomy (NCBI): domain Eukaryota; kingdom Metazoa; phylum Chordata; class Amphibia; order Caudata; family Salamandridae; genus Calotriton; species Calotriton arnoldi. The sequence continues at coordinate 47,201 of CAWUFW010002387.1, read as the reverse complement.
CCAGCCCGAACTGCCAAGCTAGGTCTTCCCTGGACCGGAAACAAGCATCCAGGTTCCAGTTTCGGGGTAACACCCCTCATCAGCAAGGCTAGCTTGAATCCAGTGGCAAAGTGAGCAAGGGCAAGTGTCTGAAAAGTTTCAGCGCTCTGTCCAACATTTCCTTGCGTTTGCTCTGTATATACTATACCAAAGTATAGTGTGCACAGAGTCCAGTGGAGCCCCAAGGCTTTACAGAGGTTAAAGTAGAGAACACTAATGCTCTCTTTAGTGGTAGAGGGCTGTGTTAAGCATTTGTGGACTGCACTCGGGCAAGAAATGGTTACACACTCAAAGACTGAATCCAAGACCAATTGTTTTGTATAAAAATATACTTTGTTACTTTTATTTTAGAACCAAGAGAAACTCAGTTGCATGGTAAGTACCAGTTTAAAATAGCAATACTTTTCAGGTACAATAGGAACTGGGCTGCAGAAGTAATAGAAATACTTTACAGTAGTACTGAAAATACTTTGTGATGTCAATCAACAATAAGAGGACTAGGCAAATGCAAAAGATAGACACTTAGTGCAAAACGGAAGAAATCCAATGCAATCCTATGGAAGGAAAACAGTTATGCACATTTACAGGTAAGTACTTGACTTACACATCCAGTCTTCGGGGGTTTAGACCAACACTGGGCAAGGGTCAGACCAAGGTAGGTACTGTACCAGCAGTGGCACTGGGGCGGCCGGGTGTAGAGGTCACTGGGCCCAATGTTAGTCAATGGAGACTGGGGGCACCCACAGAGGTGCTGATTACAGGTAGGTACCTGCGGTTTCAGGCCACAGGCCCCGGGGGTTCAAACAAGCACAGGGGCCACAAGTCAGCACCAACCATACATTACCAGCAGCACATGGGTGGCAGGGTGCAAATCAGCGTCGGGCGCCCAATGCAAGTCAATAGGGTCGCCGGTGGCAAGAGGACACCGGAGGGGGTCACAGGTATGTGTGTTGATCCGAGAGGATACAGCTGCAGTCTACCGTGGCAAGGAGGTGGCCAGAGACCCATAGGTGCGGCGTTCTTTTAAAGTTGGTTATTTAAAGTACAAAACTGCCCAACCAACTCCACAAGCACAGCCTGGTGGGGGGCAGGGGCACACCCCTTTAAAAACCAGCAGTCCACCCTGTCTACAGGGAGCCCTTTTGAAGGGAGAACAGAGTTGCATGTTTGTGACTCAAGTTACTGGACGTCTGCAGTCTGTACCCCATTCTCACGATGCAGGTGCGTGAACCTGCTCATCAAAGCTGCAAGTGCACAGCCTGGCATGGCCGGTACTGTGCATGTAAGAGTCATGCACACAGACTCACGGACAAACACCCGGTGCACACGCTCACCAGTACCCTCTCTTGAGAAGGAACTAATCTGTGTGGGGGTTACAACAGGATTCTGAGGGGCAAAGGGGTGGACGGAGGGCTTCGGAAAGGGGCAAGCGCCCAAGGACGAACAGTCACAGTAAACTAAATGGTTACTTACCAGTAGGGGTAGTTTTGTAGCTTGAAGAGTTTTCTGGATTCACATGCTGTGCAATATTCCGCCACCTAGTGGTTGGGTCAGGAATTGTCTCGGTTTCTTTTGGTTTTCCTGTGGGGCGTCAACCACAATTTGGTGCTAGGTCCATCCCTTGTCTGATGTCAGACGGCGCCCCGGAAGCTCCTGTGTGTGGTAGCCATCTTCGGATTCTTTTTCCCCCTTTTCCTTCCTTGGTAAAATAGGGTATATCTTAAATTTTCTTGTCTTTAGTTCTTTGTTTTTCATTTACGTGATGTTTTCTCCCACCTGTTTGCATTCCTCCTCTGAGGGGAGGTGGGTGAGTCGCATGTGAATCCAGAAAAATCATTAGGCTGCAAAACTACTCCTACTGGTAAGTAACAAATTTGTTTTGCAGCATGAATCCTTTTCTGGATTCACATGCTGTGCATTAGATTATGCAGCTGTTTCCCCCTCCTTGTGGTTGTTGTGGTAAGATGAGGAAGATCTTGCGAACAGGTGTTGAAGTACCTTTTCTCCCACCTGAGCTTTCTTTGTCATCTGTATATCCACGCAGTAATGTTTGGTGAAGGTGTGGAGATGCCTATGTCGCCGCTGCACATATGGTGTCTACTGGCACATTGGCCTTGAAGGCTAGGGTTGCCCCTTTTTTCCTTCTTGAGTGGGCTTTGGGCCGGGAGTTTTAGAGTTTTTCCCGCTGAGGAATAGCATACCTGATTTGCTTCTACAAACCAACGTGCAATTGTCCCCTTTGCCACAGGTGTTGCTTTGTTGGACTTGGAGTTTGAGATGAACAATTGATTCCCCTTACGGAATTGTCTTGTCTCTTATAGATAGTATAGTATAGCCCTTCCTACATCCCAGGGTATGAAGGCTTCTTTTAGTCGTGTTTGTGGATTTTTGAAGAAGACTGCTAGCTGAATGCTTTGATTCATGTGGAATTTGCTTACTACCTCAGGTAGGAATTGAGGGTTTGTCCTTTGCATAACCTTGTGCTTGTGGATTTGCATGTATGGTTCCTCAATCGTTAATGCCTGTAGTTCATTTACTCTCCGTAGCGATGTTATAGCTATTACGAAGGCAGTTTGTATTGTAATGTATCCGAGTTCTGCTTTGTTCATGGGTTTGAACGGTTCTGTCAATAGCTGTGTTAGGACTTGTTTAAGCTCCACATCACCTTTCTTGGGGGTGCACTCCTTTTGGAACCTTCCAGGAATCTTTTGATGACTGGTGATGTTATTTTTTTTAATTTTACATGAATCTCCCCTGGTGCAGGCTACAATCGCTGCAAGGTGCACCTTGAGGCTTGAGTAGTTGATCTTGCTGTCTAGCAAGTGCGTAAGATATATGAGAACTCTTTCCTGTGTGGATATTAAATTTAGGGTGTTGTTCTCTGTACACCATATGATGTCCCGTTTCCACTTAGCTGCATAGCATTGTCTTGTGGTTTGTTTTCCTGCCCGCTTTAGAATCTCCATTGTTTTATGCGGCAAGTTTAAATGTCCGAACTCTATGCATTCAGGTGCCAGGCTGCTAGGCTAAATGTAGCTGGTTCCGAGTGAAATATTTGGCCCCTAGGCATTGTGAGAAGGTCCTTCTCTGCCTTGAATCTGATCATCTGTCCCTTGGACAGTTCAAGTAGGCTTGAGTACCAGGTTTGTCTTGCCCATTGAGGCGCTATGAAAAGTATGTCTGTTCCCGGTTGTCTGGCTTTTTCCAGGACCCTTTGTAGCAGAGGGATTGGAGGAAAAGTGTATGCAAATGTCCCTGACCAGTTTAGCGACATGGTATTCCCTTTTGATAGGTGGTGTTGAAACCTGGAGGCGAAGAATTGGCATTTTCTGTTCTCCACTGTTGCGAACAAGTCTATTTCTGGTGTCCACCAGAGACTAAAGACCCTTTGCAGGCTCCTTTCCTATATCTCCCATTCGTGTGAGCTGCTGTTCTGCCTGCTGAGCGGATCCGCTTCTGTGTTGTCCTTTCCTGGCAGGTGAATTGTCTGCAGGTTCTTTCTCCTTGAATTGGTAAACCATGAGGTGTGCTGTTTCTAACAGTGGGAAAGAAGAAAGGGGGGGGGGAGGGGGGGGAGGAGTAGCTCCGATAAGGAGCAAGGGCGCTCACACACAGGGTTGGATTGGGATTAAAAATCGGCCCGGGCACGCAAAAAAAAGTGGCCCACACTTGCATATTGGCTTTCCGCAAAAAACTGCTTTGGCAAAATTGTATTAAAAATGGGGGGGGGGGGGAAAACAAGTGAGGCGCTTCTGCTCAGGCCCCCTGCCCCGCACAATATGCATATATTAATGGGCCAGCCCAGCGAGAGAAAGGGAATGACACCTCTGCCCGTTGATAAAAGGGAGGTAATGGACGCCCATCTTCCTTCAGAAAGGCCACTCAGGCACCCACTGGGCCGCTGGCAGTATCCGAACAATGCAGAAATCACCCAAATTGGCCCCCAAGACTGCTCAAAAAAGCGGCCCACAGCTGGAACTGGACACCAGCCCCTCGGGCATTGCCCGAGTTACCAATCCGACCCTGCTCTCACACCCCGAAAGGTGTCATGCTTCATCATAGGGCAGCTCCTTGTTGAGCCAGCGCTGCAATGCCCAACGAGCCCCTCAGGGGGGCTCTTTGCCGGAGATTTTTGTCCGTGGTCTTGGCCATCGATGAAGAGGGTGTGTGTGTGTGGGAAGTGTGGTGTGAAGCTGCAAGAGAAAAAGAGGAGAAAAGAAAACTCCAAAACCAAGGGATAACGGGCATCTCACTGAGGGTACAAGAAGCAGGTTCTGGACCACACACACCCCAATCAGAACAGAGAACTGGAGTGATGCAACATCTGTGAGGAAATGGGAGCACTGCAGTCTGCGCATGCGCACTCCCGATGGTCATACAACGTTCTGGATGGAGAGCTTTGAGGCACGGTTTCTGATCCAGACACTAGCCAGGACCTGCACTCTGTAGGACAGGTAACCTATACCCATCCCACCAGGGTCTTCTCTCCCTTACTGCAGCTGGACATTGCTCTCCACAACAACAGCCGAAGCCCCTTCCTCTGCACCAGGGTCTGGATCCTGGACTCATCGGGAGGGGGCGCCAGACAAAAGCAGATCACGTGAAAAACACAAACAGCCTTCTTTAGAGAACGCATCCTTTGCTGGATAACCAGGGTGCCTGCAGGGCTGGGGGGGGAGGGGGGGGGGACAGTCAGCCCCACTCTCTATTTTAGGTCTGGAATGTTGGCTGACGTTTCAAGGGAGCCCCTCGCTGGGACCTCACAGCCCCAGAGACTCGAAGGGGGGCTGAGTAGAGCGAAAGTAGTGCCTGGTATGTCCACACAGACCGAGCCCCGTACATCTGGACGGGTTCTGCGCAAGGCACCCCTGGCACGCCGGGGCAGGCCGAGCTGCCCGCTGACTGCCCTCCAAGGCACAGACGAGGCTGGAGTTCCGTTCATTAGAAGAGGCGAGAAGGTAACCAGAAGCCGGAGGGCAGACCCGTGCGGGGGCGGCTGGGACGAGGAGGCCGCACATACGGGAAGGAAGAGAATAAACAAGGGCGCACAAGGAGGGGGAGGGGGGGGGGAGGCAGGAGGATGAGTGAACGGAGGGGGCAGTAGGATGAGTGAACGGAGGGAGCAGTAGGATGAGTGAACGGAGGGAGCAGTAGGATGAGTGAACGGAGGGGGTAGGAGGATGAGTGAACGGAGGGGGTAGGAGGATGGGTGAACGGGGTTTTTACTTCGGCCAGGGGTAAATCAAAGTCACCTCGGTCTTCATAAACTGCCTCTCGCGCGAAAGGGGGGGTGGGGGGGGGGAGGGGGTGTCAGGCATAATACAGGAAGGGAGCGCAGCGGGTACCAAGGTGGAGGACTACGGGACAGTGTTCAGGAGTAGCCTGGGGGTTCTGCAGCAGAGCAGCAAGCGAAGGATGCAACAAGACATGTTGTGCATTAACTGGCCTGACCTCGGTTTAACCCATCACTCACCAGGCACTGCGGTTCAGCTGGGAGTACAGCAACGGAGCCTGGATAAAGCTTTAAGCATGAGAAGCGCTAGACGTCACTATCTCAGGCATCTTCTGTCGGTGAGGGTCCTACTTCCTCTAGTGTTGAGGGGAGGTGAGGGCAGAGATGTACCCCCATCTTATCAGTGCACCCACGAAACCACCGCACGTGGTAATCGTATTTTTAAGCAATTTAAAAAGGGCACAAATGGCAAAGTGACATCCAGTGTTTGTTAGTCACCTCTCGAGTTTGCCACCGCGACGAGCTCGGATGAACCTCGACCTGACGGGCATTAACGGGGTCTCCTCACGTCCCCACAACAAAGATGTAATGTTAATTAGGAATTCTGTAAAGCGCAAAATACAGCCTGGAGTCAGGCTCTTGGCGCGAAAAACAAAAAAAAGCACAGATGCTTAAAAGCAGCAGAAAGGGCGTAAGATGGAAAAAGCCAAGGTGTGCATCGATGACACCCTCCCACCGCCGGGTGCACGGTAGGAGGACACTGCGTCTTCTGACCGCTCCAGGGGTCGCTGGTCCTGGCAGTGCGTATGGCCGACCCTGGTAAATGCTGAGGGTGACAGTCTGTGTAAGAGTTCACTGGCACAGGGCCGCGGCCTCGCGCGCCTTCACCACACAGCCCTCACCACAATGTTTCCACATGGGCTCGGGAAAGGGCCACCTCTACCGGGCACCAAGCCCCAACCACCAGGGCCCAGAGACATGAGCAGGAACTTCGCTGAGAACCAACCAGACAGCATTGTGGACAAATCTCGATTCCTAAAACAATTCCATTATATATTTTTTTTAACACACAAAACACCCACAAATGGAAGGGGGGGGGGGGGGGAAGGTGGTAGGTGAGGGGCGTGGCCGCCAAGATGCCGGGCTAGACTTAGGCTCCTTGAGCTCCGTCCGACCGCAAAGATCCTGAAGGAATCCTGTAGGCCACGAAGCCCATGCAGCCCCAGAAACCACCGAGGACTGCACCGCAGAGTGCCTAGCATCGTCTGGTGCCCGAGCTGATGACCTGTCTCCTGGGCCGCGGGTCGGGCCTGTATTGCGGTCCGGTGCAGACCCAGCACCAAGATGGCTGCCAAGGGGAGTGGGTCCCAGCATCCAGTATAACGGAGCCTGCCACTGAGCCGGCAACTCTAGGAGCTCGGCGAGACCCTGAGGTGGGGTGAGGTAGCGCCCCGGACCTGGCCGCGGCCAGCTGCTGACTTCGACGTCCCCGACAGAGAGGGACAAGAACCAGACGTGGCGGCCCTGGCCGGTCCCTGGAAAGGGACGGTCACAAGACATGCCCGACGGAGCACCGCACGGAGACAAGAGGTGATGCAACCAGGGGAGGTGTTACTGCTGAGAAAGGCTGTAGGACGTGGCGCAACCGTGCGAGAAGAACGGCATCACCCCCCCCCTCCCCCCCCAATCCCAGCGGATCAAGGCCTGCTCGGGCCGTGATGAATATACTGTTATGGTTGATGCGGGCGGAGGCGACCCATGAAACGGACTGCTTGGCCCGCTACCTGAAGACGATTCCCGCCGAGGGGAGGGTGGATTAACATGCTGATTTCACCTCCCCCCCCCCTCCACTTGCTGCAGTGCATTGCTGTTGGGTCGGTGTTGGCAATGTGCACCCCTCTGTGATACTCTGTAAACATTGGGCCCCCGTCCTCTGCAGTCAATAGGCACCCCTTTCTCGAGTGCAGGCTGACGTTGTCAGGGGGGAGGGGTGGAGCAGTGGTGTGACCTTTGCACCCATGGTAATGTATAGTTTCTTACCTGTCGGTGTAGTTTTGCAGCTTGAAGACTTTCTGGATTCACTATGCTGTGCATTATTCCGCCATCTAGTGGTTGGGTCCGGAATTGTTGCATTCTTTTTTTTTGTTTTTTTTCGTGGCCCAGGTGGACGTCGACCTCCCACCATTTGGTGTCCTTCATGATGACAACGCGCTTCCTCCGGAAACTCCCACCTTTGGTCGCCATCTTCGGATTCTTTTTTTCTTCCTTTTTCTTATTTTCCTCTTTTAATAGTTTTTCTCCCGTTTAATAGTTCCCTCCTGTCTCATCTTCCTGGCGGAGGAGGGTGGGATCGCTAGTGAATCCAGAAAGTCTTCAAGCTGCAAAACTACACCGACAGGTAAGAAACTATACGTTTTGCAGCGTGAATCTTTCTGGATTCACTATGCTGTGCATAGACTTTGTAGCGGTTTGCTAGGTTTGTGGGGGCTGGGTGGAAGATGAGCATTGGTTACTGAATAGGTGTTGTAAGACTTACTGTCCCAGTTGCGCTTCCTTGTTCATTTGAACATCTACGCAGTAGTGCTTAGTGAACGTGTGCACTGAGGACCATGTTGCTGCTTGGCAAATGTCTTGAATAGGTGTATTTGCTAGAAAGGCAATTGTTGCTCCTTTCTTCCTTGTTGAGTGAGCATGCGTTGCTCCCTGTAGTTGTGGCCCAGCTTGCTTGTGGCAGAATTGTATGGCTTGTGCAATCCATCGTGCGATGGTATTTTTGGTAACTGGCCGTCCCAAAAAACTGCTTGCAAATGACACAAAGAATTGCTTTGTTTTCCTGCACTCCTTTGTCCTTTCTATGTAGTGCATCACTGCCCTCCTGGCGTCCAGTGTGTGTAACGCCTTTTCTGTTTTTGTGGATGGTTTTTGGAAAAAACTTGGTATTTGTATTGTTTGATTAATGTGGAACTGTGACACCACCTTTGGCATGAAATGTGGGTCCGTTCTCATTACGATCCTGTCATTGTGTATTTGCAGGTAGGGCTCTTGTAGTGTTAGTGCTTGTAATTCGCTCACTCTTCGTAGCGATGTTATAGCTACTAAGAAGGCTGTCTTTAGCGTAAGCATATGCAGTGTTGCTTTATGAATAGGCTCAAATGGGGCCTTCATCAATTCAATTGGGTTAGCACTACGTTGAGGTTCCATGCTGGAGGTGGCATTCTGTTTGGCGGTGCGATCCTCTTTGCCCCTTCTAGAAATCTTTTTACTATTTGTGAGGTGAAGAAACTCTTCCCTGTTTCCCCTCTTGTGTAAGCCACTATCGCTGCCAAGTGCACCCTTAGTGATGTGTAGCTTAGTTTATTTTGCAGTAGATATGTTAAGTACTTCAGTACTGTAGATTCCTTGGTAATCTTTTTCTGTAGTTTCTCCTTAATGCACCATTCTGAGAATCTTCTCCACTTTGCTACGTAGCACTTACTTGTGGTCGGTCTCCTTGCCTCTCTCAGCACCGCTATTGTGCTTTCTGGCAGTTTGAGGTGTGCAAACTCTAGGTCTTCAGGAGCCATGCTGCTAGGCTGAGGCTCTCTGGGTGCAGCACCCTTCCGTTTTGCATCGTTAACAGGTCCTTTCTTGTGGGGAACCTGTGTGCGGGCGCTTGTGCCATCTCCATAATCTGTGAGAACCAGGTTTGTCTGGCCCACGTCGACGTCGCCTGGAATGCGGAGTCCCTGTCGACGACGATAGGCTCACGACTGAGTGAGGCCCGGAACGTGACCTCGACGTCGAACTCCTGTAACGACCCCTCGACGTCGACCTTCTCGTCGATCCTCGTCTCGACGTCGATTGCCTCCTCGACGTCGATCTTAGTGTAGACGTAGATGGTGATCGGCGACGACGCTTCAGCGGCGACCGCCGCTTGGGAGACGCAGATCGACGCTGATGATGTCTCGACGATGATGTTCGGTGCCTTGACGTCGAACGCAGAGAAATCCTCGACGGTGATCTCGCCGTCCTTCTCCTCGACGTTGATAGTCAACGTCGTTTCGAACCAGAGCCCTGGATCGACGGAGAGCACACCGTGGTCATACCTGCTCTAGACGTCGTCCTCGACGTTGACCGGGACCGGAGACGTTTCTCAGCCGTTTTTCTGCTGGGGAGCCCCCCAGAGGTCGGAGCATGTGACTTGGTAGAGGACTTACCCGCTCCTTTCCCAGAGGCTGAAGAAGCCGCCTTCTGTCTCCTCTGCTCCATCCCTTGGAGCCGAATCTTCTCCCTGTCACGCAGGGTGCACCTGGAAAACGTCTTGCAGATGGGGCAGGAGTCAGGCACATGAGACACAGGCAAACACAGAATACAGACTCTGTGAGAATCCGATTTGGCCTTCTTCCTACCGCAGTCAGGGCACTTGTCAAACAGAGATGGCATTTTGCCAAAAATACTGCAGAAATTCTGCCAAAAAACTACAGCAGAAGTTAGTTAAAGGCCAAAGACGTCGAGTGAACTGCAAAAAAATTCAACTAGAATCACTAATTTTGAAGAAAATACCAAAACAGGTAAGAGCTCAATGCTCCAGGGTCCTGCTAGCAGGAGCCGGAAAAAAGAACTGGAAGTAAATGCCTCTGGCTGTGCCCCATGGGATACTGTGGGTCTCTGGAGACTCTTAAAGGCACGGTACCCATTTGCAGACATAATGGCAGCCTATGGGGGCTTCTCTATCCATTCCTTTTCATCTCTATCATGAAAAAAGGGAGTTTTGTGAAGGAGAGTTTTCTATGTGTAAAACTCAGCACATTACTAAATTAAAGTTAAACTGGCTATCTTTTTCACTTCAGGATGAAGTAATGGCCAGCGTAGCCTAGTTGTTTAGGCTGCATTATTGTCTTTTTATCTCTTAAGTGTCCATACAGGCCTTCCTGAAGAAAGGCAGAAGATGACAACTTAAGAAGATATATCTAATGAAGTGCTCCGGGGTCCACGCATGTGGGCGGGACTATTCACATGACGACTATCACGGAAATCCCCTACAAGAGAAGTATTAGCGTCATGTTGCTGATTCTGCATTTGTTTAGTACTCTGTGTAGCAGTGGTATCGGTGGAAAAGTGTAGGCAAATGTCCCTGACCAGCTTATCCATAGCGCATTCCCCAGGGACCGTTTGGACGGTAGTCTGGATGCGAAGTTTTGGCATTTTGCATTTTGGTGTGTTGCAAATAGGTCTATTTGCGGAGTTCCCCATTTGTGGAATATCTTTTGGATTTCTTGTTGGTTGATCTCCCATTCGTGGGATGCTGACGTCTGTCTGCTGAGCCCGTCTGCTTCCACATTGTCCTTCCCTGGTAGATGTATTGCTAACAAGTCTATTTGTTTTGGAATTGCCCATCTCCATATTTCCTGTGCCAGTATTGATAGTGTCACTGATTGTGTACCTCCTTGCTTGTTGATGTAGAACATGGTGGTTGTATTGTCCGTTTGGATTAGTACCCTGTGTCCGTACAGTTGTTTCTGAAAGGCTTTTAAGGCTAGGAACACTGTCTTTAGCTCTAGGTAGTTGATGTGTTTTATCACATCCTGTTGTGACCACAATCCCCTTACCTTGAGGGTGTCTGTGTGCGCTCCCACCCCATCTGGGAGGCATCTGTTGTGATGGTCACTGTTGGAGTTGGTTGTGTGAAAGGCTTCCCTTGTGTTATGTTCCTCTTGTTCCACCACGCTATCTCGTTCTGTATTGTTTGCTTGACAACCACTAGATCTTCCCAACTCCCTGTTGCCTGTTACCATTGCTGTTGAATCCATTCTTGGAATGGCCTCATGTGCAGGCGGATGTATGGGACCAAATATGTGCACGACGCCATCATTCCCATTAGTTTGCTCACTGTCCTCACTGTCAGAGCTCGCCCCTTCTGGTAAAGACGTGTCTCCTTCAATATTGCCGAGGTTCTCTTTGCACTTGGAAACACCTTGCTCTGTATGGTGTTGATCTCCGCACCCGAGAATATCTTCACTTGTTCTGGCTCTATTGATGACTTTCCCCAATGGATTGAAAACCCTAGCAGGGCTAGTGTTTGTATGACTTCTTCCATGTGCCGCTTGCACTTGTTGTACGAGCTTGCTTTTACCAGCCAGTCGTCGAGGTACGGGTATACATGTATCCCCTGTCTCCTTAAGTGTGCTGCTACTGCTGCCAGGCATTTTGTAAAAACCCTTGGTGCGGATTTGAGTCCGAATGCCAGCACTGTGAACTGGTAGGGAGACTTGTTGATCATAAACCTTAGTAGATGTTTGTGTTTGCTGTTGATGGGGATGTGCAAGTAAGCATCCTTTAAGTCGATAGTTGCCATGTAATCCCGTTTGTAACTGGGGAATTACCTCTTGGAGTGATGTCATTTTGAATCTTTGAGTCTTTATGAACCTGTTTAAGAACCTTAGATCCAGAATTGGCCGTAAGGTTTCGTCCAGCTTTGGTATGAGGAAGTAGGTGGAGTATACCCCTTGTTCCGTTCCTTGTATGGTACTATCTCTATGGCCCTTTTCTTTAGAAGTTCTTGTGCTTCTTGTAGCAAATGAGCACGCTCCTTTGTTGAGTGTACTCTGCCTTTTGGCCTTTTGTTTGGAGGTTGTTCTTCTAGCTCTATACAGTACCCGCATTGTATGAGGTTTAGTATCCATTTGTCTGATGTGATCTTCCTCCACTCCTGGAGGAAGTGTTTCATCCTGCCTCCTACTGGTGTTGTGTGTTGGAGGAACTGTTGTTGGTCTTGATTTAGTCCTTGTCCTTGTGTTGTCTCTTGCTGCACCCCTAGAGATGTTGTCTGGGTGTGCGTTGGTCCTGCTGAGGAGTCACTTGGATGAGGGTTGTTGACCCCCTCTCTGTCCGTTTCCTCTTCCTCGGGCGCGCCCTCGAAAGGATTGTCCTCGAGGCTGGTACTGCCAGTTCTGCTGCTGCTGTCCCTGCTGTTGTCCTTGGTTACCTCCTTGGTAACCCTGCTGGAAGGCTTGGTGTTGTGCCACAGGTTGGTGATTTCCCCTACCTGTTGGTCTCCTTGAAGGTGTTCCCCTTCTCATTCCTCAACTGTAGTGCCCCCATGGACCTAGCTGTCTCGTCTTTTTTGAGCTGGTTCAGTTTCTCATCCACCGGAGCGCCGAAAAGTTGTTCCCCGTTGAAGGGTGTGTTGAGTATGTTATTTTGAACTTCATTCTTGAAGCCCGAAATTCTCAGCCAGGCATGCCTCCTCTCTGTTATTCCCAACATCATCTGCCTGATGTCTCCGCTGCGTCTAGGGCCGACTTCAGGCCTGTATTTGCCATGTTTTTTCCCTCCTCTACCAGGTGGCTCGCCCTTCTCTGGTATTGCTCTGGTAGGTGTTTTAGGAGTTCGCTCACTTCTTCCCCCCAGTGCTGGTATGTGTGCCTGTTGATGAGCGCATTGGAATTGCCGATGCGCCATTGGATCGCCACACTTCTTTCCATCTTCCTTCCTGTTAGGTCCATTCTCCTGCTCTCCTTTTCTGGAGGTGGTCCTGTTTGTGTGGGTATATTCGCCCTCTTCCTAGCCGTGGATGTTATAATTGAATCCGCTGGCACGGATCCCATAATATACATAGGGTCTTTAGAAGAGTGCTTATATTTTTTCTCAGCTCTTGGGGTAACTGCTTTACACATAGCTGGTTCCTTGAAGGCCTTCTTCCCCTGGTCCAGCACACTTGGGAGCATGGGTAGGAACTGGCTTCTTGTCTGTGATGGCAACAAAGTCTCTAAGAGGAAGCAAGATTGGGGTTTCTCCTCTTCTAGCTGCACTCCATATGTGTCTGCAGCTCTTTTGATGACCTGGTTATAGATCCCAATGTCGTCCGGCGGCGAAGGCCTTGAAGGGTAGGATTCTACCCCTTCTTCCGGTGATTCGGCGTCGAGATCCTGCCACTGCAAGTCCTGCGCCTCAGAGGATGTCGAGCCCTGGTAAGTTCGCTCGTCTTCCTCACCTTCGGCGTCGCCGTAGTACAGCTCTTCCTCCTCCTGTTCCTCACCAGGTTCTGGTGTGGTCGGATTTCCTCGACGCACTCTTCGGCTTCATGCATGGGTTTTGACGGAATAATGTGCATTTTCATCTTTTCGTCGAAATCCTTCCTGCGTTGCAAGATGCTTGCCATCTCGGCCTCGAGCCTTTTCTTTTTCTTCTCCATCTCAACGGTGTGTTCGGCGTCAAGGGTTTCGGCTTTCCTCTTCGCGGTCGTCGGCGTCGAAGTCGTAGCCGCTTTCAGCCCTTCGTTTTTCGACGTCAAAGCGTCCTTTTCGTGACTGCTCTTCGACACCTTTCCCTTTTCTTGGGTTTTCGCCTTCTGGGAGTCCTTTTCGAAGGAACCGACGGACTGTTTGTCCTTGGATGCAGTTGCAGGCGTCGAGTGTTTCGACGGCAGTGCTCCTTTCGAGGACTTTGACTCACTTCTGCGAGTATCAGTGGAGTGCCTGGGGTTCGACGACTCTTACCTCCTTCGGCGTTTTCTTTACGACCTCGGCGACTATGGCATCCTCCGGCGATGTTGTCTTCTTCTCCACTGTAGAGTCCTAAGTCTCAGAGCGATGGAGGTATCCCCTGCATGCTGTAGTTTGCTTTTCTTTGCCTCTCCCTTACTCTAAGGGTCTTCGGAGTGAATGCCGCGCAGTCGTTGCAGTCCTCGCTTCGATGGTCGAGCGGCAGGCAGAGATTGCAAACCGGCTGTTGGTCCTTTTGCGCGTACTTGTGGTGGCAGTTTGCGCATAATTTAAAGGGAGTTTTGTCCATCACCGCGCCCAGGGAGCCCCGTGTGCGCATTCTCTGTCGAAACGTCGAAGTTCTCGATGTTTCTTCTCCTCTTTCGTCGTTTCCCTTACTTGACTCGTAATCCGGTATGTTCTCCGGTGAATTTTTGATCTTCCTGTAGATTTTCGATGATTCTTCTCTCCAAAGTTGTGGAGCTCCTTCACTGATGATCCAGACCCAACGGCGGAAAAAAGAATCTGAAGATGGCGACCAAAGGTGGGAGCTTCCGGAGGAAGCGCGTCGACGTCACGAAGGACACCAAATGGTGGGAGGTCGACGCCCACCTGGCCCACGAAAAAAAAAAAAAAAAAGAAGAAATACAACAATTCCGGACCCAACCACTAGATGGCGAAATAATGCACAGCATAGTGAATCCAGAAAGATTCACGCTGCAAAAGAATAAGGACCTCAAGCCGCCCCGACAGGGCAAGATAGATAGTTATACTAAAATGCCCCCTCCCTCCCCCCACCTCTCCTCCCCGGGAGGGCCCCAGTGATACCCGGGGATGCCGGACAATGCAGCACTTCTGGCAGTGATCCAAGCCTCCAGAATAGCCCTAGAATCCAGAGTTGGCGAGGACTCCCTCCTATGGCAGGACCTACGCACCGTAGCGAGGGACTATGGCCGAGGGTAGAATCTCAGAGCTGAAGATACAGTTCACACCCTCAAACAAGGGGTTTCAAAAGTCAAGGAGCTCATGAAAAACCATGCATGGAGAGTTGATGATGCTAAAAATAGAGCAAGATAAACCAATCTGCGACTGGTGGGATTCCCGGAGGGCGTGGAAAAAGGAAATATGTTGGAGTACTTGGACCAGTGGCTCCGTTCACCTTCTCAACGGCAAAACTCTCCACCTGCTTGGTCATTGAAAGGGCCCATAGAGCACTCAGTAGTAGCCTCCCACGTGATGCACCCCCTTTACTGGTTATTGCACGCTTTCTGAACTTCCAGGACCCAGATACGATCCTTAAGGAAGTTAGACAGAAACGGGACATCACGTAAGCCACTTCCACAACAATGATATTTCTGGACTATTCTAGGGAAGTGCAGAAACAAAGGAGGGCGTATGATGCAGTAAAGGCTAAGCTCAGTGCGTTACAATTGCAATACATGTTATAATCTCCTGCAAAACTGAAGGTGCTCTTTCAGGAAAAGGCCTTTATTTTTTCTACAATAGAGGAGGCATGGCAATGCATGAATATTCATTGGCGACTGCTGGGGAAGGGGGTGGAGGGTCCGACCCAAGCTCTGGAGTACAGTGCAGAGAAGGAAAACACAGGGCGGGAGAGGCAGAGGGGCAGGCACGCCGAGGGACACCCAGGGACACGGTGAAGAGACTACCAACTCTGAGGGGGGCAAGTCTGATTCACTTGTCCAGGGACGAGAGGGCCAAGGCCTGACAACAGCTATGATCAAAGCTCGGATGGTGCTACAGTTAATCCTGTAGTGGACAGGTCGTCGGATGACCAAGCGGACTCTTAATACCTGGAACATCTGGGTGGGCTCCAGGTGGCGGAACTGTATGGATGATGGAGGTGACTCTTCTTGTTGGTAATTTCTTCTCCACCTCCCCCCCCCCCACCCCCCACCCTGTGCTGAATTAGTGTGGGTGAGACTGGGAGATTCACACTTTGATTTCACTTTATAGGAGTTGAAATAGTTGTTGGTTTTTGGAAGGGTGGCATGGGCTACAGACCTCTTGGAGCTTACTTGCAAGTAGTTGTGCTTTTGTCATGTGGTGACAGGGGGTGGGGATGTAGGGAGGAACTAGTTGGGTATTTCAACTTTTCTACAGTTAACAAAGGAGGGAGGCAGAAATGGGTGCACCACAATTAAAATCTGGGTAGGGAGCTACTAGGGTATCAAACAAGTTACTTCCCTTCGGTAACAATGTATCTGGTAGAGACATATGTTAGTTGTAGATTCCTTACCGTAGAATTTTCCCTAGGCGTCAGTCTGGATCCAGAGATTTTTTCTTCAGCAGTACCCCTGCGAGTCGTTGGGTGGTGTCAGTCGGCTCTGTGTCCGTCGTCGGCGCCAGGATGACGTCGCATGACCTACATAGACGCCACCCATGCACGCTGACATCAGTTCTTAACATGACTTTCCACGCCGGAAGCGCAGAGCCATGAAAGACACTGACCACTGGTGCGTCAAAACTAGGGCCCTTTAGGGGAGTCCCTATCCCTAGAAATCAGTTCGCAGAGCGGGGAGGATGGGTGGGGCAGTAAGGAATCTAAAACTAACATATGTCTCTACCAGATACATCATTACCGAAGGCAAGTAACTTGTTCATCTGATAGAGACCGTTAGTTGTATATTCCTTACCTTAGAATAGATACCCCAGCAATACCATCCCGGGAGGAGGGTATGCGGACTAAGATAAAACCAGAAAGTCCTGGAGGACCGAACGGGCAAAGTACCCATCCCTCCGGACTTGGCTATCCAGGCTGTAGTGTCTGGTAAACGTGTGCAGGGATGCCCATGTTGCTGCCTGACATGCTAATGCCGTGGTTGCAGCCGTTGCTCTGGTGGAATGAACACGCAACCCCCAGAGGAGGGTCCTTTTTTACCAAAGCATAGCATATTTTGATGCAAAGGACAACCCATCGGAAGATGGTCCGTTTTTGAACAGCCCGACGTTTCTTGGAACCCACATAGCCAATGAAGAGTCTTTTGTGCGATCAAGATAAAAAGACAATGCACGTTTTGGGTCCAGACGGTGGAGTCTCTCCTCCTCCTTGGAGGGATGCGGGCTGGAGAAAATGGGGGCAGAGTGATGGAGTGTCCCACATGAAAAGGCGTGACGACCTTAGGAAGGAATAAAGGCTTGGTTCAAAGCATTACTTTATCAGGATAGACAGATAAAAAAGGGTGCTTAGAAGATAAAGCCTGCAGCTCGCTCACCCTCTGAGCGGAGGTGATGGGAACAAGAAAGGCAGTTTTGAGAGTCAGCAACCTGAGGGGACAGATATGAAGAGGCTCGAAGGGAGCACACAGAAGAACGGTGAGAACCAGATTTAAGGCTTTACAAAAGAAGATGGCGGGAACAGATCAGTAAGGCCCTTAAAGAATCTGTTAATAGATTTGAATAAAGGCGGCTGATCTGGCAGCAGAAGAAAAGCAGAGATGGCTGCAAGATATCCTTGAAAAGTGCCCAAGGCAGATTCCTGCTGGGCCAAAGAAAGTATATACAAGAGAACCTCTGAAAGAGGAGCAGAGAGGGGATCAACAGCCTTTGCTGTGCACCATGCCACAAATTTGTTCCATCTACAGGTGTATACGGTTTTAGTGGAGGGATGTCAGACTGCCAAGATAACTTCTCAGACTTCTAGCGAAAGGTCGAAAGCGGTCAACTGCCACCGCTCAATCTCCATGCAAGGAGGTGGAGACTGGACAGATTTGGGTGAAGAAACCTCCCCAGCTGCTGCAACAGAAGATCCTCCTGAATGGGCAGTCTGATTGGAGGTTCGATGGCCATACTCGGAAGGAGAGGGTAACAGACTCTTCGTGGCCAGTCCGGAGCTACAAGAATGGCTAGAGCCCGGTCGCGCTTGATCTTCTTGAGCACTCTGGACAGAAGTGGTACAGGCAGAAAGGCGTACAGAAGGCCAAAGCTCCACTCACGACGAAAAGCGTCGCCGAGCAGGTGCCGCCTTGGAAACTACAATGCACAAAACTGCTGACATTGCGTGCTCCCTTCGGAGGCAAACAGATCTAACCAAGGCTCTCCCCACTGCTGAAAGAGACCTTGCGCCACCTCCGGATGGAGACGCCATTCGGGATCGACTAGGTACCGATGGCGGAGTTTGCCCGCCCTGGCATTCAGGGAGCCGCCAGGTGTTGAACAACCAGGGTCATGTCCTAATGTTCCAGCCATGTCCAGAGGCGGGGAGCCTCTTGACCTCATCCCGCCCTGTTTGTTGCAGTACCACATGGCAGTGGTGTTGTCAGTGAACACCTGCACCACTTTCCCCCTGAGAGAGGAAAGGAATGCTTTCAGTGCCAGTCTGATCGCCCAGAGCTCCAAAAGGTTGATATGGAGGCCGGACTCCGCTGGAGACCAGAGGCCTCTGATTTCCGCCTTTCCCAGGTGGCCGCCCCATCCCAGAAGGGACACATCCGTCACCACTGTTAGATCTGGGTGGGGAAGGGAGAGGGATCTGCCTCTGACCCAATCTTGGTTCGTTAGCCACCACTGCAGTTGGTACACAGTTCCCTCGGAGAGCTGGACGTAGTCGGAAGGATTCCCTTGATGCTGCGCACACTTAAACTTCACGTCCCACTGCAGAGCCCGCATGCGCCATCTGGCATGATCCATCAGCAGGATGCAGGAGGCCATGAGGCCCAGCAGCCTCAGTCATTCTCACCGAAATCCAGAATAGAGGCTGAATCATCGGTATCATAGCCCGAATATCCCGGACTCGCTGCTCGGGAGGATAGGCCCGAAACTGCAGTGTGTCCAGAACCGCCCCGATAAAAGGGAGCGTCTGAGAGGGAGTTAGGTTTGACTTCGGCACGTTGATAGTGAACCCCAGCGAATGCAGGAGGTCCACCATAGTCTGGAGGTGTGAGACGACAGCCTGAGGCGAGCCCACCTTCAACAGCCAGTCGTCGAGATAGGGGAAGACTGGAACCCCTGATCTGCGCAGATGAGCTGCGACCATCGCTATCACCTTTGTGAACACCCGAGGATCACTGGTAAGGCCAAAGGGGAGCACGGCGAACTGAAAGTGCTCGTGGCCCACCATGAACCGAAGGCAACGTCTGTGGGCCGGCAGGACGGTGATATGAAAATAAGCGTCCTGCAAGTCCAACGCCACCAGCCAGTCTCCTGGGTCGAGTGCAGACAGAACTTGGGCTAGGGTAAGCATTTTGAACTTCTTCCGGAGGAAGAAGTTGAGGGCCCGGAGGTCTAAGATAGGACGCATGCCTTTGGCCTTCTTAGGTACCAGAAAGTAGCAGAAATAACAACCACAGCCTACTTCTGGCACAGGGACCTTCTCTATAGCTCCCTTGGCCAAGAGAGCTGATACTTCCTGGCGGAGAAGTGCCAAATGATCCTCAGTCATGCGAACGGAAGAAGGTGGCATGCAGGGAAGGGTAGCCTCGAATGGGAGGGAGTAGCCCCTTCGGACTATTTGCAGAACCCACCTGTCCGACGTGATGGATTGCCAGTGGGGGAGGTGATGGTGGATCCTGCCTCCAACTGGCCGCTGATGGGCCTGAAACGTCGGAAGGTTTGGAGGCTGCGGCGGGGGGGAAAGGGTGGACTGGCCCACCTGCTGGCTCCCTGTCCCACGAGGACGCTGGGTCCCACGTCCGCAGCCACGCAAAGGCTGGACAGTTTGTGTGACTGTGGCTGGACTGGACAGGACGTGGCTGGGTGCCCCTTCTGTAGCCACAAAAGGGAACAAAAGGTAGACTGAGGTGGACATGAGGTAGCCGCGAGACATCAACCAGACTGCTCTCCCTCGGAGACTGAAAGTGGGGACGGGGAGTTTAAGAATACCTTGGAATCTACGTGACCCCGCATAGGGAGCTGTGCTTGACCAGAAACTTGGGACGGGTAATACAGAATTTTCAGGGAGATGGGGAGTGCTAGGGTGCGCTACCCCTGTTGATTTTGAGGAGAGCCGCCATCTTCAAAATGATCACGCTTCCGAAACTCCTTGATGCCTCCAGAACACTATTATAAAATCCCAGGGGAGATGTTCACCAAAATAGATGGGGAGTTGAAAGCCCAATTATGAAATAAGGGGCACCCCAGAATAGCACTAAAGATGCTGCAGAGATACGCCTACAATGGCAGGATTGCCCTCCCGAATGTTAGGGCCTACTACTGGGCCGGGCATTTGGTAACCAGGAACGACTGGATATTTGCACCCCCGGATCACTCGACAAAGGTTGGAACGGGCTCAGTTACTGACGTGATCGCACGTGCATTACATGTATGGGAGAGGAATCAGCCAGCTGCTGCCGGCTACGCAGGTGGGGTTGAAGATATGGATAAAAGCCACCAGATTTATAGGATAGGCGAACATGGGTGACCAGAGAAACACCTTTGTGGGCAGGGGAGATTATGGAGGACTTAGGGTAGTTGAGAGGATAGGCCTGGACACAATAGGGATTTCCAAGATTGGTGATCTCTTGGAAGATGGAGACTTTATGCCCTTCCCCTCCCCTCCGTTCAGAGAGTCTACCAGTTACATCTGAACCCATACCTAAAATATGCAGTTGCGCCATGCGTGGCAAGCCAAGAGCAGTAGACATCTATGACTATGATCCCCTAGAGCATAGGTTACTCATAGGCGAGCTAGAGAAAGGGGCAGTTTTACTTTCATATAGAACACTCAAAAATAACCTGCCTGACACACTGCGTAAGCTATGAGAAAGATGGGTGAGGGATGTGGGAGAGACAGATGATACTGACTGGGAGGCAGCCCTGATGCACCCACAGGAGGAAGCCATAAAGTCCAGATTGCAGCTGAGGCAGCTTAAGGTACTGCACCGGTTTTACTATGATCGCGAACAACTACATAAAATGGGGAGAATGGTGTTTCTTGACTGTGTGAGATGTAATGGTGGCAGAGGAACTTTCGTGCACACGCTCTGGGGCTGCCCAGTCATTCAAGTCTATTGGACCAAGGTAGCACGGGAACTCCGTAACAAATTGGGAGTCAATATTCCACTTGAGCCAAAGTACATTCTCCTCGGTATTCCAACTGACGTAGATGTCCCACGGGCCAAACTTCTCTTTAGTAACCGGGGTTTGGTAGTAGCAAAGAGAGATGTAGCCAAACACTGGGGGGGGGTCTCAACTTTACGGGAGATGAGGACAGGGATGGATATGTATACGATAGCGGCGAAGGTCACCTACAAAAGTAGGGGGTGTCCACGCCAATTTTTCAAAGTCTGGGGGAATTGGATAAAATATTATGACTTGGACCTCACTGATGGCAAGGCCAGGCCTTCACTGTGACAAGCTCAACGTCCATACTGTAATGTCACTATGTTTGTCGCAAGTCTCATCTCGTACTGAATCTTTTGCCGGAAGCCCTACAATGTGTGTGCATATGATGATGCTGTAATATCTTACCTCCCTCTGATGTTACGGGTTCGCGCCACTCTTTGTTGTTCGCACTTATAAACAAAATAAACATATTTCATAAAAAAGAAAAGGTCGCAGGTGTAGCTCTGACCTGCTCAGTCAAGTACAAGAAGACTGCATCATAACCTCCGGCATCTCCTACCTCTCACACTACGTCTTGCACTTAACCACTAGAACAGACAAGACTGCCCCATCTCCAAGGCTCGTGCCTCCGATATCTCCTACCTTTCACACTTTCACCTTTTGTCCGTTCGATTGGTCAAGAGTGCATCATGTACACTGCTCGGGCCTCCAGTATTTCCGGTCTCTCACAATACCTCTTGTCCGTTTGACTGGTCAAGTATAGGAAAACTGACTCAAGTCCAAGGCTTGTGCCTCTGGCATCTTATACCGCTCACACTTGACCAGTTGAGCAGACAAGACTGCATTCTGTCCAATGCTTGTGTCTCCGGTAGCTCCCATCTTTCACACTACCTCTTGTATGTTCGACTGGTCAAGTGCAGGAAGACTGCATCATGTTCACTGCTCGTGTCTCCGTATTTCCCATCTCTCACGCCTCTTGTCCGTTCGACTGGTGAAGTGCAAGAAGACTGCATCATGCCCGATGCTCGTGCCCCTGATATCTCCCATCTCTCACACTCCCTCTTGTCCGTTCAACCAGTCAAGTGCAAGAAGATTGCCTCTTGCCTAAGGCTCGTGCCTCCGGTATCTCCCATCTTTCGCACTCCCTCTTGTTCGTTCAACTGGTCAAGTGCAAGAAGATTGCCTCTTGCCTAAGGCTCGTGCCTCCGGTATCTCCCATCTCTCACACTCCCTCTTGTCCGTTCAACCAGTCAAGTGCAAGAAGACTGCCTTATGGCCAAGGCTTCTGCCTCTGAAACCTTCTATTCCTCCCACAATCCCTTGTTTTTTCGAATGGTCAAGTGCCAGAGCAGTGCATTGTGGCCAAGGCTCCTGCACCTTGTTTTTGGGTTTGAAAACACCTGCCTCTGACATGGTTTGGAAGCCCGGCGGCCACACAAATAACTAAGGCCAACAAATACTGTTTGTAACCAACCACAGACTCGTGGTCCGAGCCTACCCCTCCAGCACCATGGAAAGGAGACAAAAGCCCCCAAAATGAGGAAGAGGTGTTGCGCAGCAGTCAGAGCGACTGACTCTGGAGCGCGGGGCTCACGGTTCGATATCCGGCGCCAGCTCAGCATCATGCGACTCTGGGCAATAGCTCACTTAATCTACCCGATGGCCCCCAGCACCATGAAACCTTAAGGGGTGATATGTTTGCGCTCTACAAATATGGCTTACAATAAAATATAACTAAATATAAGGAGTGTTCCTTACCTTGAGGGGGCTCTCACTCATCCCCCGGCTTCATCCTCATCTGTGCCTGCATCTGGGCAATCATCTGTTGCATTCGGCGGAGCTGGAAGGAGGCAAAGAAAAGGCAGTTACCGTCGAGAGCTCAAGTTTAGCTCAAACTTATGCACACACTAAGAATTTTGAAAAGCGTTCACGCCCTCTGTACAGTGCATGGCTGTAGGTGCCACACTACACAGTCCTCCTACCACAGCCCTGCCGGGCAGCTACCAGAAGCCAAGGACATACAAACTACAGAGCGGACAGACTCACAAGCCAGACACAGGATTCAAGAGTTCCTGGACCGGTCTATGTGTCTGCTGCTCTCTGAATGCATTAAAGACCCACAGGAGGGGACATCTGAACGCCTCTCCTGCAAGAGCTGTGACGAGGAAGGTGAAGGCAGCTGAGATACTGGCTCCTCTAAAAACCAGGGCTGTTTTCTGTGTTGGTATTCTACAGTTCTCTCCACATCAGGGTAAAGGCCGGCAGTGCTACAGGAATGACCTATGATAGATTTAACGCTAAGGCACACTAGGCGCTGTACGAACCTCTTCCATTAGGGTTAGGTCGGGGGACAGGTGGGCAGTATTTCCTGCACTGAAGGCTGAGCTGCTCTTGGCCTAACAACGCCTGAGCTTTTGAAATACCTAGTCATACCTGTGCAGGTCAAGCTGCAGCAGTCAGAACCTTCCGCAAGCCTGTTGGACTATTAGTGGTTATGTAAGTGGATCGGGGTAATGAACCGTTAGATAGTGCATGCCAGTCCCACCTCTATACACACTCCCATTAACACAGGGAAAAAGTCCTCACAGGAAGTGGCATCACAACCCATCACCTCCCAATAAGTGACAACAAATCTCAAGAGCTCACATATGTTTAGCAGGTCTATCATGAGTACTTTTGAGCACAATACAATATTTAACAAATGAGATTTAGCATTCAGGTTGTGCCAAAAATTGACGCAACCCTGACTCAAAATCTGGGCCTCAACTTATACATTTATGTTTTAAAACCCTGCCACAAAGAAATTGGCAACAAGGAGAAATGTGGAAGTAAATCAGTTCTGCTTACTTGGTTGCAAAGTCTGTATTTTAAAATATCTATGGGGTTAAGGCACCTGCTGCAGAGATCTTTGTGTGCCAGCTAAATTTATTTATTTATAGAGTTTTGTATAGTGCAAACTTGACCTGAAGGTATCAGAGCGCTTCACAGAGTTTGCATAGCAGCAATTACAAGAGATTACATTTGGAATAAATATATATGGTGAAAGCATATAGACAAAATATGTGGAAGACATCAGTATATGTTGACGATACAGTTTTGAGGTAGATTCAGTTTAAATGTATATAGCACTTTACATAGTTAGCAAGGCAGTGAGTGCACAACATTACATGTGGACTAAAAAATACATAACCGTATAAAAAGGAAAATTATGACGGACAGTAGTATAGATGTACGATATTAGAGGTAGATAGAGTGTATAAATATAGGGCGGCATTTGAAGTAGATACAGTATATACATATATATACATATATAGGGCTTTGCAGAGTTGGCACAGCAGCAAGTGCACAAGTTACATGTGGAGTAAATAACATACATATTATATATCGGAAATTTATAACAGATAGATGATATACAGTCAGAGGAAGTTACGGTGGGGTGTTGTGGGGGCGGGGAGAGTAGTGGTTGAGTTTCCCAGAGTTAGCGTTGCTCAGAATTCTTTATAGGGTGCATTTGGAGCCAAACCAACCAGTCGGATGGTTTAAGGGTGCTGGTTTACATACTTGTTGAAGAGGAGAAGTTTCAGTTTCTTCTTGAAGTGAGGGAATGATTGTCACGTAAATCCTGGGGTAACGAGTTCCAGATTCTAGGAGCGTTCCCCAGTTTTTAATCAAAATACCATAGATGGTTAATGTGTCTTCTGCGAAGCACACTATTTAACACGTAGATGAGATTTTTTATTTTGTGTAACGGGGTAAGTGAGTTACTCCTTTTGATACGGAGATCCTTTTGCACTTGCAGTTCATAAATTGTAATCGTTCTACTATACCACAGTGAGCCACAAAGGACATGTGGCTCCTGCACCTTGTAACCCTCACTGTCTTATGCAAAACTTCCTGACATTGATTTACACAGATTGATTTACATGATTGATTGTCAATGTATAATGTGTATGTGTGATGTAAAGCACTCTGCATTGGGATGAGCAGTGCTAAAGCGCTATAAAAGAAATAAAACAGCTTAGTGGTATTTAAATTTTGTGTGTAAATACTGGGACAGGCTAACACATCTGACATTCTTACAGCGCATGCACCTCTCTTTTATACAGGGACTGAACAAAGTTAAAAGCTGCCTTTCTTAAGTACCTCTGAAGTGTGTGTGCCTTTGCTTCCCATCTATTGCGCTTGCATTTCGGTGTGAGGCTCCCGATAGCTCCCAGCCAGGATACTCCAACAAAAGGAAGCCTGATGCCCCTTAACTCTGGCCTTTGTTATAGGCCCAGCTTGTATCTGCTCCTGAAAATGTCCTGGTATGTGAAAGTTACACCAGGAAAAGTTCAGCATAACCTCTTGGCAGGGTAAATGGCGTCCACCCTGTGAAAATAGTGGGTAGACGCCGTCTACCCGCGTGTACCCTCGACTTGTGCCCTGCATTAACCACTCCCTACTAGCAAAAGAGTGAGGATCACAAACTGTACCTCTTCTCCACGTCAGAGGGAATCCGAGGGAGAGCCCTGCGTGTTTTTCTCACTACAGACGGGATGAAATGCAAGGAGGTGGAGAGGGAGCGTACAGTACATACTCCTGTGCCACATCCTCTCCTTTTGGGAGAGGATGTGGCGCAGCAGCCAGAGCTGCCGACTCAGGAGCTGGGGATCTGGGTTGGAGTCTCGGCATCAGCAGCAACACCCTGTGATTCTGGGCAAAGCACTTAATCTCCCCAGTGCCCATGGGCAGCACCTGGATACCCTCAGGTGATAAGCTGCGCTATAGAAATCTACAAATTAACTTACTTCACTCCTCACTCTGTGGATAGGAAGGAGTTTGAGAGGGAATTCAAGGGAGAGCTGTGGTACACATGCGCTCTGTGGGTGGAAGTGCATACGAGAGGGACTGAGGTGTCATTCATATACGCATTATACACACACACAGCTCACAATGGATAAGTCATCCTAAGAGAGGAGGGTACGGTGTGCAGTCTGTGGACAGGACTGAGTGCATGAGACGGAAGCGAGGGAGCGCCACCGTACACACATACGCTCTTTGGGTCACAGTGCGAACCAGAGGGACGTGTGGCACCCAGGTGTCATTCATATACACATCTACACACACCTCACACACCCCTCACAATGGATTAGTCATCCTAAGAGAGGAGGGCGCGGTGTGCAGTCTATGGACAGGAAGGCATGTGACAGGGAATCCGAGGGAGAGGCACCGTACACATACGCTCTGTGGGTGAGTGCACGAACCAGAGGAACGTGTGGCACTGAGGTGTCATTCATATACACATCTACACACACACACCCCTCACAACGGATAAGTCATCGTAAGAGAGGACGGCGCGGTGTGCAGTCTGTGGACAGGAGTGAGTGTGACAGGGAAACCGAGGGAGCGGCACCGTACACATATACACTCTTTGGGTGAGAGCGCGAACCAGAGGGACGTGTGGCACTGAGGTGTCATTCATATACACATCTACACACACACCTCACACACCCCTCACAATGGATAAGTCATCCTAAGAGAGGAGGGCGCGGTGTGGAGTCTGTGGAAAGGAAGGCGTGTGACAGGGAATCCAAGGGAGCGACACCGTACACATATAAGCTCTGTGGGTGAGTGCGAACCAGAGGGACGTGTGGCACTGAGGTGTCATTCATATACACATCTACACACACACACCTCACAATGGATAAGTCATCCCAAGAGAGGAGGGTGCGGTGTGCAATCTGTGGACAGGAGTGACTACGTGAGACGGAAGCGAGGGAGTGTACATAACATTCTGCAATGACGTCTTCAATGCAAACTTTGGATTCCGTTTTCCTTGGCATCATTCACGGTTCTTGGATGAGACTCTGGGGTTATTTTTAACCCTGGTCGGCAGCCACTTCCTGAAGTCTGGGAACCCAGGGCTCACAACGGCTTCTCCCGCCATCCCCTGCACGCAATTCAGACTTATAATTAAATAGCACTTAAGTGGGGGCTTGGGGGTACGAGACGCTGGATCAGGCACAAGAGAGGAGGGGGCAGCCTTCGATATTTCATAAGTTAAGCAAGTACTATGATGAAAGATCACCATGGTGGCTAGGTGAGGGTGGCAGTGATGGGGCGGAGGGCACACCTAAGTCACAACTACTGTGAAAGGAAGAGAGTGTGCTCTGATCTTGTAGTCACCAATGTCAAGAGGGATGACGTCCACAAACGTGCCACGCTGATCTTTGGCAAATACTGTCTGCACACAAAAGATATAGCTCTTAGAAGCTGGGCTGGTAGAGCGCCGAGAGATGTAAAAATGGGCATTTATTATAGGCACATCAAATAAGCCTCCGGAGCCCAGGCCTGGAGAATACGCACAGCAGGCCAAAGGATTCTGGAGGAGGGGGCGGAGGAGCACGTTACAGATTCGGCAAAGGTGCACTTGGCACAGTCTACCCCCTCCAGGGCCTGGCACTCAGGAGCTCCGCCTCCTGCCTATGGCATCTCAGATCAGGGCAAACATGTCTGGACAGCACTCACTTAAACTCGGTTCAGAATAATCAATCAGTCAATCAGTGCTTCCCAAACTTTTTAGAACCACTAAACAATTTTTAGAATGACAAACATTTGCGACCCAACTAGGTTTAAAGGACATGAGGCGGGTGATTTTTAATGCAACTGAAGCATCTAGCGCATTATTTGAAACTGCACATTTTCTACAGAAATGGCCACTAAATCTGCAGTCATACAGTTTTACTGATGGAACTATATTGCAGACCAAAGATAATGTGTAGAAATCGGTTTCAGTCAATATCCGCCCACCGCTAAGTAAAGGGACTTCATTTGTTTTGATCCTATTAAAATCTTCGATTCCATCTCAATTAAGAATCACAAAAAAATGTGCTTCATCTTTGCTTTAACTGCTGAATGTATAGAGCTTATTTGCAAGTATTTAACAAAAAATAACATCCTACAGGCTTTCTTTTCCGAATACCCCGGCAAGATTGTCTTACAATTCGCGCTACTTTTCTTTCTCCAATTGAAAAGTGAGAGGAGTTTGTAAACACCAATCTCCATGTTAAAAAACATGAGCAGAAATGTGCCTCAAGACAAAGCCTTACATTTTACCTCCGTCTTTGAAGCCCAGCAAATGAGACAAGATAAATACAGATACAACGGTTGAAAAGGAGCGTACAATCTATTGAACATATTATTCAATTTGAGCATTGGAAAAGTTACATGTATTAGGAAGTCCATATGTATTCCATGTGGGCAGTTCAAGTGAATTCAAATTGTCCGGGAGTCTTGTATGTGTAGTCAAATCCAACTTTATTCATAGCATCAAACAAATTGCAATCGGCCCAGCCAACGCCATTCGTCGCTTAGGACTTCATCGGGCTTAGACAATAAACAAAACACTTGCAATGAAGTCGTCCCGTGACAAGTGTCTTCTTCAGACTGAATCTTAATGTCAGGTGCTATAGTACCCCTGTATAATCTTTCTCCGCCATATCACGGTCCCCAATGAGCAGGAAGAGCTGGTCGCGGTCAGGGGGACCCTTCGTGCTGTGGCTGCAGGCTTCTTCGTGTAGTCCAGGAGAGGTCAGCCACCGATTGTTTTGAGGTCAGGATGTCTGGGGAGACTTAGCTGGACAGGTGGGCGACTCAGACTCAGGCCATGGGCATCGGGTGCAGAGTGGGCAGGACTCGCGGATCCAGAAGGCAAGTGAGTCCTTGGTGTTGGTTTCTTTGTGAACAGGGCCGCTGCCTTCAGGAGTTCTTGGTCTTTAGGGAAGGCAGGCAGTCCTCCCAGGGTTGAGGAGGTTGCTGGGCCTGCAGGACGAGTCGCTTCTTCGAGCAAGTTTCTTCGAGAGCTGCAGACAGGCCGGTAGGGCTGGAGCAAAGTCAGCTGTCATATGGAGTCTTCATTGCTGCACCGCTCTTCGGTCCTTCTTCTTTAGGTCGCCATGAATCTGAGGATTAAGGTTCAGGGGTGCCCCCTAAATACTCAATTTAGGGGCGTTACAGGTACTGGCAGCTAGTAGCCAATGTGCTACTTACCTTTTAGGGTGACTACACCCTTGGTATGTCCCCTCCCTTTGGGGAGGGAGCATTCTCGAATCCTATTGGCTAAAATCCTTCCATCCAACATGGAGGATTTTCTAAGGAGGGGGTCACTTCAGCTCGGGACACCTTAGGGGTGGTCCTGGCTGAGATGGGACACACCTCTCCTGCTTACTAATTTTCACGCCGACCTTGCCGCCAAAAGTGGGGCTTGGTCAGGGGGTGGGCATCTCCACTAGCTGGAGAGGCCCTGGCTAGCATAACAAAGGGCTGGAAGCCTTTGAGGCTCGCTGCCCTTGAATGCTGCTTCTGCTTGGGGGTAGGTGTGAAGCACCTCCACCCAGAGCAGGCTTTGTTTCTGACCCACGAGAGCACAAGGCTGAGGCGGCTCTCACCTCAGGGGACAGAAACGTAAGAAAGTGGCAGGCTGGTGCAGACAAGTCAGCTGCACACTAGAGAGTTGGTCGTTTCAGAGGTCAGAGTGCTTTTTATAATAAATCCAACACTGGCATCAGTGTGGGTTTGTTATGCTGAGAAGTTTGGTACCAAACTTCCTAGTCTTCAATAAAGCCATCATGGAGCTGTGGAGTTCGTAATGACAAACTGCCAGCCCATGTACTCGATATGGCTCCACTGCACTTACAATGTCTGTGAATGGCACAGACACTGTAGGGGCACATTGGTCATGCAGCTGTGCCCTCACCTGTGGTATAGTGCACCCTGCCTTAGGGCTGTAAGGGCTGCTAGAGGGGTGAATTGCCTATGCCATAGGCAGTAGTTTGTAGGCATGGCACACAGGGATGTGTGCCATGTCGACTTCAGTTTTAGCTGACAAACACACAGTCTGCAATGGCAGTGTGTATGGGTTTGGTGAGGGGTCTCACAGTGGCACAATACATGCTGCAGCCCTTAGAGACTCTCTCTGGTCACCAGGCCCTTAGGACCAGTGGTACCTTTTACAAGGGTGCCAGAGGTGTGCCAATTGTGGAAACAAAAGTACAGTTTTGGGAAAGAACACAGGCACTGGGAACCTGATTAGCAGGGACCCAGTGCACATTCAGTAAAAGTGCATCAGAAATCAGGCAAAAAAAGGGGGGGGGGGGGGTAGGGGGGTAACCATGCAAAAAGGGGCACTTTCCTACAGTGGGGTCACGAAAAGTTGAGCGTAGTAACACATATATTATTGAAATAATACACTGGTGCGACACCGAAAGGCCTACACTGCTTCTGCTTAGCTCTTGTAAGATAAATACAGAAATTAAAGGCATCTTTATTTATTGCTTAAACTTTTGCCATCCACTAAAAATTTGGTCGCGACACGCAGTTTGTCAAACACTGATCTACAGTATCACTTGAGCAAGCGCCGACACTTCTCACAAGTGCCAGTGACTGTACTCTAGATGCCAGGCACAGGGTGGATGAATGTGTGTGCAGTGGTAATGGCAGGCGTGAATCTTTTGCTTTGTTTGGGGTGCTGGTGGGCAGGACCTGTGCCTCTCAGTCAGACCCTCTTGCCCCAGCTCCACAGGCGCTCTTATGAACTCTATAAGAGATCTCTGATCTTTTTCAGACTCTGCCCTGCAGGCCCTCAGACCTTGCCAAGGAAGACCATCTGGCATTCACAGTGTTGACCATAGAATCCTGTGCCAGTCTGGGTTTAACGATCTTCCTACCCCAGTGAGTAGAAAGTCCATCTCAAGTCATATAATGGCTAAGACCTCCCTTGCCTACTTTGTGTCAAATCTTTGTCCTCTCCAGCGCGTGGAAGCAGAACCCACCCCATGCATACATTGTCCAAAGCCTCTTCTGCTGGTCGCAGGCTGGGGGTTCTCTCCAGGGTGTGCTCCAACGCATGATAGGCATTGGCCAAAGCCTCTTCTACTGGTCGCAGGCTGTGGGTCCCCTCCAGGGCGTGAAAGCGTGCCCCACCCCATGCCATGCGTTGGCCAAAGCCTCTTCTGCTGGTCGCAGGCTGTGGGTCCTCTCCAGGGCATGGAAACGTGCCCCACCCCATGCTATTCATTGGCCAAAGCCTCTTCTGCTGGTCGCAGGTGGTGAGTCCTCTCCAGAGTGTGGAAGCGTGCCCCATGCCATGCGTTGGCCAAAGCTTCTTCTGCTGGCCGCAGGCTATGGGTCCTCTCCAGGGCGTGGAAGCGTGCCCCACCCCATGCCATGCGTTGGCCAAAGCCTCTTTTGCTGGTCGCAGGCTGTGGGTCCTCTCCAGGGCGTGGACGCAGCCTCCACTACATGCAATGCATTGGCCAAAGCCTCTTCTGCTCGTCGCATGCTGTGGGTCCTCTACAAGGCATGGAAGCGTGCCCCACCCCATGCCACGCGTTGGCCAAAGCCTCTTCTGCTGGTCGCAGGCTGTGGGTCCTCTCCAGGGAATGGAAGCGGTCGCCACCCCATGCCATGCATTGGCAAAAGCCTCTTCTGCTGGTCGCAGGCTGTGGGTCCTCTCCAGGGCGTGGAAGCTGGTCCAACCCCATGCCATGATCTGGCCAAAGGTTCTTCTGCTGTCACAGGCTGTGGGTCCTCTCCAGGGCATGGAAGCGTGCCCCACCCTATGCCATGCGTTGGCCAAAGCCTCTTCTGCTGGTCGCAGGCTGTGGGTCCTCTCCAGGGCGTGGAAGCTGGCTCCAGCCCATGCCACGCCACGCGTTGGCCAAAGCCTCTTCTGCTGGTCGCAGGCTGTGGGCCCTCTCCAGGGCATGGAAGCGGCTGCCACCCCATGCCATGCGTTGGCAAAAGCCTCTTCTGCTGGTCGCAGGCTACGGGTCCTCTCCAGGGCGTGGAAGCGGCCTCCACCCCATGCCACGCGTTGGCCAAAGCCTCTTCTGCTGGTCGCAGGATGTGGGTCCTCTCCAGGGCATGGAAGCGGCCGCCACCCCATGCCATGCATTGGCCAAAGCCTCTTCTGCTGGTCGCAGGCTGTGGGTCCTCTCCAGGGCGTGGAAGCGGGCCCAATCCCAGGCCATAATCTGGCCAAAGCTGCTTCTGCTGGTCGCAGGCTGTAGGTCCTCTCCAGGGCATGGAAGTGTGCCCCACCCCATGCCATGCGCTGGCCAGAGCCTCGTCTGCTGGTTGCAGGTCCCCTCCAGGGCGTGGAAGCAGGCCCCATGCCATGCATTTGCCTAAGCCTCTTCTGCTGGTCGCAGGCTGAGAGTCCTCACTAGGGCATGGCAGAGTGCCCCAGCACATGCCATGCATTGGCCAAAGCCTCTTCTGCTGGTCGCAGGCTGTGGGTCCTCTCCAGGGCCTGGAAGCGGTCGCCACCCCATGCCATGCGTCGGCAAAAGCCTCTTCTGCTGGTCGCAGGCTGTGGGTCCTCTCCAGGGCGTGGAAGCGGGTCCAACCCCATGCCATGATCTGGCCAAAGGTTCTTCTGCTGTCGCAGGCTGTGGGTCCTCTCCAGGGCATGGAAGCGTGCCCCACCCCATGCCATGCGTTGGCCAAAGCCTCTTCTGCTGGTCGCAGGCTGTGGGTCCTCTCTAGGACGTGGAAGTGGGCCCCATGCCATGCGTTGACCAAAACCTCTTCTGCTGGCTGCAGGCTGAGAGTCCTCACTAGGGCATGGCAGAGTGCCCCAGCACATGCCATGCATTGGCCAAAGCGGTCGCAGGCGGTGGGTCCTCTCCAGGGCCTGGAAGCGGTCGCCACCCCATGCCATGCGTTGGCAAAAGCCTCTTCTGCTGGTCGCAGGCTACGGGTCCTCTCCAGGGCGTGGAAGCGGCCTCCACCCCATGCCACGCGTTGGCCAAAGCCTCTTCTGCTGGTCGCAGGCGGTGGGTCCCCTCCAGGGCGTGGAAGCGCGCCCCACCCATGCCATGCGTTGACCAAAACCTCTTCTGCTGCTTGCAGGCTGTGGATCCTCTCCAGGACGTGGCAGCGTGCCCCACCACATGCCATGCGTTGTCCAAAGCCTCTTCTGCTGGTCGTAGGCTGTGGATCCTCTCCAGGGCGTGGAAGCGGGCCCCATGCCATGCACTGGCCAAAGCCTCTTCTGCTGGTTGCAGGCTGAGGGTCCTCTCTAGGGCATGGCAGCCTGCCCCACCACATGCCATGCGTTGGCCAAAGCCTCTTCTGCTGGTGGCAGGCTGTGGATCCTCTCTCGGGCGTGGCACTGTGTCCCACCACATGCCATGCGTTGGCCAAAGCCTTTTCTGCTGGTCGCAGGCTGTGGGTCCCCTCCAGGATTTGGAAGCGGGCCCCATGCCATGCGTTGGCCAAAGTCTCTTCTGCTGGTCGCAGGCTGTGGGTCCTCTCTAGGGCGTGGAAGTGTGCCCAACCCCATGCCAGGCGTGGGCCAAAGCCTCTTCTGCTGGTCGCATGCTGTGGTTCCTCTCCAGGGCGTGCTCCAACCCATGATAGGCATTGGCCAAAGCCTCATCTGCTGGTCGCACGCTGTGAGTCCTCTCCAGGGCGTGGAAGCGTGCCCCACCCCATGCCATGCATTGGCCAAAGCCTCTTCTGCTGGTCAAGAAAGGAATTCTCTGAGCACTCAATGAATCACTGATGATGTAGAGGTCACGGTATCAACTGTCCTTTATTTGAACATCCAGTCATTTACTTTGCCGCTTGTCTTTTTATTCCTTGCCAACACGTTTCATCTTTTACTTTTAATATTAACAGCATACTTCATCAGGGCATGAAAGTAGCCTAGAACTGTACTTCATAGAGAGTGCCTAGCATGGTATCCAGACAATATAATCACAAATCTTGTGTTCTCAGAGGTATAAGCAAAGTTCTCTGTGCATCGTCATTGCCCCAGTACATCCCACGCCGGGATAGTGGTCCCGGCGTGTCTCGGTCCATGGCGTTCAGCTGGTTGCATGCTGTGCAATATCCTTGCCCAGCTGGGGATCCTTTGTCCCACTTACTACATCCTCTGGAAGCTTGGGTC
This sequence comes from Calotriton arnoldi, assembly GCA_963921515.1. Lineage (NCBI taxonomy): Eukaryota > Metazoa > Chordata > Amphibia > Caudata > Salamandridae > Calotriton > Calotriton arnoldi. Next base: position 13,507 of record CAWUFW010002387.1, on the reverse strand, counting down.
TTCAATACTAGAACTCTACAAATAGGGCCAGCTTCAGGCAGCCCATTGGGTTTACTCATGAAGGGTTACAACGCAGGGCCCGACCATGCTCTCGCTCTGAAGCCACACATCATTCGCTTGCTCACAGTCTTAGAAATATGAACAAATGTTTTGAAATATAATAAGAAATTACAACTTTATCAATCTAAAATAATTTATTGGAATATCTGGAAGACGCTGTGTCCCTACTCCGTGCAGAACGGCGGAGAGGTCTGAGAGGGGCAAACGTATGTATGCTGCCAGCTTGAATCAGACGCCCCCATACGTGGTCCAGCAGCGTGTGGAGCAATGTAATGTAGCTACGCATTACCTGGTTAAAGCTGGGCAGATTAGGCACAAGGGTCAGACGTGAAGGTTTCTCGTATCGAGACATTGGTGTTTAGGGCCTTAGGTGGGGCATTTAACCTACGTGAGTAACAGTTGGGCTTAGAGATGTGACTTACGGGTAGGGAAATTTAACCTACAGGGGTTATGGTTAGAGATGTGACTTTCGGGTAAGGGCATTTAACCTACGTGAGTAACAGTTGGGTTTAGGGATGTGACTTACTGGTAAAAGCATTTAACATACAGGGGTTCTAGTTAGGCTTGGGGATGTGACTTACGGGTAGGGGCATTTAACCTACAGGGGTTATAGTTAGGCTTAGGGATGGGACTTACGGGTAGGGGCATTTAACCTACGTGAGTAACAGTTGGGCTTAGGGATGTGACTTACTGGTAAAAGCATTTAACCTACAGGGGTTATAGTTAGGCTTAGGGATGTGACTTACAGGTGGTGTCATTTAACTTACAGGGGTTATAGTTAGGCTTAGTGGTGTAACTTACAGGTAAGGGCATTTAACCTACAGGGGTTAGGCTTAGGGATGTGACTTACGGGTAGGAGGCATTAAACTGTTGTTGGTTACAGTTAGGCCAAGGGATGTGACTTGCAGGTAGGGACATTTCACCTATGAGGGTTATGGTTAGGCTTAGATTTGTGACTTGCAGGTACGTACATTTCACCTATGGGTGTTATAGTTAGGGTTAGATTTGTGACTTGCAGGTGGGGACATTTAACCTATGGGTGGGAGTTGTGGTTTTCTTGCGTTTCGCAGCAGACGCAGAAGAGGGGCAGGTTTAGCCTCTGAGTGCAGCTCCTGCAGTGCCGACAGTAGGCAATGCGGCAGGTCTGGAGACTCCCACAGATACCTCCTCTCCAGGTGGTGTCAGATGAAAGCGGGCGGTAGGAACATACACTACAGTCTCCCTGGGGTTAACGGGTCGGAGCGCTGGTGCCTGTTTCAGACCGCTGTGTTAGTTACTCCATAATGCAGAACACAGGACGCCATCGATTATCAATTGGAACAAAGTGTGCGGTGTATCGATTACTTCGCTCGTGCAAGTGGAGCCGGCAGCCCCTGCGGTGGAAGGGGGGGGGGCTTCGCTGGCACATGCCCCCCGGAGAGAGGGGGCCTACGGAGGCAGGCAGCACACGGCCCCCAGAGAGAAGGCAGCACAGGGCGCCGCAGAGCACACATGGCGTCCGTTTAACAGCCTCGTGCGCAGTGTCTATAGACCTGCTGTGTGCACACAGCTCACTAGTGCAGCCAGACACACGCATCTGGAGCTCACACACGTCACGGCACAACGAACGAGAGACACGCTTGTGTGCACCTGATGAAGGTTACAATTGGTTGTTATGATCCAAACATTAAATAAATGAACGCACAGTTGTTTAAACACCTGTCAGGCTTTCACTCTTGGGGAGGGCACCGCCCCCGCCAGGTCTTTAGTTAGAGTTTTCACTGACTCGTGTCTCGGTGCCGTAGCACCGTCAGTGTTTGCCTGCCGCCCCCCTCCCCCCGCGGCAGGGAGCTCACAGCCAGGCGAGGGAGGGCTCCAGTCTCACGAACCACACGCCTCCACACCCTTTCTAAATCAGCGATGTTTGGGGGCAGAGTTTAAGGTAACTAAGGTTTCGTTAAGGGGTTCCATTGCACACCGCCAGGGGCTTTAAGTGCGATGAAAAAAAGGTGTGGGGTCTCCGTTTAGAAGTGTTCAAACAGTGCACCTAGAAATGTCTTAAAAGGGGGCGTGGCTTATGTAATTAACGGAATAGTTAAAAGATACAAAATAAAGCACCGTGCTTCAGACAGGTATCACCTGGCAAGTATTTGGGGGCCTCTCTGATTTCTCCAATATTGCGTGCAGATACACCGCACAACAAGGAACATATGCCTAAAACAAGCTAGACATTGATTTTGCAAATGCTTGTTAACTATCAGCTAAAGGAGTAACAATGATTTTGTTGAGAATATGTAGAACTGAAAGTGTCAATTCTGAAAACATCTCCTCCTCTGACGTTTCACCATCTGTTTGTGTCCCCCACGCACACATTTTCATAAACAACCGTGATTACAATCCGCACATATGTGATCATAGCACTGTGCGGTCTGCCGAGAGGCCAAGGATTGGATGAGCGAGTAGTCCGAGCACCTTTATGACCCACTGACTGGCATCGTCAGAAACTTCCACTGGCTTCAGTCTTCACTCCAGAGCGCCTAGAGGTGACTCGGTTCACAGTAGGCACTGTACAAAAGTCCGTTGCCACATGAAAATATAAAAAAAATATAAAGAAAGCAAAGTCTAAAGTAAAACATGATATATAAAGATGGACTACACCAGTGACATTGATGAATGAAGGCTTTTTTGCAGTCATTGTTCAGTATCGATCTGTGGTTTTGCCTCTTAAGGACATGCGTACAGGGCCCAATAGGGACACATTTCAAAGTCAGATTTTCTTTACTGCAGGGTTGCGACCCGGCAGGACCCGCCCCATTTAAAGCACTGCCTCTTCCACAGAACGCTTGCTCTTTAGCGGGGGTTTTCTTGGATTGTTGGTGTTTGGGTAGGACTCGGATAGGATTGGTGGTTTCGTTAATGATTCCATGATACACCTCGAGAACACGCTCTCTCTCTCATTGAGGTGTTTCTGAACTGGGGGTGTTGGGTAGGGGTGCTGAACTGTCCTTAGGATACGGAACCCCTTCTTGAGACCGTATCTCGCGGTCTCAGAAGCCCCTCTCGAGGCAGGAGTCTGTTAAATGCATCTCTACCACGCAGGCAAGGGCATAAAGTGGGCGGCCCTCAGACCCAGCAGTGAGTGAAAGGGGAGCTTGAAACGGCCTCCTTTCGGGCCCTATACTGCGGTCCCTTACAAGGAAACAGGCTGATCGACACCCTAACAACTAGCCTGAAAACCATTAAAGTGATCCGTGTTAGTGTGGTAACTCCTGTTCACATTTAACATGTTTACTTAACGTACTTCACAAAGTGTATTTGTTTTCGTAGGATGCTGTTTTTCTGTACATTTTTTATGCATGAGATTAGTGTTGTATTGTTCGTCCTGTAAATGGGGTCGCCTGTAGGTGTCTTTAGGAGCTCAGGTTGTGGGTGGGCGTCTGTGCGAGCTCAGGTTGTGGGTGGGCGTCTGTGCGAGCTCAGGTTGTGGGTGGGCGTCTGTGCGAGCTCAGGTTGTGGGTGGGCGTCTGTGCGAGCTCAGGTTGTGGGTGGGTGGATGCCTGTACGAACTCAGGTTGTGGGTGGGTGGGTGCCTGTACGAACTCAGGTTGTGGGTGGGTGTCTGTAGGTGCCTGTAGCTGAGGTTGTGGGTTGCTGCCTGTAGGAGCTCAGGTTGTGGGTGTCTGTACGAGCTCAGGTTGTGGGTGGGTGTCTGTACGAGCTCAGGTTGTGGGTGGGTGTCTGTAGGTGCCTGTAGCTGAGGTTGTGGGTTGCTGCCTGTAGGAGCTCAGGTTGTGGGTGGGTGTCTGTAGGAGCTCAGGTTGTGGGTGGGTGTCTGTACAAGCTCAGGTTGTGGGTGGGTGTCTGTAGGAGCTCAGGTTGTGGGTGGGTGTCTGTAGGTGCCTGTAGCTGAGGTTGTGGGTTGCTGCCTGTAGGAGCTCAGGTTGTGGGTGTCTGTACGAGCTCAGGTTGTGGGTGGGTGTCTGTACGAGCTCAGGTTGTGGGTGGGTGTCTGTAGGAGCTCAGGTTGTGGGTGGGTGTCTGTAGGAGCTCAGGTTGTGGGTGGGTGTCTGTAGGTGCCTGTAGCTGAGGTTGTGGGTTGCTGCCTGTAGGAGCTCAGGTTGTGGGTGGGTGTCTGTAGGAGCTCAGGTTGTGGGTGGGTGTCTGTAGGAGCTCAGGTTGTGGGTGGGTGGATGCCTGTACGAACTCAGGTTGTGGGTGGGTGCCTGTACGAACTCAGGTTGTGGGTGGGTGCCTGTACGAACTCAGGTTGTGGGTGGGCGCCTGTGCGAGCTCAGGTTGTGGGTGGGTGGATGCCTGTACGAACTCAGGTTGTGGGTGGGTGCCTGTACGAACTCAGGTTGTGGGTGGGTGTCTGTACGAGCTCAGGTTGTGGGTTGGTGTCTGTAGGGGTCTGTAGGAGCTCAGGTTGTGGGTGGGTGTCTGTAGGAGCTCAGGTTGTGGGTGGGTGTCTACAACGGGCAACGACTGAGCTCCGAGTGGAGGAGGCTGAAGGCAGGGCCAGGTTCGCCAGAGCCTGTCAGTGGCTCACATAGGTGTTAAGAATACATGCTCATCCAATCTTTGGCCTCTCTGCAGAGCGCACAGAGAAGTGGTGACGTGTACAACTGCAATTGTGGTTGTATGCTGAAATATGTGAAAGAGGTACAAGGCTGTCAAAGTATCGCCAGGGTGAAAGTAAAGGAAAAGGAAGGTGAGGTGAACGAGATGCCAGGTATGAATAGGAGAGTGGCAAGAGGGCGAGAAGAGGAAAGAGATGAAGTGTGAAGCACGCAGATGGAGGATTTTAGAAGATTGTGGGGAGAAAAAGGATGTATGTGTCTCACAGAGGCTGCAGAGGAAAGAGTGCAAAACGAAGCAATGAAAGAAAGATTGCAACACTGCATACTGCCATCCCTTCGACAGACATCACTAATGTTTAAATAACACTCACATTTTCAGAATATATATATATATATATATATATATATATATATATATATATATATATATATATATATATATATATATATATATATATATATCAACCCTTTCTACCAAGAAAAAGGTACTCCGGACACTCCAGGATGCTTGTGGAATTTATTAAGCAACAAGAAGTCACACACCGACGCGTTTCGCCGTTAAGGCTTTTTGACCGTGAAAAAGCCTTAACGGCGAAACGCGTCGGTGTGTGACTTCTTGTTGCTTAATAAATTCCACAAGCATCCTGGAGTGTCCGGAGTACCTTTTTCTTGGTAGAAAGGGTTGTTTTTTATATATTTTGAAAACGCCGGTTTTCACGAAGGACCGCTGCGAGGCTAAGCCCTGAGCTACCGGCACTTTTGTGGTGGAATATATATATATATATATATATATATATATATATATATATATATATATATCTTTTTGTAATAATGGTACCCATTATCTGGGAACAAGCATGAGCGAGTCAACAGGTCTGCCTTCCCCCCCCCTGTATCCCTCCTTTGACTCATCCCAAAGCTCTTTTCACTACCCGGACCCCCCTAATCTCTTTGAGACTCGTCCCTCCTCTATCCCTGCATTATCCTATTCAATCCAACTATCAGACTCGCATGTCCACCGCTCATATTAACTCATATTTCCCTATTCTAATCCGCCACTAATCCTCCTGGGATCCGGAGTAGCGCGATACTCGCCGAAAAGAGATTAGACACCTCGTTGGGGTAGTAAGCACTATATAGTCTGAATACCTGAAATCTCACACAGAGGCTCTGAAGTAGGCAGGTGGGCCAGGATGTTCGTGTTTAGTGCACTTGAGCAAATATTCACACTAGTGCTCTTTTCGTTATTTTATGACACCTGTCCTCACTGCAGGTACTATAAACTTCAGTGACGTCATCGCGGTGTATTATGATTAAGGCTCCCAGTGTCCTGTTTTTACAGATTTTTACAGATAAATACAGACCGAGAACAATGCGTTTCCTGTCTGGATTTACTTCTAAAAGCAGAAAAATAGAGGAAATTGTGCTTCTTGTGAGGACTCTCCATGCGATCGATCAAAAATTCCAGGTCAACGGCTGAGCAGACTGACAGAATGGGTTAAAAAACAGATTGAGATGTTCTTAAATGCAAGTATACGTTAACATATATTTGTATATAATGCTTATATTTTCTTCTCGGTGTAGTGTGTTATGTTTGGCTGCTTCATTTTCTAAAATGCTTATGTGCGTTTATCAGTTAAATAAATATGCAATTGTACGCCTCCATTTTTTCTCAAAACACAAAATAAATATGGATAAATACCAATCCGATGAGCGAAAAAAAATATGGATAAATACAAACGGAAATATTAAAAAAATTATTGCCATAAAACCGGGAGCCCTAATTATGATGGTACTGGGGTGGGTGGTGGGGGGACTACAGGGTGAAGATTTCAGTACTTTCGAACTACCCTCCGTGCTTTGGTTGCAGGGTGAGTCCTTGCGCACAGTGTGACCTGCGGCGCACGGCACCAGCCAGTGAAGTCCCCGTCCTCCCTCCTGGTCACCGCCAGTACATGTCACCAGGAGGCCCGGGAGCCCTAATTATGATGGTATTTGGAGGGGTGGGGAGAGTACAGGGTGCAGATTTCAGTACTTTTTAACTACCCTCCGTGCTCTGGCTGCAGGGTGAGTCCTTGCGCACAGTGTGACCTTCGGCGCACGGCATCAGCCAGTGAAGTCTCCGCCGTCCCTCCTGGTCACCGCCGGTACATGTCACCAGGAGGCCCGGGAGCCCTCGATGCAGCCAGACGAGCAGAAACACCAGCCCAGGCTCGAACCCTCCGCGTTAAGAACGGTCCAGCGGCTCCAGAGAGCCCAATGACCACCTGCCCATGTAGGGCCTGAGCGCACCAACGACCGTGCAATATCACGAGGCGCTGAACGCGCCTGGCGGCCCCGAAAGAATAGGCTGATTGTTCAAAGCACCCCAAGTGGTCCGACGGGCCATTCAAAAGGGAAATCGTCACGGAGCCCAGCAGCTCCGGTGGGTTGTTGGGGGCTATAATACAGCACGCCCCCTCCGGTCAGTATTAGTGGACTGGACCGCGGTTACCAACAGTGAACTCTCCACCTGTCCCTGCACAACGTCCTCCAGCCAGCAGCTGTCAGCCATGGAAACAGTCGGCCCCCGACTTTACAAAATTAACAAGCATTGGCATAGCCAATAGGTCTCGCCTTTGGGACCTTATAAGTGTTTAGTTATCCAGCACAATATCCTTGGTGCAACAACATCAACTGTTGCATGGCTAAACACTTATAAGGTCCCAAAGGCGAGACCTATTGGCTATGCCAATGCTTGTTTAGCTTCCCATGCTGTCCATCTGTGAAGCTGTTGACCTGAAATTCAGGGAGGACACCATGGAGAGTCGAAGCACAAGTATCTGTATGCTTCTGGTTTTAAAAACTGTATTTACCTGCAAAAATCAGTAAAAACGGAAAACTGGGAGCCTTAATTAAAAGGACTGTCATGCTTTGCTTCGCTTTTACAAGAGAAATAACTTGGTTCTGCAGCCGCAGTCTAAATTGATTAACCCCTTCGTGTTCACACTCTCTGGGTTCACGCATGCACACATACGTGGGCAAAAAACGGCAAGAACAACATCAGCAAGAAATGTGCACAGCCTGACCTGCGAGAAGCAAGTTATTTATTGTCAGTGCCTCGCGCAGCGTGTGATTTCTTCAAGGCCTCCACATCATAATTTTATTTTCTAATGCTCCGAGTTCGCCTGTATGCTATAGGCACCAGAAACGCTGCAATTCGACAACGGAGGAAGGGGCCACATTTCATGCTCCCTTTCATCCCTTTTAAGGACCGGCTGTGTTTCCTGGACTCAATCAAGCGAGATCCCTTTTAACCTTACAGATGTGAAAATATGCGATGTGAACAAAAGGTGCGCTTCTATTTTTGGTTGTATTTCTTGTATCTCCAGAGCTTTATCGCTGGCATGCTGAGGCGCCAATAGAATGAATACACCCGAAGTGACCGAAGAGTTCTTGAATGAGGAACATAACAACTGCAGCCCCCTTTACCTTGTTCTGAAATGTAACGCAATTAGCATATCTTTCGCTAACATCTGATGCAAAGTCACTCGCCTAACGAGAGGAAAAACAAGCTGCTGCAAAAATTCTTTACAGATACTCGCTACTTTATTATTTCACAGGCTTCACGCACATTATTTGTTCATACTCACGTTTCTGGGACAGCAGAGAGGGGATCCGGTGAGGCTGCTGCTGGAACAGCATCTGCGGCTTAGCTCCCAGAATGCCTTGCTTCGGCATTGGCCGCGAAAGTGAAACTGATGAAAGTGGCATGGGGAGTCAGTTCACAAAGGAATTAAACTCAACTAGAGAACGGCGATTTTTAAGATAAGAATTGGCTGCTATGCACAGATTAAAGAGGTATCTGTGAAGGCCAAATGAAAGTAAAGACGCGGCTCACCCTGAACAAATCACAACTATGGCAGCATACAAGGACGCGAGTGGTGCGCGCGCGCGGAAAAGTGAAAGCAGGCTGGCGAGTGGTGTGCGATGTGCGCGCACCATGACGAGAGAGGAAAGCCATATGGCGCCTCTGCTCGTCATTGTGCGCGTAACCGCACGCTGGTGGCCGGAAAAAGCCTCTTTGGTAGCACTTTCAAAAGCCCCTTACTAAATGTCTCGCAGAGCAGCGCATGCGCGCTGGCTCAGCGAGACCTAAAAAGGGGGCTGACTGGCGAGTGACGCGTAAGTGTCTGACGTGTATGAGAGGGAGAACCGAGGGCCAATCACAAGTTTGTTTTGGCCCCAACCAGGGCGCCCGGATGTTCCCACTCCTCTCAGTCTAAAGAAGCTTTATTGCGCGATGCAGTGCTCCCTCATTCAATTTTTAGGTCTCGCGTAGCGAGATTTATTGGGGTAGAGGGATTTTAGAAGGACTTTTGCTCCCGCCCATGCTTTGTATTGGGCAACGTCAAAAACTCTGCCTTGTCATTGGTGTGCAGCGGTTTTTGTTACCGCCCTGTGGCTTTTTTCGACACGCCCTTGGGACAGCGAGTCTACGGCGTGTCTTGCTCACACTGCCTGCACGCGCCAGACGGCTCTCCGATTGGTTGGCGACTAGCAAATCAGCATTGTGATTGGTGAACCTTGTAAACCAATCAGAGAGCCTACTGGCGCGTGCAGGCAGCGTGAGCAAGACACGCTGTAGACTCGCTGTCCCAAGGGCTCTTTGATTGGGCATCGATTAGGGATCACGCTGCCTTCATGGGGACATCATTGTCCCTCCTCCCCGCTGCAGCAGCAGCAGTGAGGCAGCGCCATGCGAGGGAGACTCCCGGGGGACACAGGGCCGTGTGTGTGCCCGCTTGTGCAGCGTGTTTCTTGTTTTTAAAGAAGTGTTTTTTTTTTTTTTTACCAGTTTCGTACTACAGCGGGAACTCGACCAGACGGCATCTAAGCCGTTACTTAAACCCCGTATTCCCGTAACGTGTGCGGACTCTGTTCCTGACGTCAGAACTTTCACCCTGTTTAACGGACTGCAGCGCGTCCCGTAGCTTGTGCTGACTGTTCCTGACGTCAGACCTTTCACCCTGTTAAACGGACTGCAGCGCGTCCCGTTTTTTATCCCCATGCAATAACTGACCTCCCGCGGCTGGCGCTGCTGCGCATGCATGCTATCGTGTTGTCAGGGGTGACGTGTCTCAGTGACAGGCTGGCAGGAAGTGGTGGTAACAGGAAGCGCTTGCCGGACCCCGAGTAGAGCTAGCATCCCTGGCCGCCTGTCTCTGACCCCGAGGGGAGCACCGTACGATCACCGAGAGCCTAAGGACAGGCCAGGGGCGGCACCATGCTGAAGAAAGGGGACAAGAAGGATGAGGAGTCCGGTGAGTTCCGGGGGTGCGGAATCCTTGCGCCACAGTGCCTCAACGATAGAGAGTAGCTGCCACAGAGCATATGCCTCCTGGCAATGCAGACACTCATTGCTGTGCCCACGAGCACAAACCATGCCCCCATTCAAAGTCACACTCTGTGCCTACGCACTGCGCCCGTCCCTTGCACACAGCACATAAACACCTACCCCATGCTCACTCACGCTCCCTACTCACCCCATGCACACCGTACCCACCAACACACAAAATACTTGTCCTTGGCCTCATGAATCCCCGCACACTGTGTACCATCACAAACCAAAAAGTGATCTCAGTTGCCATACTAATGCATACACTACCCTCGACAATGCACCAACCACTAACATACTCTGCTATTGAGCCCTCTGATCCCAAGCTTAAATGGGATGTTTCAAGAAATACAAGTACTGGCATAGCAAATAGTTCTAGCTATGTTTTTTTTTTTTTAAGAGCACGTGGATGTGTAATGGCCTAACTGAATCCTGCGTCTGGAAAGTACTCACTGCAGCTTTTATAGGGCATGCAGATGTCATCTTTAAAATAGCATGGTCTATTGACTTTGGCAATGCTTGTTTCTTATTTTATACTTTGCATGTATATCTTATGACTGTTAAGCTCCCTGACACTACGCTTGAATAGAGAAACCTGATACTACATTAAAATATACGAACATGAATTTTATTTTGAAGAATGTTAGAACTTGTATTTCAGTAAAACGTATTTAGAGGTCCATTTTTCATCCACCAAATGTAGAAGATTAAACAAAGGTAGAGCCAAGTGCCAAAAGAAATGCCTCTCCTTGGTCTTTTGCATTAGCGTTTACATTAACCAGTTCACAGGAGGAGAAGTAAAAGGCTGCTGCGATGTAATAAGCGCTATGAGCAAACATACTCGGGGCGGTCCTTGTGTTTCTCGGGCTTGGTGTGAACAGTGACCCCTCCCGTCTTTAACCCCTTTGGTGCTTGCGTCGGCCAATGGCCGACGCAAGCACTACCTCCCTGGTGCGGCGCACGTCCATTGGCCGTCACCAGGGAGGGCCCCCTTTAAACCTCCGGTGCATCGCACCGGAGATAGTTTTTTTTTTTATTCCCCCTGGGGGAGACGTGGAAGGCTTTCTGCGTCTCCCCCCGCCCCCCCTCCCGCCCATCTGTGACGTCACGCGCCGCGAGCGCCTGCAGCGTCACTGATTCCCCACCGGAGCCGAGGACAGCAGCAGGTAAGGCCGCGCTCGACTCCGATGGGGAAATCTGGCTGGAAACGGCCTCCCCAGCTTTCAGGGAGGCCTCGTTTGAAAGGGAGAGTCTCCCTTTCAAACGAGGCCTTCCTGAAAGAGTTTCCTGGCCGTGGGTCGCAGCAGCGCTGCGATCCACGGCCAGGAAACCCCACTAGACACCAGGGATGTCTTTGGGGGGGTCGGCCCTCGTGGTGATGGGTCGCCCCCCCCCGGGGGCATATTTTAAAATTAATGTACCTGGTTTTTCCCTGGGGGGCACGATCGCCCTCTAAAAAATAAAAATAAAAGGCTTTTTTTTTTTTATAAAATGGCGGCGATATTGGCAGGGGGTCGGTCCTTCTGCTCAGTGGCCGACCCCCTGTGGGCATAAATGCCAACAGATTACAGGCATTGGAGTAATTTTAAGGAACATGATATGCATTTCAGTCTTATTTGTTTTGTCCTCTCTGTAGTTTATAGACCTGTGTTTTGAGTAGGCTCAGCAACACCATGTGGAAGTAGTCTAGACTTGGAAACATCAGAGCTCGAGTAAGATCTATGTGTGAAATGATTAGATAGAGTAAGTGTCCTTCTTATCATGTTTCATTGATAGTAACTTCCTTGATCATTTAATTTACCTGATGGATGAAATATAACTCTGTGCCAAACACGAAAGCCAGATTTCTTGCTTTAGCCCCATAGATTAGAGGATTGCCCAACAACTAGGGCAAACGAAGTGAAACATTTTTCTTGTTTTGCTGCCTGTCACTTGTGCCTCCAGCTTTTCCTTACAGAGTGAGAGATGACAAGTAGCAAATATTGCCAAAATTTACCATCTAAAATGCCTGGTTTGTGTTGTTTTTTATGTTTAATTCTGTTTTTTATTTTGTTAACACACATTGAAATTACAACAACGTCATATTTGCTATGAGTACATTCCAATGCTACATGGGACCGTTCAATATTTCACCGTTACATTTTAGCCTTCCATGGAAGTCCCACTCTAAGCGCACTATAGAGAGCTTTGGCTCTGTGAAGGAACGAGCTGCACAAGCAGCTTCAACACCCCTACTGCCAAAGTTCCTACATTGACTTCGGGCACCAATGCACTTCCATTTTGCAAATCGGTGCATGCTTTTTTGGCAGTCAGTGAGCACCCACGCTCTTGCACTCTGCAAATCGTCGCATACTCTCCTCTGGCACTCAGTGGGCACCCGCGCTCTTGCACTCTGCAAATTGGTGCATGCTCGTCTCTTGCACCCAGTGTGCTGTCGCTCTTCGGACTGCTAGAGTCCCCAAGGAGAGACAGCCATTTCATTGCACTCCTCCAACGTCAGAGCTCCCAAATGAATGTACATGGCCCGTCACTACTGTTAGTTCAGTATCGAAATATGCATGTCCTCGGCCCTGAAGCACTTGCATGACTGCAGTTTTCCCAAGGCCTCTCCAATGACAGAGTCCCAACAGGGATAAACATGCCCCAACAGCTAGCCCAGTGCTCCCCCTCACTGCACAGACCCTATAGGTGCGCACAAGCCTTACCACTCTTCCCACGTGTATATGCACTACATGCCGCGGATCTTCTCACAATACGAGAGCATCTGAAGTGCGTGCTGTGTTGTGGCACCCCTGCAACTTTTGGAGCTCTTGAAGGGCCACCCATCGCCACCTCTTCTACTGACACCAAAGAAGGGCACTTGCATGTGAGAGCACCCGCTGCTAGAGCCCTTGCATGGCCGACCTCCCCTCCCAGTGCTAGAGCATCTGCAGATGACTCATGCCATGGCACCCTTACACCTTCTAGGGCCCTTCAGAGGGCACGTGCCCTGTGGTCTCATCTACTACTGAATAGGGGTGGGTACACATGCCTTGCCACTTCCTGTGTGCCCATAAGTTGCCCTCCTGCTGCTAGAGCACCTGCAGAGGAAATTATGCCCTGGTACCCCTCACCTTCTGCTGCTGCTGCCGCCTGAGTGGACGCTCTAGTCCTGGCACCACTTACAGAGACCCTGTGCCCTATCACCGCTCCCACTGTTAGAACCTCTGAATGCATTGGAGCCCGTCCCAGAGCTAGAGCCACTGCAGAGGGCCCTATGCCTATAACTTCTAGAGTCCCTAAAGAGGTGTATGCTCCCACATCCCAACCATAATGCTGATGAACAATAAGTTTGCACCCCTTCTATGCTATCTGTGCCAGGCTACCCAGTGACGCGCTGGCGGCGGCTGTACTACGCCAGCGGTCACCAGCTCCAGGCGGCACAGCTAGTGAATTGTTCGCTTGGGCAAGTGAGTTAGAGCGTGCCCTAGTGTCTCCGCCAATCAGGCCGCGCGCCCGGAGAATGGGGCCT